>CM041213.1:33624637-34824637 GCA_023065735.1 Coffea humblotiana | reverse complement strand
CTAGACTATTCTATTCTATACAGATCGCTCGCCCATACTTGCAACCCCTGTAAGGAAAACAAAAAGCGTGGTATGAGCTAAAAGCCCAGCGAGGTTCTATATACTCAAACAAATAATTAGGCAAGGACGTTTATCAGCAATTAGCAAGTAATTTAGAAAACATTTACAAAATGAAAGCGATAGTAACACATTCATTAAAAGGATACATGCTCACGAGGAGCTATTCGTTCGTTCGTTCGTTCATTCATTCGCCTAATATTTTCCTTATTTCTCCGATCATTAAAACATTGTTTGTAAGTGAAAACTCCTTCATTTCCTTGTCGTTCGTTCATTCATTTCATTCCCCTCGCTCCGCCAACGTCGTGGTCATACTCGAGTATACCAACATTCACCCAGGGTCACTAATCGCCCGACCGAGTCCGCTTCTGGCTCGAGTCGACCAGTAACAAAGGGCAAGGGCCCAGTTCAGCCAGAAGGCTTACATTCATGCACAAGTAACATTTAATCATTCAATCATTGAAAGTTCACGTTCATTTAGGTCGAGTGCGATAAAGTACACACTCGCCTAGCAAAAATCATTTTGGAAACATAACATACCTCAATCACGTATTAAAGCAACAATCCAAATAGTCACAATAGTCCACATAGTCATTAGAAACAAAGTGTATATAGAACACTCACCTAAACAAGCAAAATAACGTCCAAAGTATTCCTTCCGGATAACACCTTAGTCACCAAGGAACCCTAAGAGTAATCAAGAAAACACATTACGGTTCAACCATCAAAATGTTTGGTGAATCAAAGAAAATCCGAATAACTAATAGTACAATGTATAAGTATGATTTTGAAAGTAAAAAGAGTGCATTTAGTCCAAAATACATGAGTAAAATAGTTGTAAAACTTATGTCTGCTCTTAAAATTTGAAATCGCCATTTGAGTGCAAATTTGGGCAGCACGCCCTTTGTGTTTACCAAATTTCCAGCCATTTATGGCTTCATTATTTTCCTCAATCAGCCCCCAAAATCACATACAAATAATCTCATTACAATAGCCGTTCAAAAGGCTAAAAGTCATTCAATTACAAAACCAAACTAGAAAAGGGATCGGGATTAAGGTTTAAGACAAGGAACAAAATGACAGGTTTGACATCTTTTAGCGTATTGGTCACAATCGAAGCTACACCTATCGGATTGAGGTAAACTTATACCGTTTCGAAACTAAGACATAGCTCTACAATTCTTATGAAGACACCGCAATCCAGTTCGCAACGTAACCTAGTCAAATTTACCCAAACAGACCCAGATATTCCAGTTCAAAGCTCACTGTGAAATTCAACTAGCAGTCCTGATTTATTCAGTCATATCTCAGCACACACAACTCTGATTCAGTTGATTCCAAAGCCATTCGAAAACTAAGATACAAGGCTACAATTCTTAAGAAGGTATCAAAAGCTAATTCATTCATCGTCCCAGCCAAAAGAGCCAATTACAGAGGCTGATTATCATTCTCGGACAGAAACAGGGAAGCAGGGGTAAAATAGTCATTTCACAGGCTACAGTGCTCCGATTGAGCTGAAATTTTACAGGCTTAATCTGAATTCAATTCTCTACAAAATTTATGTTTTGAGCTAAGTCCAATTCGGCCCCCATCATGGCCTAACAACACTGGTCAGACAGGGCAGAAAATTTTCTAAGAAAACCGAAAATCCACACCTCACCACTTATAACCAAGAATTAATGCACAAAACCACCAAAGTGGCAACCACAAGCCACTAATTTCCATCTATTAGAAGCAAAGACGGGTGTTCTTAGCAAATTTACCTTAGAACCTCAAGGAAAGTGGTAGCTTAGCCTTTCTTTCTCCAAATCAACTCCACCAAAGCCTTTAATCCTCCTTAGTTAGCACTCCTATGGAAGGGTTTGCGATTTGATCGGTTGGAACTCAAGATTTGACCAAGGTTGGAGCTAGAAATTGAAGAAGCTCTCTCTTGTTTTTCTCCTCAAAAGGGCCAGCCAAGAGCAAGGAAAAATGGGATGAAATTGGTCAAAATTTGGTTTTAGTAAAGGTGAGAAAGTTAGGCAAGTCTTCCTCCAATCGGAACGCGACACGTGGCGTCCTTTAGGTTTTAAGATTATCTTCTCACTTCCAATAATTAGTCTACCTAATTACCCTCTAATCATCTCCTAGCACCTTGAAAAGTAATGTCACTTAATATTTCATCACCTAATCGGCAAAATTATATCGCACTAGCGGGCCCCACATCGAACAAATGCACTTCAAGTTACGTACACTAACTTATACTAGGAAAATGATTTAAAAATTGTACTTTCTCATAAAATGTACCGAAAATTTATTATTTTCAAGGACAGTAATAAAATATAGGCAAAGAAATAAAATAATACTTGAAAATGTGAAAATTTTCGGGTTCTCACACTCTCTCCCCCTTAAGAAATTTCGTCCTCGAAATTTTATTTTATTTTATTTTTTTTTCAAAAGGGTGATTAAAGCAAAAACATCTTATTTTATTTTATTACTAAAGTTGAAAATTGACCAAAAACATCTTCATTAAAGCATCTTCATGGCCGAACCATCTTGAGGGAAAAAAAGAAGAGAAAGCTTCAATTTTCTTCCAAATTCTTGCCCAAATCTTGCAAATCAACCGATAGAAATCCGATTTACTCCGTAGAAATTGCTTACTAAGGAAGATCAAAGGTGTTTGTGAAGTGAATTTGCAAAGGGAAGGCCTAAGTTGCTACCTTTCTTGGTGATTGAGGTATATGGCTTGAATCTTCAATTTTGTCCATAAAAATTTCAAATTAGTGACTTATATCGGATATGGAGCTTAGTTTATGGATGATTTTGTGAATGAAAGTGAAGTTTGGTGAATTTCTCATTTTCTTGGGAATTTTTCTGATTTCATATGATTATTATATATGACTTGAATTGGTGGATTAATATGGTATGATTTGAGGTTAGTATATGTTAATTGTAGTGAATTGCGGAAAATTTCAGCTTTTTACGGAAAATTTCAGCTTTCTATGGAAATTTCAGCTTTAGGGTTTATGCAATTGGGGCTTTCTTATGGTTGTCTATTGAACTTGCAATTAGCCATGATTGAAGGGTATTGTGACCCTAATGATGTGTGTGAGAACCCGAAAATTTTCACATTTTCAAGTATTATTTTATTTCTGTGCCTATATTTTATACTGTCCTTTGAAAATATTAAATATTTTGTACATTTTACAAGTAAGTACAATTTTTAAATCATTTTGCTAGTACAAGTTAGTGTGCGTAACTTGAAGTGCATTTGTTTGATGTGGGGCCCGCTAGTGCGATATAATTTTGCCGATTAAGTGATGAAATATTAAGTGACATTATTTTCCAAGGTGCTAGGAGATGATTAGAGGTTAATTAGGTAGACTAATTATTGGAAGTGGGAAGATAAGCTTAAAACCTAAAGGACGCCACGTGTCGCCAACCGATTGGAGGAAACTTGCCTAACTTTCTCACCTTTACCAAAACCAAAATTTGACCAAAATTCCCTCATTTCTTCACTTGCCTTGGCCGAACCTTATGAAGAGAAAAACAAGGAAAAACCTCTTCCATTTCTAGCTTCTAATCTTGGCCAAATCTTGAGTTTTAACCGACCAAATTGAAATCTATTCCATACAAGTGCTAGCTAAGGGAAATTGAAGGCCTTGGTGGAGTTGTTTTGGGAGGAGGAAGTCTAAGCTACCAACTTTCTTTGAGGTTTGAAGGTAAGGTTGCTAAGAACATCCTTTTTGTTTCCAATAGTTGCAAATTAGTGGCCTATGGTGGCTTGCTAACATGATTAATGGATGATTTTGTGGATTAGTGGAGAGTTGGTTAGATTTCTGATTTAGTGTGAATGTTTCTGCCCTAATCTGATCAGTGTTGTTCGGTCATGATGGAGGCCGAATTGGACTTAGCTCAAAACATGAAAGTTGTATAGAATTGAGTGTAGATTATGCCTGTAAAATTTCAGCTCAATCAAAGCACTGTAGCCTGTGAAATGACTATTTTACCCCTGCTGCCCTGTTTCTGTCCGAGAATGGTAATCAGCCTCTGTAATTGGCTCTTTTGGCTGGGAAGATGAATGAATTAGCTTTTGATGCCTTCTTAAGAGTTGTAGCCTTGTATCTTAGCTTTCATATGGCTTTGGAATCAACTGAAATGGAGTTGTGTGTGCTGAGTTATGATGGAATCTTTGGGCCTGGTTTTGGATGGCTGTAAAGCTTCAATTGGTTGCATTTTAAGGGTGTTTGATAGCTTATGGTTTGTATATGAAATTGTGATTGAATGGTATGATTTTGTGGTTGGGTTGTAGCATGGAAAGTAAGGAAAAACAAGGGGAAATGCTGTCCGTTTATTTTCTTGAACTTGAGTGAATGGAAATGAGGTTTGAAAGGTGATTTTGGAATGCGATTGAACTTCCTTGCTTAGACATTCTTAGTTTCACTTGAGTAGTGTTATGTGAGCCATTTTACTTGCAATTGTACGTTTCCATTTGTACCATAATGTTTGGTTCCAATTGTCGAGTTTCGAACTTCAAATACGTGTTCATTTTCATTCCGAAACAAAAGGAGTGGCCTAGGGTTTTTCGGCCACAAAACCTAATTTTAACGCGCAAGGTTTTAAAGTGTGAATTCAAGGTATTTAATTACCTTTCTCATATGATTTTTAACCAAGATACTTGTTATACATTAATTCTTTGCAAATGTGTTAGTTTTGAGCCAAAAACACGTTTTACGAAAAATGAGGAAAAACTACTGTTCATTATCCGGCCGTGTAGCCGGCCAAGTTCTGGCCAGATTCTGACGTGGCACTGTTCCAAATTTTCCGATAAAATTTTATAAAACTCTTTTGAGGTTAATTCTATGGTTGGTTTGGGAAAACTTTTAGTTACTCAATTCCTTTGATCAAAATGTACCCTTTTCACTTTCAAAAAAATCATACTTCCTCCTTGTACTTGTTTTATTCGAATTTTCTTTGATTCACTGGACATTTTGATGGTTGAGCCATAATATTTTCTCATGATTGTTATTAGGGTTTCTTGGTGACCAAAGTTGATATCCGGAGGGATACTTTGGACGTAATTTTGCTTAATTAGGTGAGTGTTCTATATACGATTTGTTTCTAATGACTATGTGAATCATTGTGACTATTTGGATTGTTACTTTAATAAGCAAGTGAAGTATGTTATGTTTCCATTGACTATGTGACTAGTGTGATTCTTGATTAAATGTTAATGTTCCCAATGATTGTTAAAAATGGATTTTGCTAGGCGAGTGTGTACTTTATCGCACTCGACCTAAATGAACGTGAAATTTTAAATGATTGAATGATTAAACGTTACTTGTGCATGAATGTAAGCCTTCGGGCTGAACTGGGCCCTTGCCCTTGGTTATTGGTCGACTCGAGCCAGAAGCGGACTCGGTCGGGCGATTAGTGACCCTGGGTGATGTGAATGTTTGGTATACTCGAGTATTACCACGTGGTTTGGTGTGGACTGGACAGTGCGCTGGCCAGAATGGGGAGAATCAAATGAACGAATGAATGGCAAGAATGACGGAGGGGTTTTCAAAGTCAAATGAAATTTTCTAAATGATTGAAGAAATGGATGGTCGATGAACGAACGAATGAACGAATGACTCTGTATCCTTTGAATGAATGTGTTACTCTTGCTCTATATTGTAAATGTTATCTGGATACTTGTTGTTACCTGCTTATGTCCTTGTTTAATTGCTTAGTTGAGTATCTAACCTCGCTGGGCTTTTAGCTCATTCCACGTCTTTTGTTTTCCTTAACAGGGGTTGCGAGCAAGGGCGAGAGACCTGTATAGTATAGTTTAGCCTTTTGTATTGTTTTGGCTTTTGATCTCGTTCTAGTGCTTGATTAGGGTTGGAATGTACTAAGAATTTAAAGCTTATGTATACATTTGGGACTGTATATTTGGTTGAGCTTGAGGTGAATGTAATCTTATGGTTTAAGGCTGGGTTTCCTTCCGCTTATTCTCGAGGCTTTATTTTACTTTCTTTGATGTGAGTGAACGAGTCCTGGCGAGAGTTGGGCAGGCGGTCCGCCGAACCCTTTGGTTCGCCTTAGGGTAAGGTGGGGCTGTCACAATGTGTATTTGCTAGTCTATGATGGATATGAGCAATTGTGATTGGAATTGGTGAATTGGATTACTTGTTTGTAGGATGGAAATGCTGAAATTTTAGGGGAAATGCTGTCCGATTGCCGAGAGATTTGAATCTTGTGAATTTAAGTTAAGAATGAGCGAGTGTGAAAAGCTTTAGGGTTTTCTTGAACTTGTAACCCTAAATCCGATATATTTTGCATGTGAAGCCCTAATTGAGGCTCTACTTGAATTTTGCTTTAATGATTCGTTTAAGAGGTACTCGATTCGTAATTGAACTTCAATTGCATTTTCTTGATTGTTATAGGACGCTTGGGTGATCCAAAGCATCCACTGGACAGAATTCCTTGAATTTGCTCATCCGAAGTGGTGAGTGTACTATGGCATGATTTAAGTGCTTAAGTGACTATATGTCTTTGAAACTGTAAAGTGCTCAACTGTGAACTGCGTGAACGAGGCGAGAGTGTACTTTACCGCTCTCGTCCTCTTACTGTGTAACTGTTTACCATTGTACTGCACTGTGTTTGACTGGAAACTGTGAAACTGCACTGCGATTGACTTGAATATTGGGCATGAGCCCCACCACTGTACTGTAATCACTGAGCTCAAAGCCCTAGTGGAAGTTACTCGAGTCGAGCCAGCAAGGGCTGGTAGGCGAGGTAACGACCCTCGGGTCACTGTTTGTCGAGTGGAGTGTATCTCCTCGACCTTCCGGTATACTCGAGTATTACCAACCACTGTTACCGTTGAGGTGTTCGGGCCCGGTAAGGGGAATGTACGGTGGAAGGAACTGGGAGTAAAGTGGGGTCTACGGTCATGGTACTTTCTTTATACGTTGACGGAGGGTCAACGAGGTGCGATCAAGAACTGCAATGGGGAACTGGCTCCTGAGAGCCACCCGTATCCTTTCATTTGAACTGGTTGTGGTATTTGCATTCTGTGATTTATGGTTTGTTTAACTGAGCTTGATTACCTATGAATTTGGGGCTGCATGATTGTTAGTACCTCATTGGGCGAAAGCTCACCCCCGTTACCTTTGTTTTCCTCACAGGCATACCTTTGGGAATGTTATGAGTTTGAGAAGCCAGTTGAGCTAGTAAAATAGTTTTGTTTCTTTGATAGCTCCTTGAGCACTGGAAAACCTGAATGTACTTTACTTGAATGCCCTTTTGGACTGTATATTGGGGTAACATGTATATGTACCTGGTGGTTTTGTATAAATGATATTATATGTGGAAACGAATGTTTTAGCCCTGATGGGGAGTCTTTTGTATTTAGTTTCGTGTGTGTGAGTGATCCGCAGTCCTGGCGAGAGTTGGGCAGGCAGTCCGCTGATACCCTAGGGTTTGCCCTAGGGAGAGGTGGGGCTGTCACATTCATCTACCTTTAAATTTGGTTCGCTAGTTCGTTAGATAACGGGTTGAGATAGTATCAATAGTATTCGTTATCTCGGGGATTAGATTTGGGTCAAATTTCCGCTGCTAAGCCTTTGGTGAATTGGTTGTCTAGATCGTGGTTTCACATCAAACGTAGTGGCCGATGCTTTGAGTCGTCAAGTACAAGTGGCCGGATTGATGATTAAGGAATTACACTTGTTAGAGGAAATTAGTTATTGGAATTCTAGACTTGAGCCGAGGAAAGTAATCCTTGGGAATATTGTAGCGAATTCCATTCTGTTGGAACGTATCAAGGAATCTCAGGAAAAGGACCCTGAAGTGCAAAAATGGTCGGAAAAAGTTAAAAAGGGAGAAAAGTCGGATTTTAACTTGGGATCCAAGGGTATTTTGAGGCTTCAAAATCGGATAGTGGTGCCAAAAGATGAGGGACTTAAGAAGGAAATTTTGGAAGATGTACACCGATCGAAATTTACGGTGCGCCCAGGAGGGAATAAAATGTACCAAGACCTGAAGAGTTTGTATTGGTGGGAGAGCATGAAAAAGAAATTGCTCAATTTGTCCAAACTTGTTTGACTTGTCAGCAAGTAAAAGCTGAACATCAAAAACCATCGGGACTTTTGCAACCTTTGGAGATACCTGAGTGGAAGTGGAGAATATCACTATAGATTTTGTATCAGGGTTACCAATGACACAAAGAAGCCATGATGCTATTTGGGTAATAGTGGATAGACTGACTAAATCGACTCATTTTCTGCCGATCAACATGAAGTACCCATTGGAGAAATTAGCCAAGTTGTACTTGGATGAGACTATCAGGTTACATGGGATACCTGTGAGTATGGTGTCCGATAGAGATCCAAGATTTGTTTCAAGGTTCTGGCAAAAGATGCAAGAGGTGTTGGGGACTAAATTGAATTTTAGTACTACTTACCATCCCCAGACCGATGGACAGTCGGAGAGGACAATTCAAACCCTTGAGGACATGTTGAGGACTTGTGTTTTGGATTTTGGGGAGAGTTGGAGCAAGTATTTGACACTGGTAGAATTTGCCTATAACAATAGCTTCCATTCTTCTATTCAAATGGCTCCGTATGAAGCACTTTATGGTCGGAAGTGTAGATCTCCGATTTGTTGGGATGAAATAGGTGAACGTAAGATCTTAGACCCGACTACAATACCTTGGATTGAGGAAGCTAATGAGAAAGTAAAGTTGGTACGCCAGAGAATTCAGACCGCTCAAAGTCGTCAGAAGAGTTACGCAGATAATCGGAGAAAGGACTTAGAATTTGCGGTTGGAGATCAAGTATTTCTTAAGATTACACCTCTAAAAGCAAGTTGAATGTCTGGGAAAGGAAAGAAGTTACAACCGAGGTTTGTAGGGCCTTATAAGGTTATCCAACGTGTAGGAAATGTGGCCTATAAGTTGGAATTGCCACTGAGTTTGTCTCGAATTCATAACGTGTTCCATGTGTCTATGCTTAAGAAGTACCATCCAGACCCTTCTCATATTTTGCAACCGGAAAGCTTTGAGATCGATGAGACCTTAACCTATGAGGAGAAACCGGTAAAGCTTCTGGATAGGAAGGTGAAAGAATTACAAAATAAGCGGATACCATTGGTAAAAGTTCTTTGGAGGAATCATGGAATAGAGGAGGCAACCTGGGAGATTGAAGAAGCAATTCGAGGAAAGTATCCAGACCTGTTTGCCAATCAAGGTAAATTTCGAGGACAAAATTTTCTTAAGGGGGAGAGGATGTGAGGACTCACAAATTTTCTTATTTTAAACTCCTAATTCTAGTTTATTTAATTATTTATTTGGCCAATTGCCCCAAATATTATTTTCTAACCTTTTTAGACCTAATTACATGGATCTATAGTCTAATTATATTTTTAAAGTGACCTGTTTCAAAATTTAATTTTTGGAATCTCGTTAAGTGTGAATAGTGAAAGCGCGTTGGAAATAATAATCGATTCGACGATACAATAAGCTTGGAAAATTGGAGACTTGTATATTAGTTTTAAATAGGTATTTTTATGTTTAAATGTTCAATTATTAGTTAGTGATACTATCGTTATAAGAATTTCTTGGAAAATTCACTTTACCGCGCACAAATCGGTAGTACGCGATTTCACACGCACGATTAATTGAGGGATTTTAGACCCTTATTTTTAGACCATTAAGAGTGAATAATAATAGTATGAATAGAAGTGCACTAGAGGTTTAGCGCACAAGTGAAACAAACTCCAGCGGAATCGAGCATGAAACGCGCGTGTGCGCAGGAGGAGGGAGTTGACTTTTGAGGCATTCTTAGCCATACATTTTAGCTTCTCAAGGAAGCTTCATTGCAACACAAAACTCTCCATTTCCCTCTCTCTTCTGGCCGGCCATCCAAGGAAGAAAAACAGCCCACATTTCTTCTTCATTTCACCTTCAAATCTTCACCAAATCACTTCAAATTTTACGTACAACTTGCTAAACACTTGGAGAGCAACTCAAGCTACAAAAGAGCTTCAAATCCACGGTTTTTCTTGAGCTAAGGAGGACCGAAATTTCTGCCTTGAACATCTAGGAAAGTAAGTGACGATCAACCTTGCAAATCTTGACTTATGGAAGTTGTTTAGCACTTATGAGTTCATAATTTCTTATGGGTAGCTTTATTTATGTGGAAATTTGGTGTGTGGGCTCTATGAACTCCCACTATGGCTTGTTGGACTGATTTGTGGTGTTTTGAAGTTGTTAATATTGGTTTAGTGCTTAAATTAGTAGAAATAAGTGATATTATGGATGATAGCTCAAAGGAGGTGAAGGGAAGAATTTTTCCATTTCTGCCCCTGTGAATGTCCGTGGCCCTTAGGGCAACTTTTTGTGGTTCTAATGACTTGGTTATGATGTATACATGTTGTGTGGGATGTGTAAAAAGTTTCATCAAAAAATTTCATGATTTGGTTGGCCAAATGATGTGTTTTCGGAAGTCAGCAAAAACTGGAAATGTTCCCGTAACTGCTCTGGCAGTGTTTTTGTTTTGGATATAACTTTTTTCTCCGAAGTAGAAATCGAGTGCCGTTTATGGCACTGGAAAATACACATTCCTAGATTTCCAACGGTATAAAATGTACATTTTGATTCCACCTGAGTAGTCCATACCAATCGTTTGAACATGACTGTCCTGTTTCGCATCTACACTGGGAGCTCTGTTTTGAGCAGCGAATTGATGCTCAAATATGAGCTAGTTGTGGTCCGATGTTGAGAATAGTTACTTCTGAGAAATTGTAGCTTTATGAATCTAGGTTTCAACGCCACTGACCACGCTCAATTCCAAGTTGAAATGAGTGAGTTGTGGCCGAAATCCGAAACTGACCCAATGATTTGAAACCCTCTTTTTGCTAGTAAATGTCTAAATCTTGATTGGGACTTGTTGTTTCGAAATTCTTGGTGTTAATCACCCACCAAATGCATATTGGATGTTTCTTAGACCTTGTCTATGCAAATGGACCGTGTTTGAGATACTTGGTTGACCAGACGTTTTGAAAGCGGAAAACGGAATGACCAAGGCAGATTTACCTTGGAACTTTTGAAACGTTCGTGATTGGGTTAACCAACTTCCCGTACATATTTTTCCATGAAATTTGATAGAGGAATAGCCCTCATATGGTAGTATAATACTGCCAAATTGGGTGCCATTCCGAGTTCATTTCGATGTTCAACCGAAGTCCCAAAGTTCATGGTTTTAGTTTGGAAAACCTTGTTTAGCGAGGAAATTTTAGTAACTTTGAGCCACCATACCTTGGTGCTCAAAACTCCAATTCTTATTCTACTTGTTTTCTTTTAAACGTGGATTGTAACTCTAATTGTGTTTCAAATTTGAGAGGTTAGTTCAAATTCTATGAATTATGCCGAATTTTCAAAGTTGGCCAAAAACCAACCCAAAACTGTCGTAGTAAGCTTAAGGCAGCAACTTTGAGCTGAGTTTTGGATATCTTCCATTTGGAATCATGGAAAAGTGTCTTTTAGGAACTTTTGATAATTTAGATGTAGTTTCCAACGGTACCAAGTTTTCCAATTTTGGACTTGTAATGAGTGAGATACGATTTTTCAAAGATCTCATATCAAAGCTGAAATTTTTGAAACTTAAGGAAATGGAGTTTTTCGAATTCTCCTTTTCCCCTCGATATCACTTGAACGTTTTACACTTGATTTCAAAGGTGAAAACTCGATTTCTCTTGTGCTTTAAAACCCCACCTTTAAGCCTCGATTTACGAATAAATAGGGCTCATTTTCATAAAATTTTCTCATATTGTACAAGTGTACAATCTTTCTTGATAATTGGGGTTTATGAGTGATAAATTATTATTAATTGCTCAGGCACTCAAGAGGACCTTCAAGAGGATCCCACGGTGAACGCTTGAACCTCGAGTGACATTCCTTCTTGTTTACTTGGTGAGTGTCAAGTGCATGATTACTTGAACTCCTGTGAACTTGATACATGCTTACTTGTTATCCATGACTTGAGATTTTGAAAATGTAGCCGAGTGTGTACCTTATTGCACTCGTTCTCATTTGAAATGAATAACTCATGCTTGAAATGCTGGAATATATCAAATGCTTGAAATTATCAAATGCTTGGATATATCAAATGCTTGAATGACATGAATTTGTATGCTATGGCTGCATACGTCGTTGGAGTGAATCTCCTCGACATACAAATGTTATATGGGGGACGCCCAAACTCATAGGCCGACCTTGGGACTCGAGCCGGCATGGGCTTGGTCGGGAATCTCGTGAGCCATGAGAATTACATGATAAGCTTGACCTATCGAAGAGGTCTCGCTTGGCATACTCGTGGAGTATCGCCTTATAAATGTTGTGCGGGCCTGGTGCGGTGTACGGTGGACGGATATGAGAAATAAGTGGAGATCTACGGATTAGAAATACCGACCCGGTTGACGGAAAGTCATCGCGGGAAGGTATACGAATGACCCTGGCAAAGCAAGTGGAATTTAGCTCCTGAGAGTTACCATATCCTTGAATTGTTTCTGTTTACATTTCATTAAAATTGTTAATTACTCACACTTTATCAATTGACCTATTATTTGGGCGTGCTACTTGGACTATGTGCTTGCATGTGTGTTCTTGGCCTCACGAGCGTTTTGCTCACCCTGTAGATTTGTTTTCCTTAACAGGGATGGATGGGAGTGAACTTGAAGAAAACCCCTTGTGATGTACTTTTATATAAGGGTTTTTCAATGTACATGGTTAGACTCTGGATTATTGTATAATTTGGGATTTTATGTAACTTTTGGAAATTCAATGTAAGGATTGGATGATTATGATAAATTGTTAAATTTAAAAGTTTTCCGCATTTTCTTACTCTACTTCGTGGATGGCTAGTATTTCATTAAGTTTGATCGGAAATTGCCTTGAGTCCTGGCGAGAGTTGGGTAGGCGTCCCGCGGATACCCTCTGGTTCGTCTTAGAGAGAAGTGGGGGCGTCACAACATGGGGTAAGGGATATACGTATAAGGGGGATGTCATGCAAAAAATGATAAAAGACCCTAGAAAGTAAAAAAATATGCATGAAAATGTAGTGTAGTCACACAAACATGATCTAGCGTGTGAACGGTGCCTAAGGATCTAGCGTTGGACCAGCCCATGTCTATAAGTTCTCACTTGCATTGGACTAGTGAGAAATCGGAAAAGGGGTCACAACTAGCGTTGGACTAGTGTGGAAGCGGAAAAAAGGGGTCACAACTAGCGTTGGACTAGTGTGGTGACGTCATGCATTTATTACAATCAAATAAATCATGTAAATCATAATAAAGCAAATAAACACATAAATCACATAAAACACATAACACATAAGCATGATATCTAGATGCAAGACCCTAGGAAAGCGAGTAACACGTAACACACAAGCATGCAAGGCACACAAGGCAAATAAAGCAAATAAAACCCTAACTGTTACATTTGGGGGCCCTAACTACAATCTAAAAAGGGGTAAAGAAAAATAAAATAATAACCTAACTATTACAATTTTGGCATTTAAATGCCTTTCCAAATAATTACAAATTAAATTAAAATAAATATACAAAATTGAAAAAAATAAAGTGACTAAATGAAATAAAAATAAAACATTCAAAAATCATGCAATTGCACACATAGAATCACATAGGAGCACATAGGGTCAAATAAAATCGAAATGAGGGATAGAGTGTACCTCCCTTGAACTGGTTGTCTAATGAAGTGAAGTTTATCTTATTTACCCTCCAAAAACAAAGAAAAAGGTCAAGGCATCACTTTAATTAACAAATAATCATAAGAAAATGGAAATAAACATGAAATTGAATCAGTTGAATCATGGAAACAACCTACTTTTAAGAAATTAAAACAATCAAGGACTTAATTGCAAAAATTAACAAAGTTTGGGGGTTAAATTATAATTATCACAAAGATCCAAGGTCAAAGTTAAAAAGAAATAAAGTATAGAGACCTATTTGCAATTAAATTAGGGACCCAATTGAAAGAAGGTAAAAGTTTTCAGGGCTTTAGCATAATTATTTAGAAGTACATGGACTGATCTAGAAAAATTCGTTTTCTGGTTTCTTAATGGATCAAGCCGCTGGGCCATTTTATTTAACTCCCTGGGCCGAGATTACCTTCGGCCCATCAGAGAATCCAGAGAAAACGGATGGGCTGGTCCATCGATTGGTCCAATCAAAACACCTAGGCCTTGTCTCCCAAGCCCAAACCGAAAGCCTTGAAAAAAAAAAAAATCAAACTAGCCCATCTTTTATTACTCCAGCCCAACCGAATAATGCAAGGGCTTTGGCTACCCAAACCATGTCAAAATCCAACCAAAATTAATCAAAACCCATTCGTTAGACCCAAACAAACATAATTCTTAACCCAATCTTTATCTTCTTACAAAACCCACCAAAATATTACAGTAATCAAATTTATTAAGATCTAATTGTACTCTAAAACCGGTAAATACCCTACCCAAAAAGTCACATAAAACA
The DNA here is from genome assembly GCA_023065735.1 of Coffea humblotiana. Lineage (NCBI taxonomy): Eukaryota > Viridiplantae > Streptophyta > Magnoliopsida > Gentianales > Rubiaceae > Coffea > Coffea humblotiana. Next base: position 34,810,063 of record CM041213.1, on the reverse strand, counting down.
TGTAAAAAGAGGATTAAACTTAAAAAAGGCGAAATAAGTTAGATTTTTCCAAACTTTGGGCCACAGCGACATTAGACAGAAATTAAAGGGTTAAATTGCAATTTTTCAGAAATTTATGCTTCATGCTTAGCAGAAGCTTTCTTCTTCGATGCAATTGAGAGGGAAACGTTTCTGCAACTTCTGATGCTTCAAAATTCCAGTAACTTTACACGGCAAAAACGCACTAAATCATCGCAAGATGCAACAACGAAAATGGAAGAAATCAACTTCGACAATCATGGTTTCTCTTTCCCTCCCCTCGACTAGCGAATGCCCAGGTTCTGGCTAGCCTTGAATTGGCTAGAGTCCCTCTTGGACGTAAACAGAAAAAGGATAAAATCTCCTCTTTTTGGTTCAAAATTTCCATTCGGGCATTTTATCAAACACTAAATGGGCATGGAGAATTTCAGCAATTTCTCGCTCAAATGATGCAAATCAGCGCCCAAAATTGTTCAGCAAACAAAGGATTTCGATCCAATTGACACATAAAGCATACATATTCTAAAATTATGAACAACCAACAGGAAACTTGCAATGAACAAAGTCACGGCAGACATGCTCTTAGAACTTCAAGAGCCTGTGATTGAAGAGGAGTGAAGTTTAAAAGAAAAGGATAAGCTTACAGTGCTTTCTCTCTCGGTGAAATTCGCAGGTGGTAATGGAAGACTCTGGTGGTGGCAGCGGCAACAGCAACAGCAACAGCTTGCTGATTCCTTTGTTTCCGTCTACTCTCTGGCTCTCTCTCTTCTTTTTGCCTCACACGAAGCCCTCTCCCAATTTTCCAGATTTCCCCTTTTCTTCCTCTGTTTTGCAGCTCCCCCTTTTTCCCTTGTCCGCCGCCCCCCTGTTTTTCTTCCTTTTGCCCATAACCTTCTTGCTTAGCCCATTCCCTCTCGGCTCTCCCTGTTTCCCGAAACCCTTGCTTCTTTTTCTTAGTCCTTTTCTTTTCTTCCTCTGGTTTTTCTTTTCTTTTTTTCTGGCCGAAACCTTCCCCTTGTTTTTTCTTGTTGCTATGTTCTTTTTTCCTCCCTTTTTCTTTCTAGACGAAGTTCTCTGTTTCTCCCCCTGAAGCCCTTTTTCCCTCCGTTTTTTTCCGTTCCTCCCCTTCTTCTCTCTTCCGCCAACCTTTTTTCTTCTTTTTTTTTCCTTTTTCTTTTAGCCGAAGTCTTTCTTTGTTTTTTTTTGTTTCCTTCCCAAATTTCCTTAGGCCCCCATGTGTCTTAACACCTCACCTCCTAGGTGTTGTGTTGTCCAAGAAATAAAGGGACACTTGTCCCTATTGCATGTGCCCCATTTGCTCTATTGCATGTGTGGCACTTGGCCCTATTGCATTGTGCCATATGTTATTTTCTATTTTGTATTTTTCTTTTCAATGCTAATTTCCAATGTCATTTTATATATAAAAACTGAGTTTGAATAAAAAGATAAAAAATTGAATCTTTATTAAGAATTTCCTTTTCCTAAGGTTTAGTGTGAAAAATTTGAGAGAAAAGATAAAATAAAAATAAAAAAGAAACATGAATTACTATTTGCAACCTTAAATCAGTTAAAATAAAATAATGAACATGAAAACAAGAATAAATAATAAAAATAAAAATAAAAATAAACACATAAAGCCAACATTAAATTAAATAAATAAAGCTAAAATTAAATTAAAGCTAAAAATTGAATTAATGAAATTTTGGTGTCTACATGGGCCAATAGTTATCACGCTTCAATCCAAATGGCACCATATGAGGTGCTCTATGGACGAAAGTGCCGTTCACCTATTCACTGGGATGAAGTAGGGGAGAGAAAAGCTATAGACCCGGCAACAATACCATGGATTGAGTAAGCATACGAAAAGGTAAAGGTAATTCGTCAGAGGCTACAAACGGCCCAGAGTCGACAAAAGAGTTATACTGACCATCGAAGAAAAGATTTAGAGTTTGAAATTGGAGACAAAGTATTTCTTAAGGTCACTCCATTGAAAGGAAGGATCAAGGCGGGGAAGGGAAAGAAACTACAACCAAGATACATAGGTCCTTTCAATATACTCCAACGGGTAGGAAATGTGGCATATCGATTGGAGTTACCAGAAAGTTTGTCTTGAATTCACGATGTCTTTCTTGTGTCTTTGCTTAAGAAATATCACCCAGACCCAACTCATATACAGCAGCCAGAGGATATTAAACTTGACAAGTCTCTAACCTATGAGGAGCGACCTATTCGGCTTCTAGATCGAAAGGTGAAAGACTTGAGAAATGAACAAATTCCATTGGTTAAAGTTCTGTGGAAACATCATGAGGTAGAAGAGCCAATCTAGGAGTTAGCAGAGGATATGAAAGAGAAATACCCCGAGTTATTTGCGAGTAAAGGTATGAATTTCAAGATCGAAAATTCTTTTAAGGGGAAGAGAGTGTGAGGACTTGAAAAAGATTTTATATTCTTCTTATAATTTTCCATATTTCCTTAAAAAAAACTAAACTAAAAATTAATTTATATTTTCTTTTAGACTAATTTATTTGCCTTAATTTTGTAAATACTTTAATGCTTGAGTCGAGAGTTTTATCTTTTCTTATATAATTTGGTGCATGTTAAGTTTCGTAGTGTATTGTGGTAGTGTGATTAATTGGTGAAATACGTAATAAATTTGATGGATAAGCACGGGTGTAGTATTAAAAGGATTATATGATTAGAAGTGTTAAAAGTGTATTACAGAAATATATATTAGTAATTAGAGGCTAAAGGGACAAAGAGATAAGATTTAAATTTGATCGCGACACTTGTCATGGATCCAAGACTTCTTGACCAAGACTTTTCTTCCATCTTTATCTTTCATTTAGCCAAAAATTCCTTCACTTTTCTTCCATCTTCTCTGACGAAAAGAGAGAGAAAAACTTCAATTTTCATCTTGATTTTGGCTTAATTTAGAGAAGAAATCAACAAGAAACCTAAATCTGAAGAAAGTTGCAATAAGGGAGCAAGAAAACTTGTAGTGGAGTGATTTGCAGAAGAAAGCTTTAGTTTTGCATTTTTTTCCTTAGGGTTTGAAGGTATTAAGCTAAGAAACTTTCCTTCTCTCACTTATCTTGCATTTTAATGGATACAAAACTTGAATATGGAAGTTTTGTGGAAGATTTCATGGTTTTGTAAAGTTGATTGAATTTTCCAGCTTTGATTTATAATTTTTCAAGCTTGAAATGAGAATGTCTAGCCTTGGTATGGACTTGTGAGTTTTGATAAGTAGATTTCTAGTTGGATATGTACTTTTAGTTTCGTTATATGATTTTCTAGCTCTAGTAATAAATTTCCAGCCTAGGGTTTAAATTTCCAGTTAGGGTATATGATGTATATGAGCTAGGTATATGTCCAATTTAGTTAGTTTTTGTGGCCTAGGACAAGTACCCTTTTTATCCTATAACTTGTGGCCTTGATGAGGGTTGTTTTGCCATGAAATTTAGCTTTGAAATTTGAGGAGAAATTAAGGAAAAACAGGGGAGATGCTGCCGGTTTCCTTTCTTGTAGTGTAAGTGAGTGAAAGTAAGAGTGGAGGTGTGATTTTTGGGCGAATTGGACTTAGTTTGCTTATGGATGTTTGAACCTACTTTGGTGGTGATATATACGCTGAAATTTTGCCAAAACTATACATTTTACAAGAAGGAAGTAACGGTCACTTTAAACATGATTTCGAGTTACATATGTCTAGTTTTAAATTTGAAAGTTTTAATCATTTTCCTTCCACAAAAAGGGGCATGCGAATATCTTGCATATGGTTTACTAAGCGGCATGAGTTTTATTTACATGACCTTCCTTTGGTATTAACAAGCGAAGGTTGTGCATTTTGAACCCTATTTGATTGCAATTTACTACACGATATTTAATCACAGATTTTGAGAGTGGTCAGGGAGTTGGACCTGAGTTTGATTTTGATAAACAGTGAATCATTGGTGAGTGTCTCCAATTGCATGGTCGGACTTGTTATTTGAATATAATACTTTCTTATTGTGATTGGGATGGTAATTCACTTGTTTGAGTGGGCAAGGGTGTACTTTATCGCACTTGCCGAAATTTGACTAAGTACTATACAATGTTTATGAGTGGATTGATGTATATATGTATGACTTGATCACTGCCTGTGATCCCAAACCCCTATTGGTTAGTTGCTCGAATCGAGCCGGCAAGGGCTTGGTCGAGGAGATTAGTGAACTATAGGTACTGTTTACTGTTTTCTACTATTTATTGTATAATCCACTGGATGTGGTCCACTGGATTCGATATACTCGAGTATTACTACCACTGTTTATTGTTGGAGTTCGGGCCCGGTAGGGGGGTTTGATCGGTGGATGGAGATGGGAGTTAAATGGTGCTCTACTGGACTTGTTACTATACTTCTAGAGTTGATTGAGTGTCAACCGATCCGTGACCAACTGCTGTCGGATTAGCTCGTAAGGGCAAACTATATCCTTATACATGAAAGTGTTAATTACCTGATTGACTAGTTACTTGAAGTGTTACTACTTACTTTTATGAACCTTTGCTTTCTTTTACATTGAGATCTAAATTATACATAATTGCCAACTTGTTACTTGGTTTGCATGGCATCTTGGAACCTCACTGAGTTTTAACTCATTCCATTAGTTTGTTTTCCTTACAGGGGTTGCGAGCATGGGCATGTGACTCAGATAGGCTGGATATATGTCTAGATCTTTTGGGTATTGTAATTGTAATAGCACTAGTGCTCATCTAGGGTTAGGATCCCAACTTGAGTTTAAATCTTTTGTTACATTTTGAGTAGGTATGGATATTCGAGATAATCAAATATGTATATATATTTCTGATTGGGAACTGCTGCTCCTCTTGTTCTTGAAGTTATGATTTGTGGTTTTAAGTTGATAGAGTGAGTCCTGGAGAGAATTAGGTAGATGGTTTGCTAAACCCTGGGGTACGCCCTAGGATAAGGTGGGGTCGTCACAAGTAGTATCAACAATGATTGAGTTTGAGCTCGTGTTTGACTCACTTCGAAGCCACCCCTGCATTAAGCTATAACTTGAGATCTTTAAGAATAAACCCCAGTTAAATGTATAATGCTTATGATTACATTTATCTAGGTACACATTTATTCTAGGAACTTTATCTATTGAATTAAAATAGAGATAAACTAAAAAGATATTATGTCATCTATTACACATAAATAGTTAAAGTAAACTAATAAACTCCATGCTTTAGGGTGTACATATTAAAAATACCCTATTATGCAGAAAATCACTATTTTGGTTATGCTACTCAAGTGAATCATACTACTCAAGTTCAAGTCCAAACTTAGTCAAAGGAGAATTAAATTCATTAAATCCCTCAAGAGCAACTAGGACGGTTAACAACCCTATTATGCAAAATATCACTATTTTTAATCGCTTGGAGTAAAAGGTAATAGAATGTAACTCCATTAACATTACAAAATGACTAGATTGAGAATAAATGAAGTTACTTTTATTACACCATGCTATTCACAAATGATGGATATTTTCCGCAATTGATTCTTGGACATTTATTTATTCTTTTCTCATCCAACATATACGTTAAAGGTTAGGTCATGTTAGTCAAATGTCACCACAAAAAATTATCAAAAGCCATTGTAAACATAAAAGACTTCATCAAAAAAATTAAGTGTCATATTATCTAAATTGGGTGGCTTTCTTCTGTTATAATGTTTATTGATTCTAATAAAATCATCTTAGAGTGTTTGGAGATAGGAGGTTAGGCAAGAGAAGGAGCTAATAGGAAATTGTTGATAAAATTTATGATATTTTTGTTTCTAATCATACAAATTTAAGAAATTTCTTTATAGAGATCAAGCTCCATAATCTCATCGTTGATATTCTCCAAAATGGATTCTTCGTCTGAGGCCTCAGAAACAGTTTCCGAAACCAATTCTTCAGAAGCCTTTGATTTAGGAAAACTGCATGTTTGATCAAATGGCAATGAGCAGCCAGAACTAATGAAATTAGCCATCTTTAAGTCTTCCTCTTTCATCTGTTTTGCATAAGCCTCATAATCGAACCCCTTTGTATTCTTCCCGCCAAAAGCACATTCTAGCTTCTCCATATCAAATAGATTTTCCATTACTTTTTGGCTTTGCGGCATATCAGAATAAACAAATTTCACTTTTTTATATGTCTTTTTCTCAAGAAATGGTTTCACCATCTGAAAAATAAATTCATAAAGCTAAATAAATTAAAAACATAAAACAAGTCAATTATAATGAAACTCAACTTTTTCAACAAATTCAATTAATAATATCTCCAGTAACCATAGTAGACACTATGTACTCAATGGCATTGTCATTTTTAGAAATTGTTTTATGTTAATTGCAATGATTCTCCTAGTTTAATTAAATTATAATCTTACCTTCTTCTATTTTCTCCTACCTTTTTTTCCTCTTATTTTTGTCTCATTTTAAATAAAAGGGGTATGGTAACAAGAGTAATTGTGAGAACATAAAATATAAGGCATTTTTCGAAAGGTTAATAAGCAGACCACTTATCATATCCTAATTTGTAATCAATAATATCATTAGCCATGTCAATAAACTAGGATAAAAAAATAATGAGATGTAAATTTTGAGTAAAACTGCATTTAATGTTAAGTAGCTTTTGTCACTTTAATCATGGAATCCTATAAAAGATATTTTGGAGCACTGAAAAAGATGAAATTATGGATAAAGATTTGATAGAAGAGGAAGATCACAACCTACCAACCAGAATGACTCGAAGACTTTCGGTGGATTATAGAGAATTCCAAGGCCTAACCTTTCTAGGTAACAATCTTGCAATACATGTGCTGTTTCTCGAGTTAGCTTTACTGATATGCTTGACATATTCCATCGTTGGAAGTCAATTAACCACACTAGCTGCTCTTGACTTGGTTTTAAATGCAATATCGCATTCTCCATGTAATAAACCAAGTACTTGATTTGTCTTTCTACTGAGTTTGTATTCTAAATTCATAGAAAGTATCATATAGTTAAAATATTGTATCATGATTTTATAAAAGGAATCATAAAAACTAATATTAGTTTCTATACCTGAAACCCAGGTCTCATGATTAAGACAATCCTACCATGCTTATCAAAGTAATCAGCTTTGTAGATTTTTCCAGTTTCAGCTTCGTCGGCAACTTCTTCCTAATTGAGAAGAAGAATTCACATCACATATCACATATTAAGTCTACATGTTTCCCTTCCTCATCTGCAAAATATCATGGAATGAGTGTCATGAAAAGACTTGTATATATAATAAAAATTAACTTTGCATGGTTTATGCATAGAGATGCTCTTTTCCCATCTAAGGTTAGTGCAAATGGTTTTAAATGGCTAGTACAAGGAGAAAATCCCACTATAAATAGGGAAAAGTCTACTTGAAATCTACTATATTTTTGCTACCACTTGAAATGCTCTAATTTATGTCCATTACTTAAGACTCAACTATAAAGTATATATGATTTGTACCAACTATGGATACAAATGATAGAGAATAAGAAGAATAAGTCCAAGAAAAGAAACACTTACCCAACGTATCTTCTCTGGCTTGTATTCCTGCCTCCATCTTATTGTGTCTTTTAATGTCTTGCTTGCTTTATTTTTATCCCAGTTCCTTGCCCTTAGGAACCTTAATATAGAAGCATCTGAACATAGTATTGGAAACTTGTCTACAGCAGGACCAATTATCTTCTTGATTTCATTGATCTGAAATAGAATGACCAAATTTGACTTCTGTTATCATAGTCTTTAATTCACAAGAATCTTTTCTAATTTAGTGTGATCAAGAAGTCGATTACAAAGTTTTTATACTGGTATAATTTCCATTAAAATTCGTGCAAGAATGATATTTTTGCAGGATTTAAACATCACAAGTAAGAGGACAATCTTTCTCTTATGCTTTCTTGGGAGTGTATTTACTTTCTTAGAGTCAATAGGAAGCATCCAATATTTTGACTACTTTCCTGTTGCTTTTATTAGTCATGAGCCATCAATTTATTTTTTAATACTAATACATGTCATACTACAATGAAGCAGAAAATTTATTTCGGGAGTCTTACATCTACATTCTGATACTAAAACTATTGTAAAGTCTTTTAACCATAATCACTTGAAGACATAAAAGATTCAAATTTAGAATATAACTATTTTAATAAAATTGACGGCTTAAACTACTTGAGATGACATAAAAGTTGCAATTTATAGAGAAGCATCTGTATAATAAAGTGCAAGTGTAAATAACATCTGCTACATGTGAACATTAATATAATATTTTGTGAAAGAGAACAAAAAGTATTTAGTAGTATTACAAGGATTAAACTTGAAATCCAAGAATAACCGTGTTAATGTGAATTCAATTTGAATACAAAGTTTTGTACATTTATTCTTATAACTAGAACACATGCGAATTATCTAATTTTCTTAGAAACTTTAGCGTAACTATTAGTAATAGAAAACAGCTCACACCTACAAAGACGAGTATTTTGAGAACTACAATTTTTTTTTTGCAAAAAATCAATACTAACTTCTTATGCCAAGACTATTAATTACTTCACTCAATAGTAACATGAAAGTTAGTCACCTACATGGTAATACAATTATGATAATTTCTATTTTTCATAAGTCAAAAAGATTCTCCTCTAGAAAATTCATCATTTTGAAGAAACTGATATTGATTTTCAACACGAAGTCTAAATTTTGCTACCAGTATTATTTATGAAGTCTTAAAAGTTGTGACACATACGATTAAAATAGTTTAAAATAGTAATAATATTGTAAGAAAAAATTACAAGAGTATTTTGAGAACTACAATTTTTTTTTTTTTGCAAAAAATCAATACTAACTTCTTATGCCAAGACTATTAATTACTTCACTCAATAGTAACATGAAAGTTAGTCACCTACATGGTCATACAATTATGATAATTTCTATTTTTCATAAGTCAAAAAGATTCTCCTCTAGAAAATTCATCATTTTGAAGAAACTGATATTGATTTTCAACACGAAGTCTAAATTTTGCTACCAGTATTATTTATGAAGTCTTAAAAGTTGTGACACATATGATTAAAATAGTTTTAAATAGTAATAATATTGTAAGAAAAAATTATTGTATGATACTTTAACGACTACTCTTAAAGTGGATTGATGCTAATAGGATTACACATAAAGGTAGGATTACAAATGAAAGATAAAATAAAAAAGTGCAATCAATGGAGGGAAAATAGTACAGGGCTAAATAGATGCCATATCTGCATCTATTTAGATGAGTGATGACAAACTAATGTAACTAAAATTTTCAAGTGCTTTAAACAAAATTAAACAAAAAATTAACATACAACTATTCAAAGAACATCTTACAATCTTGAAAAAATCCAATGTGTACATGATGAATTTCATTTATAAATCATATGTCCACTAAATCCAAGATTTTTATTTATAAATCATACATCCATTAAACCCACGAAAAAAGTTGAAAAAAAAAAGAGCACATCAAAGGCTAAGGATAATATAAAACCTTGAATTGCTGCTCAACAGAAGACAACGACTCCTCCCTTGCTCTCCCTTTCAAATTGATAGATGACATTTTGCTTTGATGAAAGCTATCGGCGACAAAAGATTTGTACCCTAATGAAACTGCAAGATATCTATGGCATACAACATAATATATCAATTACAATTGCAAAAATAATTTCCTACATGATAAAATGCTTCATGATATGAACATCTATAGCCAAATCTGACATAGAAGATATATTTCCTATATTCTTATATCACATGGGAATAATAACAACAATGATCAATTTCAAACTCAATGAATTACAATAAAAGGAACATGTGATTGAAAAATCTTTCTACTAAGCACAATTCTCAATGGACCTTATACTTGAGAAAATGTACATAAGCAACTCTACATGGTTATTCATAATAAATAACAAGAAAAAAAGTTTTTCAATAGAATGTAGTTGTTGGCATTTTGATAGTTAATTAATTTCATAGGATAAGTATCTTTATTTAATTCAGAATTTCATATTTACAAGGTGAGAAAAAGAATATAATATGAAAATTATTATAATATATTACACATATTGAATTTAGATTAGTAGTTTCTAATTGTTGCAATATATTGTATATATTGAATTTAGATTAGTAGTTTATATGTTGTTAGAATGGATTGTTGCTATCTCAATTTTAGAACCTTTTACATATTGTAAATCTTTTTGCAAATAATGACTATCCATTATTTAAATGGAAACCATAACTTGGAAAACTAAAATCTTAGAAAAATAAAAGCTCTAGCTTAAGAAAACCTACAATGACAAAGATTAATATGATTAATTGCCAAGTATACATGATTCATAAAAACAAGATTGAGGATGATTACAGGTACTTTGATTAAGAACCAGGGAAAAAAGAAAATCTTGGTTTATTACTATATTTAATGTATTTACTATTGCACAAGGTATGATAAGAAAATTTTAATGATTATCTACTAACTTGATTTTTATGATCACCGACCTAGATTGTAAAATACTTCTTTTTTTGTGACTCAAAAGAAGTTATTTTGCTTATAAGGAGTTGAGGTCAATGGAGCTTATGTGCATTTTATTAAATTAATGGTGGAAATAAATTCATGAATAGTCTGTAACTGAATTATTAAAAATTACTAAATATTGGGAAGGTCTCAATCATCAAAATGGGTATAAGCCTAATCTACGTAGCATGAGCATAATAACCAAAAACCCAATCAATAGGTGAAAATCTATACTGCTCAGAAGAAGCATTGATGCACTTTTAAAGTTTTTGTTGACACCAAAGGTGCATCCTACTATTAGTTAGAGTAATTTTTTTTACTTTTATACAACAAAAGTTAGTTAGGATTGCTTTTGGTTCAAACTCGTTAAGGGGCAAAACAAATATGACTATCAACATCAACTGCTGATAGAGTTATTATTTGGTCTCACACGTATAAATGGATTGCCAAAGAACTCCTTGTAGCTAGTGAATGTGTTTTTCATACTTAGTCACCAATAGTTAATAAGTTTCAAGAGTGGACATGAAATCTTATTCTTTGTCATTGCTAGTTAAATCGACATCTAAATGTGATGAGAGTTGAACATTGTAGTTTATGAACCTTGTTCAAGATTTTATTGAATGCCATTGATTGATGGATTTCATGCTTTATATCAATCTTTTATGTACCTTTACTACATTGAAATCTTCTATTGTCACAATCACTTTTAACTTCATGTAAGATCATGTTGTACACCTCGTTTCCTATTTACAACTAATCAAATGTACGATAACTGTACACAATTTTATGAAGAATGTTTCTTTATGAAAGGATTTTTGGAAGAGTAATTTATAATATTATTTGAAAGTTAAACTTCTTATGATTTCCAAATCTAAATCTACATTACTCCTAAGTATATATGAAAAAAATGATAGTTGATCATTTCATAATTCTCACTTTTAATTATCAACATTAAATTTCAACACATTATGATTATTAAACAACAAAGAATAATGAAACAATATTTGAGTAACATATTTCTCCAAGATTTAAAATCCTACCCACCATAAGTCCCATTGCCCATAAGTATGACAAACATAATTACATCCATGAAGATTCAATCAGAAGAATAATCAACAAAATATTTCAACATAGATCTTTGACATAAATTTCAAACACTTACATTAAATCAGGAAATGAGATGGAGAGATAATGAATACCAAATATGCAATGAGATCCTCGATCCAGAAAGAAATGGAATGAAGTACTAGTAAGCGATATGATAATTGAAGAAAGAATCATCTAAACCAAATAATCTCAACTAAAGAAAGAGAATAGCAATCTACATGGTAATGTAAAAAAGGTGAAATAGAAGAAGTCAAATTTAGACCTTTTCGGCATTTATTGGGCATCATTTTGGTAATGTACAACTATTGCATAAGGTTGGTTAAATGGTTGTTGGACTAGCGGTTAGTTAGGGAATTAGTTTTTTACGGCTGAAACACTTATTTGATGAACTTAAGTGTTTCTAGATTTACTTTTTTTTTACATAGTAAAAGAATAATTGTATATCTCAATAGTTATGTCAAAAAAAATCCTTTCGAATTTACTCTGACAAGTTTCTACTTTTCATTAGAATCTGTAGCCTTATTTTTGTTCATAATCTATGTTTGATATGTGATGGCATTATCTAGATATATTTTCATTGTTCTAGTTAAAATATCTTTTACTTAAAAAAAATAGCTTGGTTTGTTTCTTTCATGATAAAACCTTTGCAATCTTATCAATAATAAAAGTGTTGTATTTTATTTTGTAAAATCCTTAAACTAATATTCAATTCAAAAGATTTAGAGGAAAAATAATTTAAAAAAAGTAGAAGTGCAAAATAATTTCAATTATTAACCACTTCAAAAGAAAAAATAGTGTATTATATGCATTATTCTTTTCTTTTATATATTATTAGTCAAAATTCAAAATAAATAAGTATTAAAATGTATATTAAGCAAAAAGGAATATCCTACAAGGAACAAATATAGTAATTTTTATTTATTTATTTTTGTAAAAATGCATTCCTGATAAACAACGAAATAGCAATTTAAATAATAGTACCTATTCTTCTAAATATACGAACATGTAAGACAGAATAATAGAAACCCACAATGATTATGGGTATTTATAGTAATCATTACGATACCTTTGTTGGAAAGCAAACCAAGACACTCCTAAATATTAGTGGTAATATTAGTGGCTAGTGTAAGTATGTGTGTGTATATATATATGCTAGAATTTTTCTGGCCTTGTGTGACGACCCCACTTCCCCCTAGGGCGTACCCAAGGGTTTGGGGAATCGTCTGCCCAACTCTCGCTAGAATTTATTACAATAAATTTTCAAAATAACCTTTCAAGCCTCCAAATTTAACATCAGAGTTCTACAATTCAACCAAAATTCAAGTTTATTTATAAACCAAAACTGAAACGTAAGATACACCACCAAATATCAAAATACAATCTGTCTGCCAAAAGTACATGTGCAAGAGGATCATTACACTCTAGTTCAAGTTTATCCGCTCCGGACCTCAACTCCTGTAAGGAAAACAAACTAGTGGGATGAGTTTATGCCCAATGAGGTTCCAAGACAATATACAAACGAAGTAGCAAACTGGCAATTACATACATCACAATCTCAAAGCAAGCTCAAATCAAAGCAAGTAGACATTCACAAGACAAGTCATTCACATTTCAAGTAAACAAGCCGGATAAGTGATTAACACTTTCATGCATAGGATACAATCTGCTCTCGGGAGCAGGTTCTATGACATCCCCACCTCTCCCTAGGGCGAGCCCTAGGGTTTCAGCGGGGTGCCTACCTAACTCTCGTCAGGACTGACACACTCATTCTAGCTCAATAGAGATCCACAAGTCAACCATAGACTTAGGACTAAAGGAATACGTCGAATATACAAGCCAAATTCTTCTAAGGCTACCATCTAGTATTACAATCCAAAATCCCAAATATAACAAAGTTTACACTTCAATTGTCTCAAATGTCATACAAGAGATTTACTAGCTTCAACCAAAAACCGCTAGTCTAGAGTTTTTCAACTTCCACTTCCAAAACCTGTTAAGGAATAACAACTTAGGGTGAGCCAATGCTCAGTGAGGCTAAGAAAATCAAGCAAGCAAGCAAGTAGCACGAACCAAATCAAATAGCACACTTAAAAGTGACTTAACATGAATTTCATATAAGTGAGCCAGTAGGAAGTAAAACACAAGTAGAAAAGATACAGGAGTTCTCAGGAGCTACTCTCACGTCATGGCCGGTTCAAGATATCTTTGGTTGACCCTCCGTCAACTCAAGTAGCAACATATCCGTAGAGTTCCACTTACTTCCTCCATCCACCATATTACCTTCTCGGATCCGGAACCCAACAAGTACGAGGTGGAAATATTATTCGAGCATGCCAAGCAAGATCTCAAAAGATCAAGTTATAAAATTTTCCATGGTTCACCAAGCTTCTCGACCAAGCCCTTGCCGACTCGAGTTACGAGATTAGCCAATGGGTTGGGGCATTCCCAGAAGCATAATTGGTCGATGAGACAACGCTCCAATCGACTTAGAATCGATCATAGCACTGAGTCAGGATGAGAGGCACCTCCCACCCGAATAGGGTGTGGTACATGCTGTCGCTCAATGCTCACGAGTTAAAAGCATCTTCGAGTACAAGTGCAAGTCACACAAATTCGTATAACAAGTAGCGAGTATTCAGAGGGAGAGGACAAGGGCAATAAAGTACACCCTCATCTCGACAAGTTTACAAATCACAAGAATCACATAGCACTTGTACAAGTATCATTTCAATCAAAGCAACATGAAACATGCACTTGACACACACCAAAATCAAGAGCAAAGCGAGAGCAAAAGTAAGAGGTCAAACGAACTTCTCGGTGTCCACGTGATCACCTGAGACATGCACATTCACGGTTACCTAAGTGTTCGACCAAGGCTAATAAAAAAAAGTCCCTTGCTACCCACACTCAAGAGCCTCAAGCTCAAGTCAAATTAAAAGAGAAACTTTCTCATTTAATCATTGAAATAATATTCAAAGAGGACACAAAAGTTCCATTTTCGAGTCAAGTCGTGGCAAGGATTTTCGATTTCAAAAGAGGAGTACAACGCTTAATTTTTGGCATGAAAATCGAGGAAGGGAAAAAAATGTTTTCATATCTTAAAACTCATAATCCTATGCCCAAGTTTTAGAATATAAGTGAGCGTTCACGTTTTCTAAACTTATGAAGTCAAAATCCATCAAAAGCGTCACTTATTTCATAGTAAATTTGGAGCTAAAAGTTCCAAGTTTCAAATATGAAGCTAGTGAAATTCCTCAAGAATTACTCTAACGAAAATGCTCAATTTATGGTTCATTTTCACGAAAATCGAGGGCATAAGACTAGGAAATGAAAAATCTTATTTCGGAGCCACAGGAAACAAACTAGTTTGGCTTGAAGCTTGGCCAACTTCCAAACAATCAAGCTTTCCGATCCAAGTCAAGAAAAATCTCATGTGCTCCATAAAATCCATTTTCCAAGTATAAAATGGGGTGCAAATAATAAAAAAGGTTAGGCTTGAAATCCAGAAAATGTTTCCAAGCCACTTTTGAGCTTTTGTCACTTTATAAGGAGAATTTCAGTTTTTGTAATGTTCTTTGAAAAATTATAACTTGAGTTCCATAAGACCAAAAATCAGAAATCTTATACCGTTGGAAAATAGACTCAATAAACTAAAACTCTCTAGAAGACACTTCTACCAGATTCAAATCAGAAACTAGTCAAATTTTAGTTCCAAATTGCTGCTGCAGTAAAAACCGGGCAAAATAGTCTTGAATTTCGGTGAACTTTGAAAATTTATCAAAATTCATAGGAATCAAACTAGCCCCTGAATTTTATACCACTGAAAGAACTTCAAGTCTAGTTTCAAACGCAACAAATGGAACTCAATTTGGATTTTCTACACTAAGATACAATAGTTTTACAAACGCTGATTTTTGAAACCTGAAACACGAAAATTCCAGCAAACCTACTTGTGAAACCTTTCTGTTTTCCTTTCGTTTAAAGCCACCTTAATTGCTCCGATCAAGGTGCATCTAAGGCCATCGTTTTACCAAGATTTTGGCTCAAGAAGAGGCTCCAAAAACTAAAATTTTCTGCTCAAACTTTCAGCCATGAGTATGGCCTCAAAACTAGAATTTTTGAGCTCCAAGTTGGAGCTAAATTGGGGCTTTTAAAACCAGAAATTTTAGTACATGGTTGGAGTTAAAATGAAGCTCTAAAACCTGAAATTTTGTCCTCAAAGTCTCGACCAACAGTAGGCTTTAAAACCTGAAATTTTAGCTATCATTTTCATCCAAAGAGGAGGGCTCAAACTGAAATTTTTAGCCTCAATATTCGGCCAACTAGTGGCCTTGAAAAACTGAAATTTCTCTTGCATTTTTCGGTGAACAAGGAAGGTGCCAAAACTGAAATTTTTCCACTAAGATTCAAGCATTATAACTCACTTTTCATGCCACCAAAACAACCAACAAAGCAAGTCAATATTAACCAACAAAGCCATAATCTTGCAAGCTAGTAAAGAGGTAAAATCAAGCCATCAAGCAAGCCAAGAATCCATGCTATATCACATGATCATCCAACCAAATCAAGTATATCATCCCTCAAGGCATCTTCATAAGAGCAAGTCAAGAAAGCAAGAAAATCCTCAAGACATGCTACCTAATGTCAAGGTTCATAGAACCCTTCAACAACCCCAAGTTTATCTAGCTAAGATTTAGCTAAAAGATGAAAGAAAGATTGGAGTTTGGAGAGGTTACCTTCTTCCAAGGATAGCAAGCAAGATCTCAAGAAACCAAGCACTAAACCTCCAAGAATCTTCCCTCCACCAAGCCTTCTACCAAACTTGAAGATGATCCAAGGTATGAGTAAGGTTGGGAGCAAGATTTTTTGGCCAAGGGAGAGGGGAGGTTCGGCCAATGGAGAGGAAGAGAGAGTGTGTGTTGTGTGATTTTCGTGAAGTGAAATGGTCAAAGAGTGAAGTGACATAAATCCAACTTTTGTGGTGCAAAAGTCAACATTTGAATAGTGGTTCATTAATGCTCCTAATTGAGCATAACTCAAATCACTCATCTCTAATCTCTCAATTAACTTTTCTTAGTCTACAATTGATTATCCTTAACTCTCCAAGACCACTGCACTCTCAGACCAAATATTGTCTCGAAAAGCGTGCTTTCTCAAATTTTCATAAATTGGGCGACAGAAAATTTAAGTTTAAGAGCTAACGTGTTTTTTAAAAAAATTAAAAATAAAATGAGACAATGTACAATGTAGATGCAATTAAAATGAATGAAATAATTTAATTGGGGCAAATGAATAAATAAATAAATAGATAAGCCAGTAAAAGAGAATTTCGGGTCCTCACATCCTTCCCCCTTTAAAAGAATTTTGTCGTCGAAATTGATGCCTTGATTTACGAATAACTCTGAATACTTCTTTCGAATCTCCTCTTCAACTTCCTAAGTTGTTTTCTCGATTCCATGATTCCTCCATAAGATCTTTATTAGAGGGATTTGCTTGTGTTTTAACTCCACTTTTCGATCTAAGAGTTTTACCGGCTTTTCCTCATATGACAAATTCTCATCAATTTCCACTTCTTCCGGTCGTAACACATGGGACGGGTCGGGATGATATTTCTTAAGCATGGAGACATGGAAGACATCCTGAATTCTGGATAAATTCAAGGGTAATTCCAACTTGTAAGCCATATTTCCTACGCACTGGATAACCTTATAAGGCCCTACAAATTTCGGTTGCAACTTCTTTTCTTTTCCCGCCATTAGGCTTGCTTTCAAAGGTGTAATCTTAAGGAACACCTTATCTCCAACCTCAAACTCCAAATCTTTCCTCCGATTATCCGCATAACTCTTTTGACGGTTTTGAACCGTTCGAATCCTTTGATGTATCAACTTCACATTCTCAAAAGCTTCCTCAATCCAAGGCACGGTAGTCGGATCCAAAATCTTCTTTTCTCCAATTTCGTTCCAATAAATCGGAGACCGACACTTTCGACCATAAAGGGTTTCGTAAGGAGTCATTTGTATTGAGGAATGAAAACTGTTGTTATAAGCAAATTCCACCAATGTAAGGTATTGACTCCAATTTTCTCCAAAATTCAAAGTACAAGACCTCAACATGTCCTCTAGGGTTTGGATCGTCCTTTCCGATTGTCCATCTGTCTGTGGGTGGTAGGTGGTATTAAAATTCAACTTAGTCCCTAGGCTTTCTTGCATCTTTTGCCAAAACCAAAACACAAATCTAGGGTCCCGATCTGATACTATACTCACCGGTATCCCATGTAACCTTATAATTTCATCCAAGTACAACTTAGCCAATTTTTCCAAGGAGTGCTTTATACTAATCGGCAAAAAGTGAGCAAACTTGGTCAACCGATCCACTATTACCCAAATAGCGTTGTGATCTCTCTGAGTCCTTGGTAGTACTAATACGAAATCTATAATGATATTCTCCCACTTCCACTCAAGTATCTCCAAAAGCTGTAATAACTCAGACGACTTCTGATGTTCGGTCTTAACTTGTTGGCAAGTGAGATAGGGCCGAACAAATTGGGCAATTTCTCTTTTCATATTTTCCCACCAATAGAGACTCTTCAAGTCCTGATACATCTTATTATCTCCAGGATGCACCGTATACTTAGAATGGTGAGTTTCATCTAAAATTTCTTTCTTTAGCCCTTCATCTTTTAGCACCACTAGGCGATTTCTAAACTTTAACACTCCATCGGTCCCCAAATTGATGTCGGAGTTTTCCCTTTTTTGAACTTCCTCAATCCATTTTTACACCTCAGGTCTCCATTTTGAGTTTTTTTTATTCGATCTAACAAGGTAGACTTCACGGTGATATTCCAAAAAATCACCCTCTGAGGCTCAAGACGCGAGTTCCAAACGCTAACTTCCTCTAGCATGTGCCATTCTCTCACCATTAGGCTGCCCACTTGTACCTTACGATTTAGGGTATCCGCCACTACAGTAGATCTTCTAGGGTGGTAGTTAAGCGTACAATCATAATCTTTTAAAAATTCCACCCATCTACGTTGCCTCAAATTCAACTCCTTTTTGGAGAATAAATACTTAAGACTCTTATGATCAGTGAAAATCTCGAAAGTCACCCCATACAGATTATGTCTCCACTTTTTCAAGGCAAACACCACTGCCGCTAACTCCAAGTCATGGGTCGGGTAATTCTGCTCATGAGGTTTCAACTTATGGGAGGCATACACAATTACTTTTCCGTTTTGCATTAACACACATCCCAAACCATCCTTTGAAACATCTATATAAACCATGAAACCATCTCCTCCATTCGGCAATGCTAATGTGGTGTATCGATCAAACACTTCTTCAACTCCTAGAACCCTTTCTCATATTTAAGATCCCATATAAACTTGCCATACTTCTTAGTCAACTCGATTAGGGGTTTCGCGATTTTAGAAAAGTCCTTGATAAACCGGCAGTAATACCCCACTAACCCTAAGAAACTCCGAACTTCGGTAGGGTTTTCGGGTTGTTTCCACTTAGAAACAGCTTCTACCTTAGCTGGATCCACGGTAATCCCTTCCTTAGAGATTATATGACCTAGGAAGGCTACTTCTTCCAACCAAAACTCACACTTATTGAACTTAACAAAAAATTGGTGCTCTCTCAGGGTTTGCAAGACTATCCTCAGATGCCGTTCATGATCTTCTCGAGACTTAGAGTACACCAATATGTCATCTATGAATACTACCACAAATTGATCCAAATACGGCTTAAAGACCCGATGCATCAAGTCAATAAATACTGCTAGCGCATTAGTTAACCCAAAAGACAGAACTGCAAATTCAAAATGCCCATATCTTGAATTGAAAGCAGTCTTAGGCACTTCCGCTTTTAGGATCCTCAACTGGTAATAGCCCTGCCTCAAATCCAACTTGAAAAATACCACGGTCCCTTGTAGTTGATCAAATAACTCATCTATATGAGGCAAAGGGTATTTGTTCTTAATGGTCATATCGTTCAAGTCTCGATAGTCTATGCATAACCTTAAACTTCCATCTTTCTTCTTAACAAAGAGCACCAGAGCTCCCCAGGTGAATCATTTTCTCTAATAAAGCCTTTCTAATAAATTTTGCAACTGCAACTTCAACTTTTTTAACTCAGTTGGAGCCATCTTATAAGACGTCTTAGAGATAGGTGCCGTCCCCGAAGTTACATCAATCTTAAACACTATTTTTCTCTCCGAAGGCAACGTCTCTAATTTCTCGGGAAAGACATCGGGGAATTCCTTCACTACTGACACGTTTTCCAATTTCACCTTATCCCCAGGTGTATTTATAAGAAAGGCTAGATATCCTTTAATCCCACTACTCAACAATTTCCTAACTCGAATCCCCAAAATTAGAGCAGACGATGCTAGTCTACCCCTCACATCTAATTTCAAAGTTGCTTCCTCCGGGATGCGCAACTCTACTAATTTCATCTTATAATCCAATTGAGTATGGTATCGAGCCAACCAATCCATCCCAAGTATCACATCATATCCCTTAATTGCTAGGCTCACTAAGTCTGCCAACAATTTTCTCTCACGAATCCAAATGTCACTGTAAACACCAAAATTTTATTTTAATTGTATTGTATTGTATTTTATTTTATTTTAGTTGACTAAGTTTTCAAAATGATAGTTAGTATTTATTTGTATTTATTTTAGTAAATTAGCTTCATCATTTTTCTTTTTAAAACATTTTTGCATTAAATTTCTGAAAAAATAAAATTCTCACAAAAATTTATTTTTAAATTCAATTTCTTCCAAATAGAATGAATTTTTTGTAAGACAATCTCATTTAGGAATTAACATTTTGTTTACCCTAAATTTGTTTTGAAAAACAAAAAATAAAAAAGGAAAAACAAGATAGGTGGAAAGCATGCATAGTAGCTAAGTGGGATAAGTGAGCATTAGCCATATGGTTTTGGCATTTTGCACACCACAACATTCAAAGGATAGGTGGCAAGATAGGTGGAAGATGGGTGTCGCGCCCCATTTTTAATGAAAAAATTAGGTTACGGGTTTATAAAATGAATTTTGATTTATTTTTGAGTGAAAATGAGTTTTTGATTTGTAGAAAATAAATAAAGAAAAGGGCCTAAAATGGAACTTAAAAGTGCGACGATTTTGGCCCAAAATAATAGTTTAAAAAGAGTTTTTAATAAAAAATAGGAGTCGCCACTTGGTATTGAGTTAAGGTATACCAAGTCACCTAAAATGAATTTTAAATAAAAAAAGTAGAGAAAACCCTTTTTAAATGACTCCAAGTCTTGGAAAATCAGAGAAAAAAGTTCGGGAGTCACGGTTAAAGAAAGGGAAGGCAAGAATAAAATCCAAGACACCCTTTCAACCTAACCAAGGTTAGTTGCGTGATTTAGTCAAAAATTTTCTTAATTTAACCTAAAAACTTTCACATTTGGATGTTACTATATGAATGCAAACCTAGACCTAATAGTTATCGAAAGGGTCAATATGTCTCTTCAAATTTTAGTTGGTGCAAATCACATTAATTGCGATGCCCAAAAGTGATTTTTTGAAGAGGTCACGAATATGCAACAATGAGACTTGAAAAAGTAGAAAAATTATAATATACAAATATACGTGACCTAAAAGAGAGAGATGCATCATAATGGGTACGGGGACTAAGATTCGTGACTCAATTTTCCCTTGTATAGAGGGAATACGAGCGTGCTAAGGTTAGAAAGCCATACTCGTCCATATCCCATACTCGAGGGGTACTTTCCTATCTAATCAAGCAAATGATCTAACCTAGTTCTAACTTTTCTTAAATGAAATGCAATTCTAATATCATGTTTCACACGTAGGGATAAGGGATATATAGGGAAAATGTGAGAACCCGAAAATTTTCACATTTTCAAGTATTATTTTTCTGTGCCTATATTTATACTGTCCTTTGAAAATATTAAATGTTTTGTACATTTTACAAGTAAGTACAATTTTTAAATCATTTTACTAGTACAAGTTAGTGTACATAACTTGAAGTGCATTTGTTAGATGTGGGGCCCGCTAGTGCGATATAATTTTGCCGATTAAGTGATGAAATACTAAGTGATATTATTCTACATGGTGTTAGAAGATAATTAGAGGTTAGTTAGCTACTTGAATCATTGGAGGAGAATAGATAAGCTTAGAAACTTCAAGAGGCCATGTGTCATGTTTTGATTGGAAGTTGGACTTTGACCAAGAAGATTAACTTTCTTCAAACCAAATTTTTGACCAATTTTCCTCTCATTTTCCCTTGCCTTGGCCGAACTTCATGAATAGAAAAACAAGGAAAACCTCTTCCATTTCTAGCTTCAATCCTTGCCCAAATTTTGAGTTTTAACCAACCAAATTGAAAACTACACCATACAAGTGCTTGCTAAGGAAGGCTAAGGGTTTTGGTGGAGTTGTTTTGGGAGGAGGAAGTCTAAGCTACCAACTTTCTTTGAGGTTTAAAGGGGTAAATAATGAAATAAAATAAAATAATAATCTAACTATTACAATTTGACATTTAAATACCTCTCAAATAACCAAAAATTAAATTAAAATAAATATACAAAATTAAAACCAATAAAGTAAATAAATAAATAAATGAAATAAAATAAAAAAACATTCCAACAAGCATGCAATTACACACATAAAATCACATAGGATCACGTAAAATCAATAATGAAGGAGTAGAGTGTACCTCCCTTGAATTGGTGACCTAATGAAACGAAATTTTTCTTATTTACCCTCCAAAACAAAGAAAATGGTCAAGGCACCAATTTATTGATAAATAAATCATAAGAGATGGAAGTAAACATGAAATTGAACAAGTGAAGCATTCAAATGAAGGTAAGCAACCTAGATTCAAAATTTAAAACAAGCGGGGACTTAATTGGAAGAATTAAAGAAGTTTGAGGGGTCAAATTATTATTACTACAAATATTAAGGGTCTAAATTAAAATAAAATTAAGGGCTTAAGATGAAGCCTACCAAAACCAAATGCTAAAAATTCTCAAATATAAATCAAAACCCTCTCACCTAACCCCCAAATACAAATATTATCTAAATTTTAACTATTTTACTAAAATCCAAATCCAAACTATAAATCTATCAAAATTATTAAACCTTCAAATTTCATCCCAAAACTCATAAATAATCTGTCCAAAAATCACATTAGAGCATACCAAAGAAAATTAACATTTTGAAGGGACAAAATTGATTATATTTTCCCATATTTCGGGCCATAGTAGCATTATTTAGAAAACTAGGGGTCAAAATGTAATTTTGGAAATGTTTCATGCAAATGGTTCGAAAGCTTTCATCTTCTTCTCTGGTTTCTTTCTCTGCAATATTCCTACTGCCAGTGTACAATTTATTCAACTCAGACATCCTTCACAAATTTAAACCAAAGCTAACAAGCTCATCAACCAAAAACCCATTAAAACCTTCAACCCAGCATTGTTAACATCACACAAATGCAACTGCCTATTCCCAACAGATCCAACAATGCGACAGGATATGAAAAACGTAACCTAGACAGAAAGAAGAAAGCTTGCGGTAAATGCGTACATGGTATACCAATCAAACAATAAGCAAACCCCAAACTTCTGTCCCCAAACCCAGGCCAAACCCACGAATTCCTCAGCCAAAACCGAAATAAAACTCAACCTTCCTCAAATAACAAAACCCAAACATGATTGGCTATGCGTTAAAGATGAAACAGAGAACGTCGGATGAAAAGCAATAAAGAACAAATGGAATCCATCAAAACCATCAAAACCTAATATCCGACTATCTCTAAACCCTATTTACACGAATCTTTAGCCATCAGAACACAGATCTTTGAAGCAACAGAGATCACAAAAGGAGGAATTAACAGATATATGTATAACCGAGGAAAACCCATGCGATGGTCCAACAAAAATCTCATAAAACATTACATTGGCAAGCTTTAAAGGTAGGCATTACCTGCTAGCAGTTGGTGATTGAATCATCGTGAGGAAAATGACGACCTCGCGTCTGGAGTGTTGGACATGAAGTAGAAAATTTCGTTCGCTGTTCCTCAAGTCTGGTGAAGGCAGAGATTTTACGCCCAGATTTGACAATGTTGTAGGTGTTTTCTCCAGGAATTTTCAGCACAAAACTTTCTCCCCAGACAACACAGATTATCCAAAAAATGAAATCTCCCTAAAACAAGCACTGATGAGTTCAGAAAATGGCCGAGAATCTCCCTGAATATCCAACCCTAGCTCACTTTTTGGAAAATTTTCCTGCAATTTTTCTCTCCCCTTTTTCTCTTGCTCTCTCCCCCTTTTTCTTTGTTGTTTTTCTCTCTTTGATCTCTCTGATCTTCCCAGGTTCCCCATTTCCTGGTTTCTTTCCTTTTCTCTTTCTTTTTTTCCTCCTTTTCTCTCTTGCTCGAAACCCTTCTTTTCCTTGCTTTTCCTCACTGCCCTTGCTTGTTTCTTTTCCCTTTCTTGGCCCGAAGCTCCTTAGTTTTCTCCTCTATGTTCCTCTCTCAATTTTTTTTCTTCTTTTTTTTTCCTCCACCGCCAGCTCTCTCCCCTTGTTTTCTTTTTCTATGTTCTTTTTCTTTCTTTCTGTTGTTTCCTCCTTTTTCGTTCCTCAGCCGTCACCCTCTCCTCTCCTCTCTCTTTCTCAGTTCTTTTTTCCTCCCCGAAGCTGCCTTTCTTTTTCTCAGCTCTCTCCCTCTCCCTTGTTTGTTTCTTCCTAATTTCCAGATTTTTCCTATTCTAACAAGTGTTCTTGCCACCTAGCTCCTAAGTGTTGTGGTGTAAGAAAAATAGAGACACTTGTCTATTGCCTACCTCATACACTTAACCCTCTTGCATGTGTTCCATCCATTTTTTGTTTTTTGTTTTTATTTTGTTTATTTTGCTTTTCAAAACAAATTTAGGGTAAACAAAATGCTAAATTCTTAATTGAAATTACCTTGCAAATTCATTTTATTTGGATGAAATTGAACTTAAAAAGATTGAAAACAAATTTTTATGAGACTCTTCTTTTTCAGAAATTTAATGCAAAAATGTTTTAAAAAGAAAAATTATGAACCTAATTTACTAAAATAAATAAAAACAAACACTAAAGATTATTTTGCAAACTTAATCAACTAAAACAAGATAAAATAAAAACAAAAATAAATAATAAAAAGAAGTTAAAATTGAATTAAATAAAATTAAAATTTTGGTGTCTACAATGGGGAAAAATCTGGAAAACAAGAAAGAAAAAAAGAAAGGGGCAGCGGGCAAGAGGAAACAAGCAAGAAGGAAAGAAAGAAACCAGAAAAAGGAAAAAGGAGGGTTTTCGGCTGGGGGAAGGACGAGATTTTTAGGAGAAAGAAAGGAAAAACTGAGAGAGGGAAACAAGAGAGAATCTGGGGGAGCAAGAAAGTGAGAGAAACTACAGAGAGATAGGGAGGAACGAGAGGAAAACTAGGGAGATCAGAGGAGGAACAAGAAAGAAAGGAAAAAAGGACTTTCGGGGGAAAAAGGAAAAGAAAGGAAAAAAGAAGAAACCAGAAAAGGTAGAACCTAGGGAGAATCTGGGGAGGATCAGAGAGGAAAAACAGGAAGAAAAACGAAAGGAAAAGGAAGAAAGGAAGAGAGATAGAAGAGAGAAAATTTTTCGCAGAAATTTTTAGGGTTCAGGCTGATTTTTCGTCATTTTGGGAGGCAATTTTCTCCACTGAATCGGCTTCTTCTCGGATGGTTTAGGACATCTGGGATATCTACAGAAGGAGAAGTTTAACCTTCGTTCAGAAGCATTTGCGAAATAACATTTGGAAGACCATCAAATTTGGCCGCAAAAGAGCAGCCTCACCTCCGTTGCATCAGTCTTGTCTACGTTTGAAAACCGAGCAGAAATTATTGCGTTGGCCCAGCAATTCAGGTGATTATTTTCGGGTTTCTCCCACGCTAATTCATGCTCCTCACGGTCTATAGATAACGATAGCTCACCTCATAGTTGATTCAGAATTTTTTTTACGGAAGTTTAGAATCATTAGATGGGTATCTTCTTTTCATAAGCTATTTCCTCAAGTTCTTTTTTCTGATTTGTGATGCATTGGAAAAACTTGTTTGGTGATTCGAATTTGTTAAAGGATTAGAGGGTTTCAGTGTTTGATGATTTCGTGGTCTAGATGAAACAATGCTAGCTTTCAATGATTCCATCTTTGAGTTATAAGAGACTAGTTTCATTCTTTCTTTTGTTGTTGCATGTTTTTCTCTTTTTGACAAATCAAGAATTTTGTCCAGATTATGCTAACTAAAATGGGTTGAGATTTCTATTAGTTTTTTGGATTAATAAACCCGTGAGTTTTGATTGAGTGTGCATATGAATTTCTGTGTTGGATAAGTTGCAGAAAGCTTTTGAAGTTGTAGAAGAAAGAAACCAGAGAAGAAGAAAGCTAGTTCGAAGTTTGCATGAAAAATTCTAAAAATTACACTTTTGCCCCCAAATTTTAATAATTCTGCTATGGCCCAAAACATATGGAAAAATTGATCAATCGTACCCTTTTGGAAATTCAAACATTCTTTTTTATGTTTTAACCATGTTTTAGACAAAGTTATTTTCTGGTTTTAGGAGATAATTAGAGCTTAATTAGTTTTTGAGAGCTTTATTTTGCTTTGATTTCGCCTCTAATATTTGTAATAATAATAATTTGACCCCTAAAACTTTTATAATTGTTTCAATTAGATCCTTGCTTGTTTTTAGTTTCTTGAATATAGGTTGTTTACTTTCATTTAAATGCTTTAATTGTTCAATTTCATGATTATTTCCATTTCTTTACATATTATTGCTTTTATTCGTTAATTAAATTGGTACATTGACTACTTTGTTGATTTTTGGAGTTTTAAATAGGGTAAATCCAAACCCAATTAGCTACTACTTCAAGGGGAGGTATTTGTTTTATTATTTAAAAATCCTATGTGTTTCTATGTGATTTTATGTGTGTAATTGCATGTTTTTTGAATGTTTATTTTATTTTATTTCATTTATTTATTTATTCACTTTATTTGTTTTAATTTTGTATATTTATTTTAATTTAATTCTTGATTATTTGAGAGGCAATTAAATGCCAAATTATAATAGTTAGCTTATTATTTTATTCTTTACCCCTTTAAATTATAGTTAGGGCCCCCGAATGTAATAGTTAGGTATCTATTTGCTTTTATTTGTTTATGTGTTTGTATGTTTGTGTGCTTATGTGTTTACTCGCTTTCTTAGGGTCTTTGCATCTAGATATCATGCTTATGTGCTATGTGTTCTATGTGATTTATGTGTTTACTTGTTTTCATTATGTTTTATATGATTTATTTGATTATAATAAATGCATGACGTCACCACACTAGTCTAACGCTAGTTGTGGTCTATTTTCTCGATTTCTCGCTAGTCCAACGCTAGTGAGAATACATGGGCTAGTCCAATGTTAGACCCTTAGGGACCGTCCACGTGGTAGATCATGTTTGTGTGACAAATCACTACATTTCATGCATATTTTCTACTTTTTAGGATCCTTACCATTTTACATGATATTTCCTCTATATATATATATATATATATATCCCTTATCCCTATGTGTGAGACATGACATCTAGACTTTCATTCCATTTAAGGAAATTAGGAGTAGATTAGTGCATTTGCTTGATTAAATTAGGGAAATTACCTTTTAAATATGGGACATGGATGAGTATGACTCCTTAACCTTAGCACGCTCGTATCTCCTCTATAAAAAGAAAAATCTAGTCACGAATTTTAATCATCCACACCCGTTATGTTGCATTCCTCTTTTTTAGGTCACGTATACTTATATATTATAATTTTTTTCTTTCTTCGAGTCTCACTCTTTGCAAATTCGTGACCTCTTCTAAGAGTCATTTTGGGCATTACAATTAATGTGATTCGCACCAATTAAATTTTGAAGAGATATTTCGACCCTCTCGATATCCATTAGGTCTAGATTTGCATCCATATAGTAAACATCCAAATGTGATAAGTATATAGGTTAAATTAAGAAAATTTTTGGACTAAATCATGCAACTAGCCTTTGCTAGGTTGAAAAAGTATATTGGATTTTATCCTTGCCTTCCCTTTCTTCAACCGTGACTCTCGAATCATTTTCTCTTGTTTTCGAAAACTTGGAGTCGTTTAAAAGGGATTTTTCTCTACTTTTTATTTAAAAATTCATTTTAGGTGACTTGGTTCACCTTAACCTAATATCAAGTGGCGACTCCTATTTTTTCTTAAAAACCCTTTTTAAAACTATTATTTTGGGCCCAAATCGTCGCACTTTTAAGTCCCATTTTAGGCCCTTTTCTTTTTCTTTATTCTCTAAAAAATCAAAAACTCATTTTTCAATCAAAATTAATCAAAAATTCATTTTTTATAACTCATAATTTTATTTTTCAAAAATGGGGCGTGACAGTTTGGCGACTCTACTGGAGAATTTTTTTAGAGAGTCCGAGCACTTGATTTAGTCGATCCCTTTCTTTTTCTAACCTTTCTACATATCACATTTGGAGGTTTTAGGTTGCATTTTTTTTCTTTTAGCGTTTCTTGCATTTAACGCGCGCAATCATCTCGATATCCGTGTATGTGATAATGTGTTTTATTTCATTCACTTATGTTTATCGCGTTTGTATCTTGGCGGGGAGGGATAGCCACCCTAGAAGCTTCACCCATAGTTGATGGTATTTAATCCCTCCCTTCAAAAGGAGCACTTCATACGTGCATACGTTTTACTTTATAACCCCTTATTTATTTTTACTTTTAGTGGTTGTCATACCACTCCACCCTATTAGGATTAGAATCGATCCACTTGGACATGTGGCCGTGGCACGACATGCGCGCAGCAATGTCTGACGGATTACTCTAACCACCGACTCTTAGGCCTTGGGATTGATGACCCTTCACCTTTGGTCTGAAGGTTTGGGAGCTTGAAACCTTAATAGAGTCTAAATGCATTAGTGAACCCAACCTCATGCATCCATGTTAGAAATTGCCTAAGTTAGAGTCTATCTCACCCTATTAGGAACACTAGACACAAGGGGAGGAATTACACCCTTCTTTCTCCAATTGCCTTCTATTTTTCATATTATTTTTGTTTATTCCAATGTGTTATGTGTCATGTATCAATTGAACTAACCTCTATTTGTTCTATTACATTCATGAGCCTTAGAAATAAGAGTTCTGCCATGATACTCTTTTAGAACCTACCCTCTTAGATAGGTTATTGCACGTTTAAATTTCGATGTATTGCATTCACAGGTTAATATTGCATTTCATTTTTTAGGCCTACCCCGGCATACAAAAGGGTTCCTGTAGGTCACGTTTAATCCCCGTTACTACATATTTACTCGTTTTTATAAACTAGCATCACGCATCAACCTTAGAAGGGAATGCCGCATAGGGAATCCTACGTTAGGAATAAGCCGCCTTGTGTCTCGGATATCTAATCCAATTACACGTTTATATTTTTGTACCATCCAAAAGGGTAGTGCACAAGGTAAGGTAGGATCCGATCTTTTCTATGATAATAGAGCAACTTTTGCATATTAGACTATGAACATCTAACAATCATCTTTTGGCCATTTTATCAGAATTGGTAAAAATTCCTTCCGGAAAGGACATTAAGTTGAAACAATTTACAAATAATTCTTCATTGTTGAGACAATAAATATATCGAGACCAAATCTTGATTTTAGAAAACTCATAGACTAATGCATTGTAACGAAATTCGTACAATTTGAAAATCACAAATGGGTTGACAATTTAGTCAATTTTCAAATATCTATTTTACTAGTTTATTCACTTTTGGGGCAATCTAATCAACTTTCAAATAAACCGTCAATTCTATCCAATCCATTTTACCAGTTTATTCATTTTTAGAACAATCTAGTCAATTTTTGAATAAATCTTAAACTCCATCCAATCTATTTGATCAATTTATTCATTTTTAAAACAATCTAGTCAATTTTTGAATAAATCATCACTCCATCCGATCTATTTGATCAATTTATTTCATTTGACCAGTCTATTCATTTTTAGGACAATCCAGTAAATTTTGAATAAATCATCAATTTCATTCAATTTACTTGACTAGTTTATCCATTTTGAGGGTGATCCAGTCAATTGTGAATAAATCATCAATTTCATTCAATTCATTTGACCAGTTTACCCATTTTTAGAGTGATCCAGTCAATTTTGAATAAATAATCAATTCCATTCAATCCATTTGACCAGTTTACCTAAAAACCCAGTCAATTTTGAATAAATAATCAATTTCATTCAACCCATTTAATCAGTTTACCCGTTTTTAGGGCGATCCAGTCAATTTTTGAATAAACCATCAATTTCATCAGATTCATTTAATCAATTCATTCTCTTTTAAGATTTCGATTTATGGTTCACTGAAAACCTGGTCGAGATATTGCAATCCTTTCAAAAGGAGGTTCTGTCACACTAAGTTGATTTTTTAACATCACTTTATGCGTCAATCAAAATAATCAATCCATTCGGACTTTGTCCTCATTTGGTTAGGACAAATACCTCTTGTCATTCCAATTGGTCAAATTTTTTCAAATTGCTTTTCACTCGAATGTCAACAAATTGATCGGATCCATCAGGTATTGTATGGTACGTACCATAGAGGATTGCATTTTCATTCTAGGCCAACTTTTGGCATAAAAAGGGCTCCCCAATAGGACATGCATCCGAATTACTTAAATTTTTACTAACTCGCGTCTTTTTCTTTTTCTTTCTTTTTGTCAGCAGTTAATCAAGAGGGGAATCTAAATAGAATTTTTCTAAATTTTCAGGTAATTGTAAACATAGCTACATGAAGATGCTCCATCATTACACGATCGCGTAGTCAAGTTTCGAGAAATAGTGTAAACATGAGTACACATTTTGAATCATTCGATAGGTCTGCAACAACATCATCAGCCGACCTTGCAAATTTGAGAGCTCAATTGAGCGAAGTGTTAAACAAATTCAACGAGTTAAGCATGGAGGTGACCGCATAACAGTGCGTGATTGATCAGTTGGTTGCTGGTAGTAGCTGTGACGACCCCACCTTCCCCTAAGGTGAACCAAAGGATTCGGCGGACCGCCTGCCCAACTCTTGCCGGGACTCACTACAATCTTCAAATGAAAACAGACCAATTCCATTGATTACATCTAAAATGCCAAAATAATAATACGACCATAATATTTCATTGCACAAGTACATCCAAGGGTACAAATCTCAAGTCAACTACATCGAGTTCCAAATCACACAATTCTCAAAGGTCAGTTGCAAAATACCAAACTATATAAAAGACTAGCCTTCACTAGTATCTTTCAATCGCTTCCTTCACGTCACTCTGCTGTTAAGGAATAACAAATGGAATGGGATGAGCTAACGCTCAGTGAGGCCAAGAAAAAAAAAACATGCAAACACATAATTTAAGTAGCACTTATGCGAGAATTAAAGCTATAACATTCAAACAATTCACAATTTAAAATACACACACTCAATAAGGATACGGGAGCTCTCGTCGGCTCAAGTTACACGGTTGCCTAATGGATTGGGGTGTCCCCCAGAAGTATAAGTGGTGAATGAGATATCGCTCCAATCGACTTAAAATTGTTTATGGTTCTGAGTCAACATGAGAGGTATCTCCCACCCGAATTGGTGTGATACATGCTATCACTTAGAGAACTAGGTCGATGAGACATCGCTCCAATCGACTTATAATTGTTTATGGTTCTGAGTCGACATGAGAGGTACCTCCTACCCGAATTGGTGTGGTACACGCTATCGCTTAGAGAACTGGGTCGATGAGACATCACTCCAATCGACTTATAATTGTTTATGTTTTTGAGTCGACATGAGAAGTACCTCCCACCCAAATTGGTGTGGTACATGCTATCGCTTAGAGAACTAATTATAGCGCTGAGACGGTATGAGAGATACCTCCCACCCGAATTGGTGTGGTACATGCATCCGCTCAGAACTCACAAGTTAAACATATTCATGTACAATTACAAATCATATGTACAATTACCAATCATTGTTTATGGTTCTGAGTCGACATGAGAGGTACCTCCCACCCGAATTGATGTGGTATGTGAGAACCCGTAAAGTTTCTTTATTTCTAGGCCTTAATTTATTTATTTGCATCCGTTTTCCACATTTTCTTTATTTTATAACTTTTCTAGACATTTTTATGAGTAAATAAGGTTTTAAAAATATTTTTCTAGTATAAGTCAATTTACGAGATTTTTGGAGTGAATAGTGGACGTGGGACCCGCTAGTGCGTTAGGTGAGAGAAATTCGGCCAATTAGGTTAAGTTTTGCGTAAAGGGATTTAATTACTAGGTGTTAGTAGGTGATTAGAGGTTACCTAGATGGATTAACCCTAGTGAGCAAGAGGATAGGAATGAAACTTAAAAGTGCCACGTGTCGCGAAATTATTCGAAGTTGGACTTTGACCACTTTCTTTACCTTTACCAAAACATCAAATTTGACCCAAAATCATCCTCATTTTCAACCCTCTTGGCCGAACTCCTTAAGGAGACAAAAGAGAGAAAGCTTCAACTTTGATCTTCCATTTCTTGCTTGTATCTTGAAATCCAACCGGTTAAACCTTGAATTTGTCCACCAAAGTGACTTGCTAAGGGAGTTTGAAGTGATTGGTGGAGTTGTTTTGGAAAAGAAAACCTAAGCCACTACCTTTCTTGAGGTGTTAAGGTACCTTTCTTAGAGACTCAATTTTTGTTTGCAAAAATGGTAAATTAGTGACTTGGGGTGGTTATATAGTTTGTTTTATGGATGATTTCACGGATTAATGTGGAGTTAGATAAATTTCTGATTTTATTGGGAATTTTTCTGTTTTATATGATAAATGTTAGTTAGCCTTGGATTGAAGGTTTAGTTTTGAGCCAATTGGAGCTCTTGTATGTGAATTGCGGTTATTTACGGAAAATTTCAGCTTTGGACAAAAATTTCAGTTTTAGGGTTTCGATTTGGGGCTTTTCTATAATTGATTAATTAGAGTATAATTGATTGTGAATGAAGGGTATTGTGGCCCTAATGAAGGTTATTGAGTAACTTATGATTGGTTTGAGGCAATTGTGATTGGATTGGATGGAAATTTATGTTTGATTGTAGGATGGAAAAGTTGGAGTTTTAGGGGAAATGCTGTCTGAATGCCGAGAAAATTAGGGTTTCGTGTGTTAAGTTGCGATTGAGTAAAAATGTGAGGTTTTGGGGTTGTTTACACCTTTGGCCTTAGTATTTTCCATTTTTGAGCTATATTTACATTTTGCTTGGGTAGTTCGCTTAAGAAGCATTCGACTCGTGATCGAGTCTCAACTGTAGTTTCTTGTTTCTTGTAGGTCGAGCCGGTGATTCCGGACACCCGTTGGGCGAAAACTTGTGACTTGCTTACTTGAAGTGGTGAGTGTACTATGCATGAATTGTGTTTAATTGGTTGTGTACTTGATTCCTTGAATTGGATAACTGTGAATTCTGTGCTCGAGGCGAGAGTGTACTTTATCGCTCTCGTTCTCTTATGTGTATAACTGATTACTGGATACATGTGGATTTGCCTTGTGTATGGCCTAATGTCGCATGGGGCATGAGCCCTACGACTTTACTGTGATAACTGAGCTCAAGCCTCAATGGCCGTTCGTCGAGTCGAGCCGGTAAGGGCCGGTCGATTTGGCAACGAGCCATGAGGTTACTGTGTGTCGAGTGGAGCGTTCGCTCCTCGACTTTGTGGTATACTCGAGTATTACCCCCTGATTTCTGTGAGGTGTTCGGGCCCGGTAGGGGAATGTACGGTGGAAGGTACTGGGTGTAAAGTGGTGATCTACGGTTGTACTTGTCCGTTGAGCGTTGACGGAGGGTCAACGGCATGTGATCAAGAGTTGCAAGGGGAAATTGGCTCCCGAGAGCCACCCGTATCCTTTTACCCTTGAACTTGGTTTGGATGTTC
The DNA here is from genome assembly GCA_023065735.1 of Coffea humblotiana. Taxonomy (NCBI): domain Eukaryota; kingdom Viridiplantae; phylum Streptophyta; class Magnoliopsida; order Gentianales; family Rubiaceae; genus Coffea; species Coffea humblotiana. The sequence continues at coordinate 34,776,360 of CM041213.1, read as the reverse complement.
TTTTCATGTGTGATAGTAAATGTCATTGAGCATGGCTACATTCGTGTACTTGAATGCATGGATTTTAGTACCTCATTGGGCGAAACCTCACACTCGTTCCTTTGTTTTCCTTACAGGGCATATTTTGGGAAATCAAATTTTGTGAAGCGAGTAGAGCTAGTTAGACATGCTTTGTACTTTTGTATAGCTCCTCGACTTTAGAAACCCTAATGTGGGACTTGGACATTTGTTTGGATTGGAAAACCCTAGAATGGGTTATGTGTACATATTTTCTCATGTATATATGATGTACTTTCTTGGATATGTGCTTGTTTATGTCGATTTAAAGTTTAGTCGGGTTTGGGACGCGTTCGGACGAGTTCGGGCGTCAAACGCGGAAAAGAAAAAAAATTGGCCGGACACTGTTCATCGGAATCCGGCCAGGTATCCGGCCAGATCTTGGCCGGATATGCGGCCGGATTCAGGGCAGCATTTGAAAAAATTTTGGAATAATCCGGCTAGATTCCGGCCGGATTGTGACGTGGCAGGTACTGTTCATGTCCGCTCCGTTTTCCGTTTTCGTTTTGCGCGCTTATTGTTACCCTTACTTGTCAGTATACCTCCCGAAACGTTTATAATTGCGTGTATGTGATCGTTAGTAGTCCTGGCGAGAGTTGGGCAGGCAGTTCGCTAACCCTTAGGGTACGCCCTAGGGGGAGGTGGGGCTGTCACAGGTGGTATCAGAGCCTAGGTTAGAAATAACTTGGGCAAGTTGGAAACTTGTTTTAGTACCTTTAAGGATCGTGTTAGGGCACCCTTAAGTATGATTTTCTCGTCTAAGGTTTGAATCTTAACTCGTTCTTGTAGGTTATGGCTGGATCGAGCCCCGAGGGCGGAGGTGTGCCGCCGCAGAGACGCTTTCGTGTCGTGGATTACCAGGTGAGACCTGGAGGACCTATTCGTCGTTGGAGTGCCGCTAGTCGGACTCGCCGCTGTACCCGATGCCAGAACTACTCGTATATAGATCGAGTAGTCATAGCCGTTCTTGACGAGCGTAGGAGACTTAGGCGAGCCGCCGCTAGGGACCATACTGAGATGGTTAGGCTGAGGGGTATAATGCGCATGCAAGCGGATCGGATCCGTGAGCTTGAAGGAGATGTGGTGGAGGAGCAAGAGCGAACCGACGCTCTTAGAGGGCAGTTACACGTAGCTACCGACCGCCTCACGAGGGTGACTAGGGTAGTACGAGATCGGTCGGGCGGCATCATTAATGAGTGTGAGGCGCTCATCCAAGGTGTAATCGGCGCGAATGTGCAAGTGGAAACGTCTAGCGATAGTACACCGGATGAAGGGAGCACGCCTAGCTCTAGTCACGTTGGAGAGTCTGTGTGCTCCGTGGGGAACTAGGCTAGGGCTCCTTTGAGCCGTGTTTTGATCCCATGTGGGGACTAGCTAGGGGAAAGCTACTCGTTAGCTATTTTTGTTTTTGACCTAGCTTTGTATATGTGTTTTTGATTGACCCCGATACTTACATGGGATTGTTTGTATATATTTGACTGACTGCTACTGTACAACTTGTGTAATATGCTTAGGTGTTATTTGCCTCGATATTCTGGTTTATTGTTTAATTACTGTTTCTTGCTTACTCTTATTTCTTATTTTGATACCGTACTTGTATTTCGGCCTAGATCGTGAACTTAAGACATGGAAGGTACTCGTAGTGGTCGAGGCCGTGGTCGCGGTAGTAGGCAACCTTCAACTGATAGGGGAAATCGGGAACCCACACCTGAGCTTAATCCTGAACCTAGGGTTGACCCGAATGTTCAAGTGGCCGCCGCGATTCAAAGAATGACTGACTTATTGGCCCACGTAGTAGAACATCAAGGCCAGCACCCTGTCCATAACCCTGGGAACCCTGGCGAGCATTTTGAGAGCGAGGATCGAGCCCTCGAAAGGTTCCAAAAGTTCTCCCCTCCGAAATTCTTGGGAGGACCTGACCCGGACGTGGCCGAACGGTAGCTGGAGAAAATGGTAGATATTTTTGCGGCCTTACATTATACAGAGGAGAGACAGGTTACCTTTGCTGTCTTTCAATTAGAAGGAGCTGCCCGTTCCTGGTGGAACGTTATACGAACGAAATGGGAGAGAGAAAACACGCCATGGGCATGGGCGAACTTCATCAGAGAGTTCAACGCGAAATACTTCCCGCCTTTGGTCCAGGAGAAGAAGGAGGACGAGTTCCTCAGATTGCGCCAAGGCACGCAAACGGTGGCCGAGTACGAGAGCCAGTTTACTCGACTATCGAAGTTCGCCCCTGAACTTATAGTGACGGAGCAAAGGAGGATTCGGCGATTCACCCAGGGGCTGAACGTAGAAATCCAGAAGGATCTGGCGGTTGCCCAGATCACTACCTTTAGTGAAGCGGTGGAAAAGGCACTAAGGGTAGAGAATGCTAGGCTTCAAGTCAGAAACTTCCAGGTGAGGAAACGGGGATTCCCTGGAAGTAGTTCTAGTCAGGGTGAACGGAGTAACCCTCCTAAATCTGGTCGAGGGCCCGGTGGAGGAAGGTTTACGGGGGCGTCGAGAGGGACTCCGTCGAGGGGTGGTTCGTTTGGACGAGGCCCGCAGAGGAGTGCCTCGCAAGGGAGTTCAGCTTCCGTTTCCCGAGCTCCTTGTGGATTCTGCGGGAAACCAAACCATACGGAGGACAATTGCTGGAGGAAGGAGAGGAAATGCTTGCGCTGTGGGAGCGCGGAGCATCAGATAGCTACTTGCCCAGTGCTACCTCGTGAGTCAGGAGCGACCCCACAGTCTTCGAGAGCCAGCTCCGGCCAATCTAAAGTAGAAGGGTCGAAACCGAAAGTGCCCGCTCGAGTGTGTACTCTCTTGAGCAACACCAACTTCCTGACTCATCTGGAGTCGTAGAAGGTACCATCCCTGTTTTCCATCGTCTAGCTAGGATTTTGATTGACCCCGGTGCTACCCATTCATTTGTTAACCCCGATTTTATGTGCGGCATTGATATAAAACCTGTTAGCTTACCCTATGACTTAGAAGTTAGTACTCCTACGGGGAACCAACGGTTGATTACTAGCACGATGTACGTAAATTGCGAAATTTGGGTAGGAGAGAGAAAATTACTGGGAAACTTGGTAAGCTTAGCTATTAAGGGGTACGATGTCATACTAGGTATGGACTGGTTAGCGAAGTACGATGCCCAACTTGATTGTAAGAGGAAAATAGTGGAATTTCGCATACCTGGGGAAGCTACCTTGAGGCTAGATGTGAGGGGTAGCCTTGCCTCATCTGCATTGATTTCGGGCATTAGAGCTAGGAAATTGCTTAGTAGAGGAGCGCAAGGGTTTCTAACTTTTCTTATAAACACTCCCGTTGATAAGTTGAGGGTAGTGGATGTACCTATTGTGAGTGAATACCCAGATGTGTTCCCAGACGAACTAGTAACCCTACCTCCGGAAAGAGAGATAGAGTTTAAGATCGACTTGATACCAGGAACATCACCTATCTCTAAAACTCCCTATCGAATGGCACCTGCTGAGCTTAAGGAACTGAAGTTACAATTGCAGGATTTGTTAGAGCGAGGGTTTATCCGAGAGAGTGGGTCCCCATGGGGAGCCCCTGTGCTGTTTGTGAAGAAAAAGGATGGGACATTGAGGCTGTGTATAGATTATCGGGGATTGAACAATATAACCATTAAGAACAAATACCCACTGCCCTATATTGATGAGTTATTTGACCAGCTGCAGGGAGCAGTAATCTTTTCAAAGTTAGATCTCCGTCAGGGATACTACCAATTGTTGATTAGGAGGGAGGATGTACCCAAAACTGCCTTCAATTCTCGGTATGGGCATTTCGAATTTGCCGTTATGCCCTTCGGTTTGACCAATGCCCCTGCTGCCTTTATGGACCTGATGCATAGAGTTTTCAAACCCTTCTTGGACCGATTTGTCGTCGTTTTTATTGATGACATTTTGGTCTACTCTAAATCACGAGAGGAGCATGAGCAACACTTGAAGTTAGTCCTACAAACCTTAAGAGATCACCAGTTGTATGCCAAATTTAGTAAGTGTGAATTTTGGCTGGAGAAAATCTTGTTTCTAGGGCATGTGATTTCGAAGGAGGGCATTACCGTAGACCCGGCGAAAGTAGAGGCGGTAACTGAGTGGAAACGACCCGAAACTCCTACTGAAGTTCGTAGTTTTTTTAGGGTTAGCTGGATATTATCGGAGGTTCATTAAAGATTTTTCGAAACTTGCTAGCCCTTTAACCAATCTGACGAAAAAGAATGGGTGTTTTCGATGGGATGCTAAGTGTGAGGGTAGTTTCCAGGAGTTGAAACGAAAGTTAACCGTAGCCCCTATTCTAACCCTACCTAATGGAAAAGATAGTTTTTCTGTGTATACCGATGCTTCCGGGGAAGGCTTAGGGTGTGTATTGATGCAGAATAAGAATGTGATTTCGTTTGCCTCTAGAAAACTGAAACCTCATGAGCAAAATTACCCGACCCATGACCTAGAATTAGCCGCAGTTGTCTTTGCCCTGAAAAAATGGAGACACTACCTGTATGGGATGACCTTTGAGGTTTATTCTGACCACAAAAGCCTTAAGTACCTATTTTCCCAAAAAGAGTTGAACATGAGGCAAAGACGGTGGATGGAATTCTTAGAAGATTACGACTGTACAATTAACTACCATCCGGGAAAGGCGAATGTAGTAGCTGATGCCTTAAGTCGAAAGGCTCAAGTAGCTAGGTTGAGGGTCAGAGAGTGGGAGATGTTAGAAGCAGTGAGTGAGTGGAACCCTAGATTAGAAAATCAAAGGGTAATTTTAGGAAATATCCGAATAACCTCTGCTATTCTGCAGCGAGTCAAAGAGGCCCAAAAGGAGAATCCGACGGTCCAAAAGTGGAGAGACAAGGTGGAGAAGGGAGAATTACCTGACTTTAATGTGAGCTCTGAGGGGATATTAAAATATCGGAATCGAATAGTGGTGCCGGAGGATGAAACCTTGAAAAGGGAGATTTTAGAGGAAGCCCATCGATCGAATTATACGATTCATCCGGGTAGTAATAAGATGTATCAGGAGTTGCGGAAATTGTATTGGTGGAATAAAATGAAGAGGGAAATAGCCCAGTACGTGCAAACCTGCCTAGTCTGCCAGCAAGTAAAAGCGGAGCACCAAAAGCCCTCTGGTTTGTTGCAACCCTTAGAAATACCTGAATGGAAGTGGGAAAACATCACGATGGATTTCGTTTCTGGTTTGCCAAGAACCCAAAAAGGACATGATGCCGTATGGGTGATCGTGGATAGACTCACTAAATCGGCCCATTTCTTGCCCATAAACATGAAATATACCCTGGAGAAATTGGCTCAACTGTATATGAGTGAAATTGTGAGACTGCACGGGATTCCTGTGAGTATAGTCTCGGATAGGGATCCACGTTTCGTGTCTAGGTTTTGGCAGAAATTTCAGGAGACCTTGGGGACCAAACTCAACTTAAGTACCACTTACCATCCCCAAACCGATGGACAATCTGAGCGAACCATTCAGACCCTTGAGGACATGTTACGAACCTGTATTTTGGATTTCGGGGGTAATTGGGGCCAACACATGACGTTAGTAGAGTTTGCTTACAACAATAGTTACCACTCTTCAATCCAAATGGCACCATACGAAGCTCTTTATGGCCGTAAGTGCCGTTCACCAGTTTATTGGGATGAACTAGGAGAAAAGAAAGTCTTAGATCCAACAATCATTCCATGGATGGAGGATGCACGAGAAAAGGTTCAACTGATACGCCAAAGACTCCAAACTGCTCAAAGCCGACAAAAGAGTTATGCAGACAACCGAAGGAAAGACTTGGAGTTTGAAATTGGAGATCGTGTGTTTCTTAAGATCACGCCATTGCGAAGTATCACGGCGGGTAGAGGGAAGAAACTGCAACCTAGATTTGTAGGACCCTTTAAAGTCCTCCAACGAGGCGTACCGTCTCGAGTTACCTCCAAGCTTAGCCAAGATACACGACGTTTTCCATGTCTCAATGCTTAAGAAGTACCATCCTGATCCAACCCACATCTTACGACCAGAAGAGATTGAGGTGGATGAAACCCTAACCTATGAGGAGAAACCTGTGCAAATACTCGATCGAAAGGTGAAGGAGCTGAGAAATAAAAATATTCCTTTGGTGAAAGTCTTATGGAGGAACCACGGCATAGAAGAGGCAACCTGGGAAATGGAGGAAGAAATACAAAAGAAATATCCTGAGCTGTTTGGTAACCCAGGTGAGAAATTTCGAGGACGAAATTCTTTAAGGGGGAGAGAGTGTGAGAACCCGTAAAGTTTCTTTATTTCTAGGCCTTAATTTATTTATTTGCATCCGTTTTCCACATTTTCTTTATTTTATAACTTTTCTAGACATTTTTATGAGTAAATAAGGTTTTAAAAATATTTTTCTAGTATAAGTCAATTTACGAGATTTTTGGAGTGAATAGTGGACGTGGGACCCGCTAGTGCATTAGGTGAGAGAAATTCGGCCAATTAGGTTAAGTTTTGCGTAAAGGGATTTAATTACTAGGTGTTAGTAGGTGATTAGAGGTTACCTAGATGGATTAACCCTAGTGAGCAAGAGGATAGGAATGAAACTTAAAAGTGCCACGTGTCGCGAAATTATTCGAAGTTGGACTTTGACCACTTTCTTTACCTTTACCAAAACATCAAATTTGACCCAAAATCATCCTCATTTTCAACCCTCTTGGCCGAACTCCTTAAGGAGAGAAAAGAGAGAAAGCTTCAACTTTGATCTTCCATTTCTTGCTTGTATCTTGAAATCCAACCGGTTAAACCTTGAATTTGTCCACCAAAGTGACTTGCTAAGGGAGTTTGAAGTGATTGGTGGAGTTGTTTTGGAAAAGAAAACCTAAGCCACTACCTTTCTTGAGGTGTTAAGGTACCTTTCTTAGAGACTCAATTTTTGTTTGAAAAAATGGTAAATTAGTGACTTGGGGTGGTTATATAGTTTGTTTTATGGATGATTTCATGGATTAATGTGGAGTTAGATAAATTTCTGATTTTATTGGGAATTTTTCTGTTTTATATGATAAATGTTAGTTAGCCTTGGATTGAAGGTTTAGTTTTGAGCCAATTGGAGCTCTTGTATGTGAATTGCGGTTATTTACGGAAAATTTCAGCTTTGGACAAAAATTTCAGTTTTAGGGTTTCGATTTGGGGCTTTTCTATAATTGATTAATTAGACTATAATTGATTGTGAATGAAGGGTATTGTGGCCCTAATGAAGGTTATTGAGTAACTTATGATTGGTTTGAGGCAATTGTGATTGGATTGGATGGAAATTTATGTTTGATTGTAGGATGGAAAAGTTGGAGTTTTAGGGGAAATGCTGTCCGAATGGCAAGAAAATTAGGGTTTCGTGTGTTAAGTTGCGATTGAGTAAAAATGTGAGGTTTTGGGGTTGTTTACACCTTTGGCCTTAGTATTTTCCATTTTTGAGCTATATTTGCATTTTGCTTGGGTAGTTCGCTTAAGAAGCATTCGACTCGTGATCGAGTCTCAACTGTAGTTTCTTGTTTCTTGTAGGTCGAGCCGGTGATTCCGGACACCCGTTGGGCGAAAACTTGTGACTTGCTTACTTGAAGTGGTGAGTGTACTATGCATGAATTGTGTTTAATTGGTTGTGTACTTGATTCCTTGAATTGGATAACTGTGAATTCTGTGCTCGAGGCGAGAGTGTACTTTATCGCTCTCGTTCTCTTATGTGTATAACTGATTACTGGATACATGTGGATTTGCCTTGTGTATGGCCTAATGTCGCATGGGGCATGAGCCCTACGACTTTACTGTGATAACTGAGCTCAAGCCTCAATGGCCGTTCGTCGAGTCGAGTCGGTAAGGGCCGGTCGATTTGGCAACGAGCCATGAGGTTACTGTGTGTCGAGTGGAGCGTTCGCTCCTCGACTTTGTGGTATACTCGAGTATTACCCCCTGATTTCTGTGAGGTGTTCGGGCCCGGTAGGGGAATGTACGGTGGAAGGTACTGGGTGTAAAGTGGTGATCTACGGTTGTACTTGTCCGTTGAGCGTTGACGGAGGGTCAACGGCATGTGATCAAGAGTTGCAAGGGAAAATTGGCTCCCGAGAGCCACCCGTATCCTTTTACCCTTGAACTTGGTTTGGATGTTCTTTTCATGTGTGATAGTAAATGTCATTGAGCATGGCTACATTCGTGTACTTGAATGCATGGATTTTAGTACCTCATTGGGCGAAAGCTCACACTCGTTCCTTTGTTTTCCTTACAGGGCATATTTTGGGAAATCAAATTTTGTGAAGCGAGTAGAGCTAGTTAGACATGCTTTGTACTTTTGTATAGCTCCTCGACTTTAGAAACCCTAATGTGGGACTTGGACATTTGTTTGGATTGGAAAACCCTAGAATGGGTTATGTGTACATATTTTCTCATGTATATATGATGTACTTTCTTGGATATGTGCTTGTTTATGTCGATTTAAAGTTTAGTCGGGTTTGGGACGCGTTCAGACGAGTTCGGGCGTCAAACGCGGAAAAAAAAAAAATTGGCCGGACACTGTTCATCGGAATCCGGCCAGGTATCCGGCCAGATCTTGGCCGGATATGCGGCCGGATTCAGGGCAGCATTTGAAAAAATTTTGGAATGGTCACTGCCTCCAATCCGGCCAAGAATCCGGCCGATAATCCGGCCAGATTCCGGCCGGATTGTGACGTGGTAGGTACTGTTCATGTCCGCTCCGTTTTCCGTTTTCGTTTTGCGCGCTTATTGTTACCCTTACTTGTCGGTATACCTCCCGAAACGTTTATAATTGCGTGTATGTGATCATTAGTAGTCCTGGCGAGAGCTGGGCAGGCAGTTCGCTAACCCTTAGGGTACGGCCTAGGGGGAGGTGGGGCTGTCACATGGTACATGCTACCGCTCAGAGAACCGATTATAGCACTGAGACGGTATGAGAGATACATCCCACCCGAATTGGTGAGGTACATGCATTCACTCAGAGCTCACAAGTTAAACATATTCATGTCCAATTACCAATCATATATATTCATGTAACAAGTATCACATAATTAAAAGAGAGAGAGAGAACGAGGGCGATAAAGTACACTCTCGTCTCGACAAGTTTACGTATCATATATAACACTTGTACAATTAATATTTCAATCACATAAGCATTTAACATGCACTTGACACTCACCACAAGTCAAGGGCAAGTTAAGAGTGAAGTGAGTTGTCAGACGAGCTCTTCGGCGTCTTCGTGACCGCCTGAGACTTGTACAATCATAATTACCTAGGTGCTTGACCAAGGTTACAAAGAAAGACATTTTCTTGTTACTCACTCTCCAAGTCACAAGTTCGAGCTAAATTAAAGAAGTTTTTCTAGCTAAATCGTTAAAATAATGCTTAAGAGAGCTCGAAGGTGGTTTTTGATTCAAGTCGTGATAAGAAATATCAAATCCAAAAGATAGCACCGTTTTCACTTTTGACACAAAAATCGAGGAAAAGAATTAAATGATTCTCGTTTCCCAAAATTTTAAATCTCATGTCCAAACTTTGGAAGGTAAAGAGTATTCACATTTTTCCAAGTTAATGAAGTCAAACACATCCAAAACTCCACTCATTTCATAGAAAAAATATCAAAGCTAAGATTCCAAGGTTCAAGTATAAAATAAGGTGTTATTAACCAAGAAAGTGGAACAACCAAGAAAACGCATTAGGAAAGGTTTAACCTTTGGAAAACAAGATTTGAAATGAAGGTTTAAAGTTCTAATGGAATCGTGTATTCCACCATGAAATTACACCTAAAACCGTCCAATAATTGCAAAGGAGGATGGAAAGTTCTTAAAAGTTCATTTTCTAAGAAATCAAGAATTTCAGCTTTGCGCGACAAACTTGGTAAAATCAGATCTTTAGTTTCGTATGTCCAAAAATGGAAAACTTTATACTGTTGGAAACTAGATCCAAAGTACTAAAAGTTCCTAGAAGACACTTTTATATGGTTCCAAACAGAAAACATTCATTTTTCACCTCAAATTTGCTGATTTAAACAAGCAAGACAAGACCAGTCTAGTTTTTCGGCGATATTTGAAAATTCAGTAAAATTCATAGAAACCAATCAACCATTGAAATTCATAACACAATAAGATTTCCAAGCAAGGTTTCAAACACAACAAATGGAACTAAATTCAGAGTTTTGAGCAACAAGATATAATAGTTCAAAGTCAGTTGATTTTCACTACGTGGACAGTAAATTCCAGATTTGAAGAGCCATCTTTGGGGCGTTATTTGGGTATCGAAATGGTATTGAAATTCCATAAACTTTGGTACACTTAAACTTCCATAAGTGTAATACCTCTCTATCAAATTTCAGGCAAAAAATCATATGGGAAGGCAGTTAACAAAACTACCAAATTAGAGGAAATTCTCAAGGCTAATCTGTCACTCATGCTTGCCTTTCTTTTCCAAACATTTTGTACAATGAAATCAGCCCCAAATCGATCCATTTTTGAAACCAAGGTCCTATAAACATTTAATAAGCAATTGACAAGCAATTGACATCAAAATTTCGAGACAAAACATCGCACAACAAACCTGACCATTCGGCCAGCAAGAAGGGAAAAACTTTCCAGTTTTTCAGCTTTGTTGCACTTTCAAAATCAGGCCACATCTCACTCAATACAAGTTCAAATTAAGAATGGTTGGTGGCGTTGGAAACTAGGTTCAAAATTCCACACTTCATCAGAAGGAATCATTCTCAAAATCAGTTCGTAAGTGAGAGAAAATAAAGCCACAAGATGCAGCTTCTCCATTCCTTTCGGACAGACAATTAGAACAGGACAGCAAACTTTGCTGAATCACTACGGATGACTCAAAATGAACTAGCAGGTGATTTTTATACCATTGGAAAGATATGAATGTCTAGTTTTGAATTCCACTAACGACACTCAAATTTGAATTATGTACAGAGAGATACATTCAAACAAAGATGTACTGTTCGGCTGCCCAGATTACCATTTCCAGATTTCTTTCTTTTCTAAAACTCTAGTTTTGAGCAACCAATTGAAACGATTTTTGGTAGGTATACTCTACACACATAACACAACATATATCACTCAATTTAACAACCAAATAACCAACAAAAGTTTGAAATACAAGCAAGATAACAGCAGGACAGTTTCGGCCAGCTCTCTCTCCCTCTCCTCTCGGTTTCTCTCTTTCTTTTTCCTCTTCTAGTTTCTACCATTAAAACTCATCACAAACACTCTAAAACACCCATAAACATCATGGCAGCCCTCATATAACCAAGGTGGGAGTTCATAGAAAGCACTTCGACAAACCAAATCCAACCAACAATAGCAAGAAGGAAGCTACAAGCTTCAAAGCCAAGAAATGAAACAAGAAAACAAGAGTTGTGGTGGGAGATGTTTATACCTTCCAAGCAACTAAATCCTTGATGAAGTCAGATTTTTCCCACTAAAACTCTCCAAGAACCACCACAAGATGTTGCCTTTCTTCAAGCTAAGATGAATCTCCAAGAACTAGAACATTAGATGAAGTTTTGGAGCAAGATTGGAGCCAAAGAAATGGAGTTGTCTTCTTCCGTTTTTCCTCTTGAGGTTCGGCTGACTATTGAGAGAAAGAGGAGGGTTTGGTGTGTTGTAGCTTGTGAGGGAAGATTGGAAGAAAGTAGCTTTATGTTGGGTGGAAAAAGTCAACTTTGAATAGTTATCGCGCGTGTGTTTCGTACCACCGTTTTCTCTCGGTTTGATACACTCATGCACTAATTCTCCAAGATACTTTCTTTAACACTATAATTATTCACTTTTAGTAGTTTAGTATTAATTTCTCAAATCTCCACTTAGCCGTTCCGACGCGAAATACGCGAACTTTGGACTCGCACGCGATAAAGCGAAATTTAAGGGCAATTCACGCAACTAAAATATAATTAATTAACTCACATCTAATCTCTCAATTGACTTTTCTTAGTCTACTATTGACCATCCTTAATTATCCAAAATTATTACACTCTTGGATCGAATATTGTCTCGAAAAAAACGTGTACTTGTTATTCCTTACTAACGAGCCTCCGAAAAAATAAATTTGCTAACAGGACGTTTTAATAATATAAGCGAGACATTGTTTCATGAAAACGGATTCAAAATGGTTGAAATAAATTATTCGGAGAAAACGGGTGAATAAATAATTAAATAAACCAGTAAAATAAGATAAAAATAAAAAAAATTTTCGAATCCTCACATCCTTCCCTCTTTAGGAGAATTTCGTTCTCGAAATTCATATCTTGATCTAGGAACAAACTTCAGACATTTCTCCTGGATCTCCTCGTCTAATTCTTAAGTCGCTTTTTCCCCATTTCATGATTTCTCACCTTCACTAGGGGGTTTGCTTGCGTCTTAACTCCTTCACTTTTCGATCAGAAATCTTTACCAGCCTTTCTTTATATAACAATTCTCATCAAGTCTTACTTCTCCCATTCAAACTCACACTTATAGTCCTTAACAAAAGTTGGTGCTCTCTTGGAATTTTCAAAACTATCCTCAGGTGCCGTTCCTAATCTTGTCACAGGTCTAAAAGTACGGAACAACAAATTAAATATACATATAAGTTGTAAAATCAATTAAAGCAAGGTGGATTTTTCATATATTATAAAAGATCGTAATAGTTACATCGAGTTGGGATAACTTCATCAAATTATTCCAAAAGAAAGGGGAAACAACAAAATCATAGCGAAACGTGCTAAGTCGCAATATACAAAACAACAAAAGGATGCCATCCCCTATACAAAATTACAACCTGTAAAAGTGCCGGTCTAACTTAGGATAAAACTATAATCCCTATTTGTCGAGTGGGGCCGGATCCATCCCTACTCGTAGAGTTTCCACTATTTGGATCCCTCTTACAATCATTAGCATTAATCACTCCTTCTAGCACTCAACTGATTTGCAGTGGACCTAGCAGGTTGTTGAGAATTTTCTCCTCCCTTAGAAGCTCTAGGGCAATTCGAAAACTTATGCTCGGTACTACTGCACCTCAGACATTTTTCTTGTTTCTCCAGCACTCGGCCTCAGTGTGGTTAATCTTGTCACAATATCCACAAGTTATGCGAGGAGTCACGGTTAGACCAATTTGAGAATTTCCCTTTTATTGACTTCGCCTACCCTGATTTCCTTTTGGCGGGGTTTCGCTTGATGGAGTTTCTCCGGGTTTTTTAGGCATCTTCACTCCTCCAGCCTTTTTTCCCATTTTAAGGGGTTGGGTAGACCTCTCTGACTGCTCAGGGGTATCGCTTGATTACCCCTCTTTCTAACATGAAAAACCTTAGATTGAGATTTAACATTCTCTATCCTCTGTGCCTTATCCAAAGCATCCGTAAAAGTGGTGATCTGGGCGGCTGCTAGAGATTGTTGGATTTCTACGTTTAATCCTTGAATAAACCTCCTTATCCTTTTGCGCTCCGTGATCACTAGTTCAGGGGCAAATTTGGAAAGTTTAGTTAACCGCTCCTCATACTCGGTCACACTTAGTAATCCTTGCTTCAACTTAATAAAGTCGTCCTCCCTCTTTTCTTGTATAATTGGTGGGAGGAACTTGACATTAAACTCCCTCTCAAAGTTTACCCAAGTCCAAGGGATTTGTTCTCTTTTCCACTTCGCCCTTACAACATTCCACCACGAGCGTGCCGCTCCCTCAAATTGGAAAACGATAAAATTCACTTGCCTTTCCTCAGCATAATTTAAAGTAGCAAAAATCTCAACCATCCTCTCAAACCAATTTTCTGCTACCTCGGGATCAGACCCTCCATGAAACCTAGGTGGAGCGAACTTCAAGAATCGCTCGAGGGCTCTATCCTCACCCCTCTCTTGATTCCTAGGCTGGTTAACTGGCTCTGGGCCTTGGCGCTCAACTAAGCGCTCGAGAACATCGGTTATGCGGTTAAGGGCCGTAGCCACTTAGTCATTCCCTTCATTCCTAGGGTTTTGGTTTGGTCAAATCGCGGATCCCTCACCTCTCTCGGGAGTACGGGGTTGCCGAAGCCCACGCCCACGCCCCTGTCCACGTTCTCGCCGATCCATTTAGCAGGATTCTAAACGTATAATAAAAGAGGAAAATATAAGCGCATGAATTGGAAAACATGTACACATTGCATGAACACTTTAAATCAAAGTATAGATATTTACATAAATTAGAAGTCATGTCACATGTCAAGGTGCAAACAACGAGTTAATAGTATCAAATACAGGACATAGGCAACTAAGTGCCACAAAATATAGGAGTACATACAGACAAAATATAAAAGGTCTCACGGCGTGCACCACCCCTACTATTCTAGGCAGGATCAAAAGAAAGAAAACCATAAGCCTAGTTAGGGACAGAACTAGAAGAATCCACGATACCAAACCCCATCATTCCCTAAAATATCAAGCACTTCACTTCAATTAAACACAAACACTTCAATATTACTCGCTAAAACATCAAGCACTAAGGTCACATTGCACTTAATACACAATCAAATCCCACAGTCCGGCATCCTAAATTTTTAAGCCTAGAATACACTACAAAGATCTGAAATCTAAGCTCTGATACCAACAGTGACGACCCCACCTTCCCCTAAGGCGAACCAAAGGGTTCGGCGGACCGCCTGCCTAGCTCTCGCTGGGACTCACTACAATTCTCAAATGAAAACAGACCAATTCCAATGATTACATCTAAAATGCCAAAATAATAATATGACTATAATATTTCATTGCACAAGTACATTCGAGGGTACAAATCTCAAATCAACTACATCGAGTTTCAAATCCCACAATTCCCATAGGTCAGTTGCAAAATACCAAACATTACAAAAGACTAGCCTTCACTAGTATCTTCCAATCGCTTCCTTCACATCACTCTCCTGTTAAGGAATGAAAAATGGAATGGGATGAGCTAATGCTCAGTGAGGCCAAGAAAAAAAAATGCAAACACATAGTTCAAATAGCAATAGCACTTATGCGAGAATTAAATCTATAACATTCAAACAATTCACAATTTAAAATAGACACACTCAATAAGGATACGGGAGCTCTCGCCGGCTCGTACACGGTTGGCCAACGGGTTGGGGTGCCCCCCAGAAGTATAAGTGGTCGATGAGACATCGCTCCAATTGATTTAAAATTGTTTATGGTTCTGAGTCGACATGAGAGGTACCTCCCACCCGAATTGGTGTGGTACATGCTATCGCTTAGAGAACTGGGTCGATGAGACATCGCTCCAATCGACTTATAATTGTTTATGGTTCTGAGTCGACATGAGAGGTACCTCCCACCCGAATTGGTGTGGTACATGCTATCACTTAGAGAATTGGGTCGTTGAGACATCGCTCCAATCGACTTATAATTGTTTATGGTTCTGAGTCGACATGAGAGGTACCTCCCACCTGAATTGGTGTGGTACATGCTATCGCTTAGAGAACTAATTATAGCGCTGAAACGGTATGAGAGGTACCTCCCACTCGAATTGGTGTGGTACATGCATCCGCTCAGAGCTCACGAGTTAAACAAATTCATGTACAATTACCAATCATATGTACAATTACCAATCATTGTTTATGGTTCTGAGTCGACATGAGAGGTACCTCCCACCCGAATTGGTGTGGTACATGCATCCACCAGAGCTCACAAGTTAAACATATTCATGTCCAATTACCAATCATATGTATTCATGTAACAAGTATCACATAATTAAAAGAGAGAGAGAACGAGGGCGATAAAGTACACTCTCGTCTTGGCAAGTTTACGTATCATGTATAACACTTGTACAATTAATATTTCAATCACATAAGCATTTAACAAGCACTTGACATTCACCACAAGTCAAGGGCAAGTTAAGAGTGAAGCGAGTTGTCAGACGAACTCTTCGACGTCTTCGTGACCACCTGAGACATGTACAATCATAATTACCTAGGTGCTCGACCAAGGTTATAAAGAAAGACATTTTCTCGTTACTCACTCTCCAAGTTACAAGTTCGAGCTAAATTAAAGAAGCTTTTCTAGCTAAATCGTTAAAATAATGCTCAAGAGAGCTCGAAGGTGGTTTTTGATTCAAGTCGTGATAAGAAATCTCAAATCCAAAAGATAGCACCGTTTTCACTTTCGGCATGAAAATCGAGGAAAAGAAGTAAATGGTTCTCGTTTCCCAAAACTTTAAATCTCATGTCCAAACTTTGGAAGGTAAAGAGTATTCACATTTTTCCAAACTAATGAAGTCAAACATAGCCAAAACTCCACTCATTTCATAGAAAAAATATCAAAGCTAAAGTTCCAAGGTTCAAGTATAAAATAAGGTGTCATTAACCAAGAAAGTGGAACAACCAAGAAAACGCATTAGGAAAGATTTAACCTTTGGAAACCAAGATTTGAAATGAAGGTTTAAAGTTCTAATAGAACCATGTATACCACCATGAAATTACACCTAAAACCGTCCAACAATTGCAAAGGAGGATGGAAAGTTCTTAAAAGTTCATTTTCTAAGAAATTAAGAATTTCAGCTTTGCGCGACAAATTTGGTAAAATCGGATTTTGAGTTTCGTATGTCCAAAAATGGAAAACTTTATACTGTTGGAAACTAGATCCAAAGTACTAAAAGTTCCTAGAAGACACTTTTACACGGTTCCAAACAGAAATTTTCAGCTCAAAGTTGCTGATTTAAACAAGCAAGACAGGACCAGTCTAGTTTTTCGGCGATATTTGAAAATTCAGCAAAATTCATAGAAAACCAATCAACCTTTGAAATTCGTAACACAATAAGAGTTCCAAACAAGGTTTCAAACACAATAAACGGAACTAAATTTGGAGTTTTGAGCAGCAAGATATAACAGTTCAAAGTCGGTTGATTTTCACTACGTGAACAGTGAATTCCAGATTTGAAGAGCCATCTTTGGGGCGTTATTTGGGTATCGAAACGGTATTGAAATTCCATCAAATTTGGTACATTTAAACTCCCATAAGTGGACTACCTCTCTATCAAATTTCACACAAAAAATCACATGGGAAGGCAGTTAACAAAACTACCAAAATTTAGGAAATTCTCAAGGCTAATCTGTCACTCAAGCTTTCCTTTCTTTTCGAAACATTTTGCACATTGAAATCAGCCCCAAATCGATCCATTTTTGAAACCAAGGTCCTATAAAAATTTAATAAGCAATTGAAAACCAATTGACATCAAAATTTCGAGACAAAACATCTCACAACAAACCTGACCATTCGGCCAGCAAGAAGGGAAAAACTTTCCAGTTTTCCATCTTTGTTGCACTTACAAAATCAGGGCACATCTCACTCAATACAAGTTCAAATTAAGAATGGTTGGTGGCGTTGGAAACTAGGTTCAAAATTCCACACTTCATCAGAAGGAATCATTTTCAAAATTTGTTCGAAAGTGAGAGAAAATAGAGCCACAAGATGCAACTTCTCCATTCCTCTCGGACAGACAATCAGAACAGGACAACAAACTTTGCCGAATCACTACGGATGACTCAAAATGAACTAGTGGGTGATTTTTATATCGTTGGAAAGCTATGAATGTCTAGTTTTGAATTCCACTAACGGCACTCAATTTTGAATTATGTACAGAGAGATACATTCAAACAAAGACGTACTGTTCGGCTGCCCAGATTACCATTTCCAGATTTCTTTCTTTTCTAAAACTCTAGTTTTGAGCAACCAATTGAAACGATTTTTGGTAGGTATACTCTACACACATAACACAACATATATCACTCAATTTAACAACCAAATAACCAACAAAAGTTTGAAATACAAGCAAGATAACAGCAGGACAGTTTCGGCCAGCTCTCTCTCCCTCTTCTCTCGGTTTCTCTCTTTCTTTTTCCTCTTCTAGTTTCTACCATTAAAACTCATCACAAACACTCTAAAACACCCATAAACATCACGGAAGCCCTCATATAACCAAGGTGGGAGTTCATAGAGCCCACTTCAACCAACCAAATCCAACCAACAACAACAAGAAGGAAGCTACAAGCTTCAAAGCCAAGAAATGAAACAAGAAAACAAGAGTTGTGGTGGGAGATGTTTATACCTTCCAAGCAACTAAACCCTTGATGAAGTTAGATTTTTCCCACTAAAACTCTCCAAGAACCACCACAAGATGTTGCCTTTCTTCAAGCTAAGATGAATCTCCAAGAACTAGAACATTAGATGAAGTTTTGGAGCAAGATTGGAGCCAAAGAAATAGAGTTGTCTTCTTCCGTTTTTCCTCTTGAGGTTCGGCTGACTATGGAGAGAAAGAGGAGGGTTTGGTATGTTGTAGCTTGTGAGGGAAGATTGGAAGAAAGTAGCTTTATGTTGGGTGGAAAAAGTCAACTTTGAATAGTTATCGCGCTCGGGTTTCGTACCACCGTTTTCTCTCGGTTTGATACACTCATGCACTAATTCTCCAAGGTACTTTCTTTAACACTATAATTATTCATTTTTAGTAGTCTAGTATTAATTTTTCAAATCTCCACTTAGCCGTTCCGACGCGAAATACGCCCAATTTCGACTCGCGCGCGATAATGTGAAATTTAAGGGCAATTCACGCAACTAAAATATAATTAATTAACTCACATCTAATCCCTCAATTAACTTTTTTTAGTCTACTATTGATCATTCTCAATTCTCCAAAATTATTACACTCTCGGATCGAATATTGCCTTGAAAAATACGTGTACTTGTTATTCCTTACTAATGAGCCTCCGAAAAATTAAATTTGCTAACAGGACGTTTTAATAATATAAGCAAGACATTGTTTCATGAAAACGGATTCAAAATGGTTGAAATAAATTATTCGGAGAAAACGGGTGAATAAATAATTAAATAAACCAGTAAAATAAGATAAAAATAAAAAAAAATTTCGGGTCCTCACAATAGCAGCGATGTCCAACATGATGGTTTACCTACTAGCCAACCTAAACCTTAACCATTACCCCTACCCTATATTCAAACCTCTTTTGCTCGACATTTCGTAAATCCACCTGAGAAAGCTTTCACCTATCCCACTCATGGCCTCTCACATACCTACACATCCAATATCCAAACCAATCCTCCTCACCCTCAAGTTCCTCCAAATTATCCACCTATTAGTTTGAACATGCCATTTGAATCTCAAGAACCATATTATTATTCCACTGCTGAATCATTCACGCTAGATACCGTTGCACAAGGAAAAGTTGAAGTAGGGGAATTTTCCACGCCAATTGACAAGAATCTGTTAAAAAGGTTGGATCGGTTTGACGAGTTCATGAGGAAGAGCCAAGGCTTGAGTAAGTAAGGAGGTTTGGACTATAACGAATTGTGCTTGTTTCCTGATATGCAACTGCCTGTGGATTTTAAAACACCCAAATTTAGCAAGCAACTGCCTGATATGATGGAACGGGCAATCCCAAGACACATTTTTGAATGTTTACAAACAAATTAGGAAAGCCAATGATGACAAGAATTTGTCAGTTCGATTGTTTCCCGAGAGTTTAGAAGGTGATGCACTGGATTGGTACTCCAATTTGAAGCCTGATGAGATGAGAACATGGGTGGATTTGTCAACTGCTTTTATAAGACAATATGAGTATAATTGCGAGTTTGCTCCGATGAGGACTACACTTGAAGGGACTAAGAGAAAGCCATCTGAGGATCACAAGACATATGCGAAGCGATGGAGGAAATTGGTTGCCAAGGTGGAACCTCCTATGACCGAGGACGAAATTGTTCGAACATTTATCAAAACTCATGACCCGTCATATTTTGAGAAATTTTTCGCGTGACTAGATGCTCATTTACGGAAATTGTTAACACATTGGAGGAGTATCATGACTTCGTAAGAGGGGGAAAGATTGTTAATGTGTCAATTCTGAAATCGCAATTAGAAGCGTTGCAAAATCAAACCAACAGTAGCAAGAAACCTCAGTTCAAAAAGAAAGAGGGGGAAGCTGCATTTGTTTGGGACCAAGGCTTTTCTTCCCGACCTAGATACCAACAATATCCCACCTACTCACCCCGTTACCCATACCATCCACACCCTTACCCTGTTTACCATACCACTCTTAACCATCCTCAACCCCGACCAAATTACCCAAACACACCCACAACACTATTTCATAATTCTCCACCTAACTTTCAAACTAGACCTCGCCCTCCTTATAATCCAAGACCTGCTTCACCAGCCAACCAGAACTATAACTATCAACAAACCAATGACATCCAAAACCTAATCCCATACAGAACTTTCACCAATCTAGGTCGGTCCATTGATCAGTTATATGAACAGCTCAAAGTCGTAGGAAAAATTGGTACAATACCTCCTAAAGTCTATCTTAGAGGATTTCTCCTTGGTTATTGTGACAGCCCCACCTTCTCCTAAGGCGAACCAAAGGGTTCGGAGGACCGCCTGCCCAACTCGCGCCAGGACTCGATCACTCTCTCCGAACAAAATAAGATATAACCTCGAGGAAAGTGAAAATAATTCCCAAACTTGAAACGTATACTTACATTCATCCGAATCTCAACCAGATGTACAGTCCTAAATATCTCAAAAACTTAAAATTCTCAATACATCCAACCCTAACCAAGCACTAAAGCGAGAACAAACGCAAAAACAAAACAATTCAAAAAGGACTAGACTATTCTATACAGGTCTCTCGCCCTTGCTTGCAACCCCTGAAAGGAAAACAAATGGCGTGGAATGTGCTAAAAGCCCAGCGAGATTCTATATACATAACCAAACAATTAAACAGGGACATTAATCATGTAATAACAAGTAATCCAGAAAACATTTGCAATAAGAAAGCAACAATATTACATTCATTAAAGAATACATGCTCACGCAGAGCCATTCGTTCATTCATTCGCCTAACATTTTCCTTATTCCACCAATCATTAAAAATATTGTTTGTAAGTGAAAACTCCTTCATTGTTCTTGTCATTTGTTCATTCATTCCATCTCCCCGTTCTGGCCAGTTTATTGGACAGCTCCTCCAGGATTCGTGGTCATACTCGAGTATACCAAACATTCACCCAGGATCACTAGTCGCCCGACCGAGTCCACTTCTGGCTCGAGTCGACCGGTAACGAAGGGCAAGGGCCCAGTTCAGCCAAAAGACTTATATTCATGCACAAGTAGCATTTAATCATTCAATCATTGAAAAGTTCACGTTCATTTAGGTCGAGTGCGATAAAGTACACACTCGCCTAGTAAAATTCATTTTTAAAATGTTGGAAACATAACATACATCAATCACTTATTAAAGCAACCATCCAAATAGTCACAATAATTCACATAGTCATTAGAAACAAAACGTATATAGAACACTCACCCGTTTAAGCAAAGTAACGTCCAAATTATCCTTCCGGATAACACCCTTAATCACCAAGGAACCCTAAGAGTAATCATGAGAAAATATTAAGGTTCAACCATCAAAAAGTTTGGTGAATCAAAGAAAATCCGAATAACTATTAGTACAAAGAGATAAAAGGTGGCTTTGGAGTAAAAGGTAACGGTTGGTCTTAAGGACGTGAATGACCCCAAAACCCCTCACTTTCTACCAAAACCATACCTACAATGATTTACTAATTCCAAACTTAAGGTGCAAAATGAAAGTAAGCATTGTTCTTAAGAAAACAGAATTTTCCAGTTTTGCGCACCACCATTTGAAAATCATATCTCAAAATTCTTAAGTCCAAAATTGATAAAATTTATACCGTCGGAAAATACACTCAAAGGGGTACAATTTCTCAGAAGATACATTTATAAGATTCAGATCACAAGTCAGTCAAATTCGAGCCTCACGTCGCTGCTTTATCCAGTAAAAGACAGAACAGGTATGTAATTTCAGTCAACTTTGGAAAATCACCATAAATCACACAGATAGAACTAGGGTCTGACATTTTTAAAGTTTATAGTTCTATGAAGTCAGTTTAAAACGCAACAAACGGAACCTAATTCCGATATTTATACATCAAGTTATAACAAATTTTCCAAAACTGCTCAAGGGTTCCTGCGAAAATTTTGACAGCACCTCCCTTTGTTTTCCTTTACTTTTCCATGCTACAACCAACCACCAATCTCATAACTTTCAACCACAATTTCACATACAAATCATAAGCTATCAAACACCCTTAAAATACAACCAATTGGTAGCTTCACAACCAACCACAAAAAGCCCTAATTAGAAACCCTAATCATGCTCAATTAGAAACCCTAAAGCTGAAATTGATGCACCCCAAGCTGAAATTTCTTTAGGCAATTGAAACTAACACCAAAACACTAGATATTTCTCATATCAAAGCTAATAAAACATGGCCAACCATTAAGCTTCATTTATAGGCAGAAAAATTCACTATAAAACTGAAAATCCACATATCACCACTTCTAACCAAGAAATATTGCATAAAACAACTAAAGTGGCAACCACAAGCCACTAATTTCCATCTATTAGAAGCAAAGAAGGATGTTCTTAGCAATTTACCTTGGAACCTCAAAGAAAATGGTAACTTAGTCTTTCCTCCTCCAAAGCAACTCCACCAAAGCTTTTAGACTTCCTTAGTGATCACTTGTATGGAGTAGTTTCTACTTTGGTTGGCTAAAACTCAAGATTTGAGCAAGGTTGGGAGCTAGAAATTGAAGAAGTTTTTCTTGTTTTGCTCCTCAAGGAGTTCAGCCAAGAAGGTGAAAAATGAAAGGAATTTTTGGGTCAAAATTGGATTTTAGGAAAGTTAATATCTTTGGTCAAAAGTCTAACTTCCAATGAATGCATGACACTTGGCTTCTTGAAGGTTCTAAGCTTATCTTCTCTCCCTCAATGATTCATCTATCTAGCTAACCTCTAATCATTTCCTAGCACCTTGGAAAATAATAACACTTAATACTTCATCACCTAATCGTCAAAATTATATCGCACTATCGGGTCCCGCATTCAATAATGCACTTCAATTTAACGTACACTAACTTATACCAGGAAAATGATTTAAAAACTGTACTTACTTATAAAATGTATAGAAAATTTAATATTTTAAAGGACAGTATAAAAATATACGCAAAGAAAATAAAATAATACTTGGAAAATGTGAAAATTTTCGGGTTCTCACAGTTATGATCCTCAATCTTTTTGGGCTTATCATTCTGGAGCTCCTGGACATTCTACTGCTAATTGTTGGGCACTTAAGCATAAAATTCAAGACATGATTGAGACCGGAAACATAGTTTTAAGAAGGAGAGAGGGGCAAGGACCGAGTGTTAGCAAGAACCCTCTTCCTGCGCACAAGGATACTGTTGGAGTTATTACCATTGATGAGGAGATCGAGGAACCTACTCAATACATTGTGGATGAAGCTGAGATAATAGGGGTCATTGGAGAACCCTTCATATTGGAAGAAGAAACCTCCGAGGTCAAGAAAAATGCTGATCCTTTTATTTTAGATGTGATACCTTTTGAATGTGAACCTTCAGAGCTTGTGATACTCGAATTGCCTGAACAAGCGCCTGTTCTTAACTAACAAGAAGTTCTATGGAATTATAGTGAGCCTATTTTATTAATTGGAGGGGAAGAAATGCCAAAGAAGGAGGTAGCTGCTGTCACCAGATCTGGAAGAATCATAAGTGAACCTGCAGTTAATGAGCCATCAAAAGCAAAGGAAAATGCCGCGCCAACAAGACCAGCTGTGACTGAAGAAGAGGCATTCAATTTTCTTAGGATATTGAAGAAAAGTGAGTATAAAGTGATTGAGCAATTAGATAAAATGCCTGCTCAAATTTCTATGTTGAATCTGCTCTTAACTTCGGAACTTCATAGAGAAGCTTTACTCAAGGTGTTAACTGAGACTCAAATGCCTAAGAATATGATGTTTTGGCTTCAAATCAGATTTCCTTTTCTGACGAAAATTTAACTTCTGAGGGGATTGGACATAACAATGCATTGTATATCTCAGTCAGTTATAATGGGAAGTTATTGTCGAAAGTTTTGATAGACAACGGATTTGCTCTGAATATCTGTCCATGGAATACTTTGGTTAAATTGGGATTTCAAGAAGCTAAACTATGGCCATCTGCGACTGTGGTGAGGTTTGATGGCGCAAAAAGAGAATCGATGGGGGAAGTGGACTTAGTACTTGAAATAGAACCTGCTCAATTCCAAGTCATGTGCCAAGTTATGAATTTCTCAAGTGTTTATAATATTCTGTTGGGACGGCCTTGGATTCACGCTTCGGGTGCTATACCATCTTCGCTCCATCAGATATTGAGATTTGTAGTGAATGACCAATTAATCACAGTGTTTGCAGATGATGATTGTACTATGATCGTCAATCCCGGATCAAAAGAAGAAGGTGGTAGAAAAACTCTGGTTTCTCATCACCATGTGGCTGATATCATCTCAGTAGGTTGGGTATCTAAAGACAAGTCAGCAATGGAAGTGAATTTGCCAGAAACCAGCGTTATGATGGCTAAAGAAATGATTCGACGATGATACGAGATAGGAAAGGGTCTCGGGCGTAACTTGCAGGGAGTTCTAGAACCAATAGAGTTTCAAGGAAAGAAGGACACCTTCGGACTAGGATTTCAACCTACTTCCAGGGACAAGAAAGAAATGCTGGATCACAACAAAGCAGAAAAGAAAGGAAAGCAAATTATCAAGAATATCCCACCACTGAACTATACTTTTCCCTATCCATCGGAGGTAATCGGATCTGAATTGGACCCAATCGATGAGGTGGATATCAACTTGTCTAAGCTGTTCGTAGGGGTCACTTATGAGGGCGAGTCGTCAGAGAATCCGAAATTTCCAAAGGTCTCTAAGGAAGCAGTGAAGAATTGGATCAGTGATTTCTTCCCTCCCGAAGGGAATTTCGATAAATGTAAGGGATTGCCTTTGGTTGAGAGCTATGAAAAAGATCATTTGCATTGTTCATTTTTTTGCCTTTCAATTTTGTAAATAGTTTTGAATCAAATGTCTTTTCAATACAATTCTTTTGTTAAGTAGCATATTATGACGTTTTGTATTTTATTTGAAATTCAATGAAATGCACAGTATTCATTTTTCAATTGTTTTACTTACACATTGTTGTATCTATCTCATACTATTTCAGATGGCCAAAAATAAAATACATTGACCCTTTGGATATCACTATTCCGAAATTTGAGGACTGCAATCTCGATATCTCTCACGAATTCGAAATTATGGAATCAGAAATTCAAGACAAGAGCGATAACGAGGAAGAATCTGAGTCTTTATTAAAGAATCTTGAACAATATGAAGAGAAATCCTAACCGAACTTAGAAGAAATAGAAATCATTAATATTGGCACTGAGATCAAAATTCCTTCATTGCGCATACTAATGGAGACCAAACTAGATGAAGCTGATTGGATTAAACAACATCATGAGCAGTTGTCTTTGATTGGTGAGAAAAGGTTAAATGCCATTTGTCATGGTCAGTGCTATAAGAAGAGAATGGCCCGTGCTTACAACAAAAAGGTCAAACCGCGACTATTCGAAAAAGGAAACAAAGTATTGAAACGAATTTTGCCAGTGTAAGAGGAGGTCAAAGGCAAGTTTGCACCAAATTGGCAGGGCCCTTTTATCGTCAAGAAGGTATTGCCTGGTGGAGCACTTGTTCTAGCAGAAATGGATGGATAAGTTTTCCCTCAACCGACGTCCATATGCGACCCAACACTCCTGCTTCCATCCCTTCTCAATTCCCTAGACTTTTTTACCTTCATCTCCATATTTTTAATTCATGGGTTCACCGAATAAGCCCCAATAAATCTACAACAACGGACAAAGTGCGGCCTCCAATCTCAGGTCAAGAAAAATGACCTTCGTTTCAACTTCTAGGTATTTGATAACTATCGCTCTCCTCCTCCTGTATTTTGAAATTGTATATGCCGACTTCAACGTCTCCTTTACTTCCGAAAATGTTGATAAAGGTCCAAACTTTGAGTCTCTGTTTGCTTTTTATGGTGATGCTAAGCTTGTTAGCGGCCATGATAAGTCAGTTTGATTGTCTGGTTCAGTTGCTCCAACTGGAGCTTGTGATTATGTTTAGTTGATTCTTGGTCCGTATGTGTATAGCCTTTCTCTTTTTCTTTTATGCTGGGTTCAGTGTTTGGTAGAGGATTGGGGTTGTTTTTCCTGTTAAAATGGTATGTTGTGGTTTCATCCCTTCCCTTTGTTGTGCAATAGAACCGAATGTCGAATAGCTGAAAGTTGTGAAAACTTACGAATGTGAAGTTGCAGGACAATGAGGAAGAAAGCTGCAATTACTTGTGACGCCCCCACTTCTCCCAAGGGCAAATCCAAGGGTATCCGCGGAACGCCTGTCCAGATCTCGCCAGCACTCGATACAAGTCGAATTTAAACTTAAAGGTACACAACCAATAATAAAAGTCAAAATAAGGAAAAGTCTCTCCCTTAAATAAGCTTTCAAATCTTACATCACAAGTTCTCAAAAGTACACCAATCTTCCCAAAAATACAACCACTATGAGTCGACTAGTCAATTACATCCCAAGATTTCCAATCAAAAGTAAACAAGTCGGCTTTCCCCAAAATTCTTTCCATTCCGAGCTCCTGTTAAGGAAAACAAACTAATGGGGTGAGCGAACGCTCAGCGAGGCAAAAAAAAACATGCAAGCACATAGTTCAAGTAACAATAACACTTATACAAGAATTAAAGCTATAAAGTTTAAATAATTCACAATTAGCAATATAACACACTCAATAAGGATACGGAAGCTCTCAGGAGCTAAATTCCACTCGCTTTGCCGAGACTCGATCCAATACCTCCACGTGATGACACTCCGTCAATCGGGTAGGTATTAAGTCCGTGGAATTCCTCTTACTTCACACTCCCGTTCACCATTTCATCCCCTGTTCCGGACCCGCACTTCTTTTATATAAGGCGATACTACTCGAGTATGCCAAGCGAGATCTGTCAAATATATCAAACTTACAATTTTTTCATGGCTCACCAAACTTCACGACCAAGCCCATGCCGGCTCGAGTCGCAAGGTCGGCCAATGAGTTTGGGCGTCCCCCATTATTATAAGTAGAAGTCGATGAGTTTCACTCCAATCGACATTGATCCAAAATAAGTATAACTCACTATTGTAACACTTCACTTAATTTACTTAATAAATTCACTTCACACAATTCAATTATAAATTCACTTAAAAGAGAACGAGTGCGATAAAGTACACACTCGTCTCGACAATTCCAAAATACTCAATTAACGAGGAACAATTTAAGCATTTAGCAACACTTCATACACTTGACACTCACCAATTCAAAATAAGTGAGTAAAGAAAGTCTTTAGTGATCCGCTCCGAGATTCTCCTCAAGACCCTCTTGAGCGCCTGAAGAAAAATGACCAACAATCACTCTCATACATTCACAACCCCTTATCAATCAAGGTAGAATGTACACTTGCTTAAAAATTAAGACAATGTCTTAAAAGAGCTTTACTCTATTGAAATTCAAGATTCAAAGTGAGAGTTTAAAGTCACAAGGAAGAACTTGTATCCTCCATGAAATCGGGCTTAAACGAACTATCAATAGCAAAAGGAAATGAAAAGTTTCTTAAAAACTCATTTCCTAAGAAATCAAGAATTTCAGCGTTGCGCGACAAACTTGGTAAAATCAGATATTGAGTTAGGTATGTCCAAAAATGGGAAACTTTATACTGTTGGAAACTTGATCCAAAATACTAAAAGTCCCCAGAAGACATTTTTCCAAGTTTCCAAACAGAAAGCATCCATTTTTCAGCTCAAAGTTGCTGATTCAAGAAGGCAAGACAGATCCAGTCTTGATTTTCAGCGATGTTTGGAAATTCGGCAAAATTCGTAGGAAATGAATCAGTCTCTAAAATTTGTAACACAATAAAAGTCCCAAATAAAGTTTCAAACACATCAAGCGGAACTAAATTCATAGTTTTGAACAACAAGATATAACAGTTTGAAGTTGGTCGATTTTCACGACCTGATCAGTGAATTTCCAGATTTGAAGAGCAATTTTTGGGGTATCATTTGGATATCGAAATGGTATTGAAATTATGCCAAATTTGGTAAATTTAAACCTCCATATATGGACTACCTCTCTATCAAAATTTAGATAAAAACTCGCACAGGAAGGCAGTTAACAAAATGATCAACGTTTGTGAAATCTTTCAAAGCAAATCTGCCATCCTATTTCTCTTTCTTTTCCAAAAGTTGTCCAACGAAATCAACCCCAATTCACTCCATTTTTGAAACCAAGATTTCAGAAACATTTAATAAGTAATTGATGGTTAAATGACACTAAAATTTTTGAAATATAACATCCCAAAACAGATTTGACCATTCGGTCAGCAAGGAAGGGAAAAGTTTCCAATTTCCAGCTTTGTCGCATTTTTGAAATCAAACCATATCTAGCTCTATACAATTCCAAATTGAGAATAGTTCATGGCGTTGGAAACTAGGTTCAAAATGTTACAATTTATCAGAAGACATTGTTTTGAAAATCTTTTCACAAGTATGACAAAATCGAGCCAGAAGATGCAGCTTCCCAGTTTCATTCGAATAGACAGTCAAAACAGAATAGCCGACTTTACAGATTCGTTACGGATCACTCAAAAGGAACTAGCAGAGGATTTTTATACCGTTGGAAAGCTATGAATGTCTAGTTTTGAATACCGTAAACGGCACTCAATTTTGACTTTTACACAAAAAGTTATGTTTGGACAAAGGAACACTGTCCGGGTACCCTGCTATACATTTTCTAGATTACCCTTGGAACCCTAGATGAATACCAGATTTTCCACCGAAAATTCTCCTAGAAAATCCACAAGATTGCTTCTTGTTCCAAGATAGAGTGGTACTCCAAGTAGTATGCGATTTGGTGGAAGATTTGTGAGTAAAATGAAGCTAGATGGAATGGAGTTTTTCTTTCCTTCTTCCTTGTGAGGGTTCGGTCGAGAGTGAGGAGAGAGAGATGAGTGAGTTGTGTGTTTGGCTTGTGTTGGAAGATTGGAGGGAAAAGTAGCCAAAAAGCTTGCCAAAAGTCAACTTTAAATAGTTGTCAGAATAGGGTTTCGTACTACCACTTTCTCTCGGGTTTGATACACTTATGTACTAATCCTCCAATGTAATTCATCAAACACTATAATTTCTCACTCTTACTAGTCTAATATTAATTTCTCAAATCTCCACTTAGTCGTTCTAGCGCGACTTACACGAACTTTCGACTCGAGCGCGATAAAGCGAAATTTAAGGGCAATTCATGCAACTAAAATATAATTAACTAACTCTAGGGCAAATAATTATAAAAATGACTATTTTAAGAAATAAAACATGAGTCCTCACATCTTCTCCCCCTTAAAAGAATTTCGTCCACGAAATTCATACCTTGATCTGGAAATAGGTCTGGGTACTTCTTTCGAATCTCGTCCTCTACTTCTCAAGTTGCTTTTTCTACTCCGTGATTTCTCCAAAGGACTTTTACCAAAGGAATTCGCTTATTCCTTAGTTCCTTCACCTTACGATCCAGAAGCTTCATGGGTTTCTCCTCATAGGTCAGTGCCTCGTCGATCTCAATATTTTCCGGTTGTAGTACATGAGACGGATCTGGATGATATTTCTTGAGTATAGATACATGGAAAACGTTATGAATCTGAGATAAACTTGGTGGCAGTTCTAACTTATAAGCCATGTTTCCCACACGTTGAAGTATCTTATAAGGCCCTACGAATCTAGGTTGCAACTTCTTCCCTTTTCCTGCCATCAAACTTGCTTTTAGAGGTGTGATCTTAAGAAAAATTTGATCTCCAACTGCAAATTCTAAATCATTCCTTCGATTATCTGCATAGCTCTTTTGACGACTCTGTGCGGATTGAATCCTCTGGCGTATTAACTTCACCTTTTCTCGCGCCTCTTCAATCTATGGTACTGCAGTTGGGTCTAAGGTCTTTCTTTCACCTATTTCATCCCAACAAATCGAGAATCTACACTTCCGGCCACAAAGTGCTTCATATGGAGTCATTTGAATGGATGAATGGAAACTATTATTATAAGCAAACTCCACCAATGTCAAGTACTTACTCTAACTCTCTCCAAAATCCAAAATACATGTTCTCAACATGTCCTCAAGAGTCTGAATTGTCCTCTCCGACTGTCCATCAGTCTGGGGATGGTAAGTAGTACTAAAACGCAGATTCGCTACGGATCACTCAAAATGAACTAGCAGAGGATTTTTATACCGTTGGAAAGCTATGAATGTCTAGTTTTGAATGCCGTAAACGGCACTCAATTTTGACTTTTACACAAAAAGTTATGTTTGGACAAAGGACCACTGTCCGGGTGTCCTGCTATACATTTTCCAGATTACCCTTGGAACCCTAGATGAATACCAGATTTTCCACCGAAAATTCTCCTAGAAAATCCACAAGATTGCTTCTTGTTCCAAGATAGAGTGGTACTCCAAGTAGTATGCGATTTGGTGGAAGATTTGTGAGTGAAATGAAGCTAGATGGAATGGAGTTTTTCTTTCCTTCTTCCTTGTGAGGGTTCGGCCGAGAGTGAGGAGAGAGAGATGAGTGAGTTGTGTGTTTGGCTTGTGTTGGAAGATTGGAGGAAAAGTAGCCAAAAAGCTTGCCAAAAGTCAACTTTAAATATTTGTCAGAATAGGGTTTCGTACTTCCACTTTCTCTCGGATTTGATACACTTATGTACTAATCCTCCAATGTAATTCATCAAACACTATAATTTCTCACTCTTACTAGTCTAATATTAATTTCTCAAATCTCCACTTAGTCGTTCTAGCGCGACTTACACGAACTTTCGACTCGAGCGCGATAAAGCGAAATTTAAGGGCAATTCATGCAACTAAAATATAATTAACTAACTCTAGGGCAAATAATTATAAAAATGACTATTTTAAGAAATAAAACATGAGTCCTCACATCTTCTCCCCCTTAAAAGAATTTCGTCCACGAAATTCATACCTTGATCTGGAAATAGGTCTGGGTACTTCTTTCGAATCTCCTCCTCTACTTCTCAAGTTGCTTTTTCTACTCCGTGATTTCTCCAAAGGACTTTTACCAAAGGAATTCGCTTATTCCTTAGTTCCTTCACCTTACGATCCAGAAGCTTCATGGGTTTCTCCTCATAGGTCAGTGCCTCGTCGATCTCAATATTTTCCGGTTGTAGTACATGAGACGGATTTGGATGATATTTCTTGAGTATAGATACATGGAAAACGTTATGAATCTGAGATAAACTTGGTGGCAGTTCTAACTTATAAGCCATGTTTCCCACACTTTGAAGTATCTTATAAGGCCCTACGAATCTAGGTTGCAACTTCTTCCCTTTTCCTGCCATCAAACTTGCTTTTAGAGGTGTGATCTTAAGAAAAATTTGATCTGCAACTGCAAATTCTAAATCCTTCCTTCGATTATCTGCATAGCTCTTTTGACGACTCTGTGCGGATTGAATCCTCTGGTGTATTAACTTCACCTTTTCTCGCGCCTCTTCAATCTATGGTACTGCAGTTGGGTCTAAAGTCTTTCTTTCACCTATTTCATCCCAACAAATCGAGAATCTACACTTCCGGCCACAAAGTGCTTCATATGGAGTCATTTGAATGGATGAATGGAAACTATTATTATAAGCAAACTCCACCAATGTCAAGTACTTACTCTAACTCTCTCCAAAATCCAAAATACATGTTCTCAACATGTCCTCAAGAGTCTGAATTGTCCTCTCCGACTGTCCATCAGTCTGGGGATGGTAAGTAGTACTAAAACGCAGATTCGCTACGGATCACTCAAAATGAACTAGCAGAGGATTTTTATACCGTTGGAAAGCTATGAATGTCTAGTTTTGAATGCCGTAAACGGCACTCAATTTTGACTTTTACACAAAAAGTTATGTTTGGACAAATGACCACTGTCCGGGTACCCTGCTATACATTTTCCAGATTACCCTTGGAACCCTAGATGAATACCAGATTTTCCACCGAAAATTCTCCTAGAAAATCCACAAGATTGCTTCTTGTTCCAAGATAGAGTGGTACTCCAAGTAGTATGCGATTTGGTGGAAGATTTGTGAGTGAAATGAAGCTAGATGGAATGGAGTTTTCCTTTCCTTCTTCCTTGTGAGGGTTCGGCTGAGAGTGAGGAGAGAGAGATGAGTGAGTTGTGTGTTTGTGTGACAGCCCCACCTTCCCCTAAGGCGAACCAAAGGGTTCGGCGGACCGCCTGCCCAGCTCTCGCCAGGACTCGTTCACTCACATCATAGAAAGTAAGATAAAGCCTCGAGAATAAGCGGAAACGAAACCCAGACTTGAAACATATACTTACATTTATCCCAAGCTCAACCAAATATACAGTCCCAAATGCATACATAAGCTTTAAATTCTTAGTACATTCCAACCCTAATCAAGCACTAGAACGAGATCAAAAGCCAAAACAATACAAAAGGCTAAACTATACTATACAGGTCTCTCGCCCTTGCTCGCAACCCCTGTTAAGGAAAACAAAAGACGTGGAATGAGCTAAAAGCCCAGCGAGGTTCTATATACTCAACTAGCAATTAAACAAGGACATTAGCACGTAACAACAAGTAATCCAGATAACATTTACAATATAAAGCAAGAGTAACACATTCATTAAAAGGATACGTGAAGCCATTCGTTCGTTCGTTCGTTCGTTCATCGACCATCCATTCCTTCAATCATTTAAAAAAATTTCATTTGTCATTGAAAATCCCTCCGTCATTCTTGCCATTCATTCGTTCATTTCGTTCTTCCCCTTCTGGCCAGCGCACTGGCCAGTCCTTCCCAAACTTCATGGTCATACTCGAGTATACCAAACATTCACATTCACCCAGGGTCACTAATCGCCCGACCGAGTTCGCTTCTGGCTCGAGTCGACCAATAACCAAGGGCAAGGGCCCAGTTCAGTCCGAAGGCTTACATTCATGCACAAGTAACATTTAATCATTCAATCATTGAAAATTTCACGTTCATTTAGGTCGAGTGCGATAAAGTACACACTCGCCTAGCAAAATCCATTTTTAGCAATCATTGGGAACATTAACATTTAATCAAGAATCACACTAGTCACATAGTCAATGGAAACATAACATACTTCACTTGCTTATTAAAGTAACAATCCAAATAGTCATAACAATTCACCTAATCATTAGAAACAAATCGTATATAGAACACTCACCTAATTAAGCAAAATTACGTCCAAAGTATCCCTCCGGATATCAACTTTGGTCACCAAGAAACCCTAATAACAATCATGAGAAAATATTATGGCTCAACCATCAAAATGTCCAGTGAATCAAAGAAAATTCGAATAAAACGAGTACAAGGGGGAAGTATGATTTTTTTTTGAAAGTGAAAAGGGTACATTTTGATCAAAGGAAATGAGTAACTAAAGGTTTTTCCCAAACCAACCATAGAATTAACCTCAAAAGAGTTTTATAAAATTTTATCGGAAAATTTGGAACAGTGCCACGTCAGAATCTGGCCAGAACTTGGCCGGCTACACGGCCGGATAATGAACAGTAGTTTTTCCTCATTTTTCGTAAAACGTGTTTTTGGCTCAAAACTAACACATTTGCAAAGAATTAATGTATAACAAGTATCTTGGTTAAAAATCATATGAGAAAGGTAATTAAATACCTTGAATTCACACTTTAAAACCTTGCGCGTTAAAATTAGGTTTTGTGGCCGAGAAACCCTAGGCCACTCCTTTTGTTTCGGAACGAAAATGAACACGTATTTGAAGTTCGAAACTCGACAATTGGAACCAAACATTATGGTACAAATGGAAACGTACAATTGCAAGTAAAATGGCTCACATAACACTACTCAAGTGAAACTAAGAATGTCTAAGCAAGGAAGTTCAATCGCATTCCAAAAGCACCTTTCAAACCTCATTTCCATTCACTCCAGTTCAAGAAAATAAACGGACAGCATTTCCCCTTGTTTTTCCTTACTTTCCATGCTACAACCCAACCACCAAATCATACCATTCAATCACAATTTCATATACAAACCATAAGCTATCAAACACCCTTAAAATGCAACCAATTGAAGCTTTACAGCCATCCAAAACCAGGCCCAAATATTCCATCATAACTCAGTACACACAACTCCAATTCAGTTGATTCCAAAGCCATATGAAAGCTAAGATACAAGGCTACAACTCTTAAGAAGGCATCAAAAGCTAATTCATTCATCTTCCCAGCCAAACGAGCCAATTACAGAGGCTGATTACCATTCTCGGACAGAAACAGGGCAGCAGGGGTAAAATGGTCATTGCACAGGCTACAGTGCTCTGATTGAGCTGAAATTTTACAGGCATAATATACACTCAATTCTCTACAACTTTCATGTTTTGAGCAAAGTCCAATTCGGCCTTCATCATGACCGAACAACACTGATCAGATTAGGGCAGAAACATTCACACTAAATCAGAAATCTAACCAACTCTCCACTAATCCACAAAATCATCCATTAATCATGTTAGCAAGCCACCATAGGCCACTAATTTGCAACTATTGGAAACAAAAAGGATGTTCTTAGCAATCTTACCTTGAAACCTCAAAGAAAGTTGGTAGCTTAGACTTCCTCCTCCCAAAACAACTCCACCAAGGCCTTCAATTTCCCTTAGCTAGCACTTGTATGGAATAGATTTCAATTTGGTCGGTTAAAACTCAAGATTTGGCCAAGATTAGAAGCTAAAAATGGAAGAGGTTTTTCCTTGTTTTTCTCTCCGTGAAGTTCGGCCAAGGCAAGGGAAAATGAGAGGAAAATTGGTCAAAATTTGGATTTGAAGAAAGTTAATCTTCTTGGTCAAAGTCCAACTTCCAATCAAAACATGACACATGGCCTCTTGAAGTTTCTAAGCTTATCTATTCTCCTCCAATGATTCATTTATCTAGCTAACCTCTAATTATCTTCTAACACCATGTAGAATAATATCACTTAGTAGTTCATCACCTAATCGGCAAAATTATGTCGCACTAGCGGGCCCCACATCTAACAAATGCACTTCAAGTTATGTACACTAACTTGTACTAGCAAAATGATTTAAAAATTGTACTTGCTTGTAAAATGTACAAAACATTTAATATTTTCAAAGGACAGTATAAATACAGGCACAGAAAAATAATACTTGAAAATGTGAAAATTTTCGGGTTCTCACAGTTTCGCTTGTGTTGGAAGATTGGAGGGAAAAGTAGCCAAAAAGCTTGCCAAAAGTCAACTTTAAATAGTTGTCAGAATAGGGTTTCGTACTACCACTTTCTCTCGGGTTTGATACACTTATGTACTAATCCTCCAATGTAATTCATCAAACACTATAATTTCTCACTCTTACTAGTCTAATATTAATTTCTCAAATCTCCACTTAGTCGTTCTAGCGCGACTTACACGAACTTTCGACTCGAGCGCGATAAAGCGAAATTTAAGGGCAATTCATGCAACTAAAATATAATTAACTAACTCTAGGGCAAATAATTATAAAAATGACTATTTTAAGAAATAAAACATGAGTCCTCACATCTTCTCCCCCTTAAAAGAATTCCGTCCACGAAATTCATACCTTGATCTGAAAATAGGTCTGGGTACTTCTTTCGAATCTCCTCCTCTACTTCTCAAGTTGCTTTTTCTACTCCGTGATTTCTCCAAAGGACTTTTACCAAAGGAATTCGCTTATTCCTTAGTTCCTTCACCTTACGATCCAGAAGCTTCATGGGTTTCTCCTCATAGGTCAGTGCCTCGTCGATCTCAATATTTTCCGGTTGTAGTACATGAGACGGATCTGGATGATATTTCTTGAGTATAGATACATGGAAAACGTTATGAATCTGAGATAAACTTGGTGGCAGTTCTAACTTATAAGCCATGTTTCCCACACGTTGAAGTATCTTATAAGGCCCTACGAATCTAGGTTGCAACTTCTTCCCTTTTCCTGCCATCAAACTTGCTTTTAGAGGTGTGATCTTAAGAAAAATTTGATCTCCAACTGCAAATTCTAAATCCTTCCTTCGATTATATGCATAGCTCTTTTGACGACTCTGTGCGGATTGAATCCTCTGGCGTATTAACTTCACCTTTTTCTCGCGCCTCTTCAATCTATGGTACTGCAGTTGGGTCTAAGGTCTTTCTTTCACCTATTTCATCCCAACAAATCGAGAATCTACACTTCCGGCCACAAAGTGCTTCATATGGAGTCATTTGAATGGATGAATGGAAACTATTATTATAAGCAAACTCCACCAATGTCAAGTACTTACTCTAACTCTCTCCAAAATCCAAAATACATGTTCTCAACATGTCCTCAAGAGTCTGAATTGTCCTCTCCGACTGTCCATCAGTCTGGGGATGGTAAGTAGTGCTAAAACGCAGATTCGCTACGGATCACTCAAAATGAACTAGCAGAGGATTTTTATACCGTTGGAAAGCTATGAATGTCTAGTTTTGAATGCCGTAAACGGCACTCAATTTTGACTTTTACACAAAAAGTTATGTTTGGACAAAGGACCACTGTCCGGGTGCCCTGCTATACATTTTCCAGATTACCCTTGGAACCCTAGATGAATACCAGATTTTCCACCGAAAATTCTCCTAGAAAATCCACAAGATTGCTTCTTGTTCCAAGATAGAGTGGTACTCCAAGTAGTATGCGATTTGGTGGAAGATTTGTGAGTGAAATGAAGCTAGATGGAATGGAGTTTTTCTTTCCTTCTTCCTTGTGAGGGTTCGGCCGAGAGTGAGGAGAGAGAGATGAGTGAGTTGTGTGTTTGGCTTGTGTTGGAAGATTGGAGGGAAAAGTAGCCAAAAAGCTTGCCAAAAGTCAACTTTAAATAGTTGTCAGAATAGGGTTTCGTACTACCACTTTCTCTCGGGTTTGATACACTTATGTACTAATCCTCCAATGTAATTCATCAAACACTATAATTTCTCACTCTTACTAGTCTAATATTAATTTTTCAAATCTCCACTTAGTCGTTCTAGCGCGACTTACACGAACTTTCGACTCGAGCGCGATAAAGCGAAATTTAAGGGCAATTCATGCAACTAAAATATAATTAACTAACTCTAGGGCAAATAATTATAAAAATGACTATTTTAAGA
Organism: Coffea humblotiana; assembly: GCA_023065735.1. Classification (NCBI taxonomy): domain Eukaryota; kingdom Viridiplantae; phylum Streptophyta; class Magnoliopsida; order Gentianales; family Rubiaceae; genus Coffea; species Coffea humblotiana. The sequence continues at coordinate 34,739,164 of CM041213.1, read as the reverse complement.
AATAAAACATGAGTCCTCACATCTTCTCCCCCTTAAAAGAATTTCGTCCACGAAATTCATACCTTGATCTGGAAATAGGTCTGGGTACTTCTTTCGAATCTCCTCCTCTACTTCTCAAGTTGCTTTTTCTACTCCGTGATTTCTCCAAAGGACTTTTACCAAAGGAATTCGCTTATTCCTTAGTTCCTTCACCTTACGATCCAGAAGCTTCATGGGTTTCTCCTCATAGGTCAGTGCCTCGTCGATCTCAATATTTTCCGGTTGTAGTACATGAGACGGATCTGGATGATATTTCTTGAGTATAGATACATGGAAAACGTTATGAATCTGAGATAAACTTGGTGGCAGTTCTAACTTATAAGCCATGTTTCCCACACGTTGAAGTATCTTATAAGGCCCTACGAATCTAGGTTGCAACTTCTTCCCTTTTCCTGCCATCAAACTTGCTTTTAGAGGTGTGATCTTAAGAAAAATTTGATCTCCAACTGCAAATTCTAAATCCTTCCTTCGATTATCTGCATAGCTCTTTTGACGACTCTGTGCGGATTGAATCCTCTGGCGTATTAACTTCACCTTTTTCTCGCGCCTCTTCAATCTATGGTACTGCAGTTGGGTCTAAGGTCTTTCTTTCACCTATTTCATCCCAACAAATCGAGAATCTACACTTCCGGCCACAAAGTGCTTCATATGGAGTCATTTGAATGGATGAATGGAAACTATTATTATAAGCAAACTCCACCAATGTCAAGTACTTACTCTAACTCTCTCCAAAATCCAAAATACATGTTCTCAACATGTCCTCAAGAGTCTGAATTGTCCTCTCCGACTGTCCATCAGTCTGGGGATGGTAAGTAGTGCTAAAACGCAGATTCGCTACGGATCACTCAAAATGAACTAGCAGAGGATTTTTATACCGTTGGAAAGCTATGAATGTCTAGTTTTGAATGCCGTAAACGGCACTCAATTTTGACTTTTACACAAAAAGTTATGTTTGGACAAAGGACCACTGTCCGGGTGCCCTGCTATACATTTTCCAGATTACCCTTGGAACCCTAGATGAATACCAGATTTTCCACCGAAAATTCTCCTAGAAAATCCACAAGATTGCTTCTTGTTCCAAGATAGAGTGGTACTCCAAGTAGTATGTGATTTGGTGGAAGATTTGTGAGTGAAATGAAGCTAGATGGAATGGAGTTTTTCTTTCCTTCTTCCTTGTGAGGGTTCGGCCGAGAGTGAGGAGAGAGAGATGAGTGAGTTGTGTGTTTGGCTTGTGTTGGAAGATTGGAGGGAAAAGTAGCCAAAAAGCTTGCCAAAAGTCAACTTTAAATAGTTGTCAGAATAGGGTTTCGTACTACCACTTTCTCTCGGGTTTGATACACTTATGTACTAATCCTCCAATGTAATTCATCAAACACTATAATTTCTCACTCTTACTAGTCTAATATTAATTTCTCAAATCTCCACTTAGTCGTTCTAGCGCGACTTACACGAACTTTCGACTCGAGCGCGATAAAGCGAAATTTATGGGCAATTCATGCAACTAAAATATAATTAACTAACTCTAGGGCAAATAATTATAAAAATGACTATTTTAAGAAATAAAACATGAGTCCTCACATCTTCTCCCCCTTAAAAGAATTTCGTCCACGAAATTCATACCTTGATCTGGAAATAGGTCTGGGTACTTCTTTCGAATCTCCTCCTCTACTTCTCAAGTTGCTTTTTCTACTCCGTGATTTCTCCAAAGGACTTTTACCAAAGGAATTCGCTTATTCCTTAGTTCCTTCACCTTACGATCCAGAAGCTTCATGGGTTTCTCCTCATAGGTCAGTGCCTCGTCGATCTCAATATTTTCCGGTTGTAGTACATGAGACGGATCTGGATGATATTTCTTGAGTATAGATACATGGAAAACGTTATGAATCTGAGATAAACTTGGTGGCAGTTCTAACTTATAAGCCATGTTTCCCACACGTTGAAGTATCTTATAAGGCCCTACGAATCTAGGTTGCAACTTCTTCCCTTTTCCTGCCATCAAACTTGCTTTTAGAGGTGTGATCTCAAGAAAAATTTGATCTCCAACTGCAAATTCTAAATCCTTCCTTCGATTATCTGCATAGCTCTTTTGACGACTCTGTGCGGATTGAATCCTCTGGCGTATTAACTTCACCTTTTTCTCGCGCCTCTTCAATCTATGGTACTGCAGTTGGGTCTAAGGTCTTTCTTTCACCTATTTCATCCCAACAAATCGAGAATCTACACTTCCGGCCACAAAGTGCTTCATATGGAGTCATTTGAATGGATGAATGGAAACTATTATTATAAGCAAACTCCACCAATGTCAAGTACTTACTCTAACTCTCTCCAAAATCCAAAATACATGTTCTCAACATGTCCTCAAGAGTCTGAATTGTCCTCTCCGACTGTCCATCAGTCTGGGGATGGTAAGTAGTGCTAAAACGCAGATTCGCTACGGATCACTCAAAATGAACTAGCAGAGGATTTTTATACCGTTGGAAAGCTATGAATGTCTAGTTTTGAATGCCGTAAACGGCACTCAATTTTGACTTTTACACAAAAAGTTATGTTTGGACAAAGGACCACTGTCCGGGTGCCCTGCTATACATTTTCCAGATTACCCTTGGAACCCTAGATGAATACCAGATTTTCCACCGAAAATTCTCCTAGAAAATCCACAAGATTGCTTCTTGTTCCAAGATAGAGTGGTACTCCAAGTAGTATGCGATTTGGTGGAAGATTTGTGAGTGAAATGAAGCTAGATGGAATGGAGTTTTTCTTTCCTTCTTCCTTGTGAGGGTTCGGCCGAGAGTGAGGAGAGAGAGATGAGTGAGTTGTGTGTTTGGCTTGTGTTGGAAGATTGGAGGGAAAAGTAGCCAAAAAGCTTGCCAAAAGTCAACTTTAAATAGTTGTCAGAATAGGGTTTCGTACTACCACTTTCTCTCGGGTTTGATACACTTATGTACTAATCCTCCAATGTAATTCATCAAACACTATAATTTCTCACTCTTACTAGTCTAATATTAATTTCTCAAATCTCCACTTAGTCGTTCTAGCGCGACTTACACGAACTTTCGACTCGAGCGCGATAAAGCGAAATTTAAGGGCAATTCATGCAACTAAAATATAATTAACTAACTCTAGGGCAAATAATTATAAAAATGACTATTTTAAGAAATAAAACATGAGTCCTCACATCTTCTCCCCCTTAAAAGAATTTCGTCCACGAAATTCATACCTTGATCTGGAAATAGGTCTGGGTACTTCTTTCGAATCTCCTCCTCTACTTCTCAAGTTGCTTTTTCTACTCCGTGATTTCTCCAAAGGACTTTTACCAAAGGAATTCGCTTATTCCTTAGTTCCTTCACCTTACGATCCAGAAGCTTCATGGGTTTCTCCTCATAGGTCAGTGCCTCGTCGATCTCAATATTTTCCGGTTGTAGTACATGAGACGGATCTGGATGATATTTCTTGAGTATAGATACATGGAAAACGTTATGAATCTGAGATAAACTTGGTGGCAGTTCTAACTTATAAGCCATGTTTCCCACACGTTGAAGTATCTTATAAGGCCCTACGAATCTAGGTTGCAACTTCTTCCCTTTTCCTGCCATCAAACTTGCTTTTAGAGGTGTGATCTCAAGAAAAATTTGATCTCCAACTGCAAATTCTAAATCCTTCCTTCGATTATCTGCATAGCTCTTTTGACGACTCTGTGCGGATTGAATCCTCTGGCGTATTAACTTCACCTTTTTCTCGCGCCTCTTCAATCTATGGTACTGCAGTTGGGTCTAAGGTCTTTCTTTCACCTATTTCATCCCAACAAATCGAGAATCTACACTTCCGGCCACAAAGTGCTTCATATGGAGTCATTTGAATGGATGAATGGAAACTATTATTATAAGCAAACTCCACCAATGTCAAGTACTTACTCTAACTCTCTCCAAAATCCAAAATACATGTTCTCAACATGTCCTCAAGAGTCTGAATTGTCCTCTCCGACTGTCCATCAGTCTGGGGATGGTAAGTAGTGCTAAAACGCAGATTCGCTACGGATCACTCAAAATGAACTAGCAGAGGATTTTTATACCGTTGGAAAGCTATGAATGTCTAGTTTTGAATGCCGTAAACGGCACTCAATTTTGACTTTTACACAAAAAGTTATGTTTGGACAAAGGACCACTGTCCGGGGGCCCTGCTATACATTTTCCAGATTACCCTTGGAACCCTAGATGAATACCAGATTTTCCACCGAAAATTCTCCTAGAAAATCCACAAGATTGCTTCTTGTTCCAAGATAGAGTGGTACTCCAAGTAGTATGCGATTTGGTGGAAGATTTGTGAGTGAAATGAAGCTAGATGGAATGGAGTTTTTCTTTCCTTCTTCCTTGTGAGGGTTCGGCCGAGAGTGAGGAGAGAGAGATGAGTGAGTTGTGTGTTTGGCTTGTGTTGGAAGATTGGAGGGAAAAGTAGCCAAAAAGCTTGCCAAAAGTCAACTTTAAATAGTTGTCAGAATAGGGTTTCGTACTACCACTTTCTCTCAGGTTTGATACACTTATGTACTAATCCTCCAATGTAATTCATCAAACACTATAATTTCTCACTCTTACTAGTCTAATATTAATTTCTCAAATCTCCACTTAGTCGTTCTAGCGCGACTTACACGAACTTTCGACTCGAGCGCGATAAAGCGAAATTTATGGGCAATTCATGCAACTAAAATATAATTAACTAACTCTAGGGCAAATAATTATAAAAATGACTATTTTAAGAAATAAAACATGAGTCCTCACATCTTCTCCCCCTTAAAAGAATTTCGTCCACGAAATTCATACCTTGATCTGGAAATAGGTCTGGGTACTTCTTTCGAATCTCCTCCTCTACTTCTCAAGTTGCTTTTTCTACTCCGTGATTTCTCCAAAGGACTTTTACCAAAGGAATTCGCTTATTCCTTAGTTCCTTCACCTTACGATCCAGAAGCTTCATGGGTTTCTCCTCATAGGTCAGTGCCTCGTCGATCTCAATATTTTCCGGTTGTAGTACATGAGACGGATCTGGATGATATTTCTTGAGTATAGATACATGGAAAACGTTATGAATCTGAGATAAACTTGGTGGCAGTTCTAACTTATAAGCCATGTTTCCCACACGTTGAAGTATCTTATAAGGCCCTACGAATCTAGGTTGCAACTTCTTCCCTTTTCCTGCCATCAAACTTGCTTTTAGAGGTGTGATCTCAAGAAAAATTTGATCTCCAACTGCAAATTCTAAATCCTTCCTTCGATTATCTGCATAGCTCTTTTGACGACTCTGTGCGGATTGAATCCTCTGGCGTATTAACTTCACCTTTTTCTCGCGCCTCTTCAATCTATGGTACTGCAGTTGGGTCTAAGGTCTTTCTTTCACCTATTTCATCCCAACAAATCGAGAATCTACACTTCCGGCCACAAAGTGCTTCATATGGAGTCATTTGAATGGATGAATGGAAACTATTATTATAAGCAAACTCCACCAATGTCAAGTACTTACTCTAACTCTCTCCAAAATCCAAAATACATGTTCTCAACATGTCCTCAAGAGTCTGAATTGTCCTCTCCGACTGTCCATCAGTCTGGGGATGGTAAGTAGTGCTAAAACGCAGATTCGCTACGGATCACTCAAAATGAACTAGCAGAGGATTTTTATACCGTTGGAAAGCTATGAATGTCTAGTTTTGAATGCCGTAAACGGCACTCAATTTTGACTTTTACACAAAAAGTTATGTTTGGACAAAGGACCACTGTCCGGGTGCCCTGCTATACATTTTCCAGATTACCCTTGGAATCCTAGATGAATACCAGATTTTCCAGCGAAAATTCTCCTAGAAAATCTACAAGATTGCTTCTTGTTCCAAGATAGAGTGGTACTCCAAGTAGTATGCGATTTGGTGGAAGATTTGTGAGTGAAATGAAGCTAGATGGAATGGAGTTTTTCTTTCCTTCTTCCTTGTGAGGGTTCGGCCGAGAGTGAGGAGAGAGAGATGAGTGAGTTGTGTGTTTGGCTTGTGTTGGAAGATTGGAGGGAAAAGTAGCCAAAAAGCTTGCCAAAAGTCAACTTTAAATAGTTGTCAGAATAGGGTTTCGTACTACCACTTTCTCTCGGGTTTGATACACTTATGTACTAATCCTCCAATGTAATTCATCAAACACTATAATTTCTCACTCTTACTAGTCTAATATTAATTTCTCAAATCTCCACTTAGTCGTTCTAGCGCGACTTACACGAACTTTCGACTCGAGCGCGATAAAGCGAAATTTATGGGCAATTCATGCAACTAAAATATAATTAACTAACTCTAGGGCAAATAATTATAAAAATGACTATTTTAAGAAATAAAACATGAGTCCTCACATCTTCTCCCCCTTAAAAGAATTTCGTCCACGAAATTCATACCTTGATCTGGAAATAGGTCTGGGTACTTCTTTCGAATCTCCTCCTCTACTTCTCAAGTTGCTTTTTCTACTCCGTGATTTCTCCAAAGGACTTTTACCAAAGGAATTCGCTTATTCCTTAGTTCCTTCACCTTACGATCCAGAAGCTTCATGGGTTTCTCCTCATAGGTCAGTGCCTCGTCGATCTCAATATTTTCCGGTTGTAGTACATGAGACGGATCTGGATGATATTTCTTGAGTATAGATACATGGAAAACGTTATGAATCTGAGATAAACTTGGTGGCAGTTCTAACTTATAAGCCATGTTTCCCACACGTTGAAGTATCTTATAAGGCCCTACGAATCTAGGTTGCAACTTCTTCCCTTTTCCTGCCATCAAACTTGCTTTTAGAGGTGTGATCTCAAGAAAAATTTGATCTCCAACTGCAAATTCTAAATCCTTCCTTCGATTATCTGCATAGCTCTTTTGACGACTCTGTGCGGATTGAATCCTCTGGCGTATTAACTTCACCTTTTTCTCGCGCCTCTTCAATCTATGGTACTGCAGTTGGGTCTAAGGTCTTTCTTTCACCTATTTCATCCCAACAAATCGAGAATCTACACTTCCGGCCACAAAGTGCTTCATATGGAGTCATTTGAATGGATGAATGGAAACTATTATTATAAGCAAACTCCACCAATGTCAAGTACTTACTCTAACTCTCTCCAAAATCCAAAATACATGTTCTCAACATGTCCTCAAGAGTCTGAATTGTCCTCTCCGACTGTCCATCAGTTTGGGGATGGTAAGTAGTACTAAAATTCAACTTGGTTCCTAGCATTTCTTGCATCTTCTGCCAGAACCGAGAAACAAATCGAGGGTCTCGGTTGAACACAATACTTACTGGTATCCCGTGTAACCTTATAATCTAATCCAAGTATAGCTTTGCTAACTTCTCCAATGAGTACTTCATACTAATCGGCAGAAAATGAGCAGATTTAGTCAATCTATCTACTATCACCCAAACAGTATCGTGACCTCTTTGTGTCCTTGGTAAACCAGATACAAAATCTATAGTGATGTTTTCCCACTTCCACTCGAGTATCTCTAAAAGTTGCAATAAGCCAGATGGTTTCTGATGCTCGGTTTTTACCTGCTGGCAAATCAAACAAGTCTGGACAAACTGAGCAATTTTCTTTTTCATGTTCTCCCACCAGTATAAACTCTTCAAGTTTTGGTACATTTTATTCCCTCCAAGATATACTGTGTACTTAGAACGGTGCGCTTCTTCTAAGATTTCCCTTTTTAGCCCTTCGTCCTTTGGTACTACTATACGATTCCGAAACTTTAATACACCGTTTATTCCCACATTAAAATCTGACTTTTCTCCCTTACTAACTTTCTCCAACCGCTTTTGTACTTCAACGTCCTTCTCCTGAGCTTTCTTGATACGTTCCAAAAGAGTGGATTTCACGACGATGTTCCCAAGCATCACTTTTCTCGGTTCAAGACGAGGATTCCAAACACTAACCTCTTTCAACAAGTGCAATTCTTTAATCATCAATTCTGCCACTTGCACTTGACGACTTAAAGCATCTGCTATCACATTAGCCTTTCTTGGGTGATAATTTATCGTGCAATCATAGTGTTCTAAAAATTCCATCCATCTACGTTATCTCAAATTCAGCTCTTTTTGGGAAAACAAGTACTTAAGGCTCTTGTGGTCCGTGAAACTTCAAATGTCACTCCATAGAGGTAATGTCTCCACTTATTCAATGCAAACACTACAGCCGCTAACTCCAAATCATGAGTTGGATAATTTCTCTTGTGTGGTTTTAATTTTCTAGAGACATACGCAATCACCTCATCATTCTGCATCAATACACACCCCAAACCTTCTTTGGAAGTATCTGTATAGACCTCAAAGCTATCCTTTCCATTAGGTAAAACTAATACAGGTGCCCTTGTCAAACGTTTCTTTAACTCCTAAAAACTCTCTTCACATTTCGGGTTCCATATAAACTTTCACTTTTTTTAGTCAACTCAGTCATGGGTCCAGTAATCTTAGAAAAATATTTGATAAATCTCCGGTAATACCCTGCTAATCCTATGAAATTTTCAAATTTTAGTAGGATTTTTCGATTGTTTCCACTTAGAAACTGCTTCAACTTTGGCTAGATCCACTTTAATTCCATCCTTGAAAATTATATGACCTAGAAAAGTTACTTCGTTCAACCACAATTCACATTTGCTAAACTTAGCATACAACTGATGTTCCCTCAAGTATTGTAAAACAACTCTCAAATGTTTCTCATGATCCCTCAGAGTTTTAGAGTACACCAGTATATCGTCGATGAACACCACTACAAACTGGTCCAGATAAGGCTTAATGATTCTGTGCATTAAATTCATAAAAGCTGTAGGTGCATCAATTAACCCAAACGGCATCACTGCAAACTCAAAGTATCCGTACCTTGAGTTAAATGTAATTTTAGGTATATCTTTTTCCAAAATCCTCAATTGATAATAACCTTGCTTAAAATCCAAATTAGAGAACACTACCGCCCTTTGCAGTTGGTCAAATAACTCATCAATGTGGAGTAAATGATATTTATTCTTGATGGCAACGTCATTCAAGTCTCAGTAGTCTATACACAATCTCAAGCTACCATCTTTCTTTTTAACAAACAACACCGGAGCTCCCCACGGTAAATCACTTTCTTTTATAAAGTCTCGCTCTAGAAGGTCCTATAATTGCAACTTTAACTCTTTCAATTCAGCCGTAGCCATTCTATAAGACGTCTTAGAGATAGGTGCTATTCCCGGAGCCATATCAATCTTAAAGGTTATCTCCTTTTCTGGAGGCAAAGACTCTAATTTCTCATGAAAAACATTTGGATACTCTTTTACTACGAGCATATCTTCCAATTTTACCTTATCACTAGGAGTATTTATAAGAAAAGCCAAATATCCTTGACCTCCCTTACTCAACATCTTCATAACTCGAATTCCTGAAATAGGAGCAGATGAGACTAGTCTACCCCTTACATCCAAATTTAGGGTTGCCTCTCCAGAAATACACAAGTCTACCGTTTTCGTCTTACAATTTAATTGAGTATGGTAGTGAGCTAACCAGTCCATTCCTCGGATGATATCATATCCCTTAATAGCTAAACTCATCAAATCGGCCAGTAATTTTCGCTCTCCGACTCATATCTCACTATTTCTATACACCAAGTTAGCAATTAAGTTTTGATCCCCAGTAGGTGTTCTAATCTCCAAGTCATAAGATAATTTAATTGGCTTCACATCTATCCCGCTCATAAATTTAGGGTTCACAAAAAGTGTGTTGCCCCGAATCAATCAAAACTTTAGCTAAATGATGGAAAATAGGGATCGTACTTTCAACCACCTCAGTAGAGTCAGGGATCTGTTGATAGTCCAATGCGTAAACCCTAGTCGGTACCTTTGGTCGACTCCCTCCAGCACTAGACTGCTTAGAAGCTGACTTTTCTGGCTTTTGAGTACTACTTCCTACCTTCGGCACACTTGGACAACTTGAGAGTTGGTGCTCGGCACTACCACAGTGCAAGTACTTTCCCGATTTCCTCCAACAATCATTTTCGACATGATTGGACTTGCCACAGTAGTCACAACTAATTTGAGGAGTCACGGTCTGACCACCAGATAGTGTTCTTCTTGCTTGACCTTGTCCAGTGCGGCCTCCTCTTGATAAAACCCCTCTTAGTGCTCCAGCGGTCCTTAATCCGCGAACTCCTCTTCCCATTTTTAGGAGGTGGGGCATTCTTACTTGTTTGTTCAGAGGGATAACTAGTAATGCTCTTTTTCTTAGTGTGGAAATCCCTAACTTGCAGCCTCGCGCTCTCGACTCTCTGCGCTTTCTTTAAGGTTTCAGTAAATGTAGAGATTTGGGCTGCCGCCAACCCCTCTTGAATCTCCACATTAAGTCCTTGCACAAAGCATCTTATCCTTTTTCGCTCATTAGTCACCAATTCCGGAACGTACTTAGAACGTTTAGTAAATTTCCCTTCATATTCCGCTACACTAAAAACTACCTGTCTCAACTTTATGAATTCGTCCACCCTTTTCTCTTGAATCAAGGGCGAAAGAAATTTCTCATTAAACTCCCTTGTAAAGTTTTTCCAGATCTAAGGAGTCTGCGCTCTTTCCCATTTTTCCCTTATCACATCCCACCAAGTACGTGCTGCACCCTCAAATTGAAAGGCAGCAAAGGTCACTCGTCGCTTCTTAGTGTAGTCTAGGGCGGCAAAAATGTTGGTCATTTTCTCCAACTAGTTCTCCGCTAACTCGGGGTCAGATCCTCCAATAAAGTTAGACGGAGCAAATTTAAAAAATCTCCCCAAAGCCCTATTCTCTCCTCTATCCTGAGCCCCAGATTGATTAATAGGTCTTGGACCCTGTCGCTCTGCTAATCGCTTTAGAATATCCGTCATACTGTTAATGGCAGTAGCCACTTGATTATCCCCCTCGTTAATCTGCTCTTGGTTCGGTCCAGTTGCAGACCCTTGATCATCCCCTTGAGTTTGGGGTTGCCTAACCCCGCGCCCTCGGCCTCTACCACTCCTTCGGCTGTCCATGATCCTAATTATGCCTAAATGCAAGAATAAAATAATTACGTGAGAAAATACTTAAAATAAAAGCCAATCATGAAAAACATTGGAAATAACAATAACTAACATATATTAACACTTTAAGGTTCGTATAATTAGCAAGTTACGGAGCATTTACAAAAATATAGCACACAGGGTGCCACATAAGTACATTTAGTCATGCACGTCAAAGTAGAATCAAGTGCCTCAAAAGTAGGCCATACAGTTAAGCAAAATACAATGGCTTTTGAACTAGCACCACCCTACCTAATCCTCGCTACAAAAGTCAAAAGATTCATCACTCCAATTCTAATTCTCAGCAGGACGGTCAGGCGAGACCTCTTCCTTGGGGTTCTCCTCCGGATCCTTCTCGAAAGGCTCCTCCTCAGGAGTGCCCCCAGGAACCGGGCACTGAACAGCGTCCATCACCTCCTCTATCAACATGGTGGTGTCAGCTAGAATCCCAGCGGTCCGATCCCGGACCTCCTCGACTACCCTAGCAAGTCGAGCCCTAATCCTCTGAAACTCGTCACGAGCGGTCTCAGTCCTAGCCAACTCGTCTACCACCATCACCTCTAGCTCCATAATCCAAGCACTCTGAGCATTCACCATAGCACCCAACTCCTCGATCTCCTGGAGTAAGGCTCTGTTAGTATTCACCAACTGCCGACACTCATCGTCATTGGACAATACTAGGTCATTAGGGTAAGCATGCGTCGCCCTACAGGGACAACGGGGAAACCTAGAGGAAGGCGAGAATCGAACACGAGATCCTTCACCAAGTGCTCGATAGTAGATAGGCCTAAGAGGCTCCACGTGGCCATTAGCATGTCCGTTACCATTGGTAGCATGCCCTCCATTACCATTCTCCATCTCTACAAAACAACCACAAATTCTAGGTTAGGAACCTAAAGTCACTAATTCGCTCAAACATCACCTAAGGTATAAATAAGTTATCTCGTTCCTATTTCAAGGGTAAAGTCTCTAATACATCTCGCAAATAGATCTCTAAACCTGGCGCTCTGATACCAACTTTGACGCCCCCACTTCTCCCAAGGGTATCCGCGGAACGCCTGCCCAACTCTCGCCAGGAGTCGATACAAGTCAAATTTAAATTTAAAGGTATACAACCAATAATAAAAGTCAAAATAAGGAAAAGTCTCTCCCTTAAATAAACTTTCAAGTCTTACATCACAAGTTCTCAAAAGTACACCAATCTTCCCAAAAATACAACCACTATGAGTTGACTAGTCAATTACATCCCAAGATTTCCAATCAAAAGTAAACAAGTCGGCTTTCCCCAAAATTCTTTCCATTCCGAGCTCCTGTTAAGGAAAACAAACTAATGGGGTGAGCGAACGCTCAGCGAGGCCAAGAAAAAACATGCAAGCTCATAGTTCAACTAACAGTGACACTTGTACAAGAATTAAAGTTATAAAGTTCAAGTAATTCACAATTAGCAATATAACACACTCAATAAGGATACGGGAAGCTCTCAGGAGCTAAATTCCACTCGCTTTGCCGAGATTCGATCCAATACCTCCACGTGATGACACTCCGTCAACCGGGTAGGTATTAAGTCCGTGGAACTCCACTTACTTCACACTTCCCGTTCACCATTTCACCCCCTGTTCCGGGCCCGCACTTCTTTTATACAAGGTGGTACTACTCGAGTATGTCAAACGAGATCTCTCAATTAGATCAAACTTATGATTTTCTCATGGCTCACCAAGTTTCACGACTAAGCCCATGTCGGCTCGAGTCACAAGGTCGGTAATGAGTTTGGCCGTCCCATACTATTATAAGTAGAAGTCGAGGGAGTTTCACTCCAATCGACATTGATCCAAAATAAGTATAACTCACTATTGTAACACTTCACTTAATTCACTTAGCAAATTCACTTCACACAATTCAATCTATAAATTCACTTAAAAGAGAACGAGTGCGATAAAGTACACACTCGTCTCGACAATTCCAATATACTCAATTAATGAGGAACAATTTAAGTATTTAGCAACACTTCATACACTTGATACTCACCAATTCAAATTAAGTGAGTAAAGAAAGTCTTTAGTGATCCGCTCCGAGATTCTCCTCAAGACCTTCTTGAGCGCCTGAAGAAAAACGACCAACAATCACTCTCATACATTCACAACTCTTATCAATCAAGGTAGAATGTACACTTGCTTAAAAATTAAGACAATGTCTTAAAAGAGCTTCTGTTGACGCCCCCACTTCTCCTAAGGGCAAACCCAAAGGTATTCTGCGGGACGCCTGCCCAATTCTCGCCGGAACTCACTACAATCCGTAATTCAAAAGGTCGAAATACCTCAAATATTTTTAATATATAATTAAAGTACTCCAGAATATTTCATACTTACAATTAGGTAACTTTTAAACTTAGATACAATCCAAAAGAAAATATACTACAGTCATCTACTATAATACAACTTAAAGTCTTCAAAAGGAAACAACTGAGTACTATTCACGAGCACTATCGGTCTTGAACCCTGTTAAGGAAAACAAAAACATGGAATGAGCTAAACAACCCAATGAGGTTCCAAGACACTCTAGCAGTTCTAATAAATCAAGTAATTTGAACATAACACATATATGGTTCAAGGATGCACATTGGCACATTAACATGAAACAGTTATCACTCTACAGAAATAAACCCATATTGAAGGATACGGTGTTCCAGTGGAACTATTTCGGCCAACTTCACCTTATAACTTCAGATCCCCTCGGTCTATCTGGCCATCACCTTATCCCTCCAGTGGTAATTCTCGAGTATATCGAAACGGTGGCCCAGGGTTCCAACCTACCCGACCGAGCCCAGTCCTGACTCGAGCAGGTTAGTAACCAAGTGCAGGATCCAGTTCAGTTTAGAGCTTACAACATGCACAAGTTATCAAGTAAATAGGTAAACGGTAAGTAATCAAATAGATCGATAAATGGTAGTAATGCACGGTTAACGGTAGAAATTTATCATTTTAGTAGGTCGAGTGAGATAAAGTACACACTCGCCTTAAAGCAATGGAAAAGTTCATAAGAGTAATTATCGGTAGCACTTAACAGTTAAACACATAATGACCATGGAGTAAACATGTCATAAAACTATTCAAATCACGTACTCCTATATGGAACACTTACCAATTCAAAACAAGTGAGTAAGTGCTCAAACATGTGTTTAGGCGTCCGCTTCGAGTTCCTCTTGAAGGTCCCCTTGAGTGCCTGAGCAAATAATAATTGGCTATAACACACTATTGTTTATAAACCTCTCGTTAACAAGGAAGGTTGTACACTTGTACAATACTAAGAAAATATCATGAAAGAGAGCCTTAATTACTCGTAAATCGAGACTCAAAAATGGGGTTTAATAACACAAGGGAAACTGATTTCTTTCATGAAATCAAGTTTAAAACAGTCATTCAATATCGAAGGGTAGTGGAGAGTTTCTAAAAACTCATTTCCCATCAAGTTCGAAAATTTCAGTTTTAAGGAGCAATCTTTGAAAAATCGGATCTTGCACTCAATAGGTCCAAAATGGGAATACTTGGTACCATTGGAAACTAGTTCCAAAGTACTAAAAGTTTCTAGAAGACACTTTTCCAAGATTCTAAATGAAAGGCATTCAATTTTCAGTTCAAATAGCTGATCTAAGTCAGCAAGGCAGATTCAGTCTTGTTTTTCGGCAAACTTTGGAAATTCGGAAAAATTCACAAAAAGTGAACTGGCCTTTGAAATTCGTAACACGATATGATTTCCAATCAAGGTTTTAAACACAACAAACGGAATGAAATTCGGAGTTTTGAACATTAGGATATAGTAGCTCAAAGTCGCTGAAAATTACTCACTGACCAAGAGTTTCGAGATTCGAAAAACTATCTTTGAAGTATCATTTGGCAATCGAAATGGCATTGAAAATTCACCAAATTTGATACAATAAATCTTCCATATGTGAAAAACATTTCTACTAAGTTTCATGCAAAAACTCCCACGGAAAGGCAGTCATTAAAACAACTAAAGTTCAAGAAACGTTCCGAGGCTAATCTGCCCTCTCACGTTTCCTTCCTTTTTAAAAGCTTTGTTCCACACAATCCACCTCAATTAATTCAAATGTTGAATCCAATGTTCCATAAACATCCAATAAGAAATTTAGAGGTAATTGACATCAAAGGTTTCGAAATATAACTTCCCAAATCAGATTTGACCATTCGGCCAAGAGAAAAGGGAAAGTTTTCCAGATTTGAAAAGTAACTTTGGGACATCATTTGTATATCGAAATGGTCTTAGATTGACACCAAAATTGGTACAATTTAAATTTCATATGCGAACTACTCCTCTATCAAATTTCATTTGAAAATTCACATGGGAAGGTAGTTAACAAAACTACCAAATTTTAAGGAATTTCCAAGACAAATCTGTCTCCTTGCTTCCTTCTCCTTTTTCAAACATTTTGCCCAATGAAATCAACTTCAATTTGACTCATTTGTGAAACCAAGACCCAAGAAACACTTAACAAGTAATTGGTAGTCAATTGACATCAAAATTTGCAAAGCAAAGCATCCCTCAATTAGCCTAACCATTCAGCGAACACAAGCTAGGGTTTTCCAGCTCTGCTGCAGTTTACAAATTGTACCATATCTCACTCAATACAACTTGGAATTGAGAATGGTCGGTGGCGTTGAAAACTAGATTCAAAAGGTTACATTTTATCAGAAGAAGTCATTCTGAAAATCAGTTCATAGGTAGTTCCAATTCAGGTGACAAGTTGCAGTTTCCCACTGCTATTCGAACAGAACAGCAAAACAGAACAGACAACTTTGGTGAACCACTACAGATCACTCAGTTCAAACTAGATGGTGAATTTTATACCGTTAAAAATCTATGGATGTCTAGTTTCGAATGCCACAAACGGAACTCGATTTTGAATTTTGTACATAGAGATATGTTCAATTAAAGAGACACTATTCATCAGCCCAGAACACGTTTTCCAGGTTTGTCTTTCATTTCAAAATTTCAACTTTTACTCAACCAAATCAATTGATTTTTCGTAGAAACTTTCTACACATCATATACAACATATCTACATCAGTTTCAAAGTCATTTGAGTAACAAAAATTCGAGTTAAAACCACTGCAAAACAGAACAGATATTCGGTCAGCTGCCCAAGTGAAATTTCCTTCGGTTTTCCTTCGATTCTCTATCCAAAATCGTCTTAACCAACACTTAAACAACTCAAACCAACAATTATATCATCATATCAGTCCATATATCCAAGGTGGGAATTCATAGAGCCCACTCCAACCATTTAAATCTAAATAACAACAACTATAATGAAGCTACAAGCTTCATAGCAACAATTAAACCCACTAAAGCCAAGATTAAATGGTTGGATGATTACCTCCTACTCCTTGAGATAAACCAGAAATTTTCGCACCTCTAAAGTCCAAGAAAAATCATGAGATGATGCTTTTCCCTTAGCTTAAGTTTCTCTCCAAGTTAAGTGGAAGTTGGTTGCAAAGTTGGAGGTGATTTGGAGCAAGATTGGATGGAGTTTTCTTCTTTTCTTTTTTCTTCCTATGGCTGCCGACCAAGAGAGAGCGAGGGAGTGGTTTTGTGGTTTGGTTTTCTTCTTCTTTTCTTGTCTTGAGACTGGCCGAGAGTGAGGAGAGAGATGAGGGAGTTTGGAGGTTTAGTTTTCTTGGAGGAAAAGAATGAAATAGTAGCATAGGTGTTGGGCAAAAAGTCAATCCTTCACTAGTGCTCAATAGGGTTTCATATCACCGTTTTCTCTCGGGTTTTATACACCTATGCACTAATCCTCCAAGGCACTTTCTTTAACACTATAATTATTCACTCTTAGTAGTCTAGTATAAGTTTCTTAAGTCTCCACTTAGCCACTCCGGCGTGAAACACGTGTACTTACGCGAAATGCGCGAACTTACGCCGCGCGCGCGATAAAGTGAAAATTTGAACTCACTCACCTCTAATCCCTTAATTAAATTTTCTTAGTCTACTAATGATCATTCTTAATTCTCCAAGACAAATGCACTCTCGGATCGATTTTATCTCGAAAAACGTGTATTCACTATTTCTTACCAAACGAGCCTCCGAAAATTAAATTTGCTAATGGAATGTTTTAAAAACATAATTGGGATATTATTCCATGAAAAGAAGTTTAAAATGGTTGAAATAAATTATTCGGAGAAAACGGGTGAGTAAATAATTAATTAAACCAGTAAGATAAAATAAAAATTAAGAAAATTGCGGTCCTACAGCTTCACTCTATTGAAATTCAAGATTCAAAGTGAGAGTTTAAAGTCACAAGGAAGAACTCGTATCCTCCATGGAATCGGGCTTAAACGAACTATCAATATCAAAAGGAAATGAAAAGTTTCTCAAAAACTCATTTTCTAAGAAATCAAGAACTTCAGCTTTGCGCGACAAACTTGGTAAAATCAGATCTTGAGTTAGGTATGTCCAAAAATGGGAAACATATACCGTTGGAAAGTGGATCCAAAATACTAAAAGTCCCCAGAAGACACTTTTCCAAGTTTCCAAACAGAAAGCATCCATTTTTCAGCTCAAAGTTGCTGATTCAAGAAGGCAAGACAGATCCAGTCTTGATTTTCAGCGATGTTTGGAAATTCGGTAAAATTCGTAGGAAATGAATCAGTCTCTGAAATTTGTAACACAATAAGAGTCCCAAATAAAGTTTCAAACACATCAAGTGGAACTAAATTCGGAGTTTTGAACAAAAAGATGTAACAGTTTGAAGTCGGTTGATTTTTACGACCTGATCAGTGAATTTCCAGATTTGAAGAGCAATCTTTGGGGTATCATTTGGATATCGAAATGGTATTGAAATTACGCCAAATTTGATACACTTAAACCTACATATACGGACTACCTCTCTATCAAAATTTAGATAAAAACTCGCACGGGAAGGCAGTTAACAAAATGATCAAAGTTTGTGAAATATTTCAAAGCAAATCTGCCATCCTATTTCTCTTTCTTTTCCAAAAGTTTTGTCCAACGAAATCAGCCCCAATTCGCTCCATTTTTTAAACCAAAATTATAGAAACATTTAATAAGCAATTGATGGTTAAATGAAACCAAAATTTTCAAAATATAAGATCCCAAAACAAATTTGACCATTCGATCAGCAAGGAAGGGAAAAGTTTCCAATTTCCAGCTTTGTCGCATTTTTGAAATCAAACCATATATATTTCTATACAACTCCAATTTGAGAATGGTTTATGGCGTTGGAAACTAGGTTCAAAATCCTACAATTTATTAGAAGACATTATATTAAAAATCTTTTCACAAGTGGGACAAAATTGAGCCACAAGATGCAGCTTCCCAGTTTCATTCGAATAGACAGTCAAAACAGAACAACTGATTTTGCAGATTCGCTACGGATCACTCAAAACGAACTAGCTGGGGATTTTTATACCATTAGAAAACTATGAATGTGTAGTTTTGAATGCCATAAATGGCACTCAATATTGACTTTTTCACAAAAGTTATGTTTGGACAAAGGACCACTGTCCGAGTACCCTGCTATACGTTTTTCAGATTTAAATCTTTACCAAAACTCAAGTTTTGAGCAACCATTCGATACAATTTTTGAAAGGCACTTTTACACACAATATACAATATATATCCATCCATTTCACAGCCAACCAATCAAAATCAAATTTTGAAATAAAAACAGAAAAACATGGACAGAATTTTTGGCCAGCTTGCCATGACAACTTTCCTTCGATTTCTCTCCACTTTCTAACCATAATCATCTCATTCATCACATAAACAACCATAATCAAACAATCAAGCCTCAAGTCAGCTACCTAGAGGTCTCATCAAGTCAGCTAGCCTATGATTTAAAGCGAAATAAATGGTTCCTCAAGTCCGCTAGCCTATAACGCTGTTAGGGTTTCAAACCCATGAAGATTAACCGCTAAACTTTGAAGAAATGGAAAGATTAAAGAGATGAAATGATTACCCTTGGAACCCTAGATGAATACCAGATTTTCCACCAAAAATTCTCGAAGAAAATCCACAAGATTGCTTCTTGTTCCAAAATAGAGTGGTACTCCAAGTAGTATGCGATTTGGTGGAAGATTTGTGAGTGAAATGAAGCTAGATGGAATGGAGTTTTTCTTTCCTTCTTCCTTATGAGGGTTCGGCCTAGAGTGAGGAGAGAGAGATGAGTGAGTTGTGTGTTTGGCTTGTGTTGGAAGATTGGAGGGAAAAGTAGCCAAAAAGCTTGCCAAAAGTCAACTTTAAATAGTTGTCGAATAGGGTTTCATACTACCACTTTCTCTCTTTTTGAACACTTATGCACTAATCCTCCAATGTAATTCATCAAACACTATAATTTCTCATTCTTACTAGTCTAATATTAATTCTCAAATCTCCACTTAGTCGTTCGGCGCGACTTGCACGAACTTTCAACTCGCGCACGATAAAGCGAAATTTGAGGGCAATTCATACAACTAAAATATAATTAACTAACTCTAGGGCAAATAATTATAAAAATGACTATTTTAAGAAATAAAACATGAGTCCTCACATCCTCTCCCCCTTAAAAGAATTTCATCCACGAAATTCATACCTTGATCTGGAAATAGGTCTGGGTACTTCTTTCGAATCTCCTCCTCTACTTCCCAAGTTGTTTCTTCTATTTCGTGATTTCTCCAAAGGACTTTTTACCAAAGGGATTCGGTTATTCCTTAGTTCCTTCACCTTACGATCCAGAAGCTTCACGGGTTTCTCCTCATAAGTCAGTGCCTCGTCAATCTCAATATTTTTTCCGATTGCAGTACATGAGACGGATCTGAATGATATTTCTTGAGCATAGATACGTGGAAAACGTTATGAATCTGAGATAAACTTGGTGGCAGTTCTAACTTATAAGCCACGTTTCCAACACGTTGAAGTATCTTACAAAGCCCTACGAATCTAGGTTGCAACTTCTTCCCTTTTTCTGCCATCAAACTTACTTTAAGAGGTGTGATCTTAAGGAAAACTTGATCTCCAACCGCAAATTCTAAATCCTTCTTTCGATTATCTGCATAGCTCTTTTGACGACTCTGTGCAGATTGAATCCTCTATCGTATTAACTTCACCTTTACTGGCGCCTCTTCAATCCTTGGTACTGCAGTTCGATCTAAGGTCTTTCTTTCACCTATTTCATTCCAACAAATCGGGGATCTACACTTTCGACCATAAAGTGCTTCATATGGAGCCATTTGAATGGATGAATGGAAACTATTATTATAAGCAAACTCCACCAATGTCAAGTACTTACTCCAACTCTCTCCAAAATCCAAAATACATGTTCTCAACATGTTCTCAAGAGTATGAATTGTCCTCTTCGACTGTGCATCAGTCTGGGGATGGTAAGTAGTACTAAAACTCAACTTGGTTCCTAGCATTTCTTGCATCTTCTGCCAGAACCGAGAAACAAATCGAGGATATCGGTCGGGCACAATACTTACTGGTATCCCGTGTAACCTTATAATCTCATCCAAGTATAGCTTTGCTAACTTCTCCAATGAGTACTTCATACTAATCGGCAGAAAATGAGCAGATTTAGTCAATCTATCTACTATCACCAAACAGTATCGTGACCTCTTTGTGTCCTTGGTAAACCAGATACAAAATCCATAGTGATGTTTTCCCACTTCCACTCGAGTATCTCTAAAAGTTGCAATAAGCCAGATGGTTTCTGATGCTCGGTTTTTACCTGCTGGCAAATCAAACAAGTCTGGACAAACTGAGCAATTTCCTTTTTCATGTTCTCCCACCAGTACAAACTCTTCAAGTTTTGGTACATTTTATTCCTCCAAGATATACTGTGTACTTAGAACGGTGCGCTTCTTCTAAGATTTCCCTTTTTAGCCCTTCGTCCTTTGGTACTACTATACGATTCAGAAACCTTAATACACCATTTATTCCCACATTAAAATCTGATTTTCTCCCTTACTAACTTTCTCCAACCGCTTTTGTACTTCAACGTCCTTCTCCTGAGCTTTCTTGATACGTTCCAATAGAGTGGATTTCACGACGATGTTCCCAAGCATCACTTTTCTCGGTTCAAGACGAGGATTCCAAACACTAATCTTCCAACAAGTGGAATTCTTTAATCATCAATCCTGCCACTTGCACTTGACGACTTAAAGCATCTGCACCACATTAGCCTTCCCTGGGTGATAATTTATCGTGCAATCATAGTGTTCTAAAAATTCCATCCATCTACGTTGTCTCAAATTCAACTCTTTTTGGGAAAACAAGTACTTAAGGCTCTTGTGGTCCGTGAAACTTCAAATATCACTCCATAGAGGTAATGTCTCCATTTCTTCAATGCAAACATACAGCCGCTAACTCCAAATCATGAGTTGGATAATTTCTCTTGTGTGGTTTTAATATCCTAGAGGCATACGCAATCACCTCATCATTCTCATCAATACACACCCCAAGCCTTCTTTGGAACATCTATATAGACCACAAAACTATCCTTTTTATTAGGTAAAATAATACAGGTGCCCTTGTCAAACGTTTCTTTAACTCCTGAAAATTCTCTTCACACTTCGGGTTCCATATAAACTTCCACTTTTCTTTGTCAACTCAGTCATGGGTCCAGCAAACTTAAAAAAATCTTTGATAAATCTCCGGTAATACCCTACTAATCCTGTGAAATTTCGAATTTCAGTAGGGTTTTCCGGTTGCTTCCACTTAGAAACTACTTCAATTTTGGCTGGATCCACTTTAATTCCATCCTTGAAAATTATATGACTAGAAAGTTACTTCCTTCAACCAGAATTCACATTTGCTAAACTTAGCATACAACTGATGTTCTCAAAGTTTGTAAAACAACTCTCAAATGTTTCTCATGATCCTCCAGAGTTTTAGAGTACACCAGTATATCGTCGATGAACACACTACAAACTGGTCCAGATAAGGCTTAAAGATTCTGTGCATTAAATCCATAAATGCTGCAGGTGCATCAGTTAACCCAAACGGCATCACTGCAAACTCAAAGTGTCCATATCTCGAGTTAAAGGCAGTTTTAGGTATATCTTTTTCCAAAATCCTCAATTAATAATAACCTTACCTAAGATCCAACTTGGAGAATACTGCCGCTCCTTGCAATTGGTCAAATAACTCATCAATGTGGGGTAAAGGATATTTATTGTTGATGGTAACGTCATTCAAACCTCGGTAGCCTATACACAATCTCAAACTACCATCTTTCTTTTTAACAAAAACACCGGAGCTCCTCACGGTGAATCACTTTCTTTTATAAAGCCTCGCTCTAGAAGGTCCTGTAATTGCAACTTTAACTCTTTCAATTCAAGTGGAGCCATTCTATAAGGCATCTTAGAGATAGGTGCTACTTCTGGAGTCACATCAATCTTAAAGACTATCTCCCTTTCCGGAGGCAAAGACTCTAGTTTAAGGAAAAACATCTAGATACTCCTTTACTACGGGTATATCTTCCAATCTCACCTTATCATTAGGAGTATTTATAAGAGAAGCCAAACATCCTTGAACTCCCTTACTCAACATCTTCATATCTCGAATTCCTGAAATAAGAGCAGATGAGACTAGTCTACCCCTTACATCCAATTTTAGGGTTGCCTCTCCAGGAATACACAGTTCTACCATTTTCGTCGTATAATTTAACTGAGCATGGTAGTGAGCTAACCAATCCATTCCTAGGATGATATCATATCCCTTAATAGCTAAACTCATCAAATCGGCCAGTAATTTTCGCTCTCCAACTCATATCTCACTATTTCTATACACCAAGTTAGCAATTAAGTTTTGATCCCTAGTAGGTATTCTAACCTCCAAGTTATAAGGTAACTTAATTGGCTTCACATCTATCCCGCTCATAAAGTTAGGGTTCACAAAAGAGTATGTTGCACCCGGATCAATTACAACTTTAGCTAAACGGTGGAAAATAGGGATCGTACCTTCAACCACCTCAGTTGAGTCAGGGATCTGTTGATAGTCCAATGCGTAAACCCTCGCCGGTACCTTTGGTCGACTCTCTTCAGCACTAGACTACTTAGAAGCTGACTTTTCTGGTCTTTGAGTACTACTTCCTCCCTTCGGCACACTTGGACAACTTGAGAGTTGGTGCTCGGCACTACCACAGTACAAGCACTTTTCCGATTTCCTCCAACAATCATTTTTCACATGATTGGACTTGCCACAGTAATCACAACTAACTTGAGGAGTCACGGCCTGAACACCAGATGGTGTTCTTCTCGCTTGACCTTGCACAGTGCAGCCTCCTCTTGATAAAGCCTCTCTTGGTGCTCCAACGGTCCTTAATCCGCCCGCTTCTCTTCCCATTTTAGGAAGTAGGGCACTCTTACTTGTTTGTCCAGAAGGATAACTAGTAATGCTCTTTTTCTTAGTGTGGAAGTCCCTAACTTGCAACCTCGCGCTCTCGACTCTCTGCGTTTTCTCTAAGGTTTCAGTAAATGTAGAGATTTGGACTGCCGCCAACCCCTCTTGAATCTCCACATTAAGTCCTTGCACAAAGCGTTTTATTCTTTTTTCGCTCATTAGTCACCAATTCCAGAACGTATTTAGAAAGTTTAGTAAATTTCCCTTCATATTCCGCTACACTAGAAACTCCCTGTGTCAAATTTATGAATTCGTCCACCCTTTTCTCTTGATCAAGGGCGGAAGAATTTCTCATTAAACTCCCTGTAAAGTTTTTTCCAGGTCCAAGGAGTCTGCGTCTTTCCCCATTTTTGTGACAGCCCCACCTTCCCCTAAGGCGAACCAAAGGGGTTGGCGGACCGCCTGCCCAGCTCTCGCCAGGATACGAAGCCGAATCATACAAACCCTAGATTCCGCACAATAGAACCCGAAGAAAACAAACAATCGAACTTACCAAATCAAGAACACAGGCATACATTCCTCAACAATTATACGGAGAAAACAAGAATAATTACTTATATACATACGTTGAACTTTACAAGTCAAGGGAAATACTTGTTCGAAGTAAAATTAGGGTTTTGATTACAAAAGTGTGTAAACAAAGAACATTACACTAGCTCAACCCTTTCTTCCAAATCACGGTTCAAAAGTGTTGTTTCCTGTAAGGAAAACAAAAATAACGGGAAGGGGTGAGCTTACGCTCAATGAGGTACCATAAGTACAAGTAGTCATGAATCATGGCATTTCACGTATCAATCATGCAGTTATACACACCAGATAGGGAAATAAATATCATTTCCAAGAGAAAGGATACAGGTGGCTTCTCAGGAGCCAAAGTTCCCATTGCTTCACCGGAGCTTTGATAAATAGTAGTCGACACCCCGTCAACTTTCAAATAAAGTAACTCGTCCAGTAGAGCACCACTTTCACACCGATTCCGTCCACCAAACATACCCTTACCGGGGCCCGAACACCTCAACCGAACAGAGGGTGGTAATACTCGAGTATACCAAAATCCAGAGTCTCAATTACCCAAGGATTTCTCAGAAACAGATTACTGTGGTTCGTTATCTAATCGACCAGGCCTTTATCGGCTCGACCGAATAACTAGCCACAGGATTTGAGCTCAGAGGTAACAGAAAGGTCGTTGGATTTAATTTTCCAAACGACATCAACAAATACAGAAAACAGGTACAGATAACAGATACAGAAAACAAATACAGATTTATACAGTATACAGGAACCAGAATAACCAGGTGAGAGAAACGAGTGTGATAAAGTACACCCTTGTTTCCATATGAAGCATACAAAAGTCACAGATAATCAAGTCGCAAGTTGCAAGTACAGATGAATCAGATAAGCACCAATTTAAGGGGATGGTACACTCACCAATTTAAGTGCAGCTACTTCAAAAGTTTTCCCCAAATGACTTAATCGTCTAGAAACCCCTAAATAACCGATGTCAATAATTGAGGTTTTCACATCCCAAATTCTAGTAAACAAAATGCACAAGTAAGGCTCGACTACAAGTCGTATGCCTATCCAAATGAACTATGAATGCAAGGTTGTAAAAGCGTGATTTCGGAACGAAAAGGTAATAGGGAGAACTAGGGGCTTGAATGACCTAAAAGCCGTTCATCTACCAAGAATCAACTCAAACTTGAAGGAACCAAACGGTCTAGAAAATTGGGCAGCATGCCCTTTGTGTTTACCAAATTTCTAGCCATTTATGGCTTCATTATTTTCCTCAATCAGCCCCCAGAAAACACACACAAATAAGGTTACCACAATAGCCCTTCCATAGGCTCCAAAATCATCCCAGTACAACTCACGTGCAAAAGTATCATTGGAAATCAGTTTTGAAGACAAAACTAAACGGCAGATTTGGCATTTCGTAGCATTTTAGTCACAACCGGAGCTATGGTTATCGAATCGGGGTGAACCTTATACCATTTCGAAGCTAAGACAGAGGGGAACAACTTTTATGAAGGCCACTTAACCTAATTTATAGCTTATCTAAGTCGAATTTTCCAATCACAGATCCAAAAGTTTAAGATCAGTCTAGTTGTCAGCACTGAACTTTAACCGGCAATAACCCAGGCTACACAACTCCGTTTGGGCTGTTTTCAGAGGATTTAGAAAGATAACACATAGGGCTACAAGTCTTGTGTTTTGGCCAAAAACTAATTGGATACGAATCAGGGTGAAAAATGCAGCCCAAACTGGTGAATTCACAAAAACTGTTTACGAATTGCAGCTTATAATTGTCAGGGGTATTTCGTTCATTTCGCAAGTTTCGGTGCTCCGATTGAGCTGCAATTTTACCAGTAGCTAGCTAACTGAAATACCTACAACTTTCATGTTTTGAGCAAGGGCTAATTCGGTCTCCCTCAAGGTCGAACATACAGTGGCAAAAACAGGGCAGATTACTACCATAGAAACCCTAAGCTGGAATTTTTCCACATAAAGCTGAAATTTCCGCAATTAACCACAAGTAACGCATAATAGCTTCAATTCTATACCATATTAAGTGTGACAGCCCCACCTTCCCCTAAGGCGAACCAAAGGGTTTGGCGGACCGCCTGCCCAGCTCTCGCCAGGACTACGAAGTCGAACCCTCGCAAACCCTAGATTTCGCGCGATAGAACCCAAAGAAAACAAACTCTCGGAGACTACTAAGCCGATCACACACAACGAAAACGTTCCGAATGAAATATAACGATTACATGTATTGACGACCAAGAAATGCAAAAACGAAAAATGAATCTAAAAATGAACAGTGACTGCCACGTCACAATCCGGCCGGATTCCTGGCCAGATTGGAGGCAGTAGCTCAACCCAAAATCCTCCAAATCCCCTGCAAATCCGGCCAGATATCCGGCCAAGAACTGGCCAGATATCCGGCCAAGAACTGGCCGGATACTCGGCCGGATTCCGATGAACAGTTCCTACCAGAAATTTTCTTTCCTTGCACAAATGCCGCGCTCGTCCGATCGCCCAATGGTTACAATTAGCATCTCAACAAATACAAACATATATAGAAAACTTTACAAAGTAAAACGTGATAATTGATTAAAACAATTAGGGTTTTAATTACAAAAGAGCATAACAAAAGAACATTTACACTAGCTCGACCCTTTCTTCAAAATCACAGTTCAAAAAGTGTTGTTCCCTGTAAGGAAAACAAAGATAACGGGAAGGGGGTGAGCTTACGCTCAATGAGGTACCAAAAGTACAAGTAGTCACGAATCATGGCATTTCACGTATCAATCATGCAGTTATACACCAGATAGGGAAATGAATAAACACTTCAAATGGAAAGGATACAGGTGGCTCTCAGGAGCCAAAGTTCCCATTGCTTCACCGGAGCTTGATCAAATAGTAGTTGACACTCCGTCAACTTTCAAATACAGTAACCCGTCCAGTAGAACACCCTTTACGCCGATTCCGTCCACCAAACAACCCCCTACCGGGCCCGAACACCTCACAGTTACAGTGGTTGGTAATACTCGAGTATACCGGAAATCCAGAGTCTTCATTACCCAGAGATTTCCTAGAAGTGGACTACCGTGGTTTGTTATCTAATCGACCAGCCCTTGCCGGCTCGACTCGAGTAACTAGCCCCCGGCACTGAGCTCAAAGGTCATAGAATGGTCGTTGGACTTAACCCTCCAAACGACATCAACCAATACAGAGAACAGGTACAAATAACAAATACAGAGAACAAGTACAGGTTCATACAGTATACAGGAACCAGAAAACCCAGATGAGAGAAACGAGTGTGATAAAGTACACCCTCGTTTCATACGAAGTATACAAAAGTCACAGATAATCAAGTTGCAAGTTCAGATGAATCAGATAAGCACCAATTTAAGGGAATGGTACACTCACCAGTTCACACAAACAACTTCAAACGTTTCCTCCCGAAGTACGCGGATCACCGGCACGTCCTAAACCACCAAGGTAAAACAATTGAGACTCGATTACGAGTCATATGCCTAACCAAGTAAATTACCCAAAGCAATACAAAAGTGTAGTTGTGGAGTGAAAAAGTAGTAGTAGTTGGTCCTCAAGACATGAACGATCCAAAACCCTTCGCTTCTACCCAAAACCATGCCTACAATGATCTACTAACTCCAAATTTAAAGTGCAAAATGAAAGTAGGACCAATTCGAGGAAAACAGGATTTTCCAGTTTTGCGCGCCATCACTTGAAAAATCATATCTCACGATTCTTAAGTCCAAAATTGATAAAATTTATACCGTCGGAAAATAAACTCAAAGGGGTAAAATTTCTCAGAAGACACATTTTTAAGATTCATAGTACAAGTCGGTCAAATTCGAGCCTCAAAACGCAGCTTCATCCAGTCCAAGACAGAACAGGTATGTAATTTCAGTCAACTTTGAAAAATCACTATAATTCGTACAAACAGAAACAGGGTCTGAAATTTTTACGGTATATAGTCCTATGAGTCTAGTTTAAAACGCAACAAACGGAACTCAATTCTGATATTTCTACAACCAGATATAGCAAATTTCCCAAGACTGCTCAAAGGTTCCTGCGAAACTTTTGACAGCACTTCCCTTGTTTTTACTTACTTTTCCATCCTACAAACAACACCAAATTCCAACTCAAACCAACCACAATTACACATACAATTCATAGGCAGTAAAACACATCTAATGAGGGCCACAATACCCTTCAAATGAGCCAATTGATAGCTCCAAAATCAATCACAATTACTCCACACCTTAAGTTACAAATATTAGATCAAGCAAAGAATATTCTGGAATCATCAAGTTCCACGCACCTTTCGGCATAACAACCACAACTGAAGCTACACTTGTCCGATTGAGACGAATCTTATGGCATTTCGAAGCCAATACATATACCTACATTTCTTATGAAGACCGCCAAAGCCAAATCATGCATTTGCATGGTCAAAAATTGAAATTCCAGAGAGAACAGAAAACTGTCCGAGAAACAAGGCTTGTGGGCAGTCAAGGGTATTTTGGTCATTTCACAAGTTACAGTGTTCCGATTGAGCTGAAATTTTACCAGTAGCTAGTTAACCCAAATACCTACAACTTTCATGTTTAGAACAAGGGCTGATTCGGTCTCTCTCAAGGTCGAACATACAGTGAAAAAACAGGGCAGATTACTTCCATATAGAAACCCTAAGCTGGAATTTTCCGCAATTCACCACAATTAACATATAATAAATCCAACTTACACCATTTTAAGCCATCAATCCAAGTCAACTATGATTATCATATGAAATCAGAAAAATTCCCAAGAAAATAAGAAATTCACTAAACTTCACTTTAATCCACACAATCACCCATAAAACAAGCTCCTTAATCGTTATCAACCACTAATTCACCATTCTTATGGACAAAAATGAAGTTCCAAGCAAAATACCTTAATCACCAAGAAAGATAGCAACTTAGGGCTTTCCTTTGCAAAATCACTCCACAAGCACCTTTGATCTTCCTTAATAAGCGGTTTCTACGGAGAGATTCGAAGTTTTATCGGTTGGATTTTGAGATTTGGACAAGAATTTGGAAGAGAAGTTGAAGCTTTCTTTCCTTTCTTTTCCCTCAATATTTTCGGCCAAGAAGCATCAAGAATGAAGATGATTTTGGTCAAATTTAGCTTTTAGTAAAGTTGTAAGAAAGTTAGGCAAAACTTGGCCCAATCCCCTCGCGACACGTGTCACCTTTTTTTTGATCTTTTCCTTATCCTTTAGCTCACTAATGACCAAGCATCTAACCAACCTCTAATTATCTCTTAGCACTCAGTAATTTAATGCCTTACTGCACAACTTAACCTAATTGGCCGAATTTCTCTCACTTAACGCACTAGCGGGTCCCACCTCCGCTATTCGCTCCAATTTTCTCGTGAACTCACTTATACTAGAAAAATGGTTTAAAAACTATATTTACTTATAAAATATATGTAAAATGAATATAATAAACAAAATAAAAAAAATGTGTGCACGAAAATCGATAAAACCCTAAAACCCTAAAATCGGATTTTTTGTCTTCCTCGAGTTCTCACATTAAGCCATCAATCCAAGCCAACAATAATTATCATATGAAAACAGAAAAATTCCCATGAAAATAAGAAATTCACCTAACTTTACTTTAAACCACAAATTCATCCATAAACTAAGCTCCTTAACCGATATAAGCCACTACTTTGCAATTATTATGGACAAAATTGAAGTTCTAAGCAATATACCTCAATCACCAAGAAAGGTAGCAACTTAGGGCTTCTCTTTGCAAAATCACTCCACAAACACCTTTGATCTCCCTTAATAAGTTGTTTCTACGGAGAGATTCGAAGTTTTATCGGTTGGATTTTGAGATTTGGACAAGAAATTGGAAGAAAAGTTGAAGGCTTCTTTCCTTTTTTTTCCCTCAAAAATTTCGGCCAAGATGCTTAGGAAATGAAGATGATTTTGGTCAATTTTTAGCTTTAGTAAAGTTGTAAGAAAGTTAGGCAAAACTTGGCCCAATAGAAATGCGACACGTGTCACCTTTTTTTGATCTTTTCCTTATCCTTTAGCTTACTAATGACTAAGCATCTAACCAACCTCTGATTATCTCTTAGCACTCAGTAATTAAATGCCTTACTGCACAACTTAACCTAATTGGCCGAATTTCTCTCACTTAACGCCCTAGCGGGTCCCACATCCGCTATTTTGCTCCAAATCTCTCGTGAACTCACTTATACTAGAAAAATGACTTAAATAATATATTTACTTATAAAACATGTATAAAATGAATATAATAAAGAAAATATAGAAAATGTGCGCACGGAACCGATAAAACCCTAAAACCGGATTTTTGTTTTTCTTTTTTTTTCTTTTTCGGGTTCTCACAATTTTTCCCTTATCATATCCCACCAAACACGTGCTGCACCCTCAAATTGAAAGGCAACAAAGGTCGCTTCTCAGTATAGTTTAGGGCGACAAAAATGTTAGTCATTCTCTCCAACTAGTTTTCCGCTAACTCGGGGTCAGATCCTCCAATAAAGTTAGACGGAGCAAATTTCAAAAATCTCTCCAAAACCCTATCCTCTCCTCTATCCTGAGCCTCAAGTTGATTAACAGGAACTGGACCCTGTCGCTCTGCTAATCGCTCTAGAATATCCGTCATACGGTTAATGGCAGTAGCCACTTGATTATCCCCCTCGTTAACCTGCTCTTGGCTCGGTCCAGTTGCCGACCCTTGATCATCCCCTTGAGTTTGGGGTTGCTTAACCCCGCACCCTCAGCCTCTACCACTCCTTCGGCCGTCTATAATCCTAATTATGCCTAAATGCAAGAATAAAATAATTACGCGAGTAAATACTTAAAATAAAAGCCAATCATGAAAAATATTGGAAATAACAATAACTAGCATATATTAACACTTTAAAGTTCATACAATTAGTAAGTTACGAGGCATTTACAAAAATATAGCACACAGGTGCCACAGAAGTACATTTAGTCATGCACGTCAAAAGTAGTTTCAAGTGCCTCAAAAGTAGGCCATACAGTTAAGCAAAATACAATGGCCTTTGAACTAGCACCACCCTACCTAATCCTAGTTACAAAAGTCAAAAGATTCATCACTCCAAATCTAATCCTCAGCAGGACCTTCAGGCGGGACCTCTTCCTCGGGATTTTCCCCCGAATCCTCCTCGAAAGGCTCCTCCTCATGAGTGCCCTCAGGAACCGGGCTCTGAATAGCGTCCATCACCTCCTTTATCAAAATGGTAGTGTCAGCTAGAATCCTAGTGGCCCGATCCCGGACCTCCTCGACTACCCTAACAAGTCGAGCCCTAGTCCTCTGAACCTCATCACGAGCGACCTCCGTCCTAGCCAACTCGTCTACCACCGTCACCTCTAGCTCCATAATCCAAGCACTCTGAGCATTCACCATAGCACCCAACTCCTCGATCTCCTGGAGTAAGGCTCTGTTAGTATTCACCAACTGCCGACACTCATCGTCATTGGACAATACTAGGTCATTAGGGTAAGCATGCGTCGCCCTACAGGGATAACGGGGAAACCTAGAGGAAGGCGAGAATCGAACACGAGATCCTTCACCAAGTGCTCGATAGTAGATAGGCCTAAGAGGCTCCACGTGGCCATTAGCATGTCCGTTACCATTGGTAGCATGCCCTCCATTACCATTCTCCATCTCTACAAAACAACCACAAATTCTAGGTTAGGAACCTAAAGTCACTAATTTGCTCAAACATCACTTAAGGTATAAATAAGTTATCTCGTTCCTATTTTCAAGGGTAAAGTCTCTAATACATCTCCCAAATAGATCTCTAAACCTGGCGCTCTAATACCAAATGTGACGCCCCTACTTCTCCCAAGGGCGAACCCAAGGGTATCTGCGGAACGCCTGCCCAACTCTCGCCAGGACTCGATACAAGTCAAATTTAAACTTAAAGGTACACAACCAATAATAAAAGTCAAAATAAGGAAAAGTCTCTCCCTTAAATAAACTTTCAAGTCTTACATCACAAGTTCTCAAAAGTACACCAATCTTCCCAAAAAGTACAACCACTATGTGTGACAGCCCCACCTCTCCCTAGGGCGAACCCTAGGGTATCAGCGGACTGCCTGCCCAGCTCTCGCCGGGACTCAGTCGATCAGCGATCTAGTAACTCAAATCATCCAGTGGAATAACTTCAACCAACTGGTATAAACCTTAATAGCAATTAATTGACAAGCCACTTTCCAACTTAAAAGTCAACTAAACGTCTCACTTATTATTCCAAACTACAAATACATACCACAAGTCGAACTTAAGTATTTAAGTTTACAAAAG
Source organism: Coffea humblotiana (assembly GCA_023065735.1). Taxonomy (NCBI): domain Eukaryota; kingdom Viridiplantae; phylum Streptophyta; class Magnoliopsida; order Gentianales; family Rubiaceae; genus Coffea; species Coffea humblotiana. Next base: position 34,706,798 of record CM041213.1, on the reverse strand, counting down.
TCAAAAGTCAAAAGTTATCTAACAAAGGGGATTACAAGTTCAAGCAGAAAGAAGCCAGTAAGGCTCTTGATCCTAAGTCCGTTCCCGATCTGTTAAGGAAAACAAAGGGAGTGGGGTGAGCTAAAGTTCAGTGAGGTTCCAAGTAAAACAAGTAATCACATAGCAAAATAAGGACATAATATAATCAAGTAAATACCGTGTAGTGCAATAACAATTTAATCACAGTTCAATTCAAGGATACGGGTGGCTTTCAAAAGCCAACTTCCCATGAGCTTGATCATACCAGGGTCCGTTGACTCTCCGTCAACACTTGTATTCGAAGAATATAAGGTCCGTAGAACACCACTTTCTCCAATCTCCGTCCACCAGTCAACCCCCTACCGGGCCCGCACTCCATAACAGTAGTTAGGTAATACTCGAGTATACCGGTTTCCAGTAATTAGTAAACAGTCCCCAAGATTTATCGGCCGTCTCGACCAAGCCCTTGCTGGCTCGATCCGCCGACTCACCTATGAGGTTGGGTAACCAAACAGTAGCAGTAGTTGATGGGGTATCACCCAAACAACTCAAGTACAGTCACATATAGAGAATTTACATCTCATAATTGCAGTATACAGAGCCACAGTGGAAAATGAGGGAGGTCGAGTGCGATAAAGTACACGCTCGCCTCCATTTTATCAAAGCATGGTTTGGCTCAAACAGTCGTAATTCAAGTATTCAGATATTTCATATAAGCAGATAGCAGGTAGTGGAACACTCACCTGTCAAGCAATGTAGTAGTCAAGCATCAAGTCGTGCGGTTACAATCACCACCGTTTCCACTCCTAAGGTAACGAGTGAAATCGTTAACGACTAGGTCTAATTCCAAGTAAAAGTGAGCTCATTTAAGTGACTAAGTGAGTGATTAACTCTAATCAATTTACCATGAAATTTAGGCCTAAAATGTAGTAAAAGTTCATGAGAAAACAAGTTTAACAAGTGCAAGAAAGTTGGACAAAAGAAATGTTTCATTCAAGCTTTTAAAAGTTTCTCGCGGGTGCACAGTCGCGCTCGTGCAGTCTTGGTACAATGGCTATATCTCACTGTAGGAAGGTCAGAATTAGGTTCCATCAGTGGCGTTGGAAACTAGACTCAAAGGGCTTTCCAACGGTACCTCGCACACATTCTAGTTCGTCTCCTAGAGGAAACAGTAGCTCGGGAAATTTGGCTGATTTTCCAACCCTGGATCAGTCTCAAACCCTAACAAATGCACACTAGTTCCTCATGCTATCTTCACTTGTTTTGGTTCAAATTCACCCAAATCAGTCCTCTAATGATCATATACTGGGGTTGAGTCATTTAGTATCATTGGAGTTCAAAATACAACAGAAGTGTAATAACACAATAGGAAATCAGCTTTGAGGACAAAAGCTAAACACCAGATTTGACATCTTATAGTATTTTGGTCACAATTGGAGTTACGTTTATTGGATTGGGGTGAACCTTATACCGTTTCGAAGATAAGACATAGGTCTACATTTCTTATGAAGACATCAAGATCCAATTCTCATACTAACTAGGTCGAATTTACCAAAACAATTTCAGTTCCTTAGTTTCGAATCTCACTGTCAGCTTAACTGGCAGGCCTGATTCAATTACTCATAACTCAATGTGCACAAGTCCAATTTAGGTAATTCCAAAGGCACCTGGAAGCTAGGATATAGGGCTATAATTCTTAAGAAGACATCGAAAGCTAAATGAGTCATCTTCCCGGTCAAAATAACCAATTACAGAGGCAAAAGATCAGTTCGGACAGAAACAGGGCATCAGGGGTATTTTGGTCATTTCATATGCTACAGTGCTTCGATTCATCTGAACTTTACAGGTAGAATGCTAACTCAATCCTCTACAACTTTCATGTTTTGTACAAAAGCTAGTTTGGCCATTATCATGGTCGAATATCCAGTTGAAATAAGTGCAAAATGTGACCATAACAGTCTAGTAAATAAGAAATCCTAAACCAGTCCACTAATGGTCCTTCTAGCCACTTTGCTTGTTCCAAATCCATTTCAATTCACACATGAACTTAACCAATCTCTAGCCAAGTTGTTTAGGCATGCTTAAGGTGTAAATAAACCACAAAAATCAATGAAAAACCCTTCCTTCAAAGGCCGGTCAGCCAAGCATTGAAAACAGTCCATAATCTTTTCATCATTTCACCAACCTTCATCTTCTAATGATTCTTGTTTAAATCACATATCAAGTATAAATCTAGCTTAAAAGAGGTTTTAAAATATGTAAATCCATCATAAACAACCATGAACAAAGGGTAAACATTTCATCAAACACTTGGTGTGCATACTTTCTACCTCAATTTCCTCTTGCTTAATTCAAGAGTTCAACCCAAAATCTTGTCCAAACAACATGTAATTTGCCATGGAAACCTCAAATACATGTTAAAACACTATAAAACCAAAATTTAAGGATTACTTACCTTTCTTATATGAAGCTTAGAACACCAAATCAACCAACCAATTGAAGCCTTGAAACTTGAATCTAGTACCAAGATTAGAAGGAAAACTTTCACTAAGTTGCAATCTTTCTCTTGGATTTGTTTTGCTCTAAGTTGCTAGTGTTTGAAAGCTGAAATTTTTGGAGCTCTCTCTCTTCTTTTCTTGTCTAAAATTTCGGCCATAAGGGGGTTAATAAGAGGGCCAAAGTGTTTTAAAATTTTAGCTAACCTTTAGTCAAACAAAAGCTTGGTTAAGGGTTTTGCCACATAGCTCAATTTTTGTCCATAATCTCTCTTGATCTTTTGACTAATGCTAATTCCACCCTTCCAAGTGTACCAATACTTAATTAACAACCCTAACCTATCTTTTAAAGTCCTTAATACAAAACAAAGCCACTTGGAAACAAATAATTGGTGGATTATAAAAAAATCAACTCAAGCAAATGTTTTTCTTCAAGTAAAAAGGGGTGAAATGCAATGTATGAAAAATGTTGTAATACATGGGAAATGTCATGCAAGGGTATATAGTAAGTGGTCTAAATCTTCGAATAAAGCATGTACTTAAGAAAAATTAGGGTTTCAAGTGAGGGTTCTCACACTCTCTCCCCCTTAAAGAATTTCGTTCTCGAAATTCTCACGTTGATCACCGAGTAGTTCAGGATATTTTACACGAATATTCTCTTGAACTTGCTCGAGTCTCGTGGTCACCTATTATAGTAAATGACTAGCGTTACAAAGCCAAAATGTATAAAAAAAATTGAGATTCCAAAACTTTATTTAGAACATGCATCAATTTAAAGTTTTATACCCGTATAACTTATCAAAATATACTATTTGCTTGTTCCAATCAAGGAGTAATCCTCTGGTACTTACTAATCAAATGTTGCAAAAGTCATTTGGAGCACAAGAGTCTCACTTATAGTCAAACATTTAGAGAAAGTAGAAAAAATGTTCAAAATACAAAGTTGGAAATTATCCGATCTAAAATGATTTGAAGAAACTCATTTCCTTTCATTTAAACTCAATTCCACTCATAAATCGATCTCAAAATAATTTATCAACTCCAATCCTAAAGTTGGAAATGAAAGTACGAACAGTCCTATAAAAATAAAAATTTTCTAGTTTTGCGCGATGGCATTTGAAAATCATTTCTCAAGTTTCTTAAATCCAAAATTTATAGACTTTATATTGTCAGAAAGTAGACGCAAAGGTTTACAGCTTTCTAGAAGGTACTATTGTAATATCCAATCCACAAGTCAGTCAAATTCCAACATAAATTTTCTTTAGACAAGTCGAACTAACATATAAAAGCTAGATATTTCACATTGCAAAGCTATCGAACCATGGCCAATACTTAAGCATCATGTGCGGGCAGAAAGTTACCATAAAATTTTGAAAATTTCACATCACAACTTCAAACCATGAAATTATATCTCATGACACCACTGAAATTGAAACCCTAAACCACTAGTTTGCATATATTTGAAGTAGAGGAAAATTTATTGCCAAAGTTACCTTGTACCTTCAAGAAAAAAGGAAGTTTAGTCCTTTTCCTTCAAAAAAAAAAAAATCTCTCCACTCGTGCCACTACCACAGTCTATCTAGAGAGAAAATCGAAATAACGCAATGGCTAAAACACCATGCTAATAAAAATCAGTGAAGATATCAAAAATTGAGAAGTGACACGAACTTTAATCTCGATGAAAAGAAGAGTTACAACTTGGTTACTATTCCTGCTAGCTCTTAAATCCACACACTAAACATTGAATAATTTCCTCCTTTCGAATCACAAATGAAAAATTTTCATTTAATTGAAAGACTAAATTATAGTAATAGACTCATGGAGAAGGGTCCAATACTGTCCAACCACCAATATTTAATAGTACTTATTAAGATAACAGGTACCAAGTCTACTGTTCCTAACAGGAATACGGTTTACCACATAAAAATTTCACTACGCACGGTCCAATGATTACAACTCTTTTAGGCAAAACCTCACTAATGGCTAACTTTAAATAGAAATGTCTTAAGATGCTATTCGACTAGGCAAATACACTAATTCAAACTTATTCCGCACCTCTTCTGAAATCCCTTCATATTTCTTTTTCAACTCTATGTTCCGGTGTAATAGTTCAATTTTCTCCAAGTATTCTTGTCCCCGTCGTCCTTTCCAGTGCTCAACTAATTTCTTTTGGAACTCTACTTTCTTTCGAATGATCTCTATTTCCTCATTCATATCAGTCAAATGTGCCATTTCACTGATTCGTTTGAATTCTAATAGTAGTCTGTCGGTAACTTACTGGATCAGAATAGGTAACTAAGTACACTTGGAACTCCGACCATATAACTGTTAAGTTCCTTCACCTCCAATCCAACCACGGAAAATTAAGTTTAGATATTCTCAAATGAGATAGACAAGAAAGTAGAACATAGTTAGAACAATACCTTAAGATACTATACCACTTATCACTTATATACATAACAAAACCCTAAAGCATGTTTCGCATATCAAAAGTTCCACACCCTATCTCAAGCTTTGGCATACAGGTATAGAATCCAAATTCTTTTCTCAAATCCTTATACAAAATTCCAAAACTCTCAATCTCGATACGATAATTATCGAGCAAGCCCATATTTTGACATCATTGGTAGGTATTAAGCAAGTATAGGCAATAGTAGTTCATCGGGAACCAAACTACGGTGTCAAATATCACAAGAAGGGTAGAATTACCCATATAGTTGTAGTTAACCCACCTCAAAATCAAGTAAGAACTTATCAAGTCCTCTCGTCCATATAAGAAGGGAAACAGGTCTTTAGTACAATTTTTCTCGACGTAACTACAATCTTGCCACCATCTATTGAAACCCTAACTAGACTATGACTAGATTAGTCTATAATAACCTTCCAAGATCCATTATCTCAATCAGTCCAAAACTCCTCATGTATAGTCAAAATACGGACCCTTATTCTAGTGCTGTCCATTTTCTTTTTGTACTCAAGTACAAGAATCCAACATAAGATAGTTCACAACTCGAGCCGGCCGGTCCCAAGAGTAAACCACTTATATCAGAGATTGCTCCCTAACGTACATATCTATCTCCTCCAAGTACCATGAAAAAAAAGATTTACACTTATAACAGCCATGATTCGACCAACCAGCCCTAGGTTGGACTTATAGTCCCAGATATATAGTAATTCAAGATTGGAGTCATTGGCGGTTGTCCAACGCTCACACAGCAAAGTTTGGAGACGTTAGATATCATTTAACGCTCTGGATTTAGAAATAAACAATGGTGGTAATATTTAAACATGCCAATTAGTCGAGGAGATAACACTCCACTCGACAAAACAGGATTGAGGTACTGAGACGGGATGAGAGGTACCTCCCACTCGGATGGAGTGTGGTACATACGACCGCTCAGCACTTGCAAGTCAAATACAAGTACAAACACAAGTACAGATCAATCAAGTTCAAGTGAGTACAAGATCATTCGAGAAAGAAATGCCAAGTGTGATAATGACACACTCGCCTGACCAGAATTAAGTCACAAGTAATGTCCAGCAATTCATACTCTCAAGTGTTTCAAGTATTTCAAGTAAATACACCGGTCATATACAAATCACATTACTTGCTCATGCAGAAATGAGATATCAAATGTTTAGTCAAATCAGATCAATTGAGTGTATATAAGAGCACACTCGCCTAAACAGGTTCAAGTCACAAATAAGTTCAGCATATTAGTTTTCAGGCACTTCAAGTATTTCAAGTCCAAACAGTTGAAAAATGGATGGTTACGAAAACTTGATCACATAAGAAGAACTGGAGAAAATTAGAAATCTCTGTAGTAAATTCGGTCACCTATCAGTTGTAACAAAACGTCAAGTTCATATTTTAACAAAATATCAAGTTTAGTCGAGCAAGGTCAAGTGCAATACCAACAAGTCAGTGCAAGACCAACAAGTCAAGTGTAAGCAAAACACTTCATTTCATATTATTATCACGAAATAACCTACAAAGGATCGAGTATGATAAAGTACATCCTCGTCCTAAGAGTTATCAATTCAAGAGCAATTATTTTAACCAGATAAGCATGCTATTAAAGCAAGGAGATATTCCACGTAAACATTTTCCTGTACTTGGAACACTTACTGGCTAGGGTTCAAATATCATAATAGGTAAGCAAGTTTTGGGGTATGCAATAGGTATTTATTCAAGCCAAAAGTCAAAGAAAAGGAAGTAGAAATCATGTTGGGTCAGGGGAAACACAAAGCAGTTAAATGCCAAATTGTAATAAAGTCAAAAGTCAAAGTCAAGGTCAAGGTCAAAGTCAAAGTCAAATGGTTAAAGGTCAAAGTCAACAGTCACAAGTCATCAGTCAAAGTATTATACATTCAAAGGCTCATAGCAGTCATTTACAAGATATCAAGACCAAAAATATCGAGTACGAACCCTAAAGTACAAGTACAGTCACATCAGCAAAACCCTAGTGTACGCGGTCAAAAGAAACTAAACAACCACCAAGTCACTACCTCCCCTATCCGTTCTATGTACTAAAGTCAAAATCATCCACTATCCCATCCTAGTAGTGAAGGCCTAATCCGAAGTGGGACTAGTCGAACCCCCATCCTCGACGTGTTCAGCCCCCGATCCAACTCCAATATGAGAGGCCTCGTCACTCGCCTCTCCTAACAGGTCATCACAAATGTTCAAAATGGACTCCGCTCTAGTCCTTATCTTCATTGCCCTAGTGGCCATGTGCTCCTGAGCTTCTCCAAGCTGTGCACAAAGGTCATCTATCCTTTCCTGGCCCTCGATCACATCGTACTCCAATTCCTTGATCCGTTCGGTTTGCATCTTGTTAGTTTCCCTTAGTTGCTTCACTTCGGCTTCAAGCCTAGCGTTGTCTTTGGCTAATCCCTTCCTCTCCTCTACTATGGCCAAAACCACAGTATTAGGGTAAGCATAGGTATGGCGGCACTCGCAACGCCTAAAACGGTTGGCCGGACTCCAACGTACAGTGGCTCCTCGTGGCCGAATTTGATATTTAATCATAGGGAGTACTCCGTGGGATTGCACACTAACTGATCTATCACTAGGACCACCTTGTCCGTCCATCCTACACCAAGTATAAAGGAAACGTAAGTACTCTTAAGGGGGATGACCAATAAAATCCTTAGGTCGGAAATTTCTAATTTGCCCAGGCCAATTCAAACTTAGGCTCTGATACCACCTGTGACAGCCCCACCTCTCCCTAGGGCGAACCCTAGGGTATCAGCGGACTGCCTGCCCAGCTCTCGCCGGGACTCAGTCGATCAGCGATCTAGTAACTCAAATCATCCAGTGGAATAACTTCAACCAACTGGTATAAACCTTAATAGCAATTAATTGACAAGCCACTTTCCAACTTAAAAGTCAACTAAACGTCTCACTTATTATTCCAAACTACAAATACATACCACAAGTCGAACTTAAGTATTTAAGTTTACAAAAGTCAAAAGTCAAAAGTTATCTAACAAAGGGGATTACAAGTTCAAGCAGAAAGAAGCTAGTAAGGCTCTTAATCCTAAGTCCGTTCCCGATCTGTTAAGGAAAACAAAGGGAGTGGGGTGAGCTAAAGCTCAGTGAGGTTCCAAGTAAAACAAGTAAGCACATAGCCAAATAAGGACATAATATAATCAAATAAATACCGTGTAGTGCAATAACAATTTAATCACAGTTCAATTCAAGGATACGGGTGGCTTTCAAAAGCCAACTTCCCATGAGCTTGATCATACCAGGGTCCGTTGACTCTCCGTCAACGCTTGTATTCGAAGAATATAAGGTCCGTAGAACACCACTTTCTCCAATCTCCGTCCACCAGTCAACCCCCTACCGGGCCCGCACTCCATAACAGTAGTTAGGTAATACTCGAGTATACCGGTTTCCAGTAATCAGTAAACGGTCCCCAAGATTTATCGGCCGTCTCGACCAAGCCCTTGCTGGCTCGATCCGCCGACTCACCTATGAGGTTGGGTACCCAAACAGTAGCAGTAGTTGATGGGGTATCACCCAAACAACTCAAGTACAGTCACATATAGAGAATTTACATCTCATAATTGCAGTATACAGAACAGTAGTTAGGTAATACTCGAGTATACCGGTTTCCAGTAATCAGTAAATAGTCCCCAAGATTTATCGGCCGTCTCGACCAAGCCCTTGCTGGCTCGATCCGCCGACTCACCTATGAGGTTGGGTACCCAAACAGTAGCAGTAGTTGATGGGGTATCACCCAAACAACTCAAGTACAGTCACATATAGAGAATTTACATCTCATAATTGCAGTATACAGAGCCACAGTGGAAAATGAGGGAGGTCGAGTGCGATAAAGTACACGCTCGCCTCCATTTTATCAAAGCATGGTTTGGCTCAAACAGTCGTAATTCAAGTATTCAGATATTTCATATAAGCAGATAGCAGGTAGTGGAACACTCACCTGTCAAGCAATGTAGTAGTCAAGCATCAAGTCGTGCGGTTACATTCACCACCGTTTCCACTCCTAGGGTAACGAGTGAAATCGTTAACGACTAGGTCTAATTCCAAGTAAAAGTGAGCTCATTTAAGTGACTAAGTGAGTGATTAACTCTACTCAATTTACCATGAAATTTAGGCCTAAAATGTAGTAAAAGTTCATGAGAAAACAAGTTTAACAAGTGCAAGAAAGTTGGACAAAAGAAAGGTTTCATTCAAGCTTTTAAAAGTTTCTCGCGGGTGCACAGTCGCGCTCGTGCAGTCTCGGTACAATGGCTATATCTCACTGTAGGAAGGTCCGAATTAGGTTCCATCAGTGGCGTTGGAAACTAGACTCAAAGGGCTTTCCAACGGTACCTCGAACACATTCTAGTTCGTCTCCTAGAGGAAACAGTAGCTCAGGAAAGTTGGCTGATTTTCCAACCCTGGATCAGTCTCAAACCCTAACAAATGCACACTAGTTCCTCATGCTATCTTCACTTGTTTTGGTTCAAATTCACCCAAATCAGTTCTCTAATGATCATATACTGGGGTTGAGTCATTTAGTATCATTGGAGTTCAAAATACAACAGAAGTGTAATAACACAATAGGAGATTTGCTTTGAGGACAAAAGCTAAACACCAGATTTGACATCTTATAGTATTTTGGTCACAATTGGAGTTACGTTTATTGGATTGGGGTGAACCTTATACTGTTTCGAAGATAAGACATAGGTCTACATTTCTTATGAAGACATTCAGATCCAATTCTCATACTAACTAGGTCGAATTTACCAAAACAATTTCAGTTCCTTAGTTTCGAATCTCACTGTCAGCTTAACTGGCAGGCCTGATTCAATTACTCATAACTCAATGCGCACAAGTCCACTTTAGGTAATTCTAAAGGCACCTGGAAGCTAGGATATAGGGCTATAATTCTTAAGAAGACATCGAAAGCTAAATGTGTCATCTTCCCGGTCAAAATAACCAATTACAGAGGCAAAAGATCAGTTCGGACAGAAACAGGGCATCAGGGGTATTTTGGTCATTTCATATGCTACAGTGCTTCGATTCATCTGAACCTTTACAGGTAGAATGGTAACTCAATCCTCTACAACTTTCATGTTTTGTACAAAAACTGGTTTGGCCATTATCATGGTCGAATATCCAGTTGAAATAAGTGCAAAATGTGACCTTAACAATCTAGTAAATAAGAAATCCTAAACCAGTCCACTAATGGTCCTTCTAGCCACTTTGCTTGTTCCAAATCCATTTCAATTCACACATGAACTTAACCAATCTCTAGCCAAGTTTTTTAGGCATGCTTAAGGTGTAAATAAACCACAAAAATCAATGAAAAACCCTTCCTTCAAAGGCCGGTCAGTCAAGCATTGAAAACAGTCCATAATCTTTTCATCATTTCACCAACCTTCATCTTCTAATGATTCTTGTTTAAATCACATATCAAGTATAAATCTAGCTTAAAGGAGGTTTTAAAATATGTAAATCCATCATAAACAACCATGAACAAAGGGTAAACATTTCATCAAACACTTGGTGTGCATACTTTCTACCTCAATTTCCTCTTGCTTAATTCAAGAGTTCAACCCAAAATCTTGTCCAAACAACATGTAATTTGCCATGGAAACCTCAAATACATGTTAAAACACTATAAAACCAAAATTTAAGGATTACTTACCTTTCTTATATGAAGCTTAGAACACCAAATCAACCAACCAATTGAAGCCTTGAAACTTGAATCTAGTACCAAGATTAGAAGGAAAACTTTCCCTAAGTTGCAATCTTTCTCTTGGATTTGTTTTGCTCTAAGTTGCTAGTGTTTGAAAGCTGAAATTTTTGGAGCTCTCTCTCTTCTTTTCTTGTCTAAAATTTCGGCCATAAGGGGGTTTAATAAGAGGGCCAAAGTGTTTTAAAATTTTAGCTAACCTTTAGTCAAACAAAAGCTTGGTTAAGGTTTTGCCACATAGCTCAATTTTTGTCCATAATCTCTCTTGATCTTTTGACTAATGCTAATTCCACCCTTCCAAGTGTACCAATACTTAATTAACAACCCTAACCTATCTTTTAAAGTCCTTAATACAAAACAAAGCCACTTGGAAACAAATAATTGGTGGATTATAAAAAAATCAACTCAAGCAAATGTTTTTCTTCAAGTAAAAAGGGGTGAAATGCAATGTATGAAAAATGTTGTAATACATGGGAAATGTCATGCAAGGGTATATAGTAAGTGGTCTAAATCTTAGAATAAAACATGTACTTAAGAAAAATTAGGGTTTCAAGTGAGGGTTCTCACACTATGAGTCGACTAGTCAATTACATCGCAAGATTTACAATCAAAAGTAAGCAAGTCGGCTTTCCCCAAAATTCTTTCCATTCCGAGCTCCTGTTAAGGAAAACAAACTAATGGGGTGAGTGAACGCTCAGCGAGGCCAAGAAAAAACATGCAAGCACATAGTTCAAGTAACAATGACACTTGTACAAGAATTAAACCTATAAAGTTCAAGTAATTCACAATTAGCAATATAACACACTCAATAAGGATACGGAAGCTCTCAGGAGCTAAATTCCACTCGCTTTGCCGAGGCTCAATCCAATACCTCCACGTGATGACACTCCGTCAACCGGGTAGGTATTAACTCCGTAGAACTCCACTTACTTCACACTCCCATTCACCATTTCACCCCCTGTTACGGGCCCGCACTTCTTTTATGTAAGGCGATACTACTCGAGTATGCCAAGCGAGATCTCTCAAATAGATCAAACTTATGATTTTCTCATGGCTCACCAAACTTCACGACCAAGCCCATGCCGGCTCGAGTCGCAAGGTCGGTCGATGAGTTTGGGCGTCCCCCACTATTATAAGTAGAAGTCGATGAGTTTCACTCCAATCGACATTGATCCAAAATAAGTATAACTCACTATTGTAACACTTCACTTAATTCATTTAGCAAATTCACTTCACACAATTCAATTATAAATTCACTTAAAAGAGAACGAGTGCGATAAAGTACACACTCGTCTCGACAATTCCAAAATACTGAATTAATGAGAAACAATTTAAGCATTTAGCAACACGTCATACACTTGACACTCACCAATTCAAAATAAGTGAGTAAAGAAAGTCTTTAGTGATCCACTCCGAGATTCTCCTCAAGACTCTCTTGAACGCCTGAAGAAAAACGACCAACAATCACTCTCATACATTCACAACCCTTATCAATCAAGGTAGAATGTACACTTGCTTAAAAATTAAGACAATGTCTTAAAAGAGTTTCACTCTATTGAAATTCAAGATTCAAAGTGAGAGTTTAAAGTCACAAGGAAGAACTCGTATCCTCCATGAAATCGGGCTTAAACGAACTATCAATATCAAAAGGAAATGAAAAGTTTCTTAAAAACTCATTTCCTAAGAAATCAAGAATTTTAGCTTTGCGCAACAAACTTGGTAAAATCAGATCTTGAGTTAGGTATGTCCAAAAATGGGAAAATTTATACCGTTGGAAACTTGATCCAAAATACTAAAAGTCCCCAGAAGACATTTTTCCAAGTTTCCAAACAGAAAGCACCCATTTTTCAGCTAAAAGTTGCTGATTCAAGAAGGCAAGACAGATCCAGTCTTGATTTTCAGCGATGTTTGGAAATTCGGCAAAATTCGTAGGAAATGAATCAGTCTCTAAAATTTGTAACACAATAAAAGTCCCAAATAAAGTTTCAAACACATCAAGTGGAACTAAATTTGGAGTTTTGAACAACAAGATATAATAGTTTGAAGTCGGTTGATTTTCACGACCTGATCAGTGAATTTCCAGATTTGAAGATCAATCTTTGGGGCATCATTTGGATATCGAAATGGCATTGAAATTACGCCAAATTTGATACACTTAAACCTCCATATATGGAAATAGCTCTCTATCAAAATTTAGATAAAAAATCTTACGAGAAGGCAGTTAACAAAACGATCAAAGTTTGTGAAATCTTTCAAAGCAAATCTGGCATCCTATTTCTCTTTCTTTTCCAAAAGTTTTGTCCAACGAAATCAGCCCCAATTCACTCCATTTTTGAAACCAAGATTCCAAAAACATTTAATAAGCAATTGATGGTTAAATGACACTAAAATTTTTGAAATATAACATCCCAAAAAAGATTTGACCATTCGGTCAGCAAGGAAGGGAAAAGTTTCCAATTTCAAGCTTTGTCGCATTTTCGAAATCAAACCATATCTAGCTATATACAACTCCAAATTGAGAATGGTTTATGGCGTTGGAAACTAGGTTCAAAATGATACAATTTATCAGAAGACATCGTTTTGAAAATCTTTTCACAAGTGGGACAAATCGAGCCACAAGATGCAGCTTCCCAGTTTCATTCGAATAGATAGTCAAAACAGAACAGCCGATTTTACAGATTCGTTACGAATCACTCAAAATGAACTAGCAGGGGATTTTTATACCGTTGGAAATCTATGAATGTCTAGTTTTGAATGCCATAAACAGCACTCAATTTTGACTTTTTCACAAAAAGTTATGTTTGGACAAAGGACCACTGTCCGGGTACCCTGCTATACGTTTTCCAGATTTGAATCTTTACCAAAACTCAAGTTTTGAGCAACCATTCGATACGATTTTTGAAAGGAACTTTGTACACACAATATATAACATATATCCATCCATTTCACAGCCAACCAAGCATCAAAATTTTGAAATAAAAATAGAACAACATGGACAGAATTTTCGGCCAGCTTGCCTTGACAACTTTCCTTCGATTTCTCTCCACTTTCTAACCATAATCATCTCATTCATCACATAAACAACCATAATCAAACAATCAAGCCTCAAGTCAACTACCTAGATGTTTCATCAAGTCAGCTAGCCTATGATTTAAAGCGAAATAAATGGTTCCTCAAGTCCGCTAGCCTATAACGCGGTTAGGGTTTCAAACCCATGAAGATTAACCGCTAAACTTTGAAGAAATGGAAAGATTAAATAGATGAAGTGATTACCCTTGGAACCCTAGATGAATACCATATTTTCCACTGAAAATTCTCCAAGAAAATCCACAAGATTGCTTCTTGTTCCAAGATAGAGTGGTACTCCAAGTAGTATGCGATTTGGTGGAAGATTTGTGAGTGAAATGAAGCTAGATGGAATGGAGTTCTTCTTTCCTTCTTCCTTGTGAGGGTTCGGCCGAGAGTGAGGAGAGAGAGATGAGTGAGTTGTGTGTTTGGCTTGTGTTGGAATATTGGAGGGAAAAGTAGCCAAAAAACTTGCCAAAAGTCAACTTTGAATAGTTGTCGGAATAGGGTTTCGTACTACCACTTTTTCTCGGGTTTGATACACTTATGCACTAATCCTCCAATGTAATTTCTCTAACACTATAATTTCTCACTCTTACTAGTCTAATATTAATTTCTCAAATCTCCACTTAGTCGTTCTGGCGCGACTTACGAGAACTTTCGACTCGAAAGCAAAATTTAAGGGCAATTCATGCAACTAAAATATAATTAACTAACTCTAGAGCAAATAATTATAAAAATGACTATTTTAAAAAAAATAAAACATGAGTCCTCACATTACTTGCATGGGAACTTGCCAAAATTGCACTTTAACCCCTAGCTTTCTAAATAATTCCGATATGGCCCAGAAAATTGGAAAAATCAATCAATTCTTGTCCCTTAAAATGTTAATTTTCTTTTGTATGCATTAATGTGATTTTTGGACAAATTATTCATGGGTTTTGGGATGAATTTTGAGGCTTAATAGTTTTTGATAGACTTATAGTTTTTGTTTGGATTTTTAGTAAAAATAATATTTTGTTTAATAGATTTTGTTTGGGTAATATTTTCGTTTTGGGGTTGATGAGAGGGTTTCGATTTATTTTTGTGAATTTTATCATTTGGTTTTGGTAGACTTCATCTTAAGCCCTTCATTTCATTTTTATTTTTAGACCCTTAACATTTGTATAAATAATAATTTGAACCCTCAAACTTTTTAATTTGTTTCAATTGGGTTCTTGCTTGTTTTAATTTCTTGAATATGGGTTGTTTACTTTCATTTAAATGCTTTAATTGTTCAATTTCATGTTTATTTCTATCTCTTATGATTATTTGATAATTAAACTGATGCCTTGACTTTTTTCTTAGTTTTGGAGGGTAAATAAGAAAAATTTCATTTCATTAGGTCACCAATTCAAGGAAGGTATACTCTACTCTTTATTTTGATTTTACTTGATTCTATGTGCCCCTATGTGACTTTATGTGCATAATTGCACGCCTTTTGAATGTTTTTATTTCATTTATTTATTCAGTCACTTTAATTGTTTTGATTTTGTATATTTATTTTCATTTAATTTTTTAATTATTTGGAAGGCAATTAAATGCCAAAATTTGTAATAGTTAGATTATTATTTTATTTTATTTCATTCGTTACCCCTTTAGATTGTAGTTAGGGCCCTCAATTGTAATAGTTAGGTCTTTATTTGCTTCATTTGCTTTGTATGTTTTGCATGCTTGTGTGTTTACGTGTTATTCGCTTTATAGGGCCTTACATCTAGATATCATGCTTATGTGCCATGTGTTTTATGTGATACTATGTGTTTACTTGCTTTCATTATGTTTTATATGATTTACTTGGTTATAATAAATGCATGACATCACCACACTAGTTCAACGTTAGTTGTGGTCCTTTTTCCCGTTTTCTCGCTAGTCCAACGCTAGTGGGAACTTATAGACATGGGTTAGTCCAATGCTAGACCCTTAGAAACCATCCACGCGCTAAATCATGTTTGTGTGATAATCACTATATTTTCATGCATATTTTCTACTTTTTAGGGTTTTTTATCATTTTGCATGACGTTTCCCCTATATGTATATCCCTTATCCCATATTTTCCCTATATATATATCCCTTATCCCTATGTGTTAAAACATGACATTTTAGACATGCATTCCATTTAAGAAAATTAAAACTAGATTAGATCATTTGCTTGATTAGATAGGAAATACCCCTCGAATATGGGATATGGACGAGTATGGCTTCTCTACGCCTTAACACGCTCGTATTCCCTCTATTAAAGGGAAAATTAAAGTCACGAATTTTAGCCCCCCTCACCCGTTATGATGCATCCTTTTAGGTCATGTATATCTGTATGATTATTATTTTCTTTTCTTTTCTTCGAGTCTCATCTTTTGCAAATTTCGTGACCTCTTCAAAGAGTCACTTTTGGACATCGCAATTAATGCGATTAGCACCAATCAAGTTTTGAAGAGACATATTGACCCTTTCGATAGCCATTAGGTCTAGGTTTGCATTTCATATAGTAACGTTCAAATGTGATAAATTTTTGGGTTAAATTAAGAAAACTTTTGACTAAATCACACAACTAGCTTTAGGCTAGGTTGAAAGGGTGTCTTGAATTTTTATCCTTGCCTTCCCTTTCTTCAAACGTGACTCCCGAATACTTTTCTCTAATTTTTGAAGACTTGGAGTCATTTAAAAAGAGGTTTTTTCTACTCTTTCTTTAAAAATTCATTTTAGGTGACTTGGTACACCTTAACTCAATACCAAGTGGCGACTCCTATTTTTTTCTTAAAAAATCCTTTTTTAAACTTTTAATTTGGGCCAAAACCGTTGCACTTTCTAGTCCCATTCTAGGCCCATTTTCTTTATTTTCTTTATTTTCTAAAAACCAAAAACTCATTTTCAATCAAAATTAAATCAAAAATTCACTTTTACAAACTCATATTATTTTTATTTTTTTAAAAAAAATGGGGCGCAACAGCTGGCGACTCCACTAGGAACTTTAGAGGGTCCGAGCATTTGATTTAGTTAATTTTTTCTTTTTCTAACATTTTTATATATCACATTTGGAGGTTTTCGGTTGCATTTTTCCTTTTTAGGGTTTTTTACATTTAAACACGTGCAATCATCTCGATATCCGTGCATATGATGAGTAATGTATTTATTTTCTTTCATTTACTTATGTTTATATATCGCGCATGCATCTTGGGGGAGGTAGCTACCTTAGAACCTTCAACCGCATTTGATGGTATTATAATCCCTCCCCTCAAAAGAAAGCACCTCATACGTGCATGCATTACTTTTTACCCTATTTTTTTCTTTTTCTTTTTCGTGGGCGCTTCTCACACTTCCTTGTAGGATTAGGATCGATTTTCTTAGGTAGGCGAATGGTGTGCTCTGTGCCCATAGCGATGCGTAAGGGATCACTCAAGCCACCGACCGAAAGCCCTGGGATTGATGACCCTTCGCCTTTTTGTCTGAAGGCTTGGGAGACTGAAGCCTTATCGAGTTTAGATGCATTAGTAAGCCAAGCCTCATGCATCCATATTAGAAATACCCTAGGATAGAGTCAACGTTATCCAACTAGGAACACTAAGCACGAAGGGGATTCCACTCCTCTTTTCTTATTTTTCTTTTCGCTTTTTATATTGTTTAATTGCCACAACGTGTTATGTGTTGAACTAACATTTCCTTATCTTTTGCATTCAAAAACGCTAGAAAATAAGAGATCTGGCATGATCTTCTTTTAGAACCTACCCTCTTAGATAGGCTATTTCACGTTTAAGATTCCGATGTATTGCATTTGTAGACTAATAATTGCATATCATTTTAGGCCCACCCTGGCACACAAAGGGTCCATTTAGGTCATGTTTTCATTTCAAATTGCATGTTTAATTGCTTTGATAAATTGGCATCATGTATAAACTTTAGAAGGGAATGCCGCATAGGGAATCCCACGTTAGGAATAAACCACCTCGTGTCTCGGATATGTAATCCAAAGAGATTTGCACGTCTATATTTCGTGTACCGTCCAAAGGGGTAGTGCACAAGGTAAGGTAGGATCCGATCTTTTCCATGATAATAGAGCAACTTTTGCACATTAGAATATGAGCATCTAACAATCATTTTTTGGCCATTTTATCAAAATTGATAAAAATCCCTTGCGTAAAGGACATTAAGTTGAAGAAATTCACAAATAATTCCTCATTGTTGAAACGATAAATATATTGAGGCCAAATCTTGATTTTAGAAAGCTCATAGACTAATGCATTGCAGTGAAATTTGTACAAATGGGTTGACAATTTAGTCAATTTTCAAATAATTCATTTACTAGTTTACTCACCTTTAGGGCAATCTAGTCAATTTTCAAATAAACCATCAATTTTTATTCAATCCATTTGAACCAATTATCCATTTGACCAATCTCATCCAATCCATTTTATCAATTCATTCATTTTTAGGACAATCCGGTCAATTTTAATAAATCATCAATTTCATTCAGTTCATTTGACCAGTTCACCCATTTTTAGGGTGATCCAGTCAATTTTTGAATAGATCATCAATTTTATCCGATCCATTTGACTCGTTTATTCTTTTTTAGGGTTTCGATCTAAGGTTCACTGAATAAACTAGTCGAGACATTGCAATCCTTTCAAGAGTAGGCTCTTTCACACAAAGTAATCAATCCATCCGGACTTTGTTCTCATTTTTGTTTGGACAAATGTCTCTTGTCACTCCAATTGGCCAAATTTTTTAAATTGTTTTCACTCGAATATCAATAAGTGGATCAGATTAATCAGGTATTGTATAGTGCCTACCTTAGAGGATTGCATTCTCATGATTAGGCCAACCCTTGGCACAAAAAGGGCTCCCCCAATAGGACATGCATCCGAATTACTTTAATTTTTACTAACTCCCATCTTTTTCTTTTTCTTTTTGTTAGCAGTTAATCAAGAAGGGAATCTAAATAGGGTTTTTCCTAAATTTTCAGGTAATTATAAACATAGCTACACGAAAAGGCCCCATCATTACACGATCACATTGCCGAGTTTTGAGAAATAGTGTAAACATGAGTACACATCCTGAATCGTCCGAGAGGTCTGCAACGACGCCAACAGCCGACCTTGCAATTTGGGAGTTCAATTGAGCAAGATGTTAAACAAATTCAATGAATTGAGCATGGAAATGACACCCAAAGGCGCATGATTGACCAACTGGTTGCTAGCAGTGGTGGTATCCAACATGATCCCATGCCTATCAGCCAATCTGAAATACAACACCAATCACCTCCTCTATCCCATATCCAAGTTACCTTTGCATCGTTCTTTGCAAACATACCCGAAGAGACTTTCACCTACCCCGTTTCCAGTTTTTCATATACTTACCCCCATAATATTCAAGTCAACCCGGCCAGCATTCAAATGTCTCAAAATTACCCAGACTCTCAAGTACCTCATCACACCACATTTGAGGCATTTACCCCCAATGAGGAAACTTAAAAATCCCGAGTGAGATCGCTCCCTCTTGAAGGGAGTTTCGATAAACTTGAGGAGTTGTCTTTGGTTAAAATCCATGCAAATCATTCATGCGTGTGTCTTTTGTTTAACTACGTTTTTGTAAATAGTTTTGAATCAAGTGGCTTTTGAAAACACGTCTTGTTTAACGAGTAACATGCTATTAAGTTTGATCTTTATCTTGAAATTCAATAAAATGTACAGTTTTATATATACTGTGTTACGTACGCATTCTTTTCAGATGGCCAACAATAAAATCCTCTGACCCTTTGGATATCACTGTTCCGAAATTTGATGGCAGCAATCTCAATATCTCACAAATGTGAATTTGGATTTCAAAATGAGAGGACTAGCGAAGAGACATCCAAAAATGTTTCAAAAAGGCCCGAATGGTATAAAAAGAAACTCAAGCTGAATTGGATCAAGATTAAGGAAATAAAAGTCAGTAGTCACTTCATAGGAAGCAGCTAAATGCCATTTGTCATAGTTAGGGCTATCAAAAGAGAATGACCCATGCTTACAATAAGAAGATCAAACCACGACTATTCGAAGAAGGAGACGAAGTGTTGAAACGGATTTTGCCAGTACAAGAGGAGGCCAAAGGCAGGTTTGCCCCAAGTTGGCAGGGCTCTTTTATCGTCAAGAAGGTATTGCCTGGTGGAGCACTTGTTCTCGCAGAAATGGATGGATAAGTTTTCTCTCAACCGATCAATTTGGATATATATAAGAAATTCTTTATCTGATAAATGGAAGTTTCCTTTCAGGGCTAATGTGAGGAATAGAATGAAAGTCAGGCCTTCTTCCTTTCCAATTAAACATTCTATCCCTAATTATCTCTGTTGAACTTTCAGAATAAATTATTTTCGTTTGGCAACCCCTGAGGATCGTAAACCCTACACTGGGGCAAGTTTGAGTTGAAAAAAGAGGAAAGAAAAATCTCAAGAGGTGAAAAGTGATAAATGAACAAAAGGAAAGAAAATTAAAGAAAAAAATTCAGTTAAAAAAAATAATAAACTGGGGTAAATTTTGAAAAATTTCAAAAGATGAATGGAATGAGAGAAGAAAAATGAAAAATGAAAGAGAAGAGAACCTCAATTGAGAATAAATTGGAGCAAGTTTTGATAGGGTTGGCACAACAATGCGATCTCAGATCATTTAAACCACTTATAAAATCTGCATTCAAGCCTTAACCTTTTTTTAGTATCTCACCTGACCACATTACAAAAAACTGAAAGTCCTGACTTCCGTTCTTTGTGTCACCTCTTTTAAGGAAATTTTCTAAATCACATGGCAAATGATGTCAAAACACCTTCACCTATTTTGCAAGGGAAGGATTGTCGTACTGATGCCATCATTTCTTAAAACACATTTTGAGTTGATGAAGGCTATCAGCAGGATTTGTTCATCAGGTGAAAACCCGAAAGGGCACCTTTGAAAAGAAGAAAAGGAAAAAGGAAAAGAAGAAAGAAGAAAAAGAAGAGAAGAAAAGGAAAAAGAAAAAGAGAAAAGAAGAAAAAGAAGAAAAGAAAGGAAAAAAGAAAAAGAAAAAATAAAATAAAAGAAAAAAGAAAATAAGAGGGTGGGGGTAATCTTAGTGAAGACCCGAAAGGGCACTAAAATAGGGTTTCCCAAGAAAAGTGAAGAAGACGACAACTGGTGACTCGGTTTGTTTGGATTCCTCTTCATATTATGATTTTTCTGCTGACATTGAATTCCCGACGGACGATATCCAAAAAGTCAGACAGGATATTTTGTTAGAGGTCAATGTATTTTGGTCATCAAACATAAATTGTTGAGCTTGTGAGTCATCTCTCTAAGATCATTTTTCCTTCAATACAAGTTGATGGTTATTTTTTGGCATTACATTGACTTTTATCATTTTGTATAAAAGAAAATTTTTAGGTGTTGCATGGTTTCATTTGTCTCATTGGATTTTATCAAATAACAATCTTCATGGTTTATCGAAAGTGCATGTGTATAAATTTTCATGTTGAGTTAGCATTGGAAGGCAAAGCAGCTTGGATGGGGTTTGCGGTACAAGGTTGGGTTTTACAGCATCGAGCGAAAAACATCAAAATACTCATGTTTACACATTTCTTGAAAGCTAGACGAGTCAAATGGTGGTGGCAGTATTTGTTATTAGGATTGTTCTTTCTCTTGCAGGTCCATACGTGTTTCAAATAACAAAATTGGGGCAAATTTTTTATATAATTGTGGAATGTCGCCTAAGAATTGAATATTCATGGTACAGATCGAGGAAGAGGTGTGAATCAAAGTTTTAAGGAGAAACAACAATGCCACAATGCAAAGCGAATGATCGGTTGCAATAATTGGTTGAAACTGGGGCAAATTTTTTGAAAAGATTCTCCCGGCAAATAATCAAAAACTTTTCCATGCACTAATGCTTCTTTCTTGGTAATTTAATTTCTTGTTGGTGAGTCTCAACGTTTGCCGCGCACCCTTCTACCCCCCTTCTTGATAATCAAATTTAATTTCTCATTAGTGAAGTCTCAGCGTCCGCCGCGCACCCTTCTACCCCCCTTATTGACAAATCAAATTTAATTTCTTGTTGGTAAAATCTCAGCGTCCGCGCGCACCCTTCTACCCCTCTTCTTGAAAAATCAAATTTAATTTCCTGGTGGTCAAAAAAATCAAATTTAATTTCTTGTTGGTGAAGTCTCAGCGTCCGCCGCACACCCTTCTACCCCCCTTCTTGAACAAATCAAATTTAATTTCTTGGTGGTGAAGCCTCAGCGTCCGCCGCACAACCTTCTATCCCCCTTCTTGACAAATCAAATTTAATTTCTTGTTGGTGAAGTCTCAGCGTCCGCCGCGCACCCTTCTACCCCCTTTCTTGACAAATCAAATTTAATTTCTTGTTGGTGAAGTCTGAGTCTCAGCGTTATCCCCCTTCTTGGAGCGTAACCGCGTCTCTCAGCGCACCTTTTTCTAATTATGTCAATTTACTTTACTTGATCGATGTTATGGCAGGTTCGGGTTTTATCCCACTGATTTTTTATGTTTGCTTGTTTCAGTTCACGATAGAGTAAATACAGGTAAGTATTTGGTGTCTACGTCTTTGTTTCGAGTCTCTTCGAAACTCAGACAAAGAGGGGCAAGCTGTAGACACCAAAATTTCATTTATTTAATTCAATTTTAGCTTTATTTTATTTTATTTTATTTTTATTGATTAAATGATAGTTAGTGTTTATTTTTATTTATTTTTATAAATTAGGTTCATCATTTTTATTTTTAAGATATTTTTGCATTAAATTTTTTAAAAGGAAAATTTTCACAAAAATTCAAATCCTCTTAGATTCAATTTCTGTAAAATAAATGAAAATTTTGCAATGCGATTGCAATTAGGAATTAACATTTTTGTTTACCTAAATTGATTTTAAAAAAACAAAAATATAATAAATAAATAAAAATAAGAAGATAGGTGGGGGGCTTGCATGTTGGACAAGTGTGTTAAAGGAGTATTAGATAAGTGTCTTGGGTTTTAGCACAACACATGTAAAGGGAGGGGGTAGGTGGCAAGACACTTGGAAACTTAGGAAAAAAGTGAAAAACAACCAAACAAAAAGAAAATCAAGAAAGTAAGGGAGGCTACGGGGCTGTGCAAGGAAAAAAAAGGAGGAAAAAAGATCGGCTGAAGCAAAAAGAGGAAAACCAGAGGAAAAGGCTACGGGTAATAAGAGAGGGAGGAGATTGAGAGCAGGTAGAGGCTGCCAAGAAAAAAAGAAAGGGAGAGGGGCTGTGGAAGGAAGAAACTGAGAGAGCAAGAGAGATTGCTAAGGAAAAACAAAGGAAAAGAAAAGGAAGAAGCTTCGGCTGGATAAGGAAAAAGGGAGGAGAAAAGAGGGTTTTTGGGCGTAGAAAGAAGGAAGAAAAAGGCTCGGGCAGGAGGAAGTTTTTTGGGGGAGAAAAAGAAAAAACTGAGCTAGAAGAGAGGAGGGAGCTTGAGGCCAAACAAGAAGAAAAACAGGAAAAGAAAATAGGGAGCTTCACTGAGGATCAGAAAAGGAAAAATAAGAGAGGAGGAAGAAGGAAAGTGAACCCAACATAGGCTGCAGTGCAGAACCCAGGTGGTTAAACGAATTTAATTTTCCCAATCTTCAAGTTGACGTCCATATGCGACCCAACACTCCTGCTTCCATCCCTTCTCAATTCCCCAAACTTTCAACTGGTTTTACCTTCATCTCCATATTTTTAATTCATGGGTTCACAAAATAAGCCCCAGTAAATCTACAACAACGGACGAAGTGCGGCCTCCAATCTCAGGTCAAGAAAAATGACCTTCGTTTCTGCTTCCAGGTATTTGATAGCTATCGCTCTCCTCCTCCTGTATTTCGAAATTGTATATGCCGACTTCAATGTCTCCTTTACTTCCGAAAATGTTGATAAAGGTCCAAACTTTGAGTCTTTGTTTGCTTTTTATGGTGATGCTAAGCTTGTTAGCGGCCATGATAAGTTAGGTTGATTGTTTGGTTCAGTTGCTCCAACTGGAGCTTGTGATTATGTTTAGTTGATTCTTGGTCTGTATGTGTATAGCCTTTCTCTTTTTCTTTTATTCTGGGTTCAGTGTTTGGTAGAGGATTGGGGTTGTTTTTCCTGTTAAAATGACATGTTGTGGTTTCATCCCTTCCCTTTGTTGTGCAATAGAACCGAATGTCGAATAGCTGAAAGTTGCGAAAACTTGCGAATGTGAAGTTGCAGGACGATGAGGAAGAAAGCTGCGATTACTTGCATGGGAACTTGCCAAAATTGCACTTAACCCCTAGCTTTTTAAATAATTCTGATATGGCCCAGAAAATTGGAAAAATCAATCAATTCTTGTCCCTTAAAATGTTAATTTTCTTTGGTATGCATTAATGTGATTTTTGGACAGATTATTCATGAGTTTTGGGATGAATTTTGAGATTTAATATTTTTTTGATAGACTTATAGTTTTTGTTTAGATTTTTAGTAAAAATAATATTTTGTTTAATAGAATTTGTTTGGGTAATATTTTCGTTTTCGGGTTTGATGAGAGGGTATCGATTTATTTTTGTGAATTTTAGCATTTGGTTTTGGTAGACTTCATCTTAAGTCCTTAATTTCATTTTTATTTTTAGACCTTAACATTTGTAAAAATAATAATTTGACCCCTCAAACTTTTAAATTTGTTTCAATTGGGTCCTTGCTTGTTTTAATTTCTTGAATATGGGTTGTTTATTTTCATTTAAATGCTTTAATTGTTCAATTTCATGTTTATTTCTATCTCTTATGATTATTTGTTAATTAAAGTGATGCCTTGACCTTTTTTCTTTGTTTTGAAGGGTAAATAAGAAAAATTTCAATTCATTAGGTCACCAATTCAAGGAAGGTATACTCTACTCTTTATTTTGATTTTACTTGATTCTATGTGCCCCTATGTGACTTTATGTGCATAATTGTATGCCTTTTGAATGTTTTTATTTCATTTATTTATTCAGTCACTTTAATTGTTTTGATTTTGTATATTTATTTTAATTTAATTTTTTAATTATTTGGAAGGCAATTAAATGCCAAAATTTGTAATAGTTAGGTTATTATTTTATTTTATTTCATTCTTTACCCCTTTAGATTGTAGTTAGGGCCCCCAATTGTAATAGTTAGGTCCTTATTTGCTTCATTTGCTTTGTGTGTTTTGCATGCTTGTGTGTTTACGTGTTATTCGCTTTATTAGGGCATTGCATCTAGATATTATGCTTATGTGCTATGTGTTTTATGTGATACTATATGTTTACTTGCTTTCATTATGTTTTATATGATTTATTTGGTTATAATAAATGCATGACGTTACCACACTAGTCCAACGTTAGTTGTGGCCCTTTTTCCCGTTTTCTCGCTAGTCCAACGCTAGTGGGAACTTATAGATATGGGCTAGTCCAACGCTAGACCCTCAGGGACCATCCACATTAAATCATGTTTGTGTGATAAACACTATATTTTCATGCATATTTTCTATTTTTTAGGGTTTTTTATCATTTTGCATGACGTTTCCCCTATATGTATATCCCTTATCCCATATTTTCCCTATATATATATATCCCTTATTCCTATGTGTTAAAACATGACATTTTAGACATGCATTCCATTTAAGAAAATTAAAATTAGGTTAGATCATTTGCTTGATTAGATAGGAAATACCCCTCGAATATGGCTTCTCTAAACCTTAGCACGCTCGTATTCCCTCTATTAAAGGGAAAATTAAAGTCACGAATTTTAGCCCCCCGCACCCGTTATGATGCATCCCTTTAGGTCATGTATATCTGTATGATTATTATTTTCTTTTCTTTCCTTCGAGTCTCATCTTTTGCAAATTTCGTGACCTCTTCAAAGAGTCACTTTTGGACATCGTAATTATTGCGATTAGCACCAATCAAGTTTTGAAGAGACATATTGACCCTTTCGATAGCCATTAGGTCTAGGTTTGCATTTCATATAGTAACGTCCAAATGTGATAAATTTTTGGGTTAAATTAAGAAAACTTTTGACTAAATCACGCAACTAGCTTTAGGTTAGATTGAAAGGGTGCGTTGGATTTTTATCCTTGCCTTCCCTTTCTTCAAACGTGACTCCCGAATACTTTTATCTGATTTTCGAAGACTTGGAGTCGTTTAAAAAGGGATTTTTTCTACTCTTTCTTTAAAAATTCATTTTAGGTGACTTGGTACACCTTAACTCAATACCAAGTGGCGACTCCTATTTTTTTCTTAAAAAATCCTTTTTTAAACTTTTAATTTGGACCAAAACCGTCGCACTTTCTAGTCCCATTCTAGGCCTATTTTCTTTAGTTTCTAAAAACCAAAAACTCATTTTCAATGAAAATTGAATCAAAAAATCACTTTTCCAAACTCATATTATTTTTATTTTTTTTAAAAAAAAATGGGGCGCGACAAGTTGATAAGGCTATCGGCAAGATTTGTTCATTAGGAAAAACACGAAAGGGCACCTTCTAAAAAAGAAAAAGAAAAGAAAAGATAAAAGAAAAAAAAAGAGAAGCAAAAGAAGAAAGAAAAACAGGGAAAAAATGAAAAAATATATAAAAAGGGTGGGGGGTAGTCTCAGTGAAACTCCGAAAGGGCGTTAAGGTAGGGTTTTATGAGAAAACGTGAGCATGGAATTGATTGGCTGGTGACTCAGTTCATTTGAATTTCTCTTCACGTTGTGGTTCTGTTGCCAGCGTTGAATTCCGAAAAGATGATATTCATAGGGTCAAACGTGGCATTTTGTTTGAGATCCAAGTGCTTTAGTTCATCAAGCATAAACTGTTGAGTTTACATGTTCATTTCTCTAAAATCAATTTTATTTCAATAAAAGTAAATGTTGTTTTCATATTATTGGGATTTTCATTATTTTTATGTACATAAAATATTTTTTCATATGTTTCATAGTATCATTTATCTCGATGGATTTATCAAATGACAATCCCTATGATTTATTGAAAGTGTTTGGATGCCAAATGTCATATTTGATTAAGCATTGGAAGTTAAGTAAATTTGATGCAGTTCGCAGAGCAAGTTGAGTTTTTACTATATCAGGGAAGAACGTTCAAGTACTCATGTTTATACATTTCTTGAAGGAGGGATTGATCGAACGGTGGTGGCATTATCTGTCATTATGATTATTTCTTTTTTGTAGGTCCAAATGTCCAATAACATCACACTGGGGCAAATTGTTTTTTAGAAGAGTTATCTGTCTCCATCAAAATCTTCGAAGTCTTACAAAAAGCATTCTGTAATAATTTTTCAAATTTTTGGCAGACTCAGATTTTATCCCACTGATCAATTTTTATGGCAGGCTCAGGTTTTATCCCAACTTTTATGGCAGGTTCGGATTTTATCCCACTGACCAATTTTCATGGCTGTCTCGAGTTTTATCCCACTGACCAATTTTATGGCATGTTCGGATTTTCTTCCACTGACCAAATTTTATGGCAGGCCAATTTTTGACAGGCTCGGGTTTTATCTCCCATTGACCTATTTTGGGCAGGCTCGGATTTTATCCCACTGACCTTTATATATTTGCTTGTTTCAGTTCGCGGTGGAATAACAGGTAAGTATTTGGTGTCTACGTTTTTGTCTCGAATTTTTTCAAAATTCAGACAAAGAGGGGTAAGTTGTAGATACCAAAATTTTATTTTAATTGTATTGTATTGTATTTTATTTTATTTTGTTTATTTTATTTTAGTTGACTAAATTTTCAAAATGATAGTTAGTGTTTATTTTTATTTATTTTAGTAAATTAGGTTCATCATTTTTTTAAAAACATTTTGCATTAAATTTCTGAAAAAAGAAAATTCTCACAAAAATTTATTTTCAAATTCAATTTCTTCCAAATAGAATGAATTTTTTTGTAAGGCAATCTCAATTAGGAATTAACATTTTGTTTACCCTAAATTTGTTTTGAAAAACAAAAAAATAAAAAAGGAAAAACAAGATAGGTAGAAGGCATGCATAATAGCTAAGTGGGATAGGTGAGTATTAGCCATGTGGTTTTGGCATTTTGCACACCACAATATTCAAAGGATAGGTGGCAAGACAGGTGGAAGATGGGGAAAAATCTGGAAACAAAGGGGGAAAAATCTGGAAAACAAGCAAGAAAGAAAGAAAGGGGCAGCGGGCAAGAGGAAACAAGCAAGAAGGAAAGAAAGAAACCAGAAAAAGGAAAAATGAGGGTTTTCGGCTGGGGGAAGGAGGAGATTTTTGGGAGAAAGAAAGGAAAAACTGAGAGAGGGAAACAAGAGAGAATCTGGGGGAGCAAGAAAGTGAGAGAAACTACAAAGAGATAGGGAGGAACGAGAGGAAAACTGGGGAGATCAGAGGAGGAACAAGAAAGAAAGGAAAAAAGGAGCTTCGGGGGAAAAAGGAAAAGAAAGGAAAAAAGAAGAAACCAGAAAAGGAAGAACCTGGGGAGAATCTGGGGAGGTCAGAGAGGAAAAACAGGAAGAAAAATGAAAGGAAAGGGAAGAAAGGAAGAGAGAGAGAAGAGAGAAAATTTTTCGCATAAATTTTTAGGGTTCAGGCTGATTTTTCGTCATTTTGGGAGGCAATTTTCCCTACTGAATCGGCTTCTTCTTGGATGGTTTAGGACATCTGGGATATCTACAAAAGGAGAAGTTTAACTTTCGTTCAGAAACATTTGCGAAATAACATTTGGAAGACCATCAAATTTGGCCGCAAAAGAGTAGCCTCACCTCCGCTGCATCAGTCCTGTCTGCGTTTGAAAACCCAGTAGAAATTCTTGCATTGGCCCAACAATTCAGGTGATTATTTTCGGGTTTCTCCTACGCTAATTCATGCTCCTTATGGTCATAGATAACGATAGTTCCCCTCATAGTTGATTCAGAATTTTTTTTACGGAAGTTTAGAATCATTAGATGGGTTTCTTCTTTTCATAAGCTATTTCCGCAAGTTCTTTTTTCTGATTTGTGATGCATTGGAAAAACTTGTTTGGTGATTCGAATTTGTTAAAGGATTAGAAGGTTTCAGTGTTTGATGATTTCGTGGTCTGGATGAAACAATGCTAGCTTTCAATGATTCCATCTTTGAGTTATAAGAGACTGGTTTCATTCTTTCTTTTGTTGTTGCATGTTTTTCTCTTTTTGGCAAATCAAGAATTTTGTCCAGATTATGCTAACTAAAATGGGTTGAGATATCTATTAGTTTTTTGGATTAATAAACCCGTGAGTTTTGATTGAGTGTGCATATGAATTTCTATGTTGGATAAGTTGCAGAAAGCTTTTGAAGTTGTAGAAGAAAGAAACCAGAGAAGAAGAAACTAGTTCGAAGTTTGCAAGAAAAATTCTAAAAATTACACTTTTGCCCCCAAATTTTAATAATTCTGCTATGGTCCAAAACATATAGAAAAATTAATCAATCGTACCCTTTTGGAAATTCAAACATTCTTTTTATGTTTTAACCATGTTTTAGACAAAGTTATTTTCTAGTTTTAGGAGATAATTAGAGATTAATTAGATTTTGAGAGTTTTATTTTGCTTTGATTTCGCCCCTAATATTTGTAATAATAATAATTTGACCACTAAAACTTTTATAATTGTTTCAATTAGGTCCTTGCTTGTTTTTAGTTTCTTGAATATAGGTTGTTTACTTTCATTTAAATGCTTTAATTGTTCAATTTCATGATTATTTCCATTTCTTTACATATTATTGCTTTTATTCGTTAATTAAATTGGTATATTGACTACTTTGTTGATTTTTGGAGCTTTAAATAGGGTAAATCCAAACCCAATTAGCTACTACTTCAAGGGGAGGTATTTTCTTTTATTATTTAAAAATCTTATGTGCTCCTATGTGATTTTATGTGTGCAATTACATTTTTTTGAATGTTTTTTTATTTTACTTTATTTCATTTATTTATTTATTCACTTTATTTGTTTTTTATTTTTTATATTTATTTTAATTTAATTTTTGATTATTTGAGAGGCAATTAAATGCCAAATTGTAATAGTTAGGTTATTATTTTATTCTTTACCCCTTTAGATTGTAGTTAGGGCCCTCGAATGTAATAGTTAGGTCTCTGTTCGCTTTTATTTGTTTATGTGTTTGCATGTTTGTGTGCTTATGTGTTTACTTGCTTTCTTAGGGTCTTTGCATCTAGATATCATGTTTATGTGCTATGTGCTCTATGTGATTTATGTGTTTACTTGCTTTTATTATGTTTTATATGATTTATTTGATTATAATAAATGCATAACGTCACCGCACTAGTCCAACGCTAGTTGTGGTCTATTTTCTCGATTTCTCACTAGTCTAACGCTAGTGAGAATACATGGGTTAGTCCAATGCTAGACCCTTAGGGACTGTCCACGCGCTAGATCATATTTGTGTGACAAATCACTACATGTCATGCATATATTCTACTTTTTAGGATACTTACCATTTTGCATGATATTTCCTCTCTCTATATATATATCCCTTATCCCTACGTGTGAAACATGACATCTAGACTTTCATTCCATTTAAGGAAATTAGGAGTAGATTAGCGCATTTGCTTGATTAAATTAGGGAAATTACCCTTTAAATATGGGATATGAATGAGTATGGCTTCTTAGCCTTAGCACGCTCATAACTCCTCTATAAAAAGGAAAATTTAGTCACGAATTTTAGTCCTCCACACCCGTTATGTTGCATTCCTCTTTTTTAGGTCACGTATATTTATATATTATAATTTTTTCTTTCTTCGAGTCTCACTCTTTGCATATTCGTGACATCTTCTAAGAGTCATTTTGGGCATCACAATTAATGTGATTCACACCAATTAAACTTTGAAAAGATATTTCGACCCTCCCGATATCTATTAGGTCTAGGTTTGCATCCATATAATAAATATCCAAATGTGATAAGTTTATAGGTTAAATTAAGAAAATTTTTCGACTAAATCACGCAACTAACCTTTGCTAGATTGAAAGGGTGCTTTGGATTTTATCCTTGTCTTCCCTTTCTTCAATCGTGACTCCTGAACCATTTTCTCTTGTTTTTCGAAGACATGGAGTCGTTTAAAAGGGGTTTTTCTCTACTTTTTATTTAAAAATTTATTTTAGGTGACTTGATACACCTTAACCCAATACTAAGTGGCGACTCATATTTTTTCTTAAAAGCCCTTTTTAAAACTATTATTTTGGACCCAAATCGTCGCACTTTTAAATCCCATTTTAGGCCATTTTCTTTTTCTTTATTCTCTAAAAAATCAAAAACTCATTTTTCAATCAAAATTAATCAAAAATTCATTTTTTATAACTCATAATTTTATTTTTTAAAAATGGGACGCGACAATCACAATTTCTATAAACCTCACTAGCAATTAGGCACTGGTCTCCGTAGGAGTCTTAACTTTCAAATAAAAAGATAAGAAAGTACACTTTACATCTATACCATTCACAAAGTTAGGATCTACAAAAGAATGGGTTGCCCCGAAATCAATTAAAACTCTAGCTAGGCGATGAAAAACGGTGATCGTACCTTCCACCACTTCAATCGGATTAGCGATTTACTGGTTGCCTAAGGTATAAACCCTAGCTGGCACTTTTGGTCGGCTCCCTCCGGCACTCGACTACTTTGAAGCGGACCTAGTAGGCTACTGAGTATTCCCTCCTTCCTTAGGGGCATTAGGGCAACTCGAGATCCGATGCTCGGCACTACAGCAGAGCAGACACTTTTCTTGCTTTCTAAAGCACTCGGCCTCAGCGTGGTTAGACTTGCCACAATATCCACAAGTCACATGAGGAGTCATAGTCTGACCAACTTGAGAATTCCCTTTCGGCTGATCTCGCCCACTCTGATTTCCTTTTGGCGGGCTCCCCTTGATGAAACTCCTCTTGGTTTTCCGGGCATCCTTACTCCTCTAACTCTTCTTCCCATCTTAAGGGGTTGGTTAGACCTCTCGCGGTTTAAGGCATTGTTTGGATTACCCCTCTTTCTAGCATAAAAGGTTTTGGATTGGGACTAAACATTTTCTACCCTCTGTACCTTATCCAAGACATCTGTAAAAGTGGTGATCTGGGCTGCTGCTAGGGATTCTTGGATTTCTACATTTAACCCTTGAATGAATCTCCTTATCCTTTTGCGTTCTGTGACCACTAGTTTAGGGACAAATTTGAAAAGTTTGGTGAACCGTTCCTCATACTCTGCTACACTTAGCAACCCTTGTTTCAACCTAATAAAGTCATCCTCCTTCTTTTCTTGTATCATTGGCGGGAGGAGTTTGGCATTAAACTCCCTCTCAAAATTTGTCCAAGTCCAGGGGGTTCGTTCTCTCTCCCATTTCACCCTAATAATATTCCGCCATGAGCGCGCCGCTCTCTCGAACTGGAAGATGGCGAAATTCACCTGCCTCTCCTCGGTATAATCTAGGGCGGCAAAGATCTCTACCATTCTCTCAAACCAATTTTCTGCCACTTCGGAATCAGATCCTTCGTGAAATCTAGGTGGGGCGAATTTCAGGAAACGCTCTAGGGCTCTATCCTCATCTCTCTCGTGGTTTCTAGGCGGGTTGACTGGCTCAGGGTCTTGGCGCTCAGTTAGACGCTCAAGGACATCAGTTATACGGTTAAGAGCCGTAGTCACTTGGTTACCCCCTTCATTCCTAGGGTTTTGGTTCAGACCGGTCGCTAATCCCTCATCTCTTTCGGGAGTGCGAGGTTGGCGAAACCCACGCCCACGACCCCGTCCACGTCCTCACCGATCCATTTTTAGCAAGAATCTAAACGCATAATTAAAAGAGGGTAAATAAGCATAGAAATTCAAAAACATATGCAAGTTGCAAAAACATTTGAAATTAAAGAGTAATTCTTTACATAAACTAAAAGTCATGTTACAAGTCAAGAGTTCATAAAACAAGTCAATAATGTCAAGTACAGGACATAGGCATCCAAGTGCCTTAAAAATATAGGGGTACAAGCAACAAAATACAAAAAGGTCTCAAGGCGAGGATCACTACTTCTAAGTCCTTAACTAAAATCAAAAGATCAGAAGATCACTAGTCTGAGTGGACCGAACTAGCAGACCCCATATCCTCAGAAGGATCCTCCTCGGCCTCCGCCTCCATAGGCTCTATCTCCTCCTCATCACTAGGGGCAACATTCCCAAGTCCTCCTCCACCCATGGTCTCCTCTATGTGATCGGCCATGGTCCCACACTCTGCCAGAATACCGTCCACATGGTATCTCACCTCTTCTACAATCTGAATAAGGAGCCCATCGGTCACTCGAAACTGAGCGTGGGAGGCGTCAGCCCTTTGACGCTCTTCGAGGACCCTAGTCTCAACCTCCTGAATCCTGACAGTTTGGGCCTCCATAGTGGCCCTCATCACCTCCATCTCTGCTCGAGCTATCCTGAGGTCATGGTCAACTGTCTCTTCTCCTCAACCACTCCTAAAACCACGTGGTTAGGATAGGTGAACCTCTTACGGCACGAGCATGTCCTAACCCGGCTGGCGGGTGACCACTGAAAGGGTGGTCCGCCTCCGACCATCCAAAATCGAATCACTGGAGAAGGTCCCTCGATCCTATCACTGTCGCTGCCACTGTCAATTTTCTACAAACAACCCACAAGACTCAAGATTAGGTCCTTAAAATCACTGGTGCCACTCAAAGATCTAACTTAAGGTTTATCACGAATTTCTATGACCGAAAGTTCACGACTCAGAACTCCTAACACTATTCCAGGTATTTCAAACCTAGAGTTCTAATACTAACTGTGATACCCCCATCTCTCCCTAGGGCGAGCCCGAGGGTATCAGCGGGGCGCCTGTCCAACTCTTGTCAGGACTCACGCACTCATTCTAACTTAATAGAAATCCACAAGTCAACCATAGACTTAAGATTAAAGGAATACTTCGAATATACAAGCCAAATTGTTGTAAGGCTACCATCTACAATTACAATCTAAAATCCTAAATATAACAAAGTTTACATTTCAATTATCTCAAATCTCATACAAGAGATTTACTAGTTTCAACCAAAAATCGCTAATCTAGAGTTTCCCAACTTCCACTTCCAAAACCTATTAAGGAATAACAATTTACGGTGAGCCAACGCTCAGTGAGACCAAGAAAATCAAGCAAGCAAGTAAATAGCACGAACCAAATCAAATAGCACACTTAAAAGCGATTTAACATGAATTTCATATAAGTGAGTGAGTAGCAAGTAAAACACAAGTAGAAAGGATACAGGAGCTTTCAGGAGCTATTCCCATGTCATGGCCGGTTCAAGGCATCTTTGGTTGACCCTCCGTCAACTCAAGTAGCAACATGTCCATAGAGCTCCACTTATTTCTTCCATCCACCATATCGCCCTCTCGGATCCGGAACCCAACATGCACGAGATGGCAATACTATTCAAGCATGCCAAGCAAGATCTCAAAAGATCAAACTATAAAATTTCTTATGGTTCACCAAGCTTCTCGACCAAACCCTTGCCGTCTCGAGTTACGAGATTAGTCAATAGGTTGGGGCGTGCTTATAAGTATAATTGGTCGATGAGACAACGCTCCAATCAACTTAGAATCGATCATAGCACTGAGTCGGGATGAAAGGCATCTCCCACCCAATAGGGTGTGGTACATGCTGCCGCTCAGTGCTCACGAGTTAAAAGCATCTTTGAGTACAAGTGCAAGTCACACAAATTCGTATAACGAGTAGCGAGTATTCAAGAGGGAGAGGACGAGAGCGATAAAGTACACTCTCGTCTCGACAAGCTTACAAATCACAAGAATCACATAGCACTTGTACAAGTATCATTTCAATCAAAGCAACATGAAACATGTACTTGACACTCACCAAAGTCAAGAGTAAAGCAAGAGCAAAAGCAGGAGGTCAAACGAGTTCCTCAGTGTCCACGTGATCACCTGAGACATGCACAATTACAGTTACCTAGGTATTCAACCAAGGCTAAAAAAAAAATCCTCTTGCGACACACACTCAAGAGTCTCAAGCTCAAGTCAAATTAAAAGAGAAACTTTCTCACTTAATCACTGAAATAATACTCAAGGAGGATTCAAAAATTCCATTTTCGAGTCAAGTCGTGGCAAGGACTTTCGATTTCAAAAGAGGAGTACAACGCTTAATTTTTGGCACGAAAATTGAGGAAGGGGAAAAATGTTTTCATATCTTAAAACTCCTAATCCTATGCCCAAGTTTTAGAATATAAGTGAGCGTTCACGTTTTTTAAATTAATGAAGTCAAAATCCATCAAAAGCGTCACTTATTTCATAGTAAATATTGAATTTAAAAGTTTCAAGTTTCAAATAGTGAAATTCCTCAAGAATTACTCTAGCTAAAACACTCAATTTATGCTTCATTTTCACGGAAACCGAGAGCATAAGACTAGGAGCTGAAAAATCTTATTTCGGAGTCACAGGAAACAAACTAGTTTCGCTTGAAGCTTGGCCAACTTCCAAAACAATCAAGCTTTTCGATCCAAGTCAAGAAAAATCTCACGTGCTCAGTAAAATCCATTTTTCAAGTATGAAATGGGGTGTAAATAATAAAAAAGGTTAGGTTTGAAACCCAGAAAATGTTTCCAAGCCACTTTTGAGCTTTTGTCACTTTATAAGGAGAATTTCAGTTTTTGTAACGTTTTTTGAAAAATCATAACTTGAGTTCCATAAGTTCAAAAATCGTAAATCTTATATCGTTGGAAAATAGACTCAATGAACTATAATCTCTAGAAGACACTTTTACCAGATTCAAATCAGAAACCAGTAAAATTTTAGTTCCAAATTGCTGCTGCAGTAAAAATAGGGCAAAACAGTCTTGAATTTCAGTGAATTTTGAAATTTTATCAAAATTCATAAGAATCGAACTAGCCCCTGAAATTTATATTATTGAAAGAACTTCAAGTCTAGTTTCAAACGCAACAAACAAAACTCATCTTGGATTTTTCAACACCAAGATACAACAGTTTTTCGAAAGTTGGTTTTTGAAACCTGAAATACGAAAATTCCAACAAATCTACTTGTGAAACCTTTCTCTTTTGCTTTCGTTTACAGCCAACTTAATTGCTCCGATCAAGGTGCATCTAAGGCCATTGTTTTAGCAAGATTTTAGCTCAAGAAGAGGCTCCAAAAACTGAAATTTTTTGCTCAAACTTTCAGCCATGAGTATGGCCTCAAAACCAGAATTTTTGAGCTCCAAGTTGGAGCTAAATTGCGGCTGTTAAAACCAGAAATTTTAGTACATCGTTGGAGTTAAAATGAAGCTCTAAAACCTGAAATTTTGTCCTCAAAGTCTCGGCCAACAGTAGGCTTTAAAACCTGAAATTTTAACTATCATTTTCGTCCAAAGAGAGGGGCTCAAACTGAAATTTTTAGCCTCAATATTCGGCCAACTAGTGGCCTTGAAAAATTGAAATATATCTTGCATTTTTCGGTGAACAAGGAAGGTGCCAAAACTGAAATTTTTCTACCAAGATTCAAGCATTATAACTTACTTTTCATGCCACCAATGTGACAGCCCCACCTTCCCCTAAGGCGAACCAAAGGGGTTGGCGGACCGCCTGCCCACCTCTCGCCAGGACTACGAAGTCGAATCACACAAACTATATTTACTTATAAAATATATGTAAAATGAATATAATAAAGAAAATATAGAAATTATGTGCACGCAAATCGATAAAACCCTAAAACCAGATTTTTTTTTTCCGAGTTCTCACAACCAAAACAACCAACAAAGCAAGCCAATATTAACCAACAAAGCCATAATCTTGCAAGCTAGTAAAGAGGTAAAATCAAGCCATCAAGCAAGCCAAGAATCCATGCTATATCACATGATCATCCAACCAAATCAAGCATATCATCCCTTAAGGCATCTTCCTAAGAGCAAGTCAAGAAAGTAAGAAAATCCTCAAGACATGCTACCTAATGTCAAGGTTCATAGAACCCTTCAACAACCCCAAGTTTATCTAGCTAAGATTTAACTAAAAGATGAAAGAAAGATTGGAGTTTGGAGAGGTTACCTTCTTCCAAGGATAGCAAGCAAGATCTCAAGAAACCAAGCACTAAACCTCCAAGAATCTTCCCTCCATCAAGTCTTCTACCTAGCTTGAAGATGATCCAGGGTGTGAGTAAGGTTGGAAGCAAGATTGAGAGGAAGAAGATGAAGTTTTTTCTTGACTAAGGGAGAGGGGAGGTTCGGCCAATGGAGAAGAAGAGAGAGTATGTGTTGTGTGATTTTTGTGAAGTGAAATGGTGAAAGAGTGAAATGACATAAAGCTAACTTTTGTGGTGCAAAAGTCAACATTTGAATAGTAGTTCATTAATGCTCCTAATTGAGTTGAACTTAAATCACTCACCTCTAATCCCTCAATTAACTTTTCTTAGTCTACAATTGCTCATCCTTAACTCTCCAAGACCACTGCACTCTCAGACCAAATAATGCCTCGAAAAGTGTGCTTTCTCAAATTTTCACAAATTGGGCGACAAAAAAATTAAGTTTAAGAGCAAACGTGTTTTTTAAAAAAATTTAAAAAATAAAATGAGACAATGTACAATGCAGATGCAATTAAAATGAATGAAATAATTTAATTGGGGAAAATGAATAAATAAATAAATAGATAAGTTAGTAAAAGAGAATTTTGGATCCTCATAGGTTCCACAGTAGCTTGTCCGGGATGCGTTGACACTCCGTCAACTATAACATACAGTAACAATATCCAGTAGAACTCCGTTTCACTTCAGTCTCCATTCAACGTTTATCCCCCTATCGGGTTTGTACTCTAAACACGATAAACAATAAAAGTAATACTCGAGTATACCAAATCCAAAGGATGCATCCAGTGGATAAAACAATAAACGCTATCCATTGTTCATCAATCTCCTAGACCAAGCCCTTGCTAACTCGATTCGACTAGCTAGCCAATGGGGTTTGGGATCCCGGCACTTCACTTGCATTTCAAGTCAATCACTCAGTGGAGTCATGATAAACATTTGTAAAACACCTGAATGTTGCATTTCAAGTCCCTCAGTATAGTTGATGGGATAACATACCCAAACAACTTCAAGTCAAGCATATATATATCATTTCACATGTAAACAGTAGAACAGTGATCCAATCAAATTAGGTCGAGTGCGATAAAGTATACACTCGCCTAGTCAATATCAATTCAAGAGAGCTAGCATTCCAATCAATTGATAATCTCATCAAAACAACATTCAAATCAAGTACAAGTCAGACCATGCCATTAAAACACTTACCAAATCAAGTGAACAGTCACGTCTCGGTTTCGGGGTTTCCTTCTAACTTACCACTGACTCTTGAGACATGCCCAAGCTACAATTACACTTATCACCTTGATTAAACCAAATGAAAGATACATAAAACTCTAGTTTTAAAGTTATCAAGCATGTAGGTTAAAAGGTATTGAGTCTTGCAACCAAATGCATGAAATAAGGTTGGAAACCTTGTCCTTACTCTCGGCTTCTTTCATACAATTCTCTCACCATGATTACTTCATGTTTCTCCAAAACCAATGAATCGACTCATGCATGCCATGTTTAAAGCATTAATAATTTAATGCACCAAAAGGTACGAGTTCGCAGCCAACATCTTAGAGTTAAAACTAGAGTTAAAGTTCAAAGAAAATGGTAGCTACATGTCCTCAGTTTAAGCAGGAATTTTTCAGTAAAATAGCATTCCATTTGTCGAAAGCAAGGTTGAAATGTAACCATGGGTCACGGCTGGACGTTT
This sequence comes from Coffea humblotiana, assembly GCA_023065735.1. Classification (NCBI taxonomy): domain Eukaryota; kingdom Viridiplantae; phylum Streptophyta; class Magnoliopsida; order Gentianales; family Rubiaceae; genus Coffea; species Coffea humblotiana. Next base: position 34,668,260 of record CM041213.1, on the reverse strand, counting down.
TCCTCCAAAACAAGTTGTATGCAAGTCGATCGCTAACCAAAAACTCAACTTTCTTTCATGGTTCAAGTATAAATCATGCAATACATCATAGAGTGACTATAAGGCATGAATCTCTTTGAAAACTTCAACAAAAATCGAAGCTACAAGTGGAAAACATAGCTTCCACACTACGGTTCAGGCAAGAAAATTCCAGCTTTTATACAATTGGGTAAATTTGAAAAATTTTCAGCAAAATCAATAAACATGCAACTATGATTCAACCATATAAACATACTAGTTCTATATAAATAGTTGTCATGGTAGAAAATGTGATGACCCTATCTCCCCCTAGGGCGTACCCAAGAGTTTGGCGATCCGCCTATCCAGCTCTCGCCATAATTCATTACATTCACTATCATCAATTATCAAAATAACCGTTCAAACCTCCATATGAGCACTCTACTATTCAACCAATCATTCAAGCTTAATTGCAAACTAAAAGTGAAATGTAAGATACAACATCAAATATCCAAAATACATTCTATATCCAAAATACATTCTATCTACCAAAGGTACAAGTACAAGAGGGTTATACACCCTAGTTCATGCTTATTTGTTCCATACCACCACTCCTGTAAGGAAAACAAAGTGAAGGAATGAGTTAAAAGCCCAGTGAGGTTCTCAAACAAGAAACCAAGTAGGTAACGTATGAAAATATTACATTTAACACTTCACACACTTTACACAGTAATAAGCAGTCATTCAAGAAACAAACATTCAATCATTGAAAGGGTATGTACTCCTTTAGAGCCATTCATTCAGTCATTCCGTTGCCGTCCATTTCTCCTTATACCTTTGACATTTGAAAACATTTGAAAGTGAAAACTCCTTCAATGATCATTTCATTCAGTCAATCGTTCAGTCATTCATTTCAATCATTGCATTTCATTCACTGGCCAGTACTCCACCTGACTTTGTGGTCATACTCGAGCATACCAAACACTGTCCCAGGGTCACCAACCTCCTGATCGAGTCCGCTTTTGGCTCAAGTTGACTGGCAACGAATGGCAAAGGCCCAATTTAACCAATGCGGTACAGTACAGTACCGCATGACTTATATTCATGCACAAGTAATGGTCAATCAATTGATCATTGAAAATCCACTTTCACTTAGGTCAAGTGCAATAAAGTACACACTCGTCCATTGAAAATTCATTTAGCAATCATTGGAAAGTATTTAACACTCAAACAAACATACACAACATTCCACTTAGTCATTTAAAGCACAAACATGCAAGGAACACTTACCATTTGATCACAATCGTTTCACTTCAACCTTGGTTCGTCCTCTGGACACTTTCAAGTCCTGTGATCATGTAATCCATCAAGAGTAGTCACTTAAAGTCAAGATGATGAGAAAATATGAGATTCGAAGCTTCACTTAGCAACCACAGAAGCTATAGGTTTAACCCTAATATTAGAAGACCAAAAGGGCCACGGTTCCCTGTTTAAATCAAGATCTTATCAAGTACAAATCAAGTGAAATATTCATGCATGCTAAGGTTAACACACTAAGTATTTCAAATCAAAAGATGCAGGATTTAACCAAAGAAAGGTTTAAAACCCAGGAAAGTTTTCCAAAGTTTTCCAAGTCCCACACAATCCATTTGATAAAATTCCCAACTTTGGTGACATTCTTTGAAAGGTATAACTTGAGTTTTGTAGGTCGAAAAATCACAAAACTTACACCGTTAGAAAATAGACTCAAAGCACTAATAGGATTTAGAAGACATCTTCTTGAAATTCAGCTCATAAATTAGTCAAATTTCAATTTAAAACTCATTGCTATCACAAGTGAAAAAGCAGAATGGTCATGATTTTCAAGAAACTTTGCAGATTTGCTTGTATTTATAGAAATTGAACCAAACCCTGAATGTTATACCGTTGTAAGCTCTATGAATCTAGTTTTATTTATGTCTTAGTTGATCTTCTCGAACTTGACTAGGAGTGAGTGGTATGAGTGTTACTATCCATCCACTATGCTCAAATGAGTACTTGTTAGTGTAGCCATTGTAGCTAACATGCCTATCATATTGCCAAGGCTTCCCAAGTAGGATATGACTTGCTTGCATCGGCACTACATCACAAAAGATCTCATCCTCATAGCTACCAATGCGAAAGAAACAAGCATTTGGCGAAACACTCGAACATCCCGTGCTTCATTCAGCCACTGTAAATGATAGGGCTTCGGGTGTGGCATAGTTGGAAGGTCCAATTTTTTACCATGAGTAGACTCGCCATATTGTTGTTACTTCCCGTATCAACTACCACACTACACACTTTTTCCTTCACATGGCAGTGTGTATAGAAGATGTTACTCCTTTGATCTTCATCACCCTTCACTTGAGTGGTCAAGGCTTTAGGTGTCACCAACCCTACTACATCATTAGGTGGCAATATCTCTTCCGCCGAATCTTCATCCTCTACTAATGATGGCATGTCCCCATATTCCTTCTCATCATTCGTAACCATTTCCTCACTAGGCAAAATAATCATGGCCCGTTGGTTAGGACATTGCGAAGCAATATGCATAAAACCTTGGCACCTAAAACACTTGGCATCTAAATGATGTGGCTTAGAGACCTCACAGACAACTTTGGAATCGACTTCGGCAATGGATTCTTGAGGGACTGCTCTTGGTCTTGGAGAATTAGAAGCGGCCGTGACTTTGTCCTTCTTAGTAGGTTGCAGCTTCCTCCAATTTTCAGCATGAAAAGAGGCATTGGAACGTGAATTACCCCTCCTCTTGAGGTGTCGTTCCACTTTGACAGCTTTGCCCACCAACTCTTGCAAATTGAGGTAGTGTTGAAGCTCCACGATCTCTGCAATTTCAGCCTGTAAACCATTGAGAAAACATGCCATGGTTGCCTCCTCATCTTCATACACATCAGCCTTAAGCATCGCTCGCAATCACCATTTCCTTGAAGTAGTCTTCAACCATCATACTACCTTGCATGAGAGTTTGCAATTTTTGATGCAAATCTCGGTGGTAATTATTAGGTGTGAACCTTTTCCTCATAAGGCCTCGCAATTCTTTCCAAGTTCCAATAGCTCATTCCCTATTTCTCCTTCTGCTAGCACGGAGTTGTTCCCACCAAACCAAGGCGTAGTTGGTGAACTCGATAGTTGCAAGTTTCACTTTCTGCTCTTCGGTGTAAGTATTGCAATCAAAGATCATCTCGATCTTGTGTTCTCACTCTAAGTACGCATCCGGATCAGATTTGTCTTTGAACGAAGGGATTTTAAGTTTCATCCTTTTGATTGGCTCATCTCTGCGCCGGTTGGGACGTTTATCATAGCGATGTCGTCTTTCGAACTCCTCTTCTCCATTACTAGAAATTGCAGATTCATGATGAGGAACTCGAGTATTGCTGCATTTTTGGGATGCGACGGAATTCTCCAAGTTGTCTATCCGCTCATGAATCGGTTCAAGAGAACGGGTCAACATTCTTTGAAACTCACTTATGAGAGCTTAATTGTTAAGCTTTGGGTCAAAATGAGGTGATTCACCTCCATTGGACATGCTTAAGACCCTGAAAAAAATGTTAGTACAAATGATAGATATATAGACCTGACTATCACTCCCTTAGTGTTTACGCTCAAGCTCATGTTTAAGTCAATCACACAAAGAATCTCACCAACTCAACTTCCACAGCTTGTTACTCACTTAACTTGAAGAAATTAGTAACTTCCTGAAGGTGATGTTGACTTATCAACTTTGATTCGCACTTGTGGCAATGTTGGTTCGACTTGGCTAGAAGACTTGAATGACACGACCATAATTTTTTTTTGGACTAAAACTCAACGTAAAGGACCTTAAACTACTAGAAAAAATACAAGAAAATATTCTGGAAAAGGCATGAAAGTTAATGAGAACAACTAACCAGAATTTGGACTCAACACAGATTAGGAAATCAAGATGCAGTTCACGGACAGATTTGGAAACCAAAATGATATGACAATTTTAGAACGTTATGGACACCAAAACTCGACTTTAAAGACTCTAAACTACTGGGAAAATAAGCTTAAAGTAACGACAAGACAAGGGGAAAATTCAGACTTGGCTAAACAAATGGATGGAGTGATACCCGACTCAAGGAAGTATCGGATTGGCTGCAATTAAAGTTGTCTTGGCTTGGTCATTTCTTTTTGTCTGTCTTTAGAAGTTGAAAATTTGGAAACTTTCCTTTCTCATCCACGCAAAAAGGATTAGCAAATTCAGCTTCAATATGTCCTTCTCAATCTCGGCTTTGAACAACAACAAAAGAAGACTCGTGCGATGGTAATCCTAGTCAAACTAGGATTTGGGGTAGCAGCTGATTTCCTTTTTGTTTATGGCTGGGATTTGGCAATCAAATTTTGGAAATTCTCCTCTTTCCCACGCACACAAGGATTGGGGAAGTCAGCTTCAAAGTCTCCTGGTCCGTCTCGGTTTTGGGAACAGCAACAAATGAAAGTCACACAATGCAATCCTAGTCGGGTTGGGATCTGGAGTAGTGGCTGACTTTCTTTTTTTGTTTCCAGCCCTGACTTTGCTTCCTAAAACTTATTCAAGTCCTCGAAATTCTTTTCTTGAAGATCTCAGTTCGTTGCTGACTTCCTTTTTCTTTTGTACGAGCAGCAACAAGAAACGCGAACAGCAGGAACTTTCTTTGGACAAATTAGTGTTTGCTCCTTTGTCAAAATATGGTTGACGATATCTCAAGGATTGACACAAGAACTTGTTAGGGTTTGAATTCCACGAATTTTGTCAGTTTATGCACTTCCCAAAAAAATCCGACAAAGTGTCCAAGATTCTCCAAGAAAAATTCCTTTTTTTTTTGCACAAAACTTCAAGAAGAATTTCAAGACTTGTACAACAGCCAAGATTCTTCCGCGAACTCTGATAGATGAATTCTTGATTCTCAAGAAACTTCAAGATCGGAATTTTTTCAACCAAGAACTTCAAGTCAAGATCTTGGATAAAAATTTCAAGAAACAAGACACAACAATTCGGACATCCTTCACTCGACACGACAACACGAAACCCTAGGTAGATGAACACAACTTTCTTGACTCGATGGACTGATTTTTTTTAAAAAAAACCACGAACAACACCAGATTCTTGACACGAAGAAACGATTAACACAAAAGGAATAAAACCCTAATGTCGGCTAACAAGAACAAGGAAACACAACCCTGACAGAAACAAAATGAAAACAAGGGATATATGTGATACCTCTTCAACTAGCTCAGATACCAACTGATACGAACTCTATACGACGACCAAGACCTAGAAATTTGATTGGTAAGACGTTGGGAAGACAGAGTTGAGAACGACACAAGGAACCGCTCGAGTATCGAACAATAGAAAGACACCGCAATTGAGTGCGTTTCTCAATTGATAAGTCTCCGATCACCTTAGGAATAGCACTAACATGTCAAATTTAGCTTTTGCAAGCCATGGAAGAGGGCAACGCCCAACAGCAAGTTTGCTGGAAATTTTCTCAAATCTCTATCCCTTTGAATGAAAGGAAATACAACTCTAAATAACTCTACTAATACCTAAGATGAGCTGGACTAAGATTTTAACCAATTAACCACTCTACCATGGACTTAATAAACCCCACCAAACTAAACAATTTGACTCACTAATTATGGCGCTAACCATCTAATTCAGATCCAACTCAATATGAGATCTTGGACCGACTCTATTCCTACTAATTTAGAAAAATAATACTAAAAACTTGACATTAAAATTGTGGCCCACTTGAGTTTCAATGGACAGCCTATATGAACTCCATCTCGCATCAATACTAAGGCTGAAATTTTTGAACCCTAAGCTGGAAATTGCAAAGTAAAGCTGGAAAATTCTATATCGAAGCTAAAGTTCATACTAAAGTTGGAAATTCCCATGTCAAGACTAAAAAGGGCATACAAAGCTGAAAATGGCATCTCAAGGCTGAAAATTAACATAGCACAGCTGGAAATTGGCTACTAGAGCTAGAAAAATCGTATAACGAAGCTAAAAGTGCATATCCAACTAGAAATTTTCATATCAAAACTTACAAGTCCATATCAAGGCTAGAAATTCTCATTTCAAGGCTGGACAATTATAAATCAAAGCTAGAAAATTCAATCAACTTCACAAAACCATGAAATCTTCTTCAAAACTTCCATAATCAAGTCATATATCCATTAAAATGCAAGATAAGAAAGAGAAGGGAAGTTTCTTAGCTTGATATCTTCAAACCCCAAGGAGAAAATGCAAAACTAAAGATTTTTTTCCCAAATCACTCGACCACAAGCTTACTTGCTCCCTTCTTGCAACTTTCTTCGGATTAGATTTAGGTTTCTTGTTGATTTTCTCTCCAAATCAAGCAAAGATCAAGGTGAAAATTTGAAGTTTCTCCTCTCTTTTTTTATCTCTAGAGCTCGGCCAAAAGGAAAGAAAAATGGAAGAGTTTTTGGTGAAAATTGCAAGATAAAGACCAGAAGAAGTCTTGGTCAAAGGAAGCTTCAAACGTTGACACTTGTCATCTCATGGTTCCATTCCTATCTCTATCTCTTTTAGCCTCTAATTGCTAGTTTATGTTCCTCTAATACACTCTTAACACTTCTAATCATATAATCCTTCTAACACTACACCCATTCTTGTCCACCAAATTTATTACACACTTCACCAATTAATCACATTGCCACAATGCACTACGAAACTTAACATGCATCAAATTATAAAAGAAAAGATAAAACTCTCGACTCAATCATTAAAGTATTTATAAAATTAAGGCAAATAAATTAGTCTAAAAGAAAATATAAATTAGTTTTAGTTTAGTTTTTTTTAAAGAAATAAGGAAAATTATAAGAAGAATATAAAATAATTTTCAAGTTCTCACACAAATAAACTCCAATAATAATACATCTTGAAATATAAGCCTTTGCCTATCAGGAAATCAACAATAAGAACAAAAATTTTAAAAATTTGAAAACTTTTCACTTCACTCTTTCACCTCTGCCTCACACTTAAGACAACATTGTCCTCAGTGTTGGGGATAAAATAAAGAAATAATAACAAGTAAAAGAGATGAAAGTGAAACACCCCTAATAACAAATGGAGTGCCAATGATCAAGTGGAGTAAGAGAAGTTGCTAGTTATCATCCAATAATCAAAGTTAGGAAGCCATCCTACCAAGCCATAAAAAGACAAGAAAACACTACAAATAGGAGTTCAATACACCACCAAATAACCCAAAATAGATAGAAATAAAATTATAAAGAGCTAAACACCACCATTAATCCTAAACAAAAACAAAAAGATATATTAAATAAAATTAGAAAGAAGTCGGGTTGCATGCCACGAAGCGCTAAATTTTATGTCTTCAGCCATACAAGGCCGATATGATTATGGTAGGTGAAATGGCTCGGGTGATTTCACAGTTTCCTTAGCATATGCCTGCAATTCTACATAATTTTCTGCATCTCCATTGCGTTTCCAAATTGCAGAAAAAGAATATGTAGGATGATGTTGCAAGGGCATGACTTCTACATCATGCTCTAATATATATTTTGCACCATACAAATCGTTAGGAGCAGTAATATAGAAACAAGATTTCTCATATGAAGGATATTTTAAGGGTCCAAAAACATTAAATTCCTCTTTCTTTTTACCAACCCTTAAAGTTAATTTTCCTTCAAGTAAATCTATATTGGCTCCCCTCGCAGCTAAGAGCAGTCTACCAAGGATAATAGGCATATAAATATATTCCTCCATATCAAGAATAATAAAATCAATAGAAAAATAAAATTTACCAACTTTAACCAATAAATCCTCTACAATGCTTATTGGATATCGAACCGAACGATCAGCCAATTGTAGAATCACTTGAGTAGGTACTAGGTTAACAAACTTCAATTTCCTGAAAAATGATAGAGGCATCAAATTAACACTAGATTCGAGGTCACATAAACATTTATCAACAAGAAGATGTTCAAATTGACAAGGCATAATAAAGCTCCCTAGATTTTTCATCTTAACAAGAAGATGATTTTGTTGCACTGCACTGCATTCCTCAGTAAGAGATGTGAGAACCCGAAATTTTTCCTTATTTCTAGGTTTTAATTTATTTCCTTGCACCGTTTTCCACATTTTCTTTATTCTATGAATTTTCTGGACATTTTTATGAGCAAATAGGGTTTTAAACATATTTTTCTAGTATAAGTCAATTTACGAGATTTTTGGAACGAATAGTGGACGTGGGACCCGCTAGTGCGTTAAGTGAGAGAAATTCGATCAATTAGGTCAAGTTTTGCGTACTGAGATTTAATTACTAGGTGTTAGTAGGTGACTAGAGGTTACCTAGAGGAATTAATCATGGTGAGACAAGAGGATAGGAGTGAAATTAATAAGGTGCCACGTGTCGCAATTTCATTCGAGGTTGGACTTTGACCATTTTTTTCACCTTTACCAAAAGGCTAATTTTGACCAAATTCTCTCTCATTTTCTTCCTCTTGTGGCCGAGCAACATAGAGAGAAAAAGAAGAAAAAGAAAGCTTCATCTTGTCCCATTTCCTTGAGTGATCTTGCAAACCAACCGTTTAAATTCCAACTTACTCCATAAAAACACCTTGCTAAGGTAGATTGAAGCTATTGGTGGAGGAAAATTGGTGTCTAAGCTCCTAAGCTTCAAGCTTTGTTGAGGGAAGAGGTATTTTACTTGGAAACTTTCCTTTTGGTTCCATTAATGTCAAATTAAGAGCCTATGGTGGCTTAATAGTTGGATTCATGGATAAATTGGTGGTTTATTTGAAAGTTTAGTGAATTTCTGATTTTATTGGAATTTTTCTGTTTTATATAAGAAATGTTAGTTAGCCTTGGATTTATGGTTTAAAATTGAGCCAAATGGAGCTCTTGTGTGTGAATTGTGATCAATTGTGAAAATTTCCAGCTTTGCACAAAATTTCAGATTTAGGGTTTTGGGAATTGGGGCTTTTCTATAATTGTCTAATTAAGGTGCAATTGATGGTGAATGAAGGGTATTGTGACCCTAATGGTGGTTAATGACTAGTTTATGATTGAATTGGTTGGTTTGGATGTTTGCTTGTAGGATGGAAAGTTGGAAAATTAGGCGAAGTGCTGTCAAAATTTCCGCAGGAATTCCTGAGCAGTCTCGGGAAATCTGTTATAACTCGATGTAGGAATATCGGAATTAAGTTCTGTTTGTTGCATTTTAAACTAGACTCATAGGGCTACAAACCGTGTGAATTTCAGACCCTAGTTCTGTCTGTGTGAATTATAGTGATTTTCCAAAGTTGACTGAAATTACATACCTGTTCTGTCTTGGACTGGATGATGCAGCGACTTGAGGCTAGAATTTGACTAACTTGTGATTCGAATCTTGTAAGCATGTCTTCTAAGTAATTGTACCCCTTTGAGTGTATTTTCCGATGGTATAAATTTTATCAATTTTGGGGCTTAAGACTTGTGAGATATGATATTTCCAATGAGGGTGCGCAAAACTGGAAAATCCTGTTTTCCTAGAATTAGTTTTATTTTCCTTTTTCCTCTTAGATTTGAAGTTAGTGGATCATAGTAAGTATGGTTTTGGGTAGATACAAAGGGTTTTGGATCGTTCATGTCTTTAGGGCCACTAACTACCTTTTCACTCCAAAATTTCACTTTGTATTGCTTTGGTAATTTACTTGGTTAGACGTGTGACTCGTAATCGAGTCTCACTTGTTTTACCTTGTTGGTTAGGACGTGCCGGTGACCCAAGTACCTCGAGGGGAAACGTTTGAAGTTATTTGTGTGAACTGGTGAGTGTACCACTCCCCTCACTTGTTGCCTAACTTTGTATATGTGCTTGCAAATTGTAACTTGAATGACTGTACCATCTGTTTGTCCGGTGTGAGACGAGGGTGTACTTTATCACACTCGTTCTCTGGCCTGTGTGACTTGTTTCCTGTATATGTACTTGACTCTGTTACTTGTGTCTTCTATGGATCTCATGTACACCTGAATCTGTTATTGATACTTGATATGATGTCGTTTGGACGCGTATCAACGACCTTCCTGTGCCTGTTAACTCTGAGCTCAACCTCATGGGTAGTTACTTGATTCGACCCAGCAAGGGCTTGGTCGAGGAAATTAACGAACCATGGGTGCCTGTTCTTTGGAAATCCTGGGTATATGAGACTCTAGATTTCCGGTATACTCGAGTATTACCAATCTTTATTACTGCTGAGGTGTTCGGGCCCGGTAGGGGGTTGTTTGGTGGGCGGAGTCGGCGTAAAGCGGTGTTCTACTGGACGGGTTACTTATTTGAAAGTTGGCGGAGTGCCAACTACTATTTGGTCAAGTTCGGATAAAGCAACGAGAACTTTGGCTCCTGAGAGCCACCTGTATCCTTTCCACTTGATGTGTCTATATACTTCCCTATTTGGTGTGCATAACTGTATGATTGATACGTGAAATGCCATGATCCATGACTACTTGTGCTTTTGGTACCTCATTGAGCGAAAAGCTCACCCCCTTCCCGTTATCTTTGTTTCCTTACAGGGAACAACTCTTTTGAAGAAAGGGTCAAGCTAGTGTAAATGTTCTTTTGTAACGCCTTTTGTAATTAAACCCTAATGTGGGATTTGAACATGTCATTTTGAATCGTAAAACCCTAAAGTGGGTTGTGTGTATATATTTGCTCATGTATATATGATGTATTTTCTTGGAAATGTACTTGTCTATGTTTATTCAAAGTTTCGATATGTTTGGATCGCGTTCGGACAAGTTCGGACGGCAAACGCGAAAGAAAAGATTTCCGGCCGGATTGTGACGTGGCAGTCACTGTTCATGTTCGTCCCGTTTTCGTTTTCGTTTCGCGCGCTTATTGTTAGCTTTACTTAACGATAGACTTTTCGAACGTTTAGAAATGCTGGAAATGAATGTTTTAACCCTAATGAAGGGTTCTTTACACTTGGTTTAGCACGTGTGACCGATTAGTAGTCCTGGCGAGAGCTGGGCAGGCGGTCCGCCGAACCCTTTGGTTCGCCTTAGGGTGAGGTGGGGCTGTCACAAGTGGTATCAGAGCCACGTCGCGTGGTCTCTGCGCGGAGTGAGCTTGGGCCGAGTGGTGTTATGGTCTTGACTTCGTGAATGCGTTCAAAGGATTAAGTACTTTTCTTGGGCGTAAGCTACGAATCGTGTAAGTTATAAGTGTAAAAATCCTTAATATGGGACTTGAGGAAGATAGGTATGTATGTCGGGTAGGAATCTTTAATATAGATGATTTACTCTTGGGACCGGCCGGCTCGAGTTGTGAAATATCTTATTTTGGATTCTTGCGCCCGGAATACGCATGAGATGAGGGCCTAGGTTAGAGATGACTTGGGCAGACTAGAACGTGATTCTATGGTACTTTGAATGACATATTGGGGTTTCATTAAGTGCGGTTAGCCTGTTTAAGATATAAACCATGTTATTCTTGTAGGCTTGGGTGGAGCTCGTAGAGCAGCTTGAGATGAGCCATGTTTGACTCTGTGAGAGGGTAGTCACGAGAAGGGAAAATCTCTTAGTTAGTTGTTTCGTACTCTTGGGCTCAGCTTGTACATTATATTATGGAGAACTCCGATGCTTTCATGGGATTTCTTTTATCCGCATTTGACTGACTGCTACTGTGTGAGTTGTCTGATAAAATTGCATTATATGTATATTTGCTTTTGAGTTGTGTCTGCTTTTGTTATTTGTGTCTGCATATATTTGTTTTAATATTATATTCGCGTTTCAACCCTAGATTGGTTAGACCTATGGAAGGGACTCGTAGTGGCCGAGGCCGTGGTCGCGGTAATAGGCAACCTTCGACTGATAGGGTTAATCGGGAACCCACACCTGAGCTTAATCCTGAACCTAGAATCGACCCGAATGTGCAAGTGGCCGCCGCAATTCAAAGAATAACTGACTTGTTGGCCCACGTAGTGGAGCATCAGGGCCAACACCCTCCCCATAACCCTGGAAACCCTGGTGAGCATGTTGAGAGCGAAGATCGAGCTCTCGAAAGGTTTCAAAAGTTCTCCCCACCGAAATTTCTGGGAGGACCGGATCCGGACGTGGCCGAACGGTGGCTGGAGAAAATGGTAGACATTTTTGCGGCCCTACATTATTCGGAGGAGAGACAGGTTACTTTTGCTGTCTTTCAATTGGAGGGAGCTGCCCGTTCCTGGTGGAACGTTATACGTATGAAGTGGGAAAGAGAAACCACGCCACGGACATGGGCAAACTTTATCCGAGAATTCAATGTAAAATACTTCCCACCTTTAGTCCAGGAGAAGAAGGAGGATGAGTTCCTTAGGTTGCGCCAGGGCACGCAATCGGTGGCCGAGTACGAGAGTCAGTTTACACGGTTGTCTAAGTTTGCGCCTGAATTGATTGTAACTGAACAAAGACGGATAAGACGTTTTATCCAAGGATTGAATGTTGAGATTCAAAAGGACCTAGCTGTAGCCCAACTTAGTACTTTTAGTGACGCCGTGGAGAAAGCCCAGCGAGTTGAAAATGCGAGGGTACAAGTTAGAAACTTTCAAACCAAGAAAAGGGGATTTCCTGGGAGTGACTTGGAACAAGAAGATAAGAGTGCGCCATCTAAATTTGAAAAAGGGAAATGGAGGAACGCGATTTCCGGGGACATCAGGAAGTATCACACAGGGAGGCTCGACCTCTGCTTCTCGTGGTTCCCTGCGGGTACTGTGGGAAGCCAAACCACACGGAAGATGTCTGCTGGAAGAAAGGAAGAAAATGCCTACGATGCGGAAGTGCAGATCATCACATCGCGAATTGCCCAAGCCTGTCTCGAGAAGGGAGTGAGAACCGGCAACCGACCAAACCCAATTCCAACCAGTTGAAAGGGGAAGGGACTGGACCGAAGGTGTCGGCTCGGGCATATTCCCTAGAGTCACATCAAGACCTTGACTCGTATGATGACGTGGAAGGTAAGAAAAATTTCGAGGACGAAATTTCTTTAAGAGGAAGAGAGTGTGAGAACCCGAAATTTTTCCTTATTTCTAGGTTTTAATTTATTTCCTTGCACCGTTTTCCACATTTTCTTTATTCTATGAATTTTCTGGACATTTTTATGAGCAAATAGGGTTTTAAACATATTTTTCTAGTATAAGTCAATTTACGAGATTTTTGGAACGAATAGTGGACGTGGGACCCGCTAGTGCGTTAAGTGAGAGAAATTCGATCAATTAGGTCAAGTTTTGCGTACTGAGATTTAATTACTAGGTGTTAGTAGGTGACTAGAGGTTACCTAGAGGAATTAATCATGGTGAGACAAGAGGATAGGAGTGAAATTAATAAGGTGCCACGTGTCGCAATTTCATTCGAGGTTGGACTTTGACCATTTTTTTCACCTTTACCAAAAGGCTAATTTTGACCAAATTCTCTCTCATTTTCTTCCTCTTGTGGCCGAGCAACATAGAGAGAAAAAGAAGAAAAAGAAAGCTTCATCTTGTCCCATTTCCTTGAGTGATCTTGCAAAACCAACCGTTTAAATTCCAACTTACTCCATAAAAACACCTTGCTAAGGTAGATTGAAGCTATTGGTGGAGGAAAATTGGTGTCTAAGCTCCTAAGCTTCAAGCTTTGTTGAGGGAAGAGGTATTTTACTTGGAAACTTTCCTTTTGGTTCCATTAATGTCAAATTAAGAGCCTATGGTGGCTTAATAGTTGGATTCATGGATAAATTGGTGGTTTATTTGAAAGTTTAGTGAATTTCTGATTTTATTGGAATTTTTCTGTTTTATATAAGAAATGTTAGTTAGCCTTGGATTTATGGTTTAAAATTGAGCCAAATGGAGCTCTTGTGTGTGAATTGTGATCAATTGTGAAAATTTCCAGCTTTGCACAAAATTTCAGATTTAGGGTTTTGGGAATTGGGGCTTTTCTATAATTGTCTAATTAAGGTGCAATTGATGGTGAATGAAGGGTATTGTGACCCTAATGGTGGTTAATGACTAGTTTATGATTGAATTGGTTGGTTTGGATGTTTGCTTGTAGGATGGAAAGTTGGAAAATTAGGCGAAGTGCTGTCAAAATTTCCGCAGGAATTCCTGAGCAGTCTCGGGAAATCTGTTATAACTCGATGTAGGAATATCGGAATTAAGTTCTGTTTGTTGCATTTTAAACTAGACTCATAGGGCTACAAACCGTGTGAATTTCAGACCCTAGTTCTGTCTGTGTGAATTATAGTGATTTTCCAAAGTTGACTGAAATTACATACCTGTTCTGTCTTGGACTGGATGATGCAGCGACTTGAGGCTAGAATTTGACTAACTTGTGATTCGAATCTTGTAAGCATGTCTTCTAAGTAATTGTACCCCTTTGAGTGTATTTTCCGATGGTATAAATTTTATCAATTTTGGGCTTAAGACTTGTGAGATATGATATTTCCAATGAGGGTGCGCAAAACTGGAAAATCCTGTTTTCCTAGAATTAGTTTTATTTTCCTTTTTCCTCTTAGATTTGAAGTTAGTGGATCATAGTAAGTATGGTTTTGGGTAGATACAAAGGGTTTTGGATCGTTCATGTCTTTAGGGCCACTAACTACCTTTTCACTCCAAAATTTCACTTTTGTATTGCTTTGGTAATTTACTTGGTTAGACGTGTGACTCGTAATCGAGTCTCACTTGTTTTACCTTGTTGGTTTAGGACGTGCCGGTGACCCAAGTACCTCGAGGGGAAACGTTTGAAGTTATTTGTGTGAACTGGTGAGTGTACCACTCCCCTCACTTGTTGCCTAACTTTGTATATGTGCTTGCAAATTGTAACTTGAATGACTGTACCATCTGTTTGTCCGGTGTGAGACGAGGGTGTACTTTATCACACTCGTTCTCTGGCCTGTGTGACTTGTTTCCTGTATATGTACTTGACTCTGTTACTTGTGTCTTCTATGGATCTCATGTACACCTGAATCTGTTATTGATACTTGATATGATGTCGTTTGGACGCGTATCCAACGACCTTCCTGTGCCTGTTAACTCTGAGCTCAACCTCATGGGTAGTTACTTGATTCGACCCAGCAAGGGCTTGGTCGAGGAAATTAACGAACCATGGGTGCCTGTTCTTTGGAAATCCTGGGTATATGAGACTCTAGATTTCCGGTATACTCGAGTATTACCAATCTTTATTACTGCTGAGGTGTTCGGGCCCGGTAGGGGGTTGTTTGGTGGGCGGAGTCGGCGTAAAGCGGTGTTCTACTGGACGGGTTACTTATTTGAAAGTTGGCGGAGTGCCAACTACTATTTGGTCAAGTTCGGATAAAGCAACGAGAACTTTGGCTCCTGAGAGCCACCTGTATCCTTTCCACTTGATGTGTCTATATACTTCCCTATTTGGTGTGCATAACTGTATGATTGATACGTGAAATGCCATGATCCATGACTACTTGTGCTTTTGGTACCTCATTGAGCGAAAGCTCACCCCCTTCCCGTTATCTTTGTTTTCCTTACAGGGAACAACTCTTTTGAAGAAAGGGTCAAGCTAGTGTAAATGTTCTTTTGTAACGCCTTTTGTAATTAAACCCTAATGTGGGATTTGAACATGTCATTTTGAATCGTAAAACCCTAAAGTGGGTTGTGTGTATATATTTGCTCATGTATATATGATGTATTTTCTTGGAAATGTACTTGTCTATGTTTATTCAAAGTTTCGATATGTTTGGATCGCGTTCGGACAAGTTCGGACGGCAAACGCGAAAGAAAAGATTTCCGGCCGGATTGTGACGTGGCAGTCACTGTTCATGTTCGTCCCGTTTTCGTTTTCGTTTCGCGCGCTTATTGTTAGCTTTACTTAACGATAGACTTTTCGAACGTTTAGAAATGCTGGAAATGAATGTTTTAACCCTAATGAAGGGTTCTTTACACTTGGTTTAGCACGTGTGACCGATTAGTAGTCCTGGCGAGAGCTGGGCAGGCGGTCCGCCGAACCCTTTGGTTCGCCTTAGGGTGAGGTGGGGCTGTCACAAGAGACACCCCTGCAAAGTCTTCTAACTTCTTTTTATTAGACACTATTCCTTTCAAGAACTTTGCGTAAATAGGTATATTAACAAGAACTTCAGAAAAAGGCATGTTCGCTTGAAGTTTCTTGAGCATCTCTATAAACTATGATATTGTTGCGCCCCATTTTTAAATAAAATCTAAAGTATTTTATAAAAATGGATTTTTGATTAAAAAATGATTTTTAGATTTTTAGAAAATAAATAAAGAAAACGAGCCTAAATGGGACTTTAAAAATGTGACGATTTTGGCTTAAAATAATAGTTTAAAAAGGGTTTTTTAACGAAAAAATAGGAGTCGCCACTTGGTATTGAGTTAAGATGTACCAAACCACCTAAAATGAATTTTTTAAAGAAAAAGTAGAGAAAACCCTTTTTAAACGACTCCAAATCTGCGAAAATCAAGAGAAAAGAGGTCGGGAGTCACATTTGAAGAAAGGGAAGGCAAGGATAAAATCCAAGGCACCCTTTCAACTTAGCCAAGGCTAGTTGCGTGATTTAGTCAAAAATTTTCTTATTTTAACCTAAGAATTTATCACATTTGGAGGTCACTATATGGATGCAAAACCTAAACCTAGGAGGATATCGGGAGGTCGGAATATCTCTTCAAAACTCAATTGGTGCAAATCACATTAATTGTGATACCCACAAGTGACTTTTTGAAGAGGTCACGAATATGCAAAAATATGAGACTCGAAGAAAAGAAAATAATAATTATACAAATATACATGACCTAAAGGAATGCATCATAATGGGTGCGGGGGACTAGGTTCGTGACTTCAATTTTTCCTTTAATAGAGGGAATATGAACGTGCTAAGGCTAGAGAGTCATACTCATCCATATCCCATATTCGAGGGGTATTTTCCCTATCTAATCAAGCAAATGATCTAATCTAATTCTAATTCTTAAATGAAATGCAATTCTACATGTCATGCTTTTGCACATAGGGATAGGGATATATATATATAGGGGAAATATGGGATAAGGGATATACATATAGGGGGAAATACCATGAAAAAATGGTAAGGGTCCTTAAAAGTAGAAAAATATGCATGAAATGTAGTGATTGTCACACAAACATGATCTAACGCGTGGATGGTCCCTAAGGGTCTAGCGTTGGACTAACCCATATCTATAAGTTCTCACTAACATTGGACTAGTGAGAAATTAGAAAGGAGAGCCACAACTAGCGTTGGACTAGTGTGGAATCGGAAAAAGGGGGCTACAACTAGCGTTGGACTAGTGTGGTGACGTCATGCATTTATTACAATCAAAATAAATCATGTAAAACATAATAAAGCAAATAAACACATAAATCACATATAACACAAAGCACATAAGCATGATATCTAGATGCAAGGCCCTAAGAAAGCGAGTAACACATAAACACACAAAGCAAATAAAGCAGATAAAGCCCTAACTATTACATTTGGGGACCCTAACTACAATCTAAAGGGGTAAAGAATGAAATAAATACCTAACTGTTACATCTTGGCATTTAAATGCCTCTTCAAATAACCAAAATTAAATTAAAATAAACATACAAAATTAAAATAAATAAAGTCAATAAAGAAATAAATGAAATAATAAAAAAATATTCAAACAAGCATGCAATTTCACACATAAAATCACATAGTAGCACATATGATCAAGTAAAATAAAAAATAAAGGAGTAGAATGTACCTCCCTTGAATTGGTGACCTAAAAAAATGCAATTTTTCTTATTTACCCTCCAAAACAAAGAAAAGGGTCAAGGCATCACTTTAATTAACAAATAATCACAAGAAATGGAAATAAACATGAAATTAAAGCATTCAAATAAAAGTAAACAACTCATATTCAACAAATTAAAACAAACAAGAACCCAATTGAAAGAATTAAAGAAGTTTGAGGGGGTCAAATGATTATTATTACAAATATTAAGAGTCTGAATGAAAATAATAAAATTAAGAGCATAAGATGAAACCTATAAATACTAAAATTCACAAAAAATAAATCAAAACCCTCTCATCAAACTCCAAAACAAAAATATTACCCAAATTTAAACCAATTTTACAAAAATCCAAATCAAAAACTATAAATTTATCAAAAATTGTTAAACCTTCAAATTTTATCCCAAAACTCATGAATAATCTATCCAAAAATCACATTAAAACATACCAAAGAAAAATAACATGTTAAAGAGACAAAATTGATTAATTTTCCCTATTTTGTGGGCCATAATAGCATTAGACAAAAATTAAGGGGTTAAAGTGACATTTTTGGAAAATATTCCATGCAAGCTTACGAAAGCTTTCTATTCTGCACTTTCCTTCGCAGCTTTTTGAGTTTTGAATGCAATCTTTTCTTATTCTAACGCTACTAATGTCTTAATCAACGGCAATTTAGACCAAAACAACACAATCACCAAGCATTCTTCTCACTTTTCAACATAAAATCCTTATGTTTAAGCATCAGAAATTCAGACAAAAAGATCATGCAAGCATCCAATAACAAAATTCTGCAATTTTCCAGCTACGATTCTCTACCATTGTTGTGTTCATCAAATGTAATTTTCCATCCAAACACAGCTAAAATTTCAACCAAACATCAAGCTTCGATCTTAAGCAAGAAAAAACAAGATTCAATGTCCAAACATACAAATTTCAATCCCAGAAATGCAATTTTTCCCTCAGAAGCTTTCTTCTTCAGCGTGACTGAGAGGAAAAGCTTCTTCAACCTCTGATGCTTCAAGGTTCAGGAGCCTTACTGTGAGAACCCGAAAATTTTCACATTTTCAAGTATTATTTTTCTGTGCCTATATTTATACTGTCCTTTGAAAATATTAAATGTTTTGTACATTTTACAAGTAAGTACAATTTTTAAATCATTTTGCTAGTACAAGTTAGTGTACATAACTTGAAGTGCATTTGTTAGATGTGGGGCCCGCTAGTGCGATATAATTTTGCCGATTAGGTGATGAAATACTAAGTGATATTATTCTACATGGTGTTAGAAGATAATTAGAGGTTAGTTAGCTACTTGAATCATTGGAGGAGAATAGATAAGCTTAGAAACTTCAAGAGGCCATGTGTCATGTTTTGATTGGAAGTTGGACTTTGACCAAGAAGATTAACTTTCTTCAAACCAAATTTTTGACCAATTTTCCTCTCATTTTCCCTTGCCTTGGCCGAACTTCATGAAGAGAAAAACAAGGAAAACCTCTTCCATTTCTAGCTTCAATCCTTGCCCAAATCTTGAGTTTTAACCAACCAAATTGAAAACTACACCATACAAGTGCTTGCTAAGGAAGGCTAAGGGTTTTGGTGGAGTTGTTTTGGGAGGAGGAAGTCTAAGCTACCAACTTTCTTTGAGGTTTCAAGGTAAGATTGCTAAGAACATCCTTTTTGTTTCCAATAGTTGTAAATTAGTGGCCTATGGTGGCTTGCAAACATGATTAATGGATGATTTTGTGGATTAGTGGAGAGTTGGTTAGATTTCTGATTTATTGGGAATTTTTCTGCCCTAATTTGATCAGTCTTGTTCGGCCATGATGGAGGCCGAATTGGACTTAGCTCAAAACATGAAAGTTGTAGAGAATTGAGTTTAGATTATACCTGTAAAATTGAAGCTCAATCGGAGTACTGTAGCCTGTGAAATGACTATTTTACCCCTGCTGCCCTGTTTCTGTCCGAGAATGGTAATCAGCCTCTGCAATTGGCTCTTTTGGCTGGGAAGATGAATGAATTAGCTTTTGATACCTACTAAAGAATTGTAGCCCTGTATCTTAGCTTTCATATGGCTTTGGAATCAACTGAATTGGAGTTGTGTGTGCTGAGTTATGATGGAATATTTGGGCCTGGTTTTGGATGGTTGTAAAGCTTCAATTGGTTGCATTTTAAGGGTGTTTGATAGCTTATGGTTGGTATTTGCAATTGTGGTTGAATGATATGATTTGGTGGTTGGGTTGTGTTTTGGAAAGTAAGGAAAAACAAGGGGAAATGCTGTCCGTTTATTTTCTTGAACTTGAGTGAATGGAAATGAGGTTTGAAATGCGATTTTGGAATGCGATTGAACTTCCTTGCTTAGACATACTTAGTTCCACTTTAAAGGGGTTTTTCTTGCACTTATACCATTCCGTTTTAACCATGATACTTTAGTTCCAATTGTCGAGTTTTGAACTTCAAATACGTGTTCCTTTTCGTCCCAAAACAAAAGGAGTGGCCTAGGGTTTCTCGGCCACAAAACCTAATTTTAACGCGCAAGGTTTTAAAGTGTGAATTTAAGGTATTTTGTCTACCTTTGCATATGGTTTTCACCAAGACAATTGTTGCACATTATTTCTTTGCATATGTGTTGGTTTTGAGCAAAATACACGTTTTACGAAAAAAGAGAAAAAGTTACTGTTCACTATCCGGCCGCATATCCGGCCAACTCTTGGCCGGATTGCTGGCCGGATTGTCAGGGGAAGAAGAAAAAATTTGCAGTTGCTCACTGCCTTGAATCCGGCCGGATTCTGACGTGGCACTGTTCCGAATTTTCCGATGAAATTTTCTAAAACTCTTTTGAGGTTAATTCTATGTTTGGTTTGAGAAAACTTTTAGTTACTCAATTCCTTTGATCAAAATGTACATTTTTACTTTTAAAATCATACTTCCCCCTTGTACTCGTTTTATTCGAATTTTCTTTGATAAATCAAACATTTTGATGGTTGAGCCATAATATTTTCTCGTGATTGTTATTAGGGTTTCTTGGTGACCAAAGTTGATATCCGGAGGGATACTTTGGACGTAATTTTGCTTAATTAGGTGAGTGTTCTATATACGATTTGTTTCTAATGACTATGTGAATTGTTGTGACTATTTGGATTGTTGCTTTGTTATGTGATTGAGGTACGCTATATTTCCATTGACTACGTGACTAGTGTGATTCTTGATTAAATGTTAATGTTCCCAATGATTGCTAAAAATGGATTTCGCTAGGCGAGTGTGTACTTTATCGCACTCGACCTAAATGAACGTGAAAATTTCAATGATTGAATGATTAAATGTTACTTGTGCATGAATGTAAGCCTTCGGGCTGAACTGGGCCCTTGCCCTTGGTTATTGGTCGACTCGAGCCAGAAGCGGACTCGGTCGGGCGATTAGTGACCCTGGGTGAATGTGAATGTTTGGTATACTCGAGTATGACCATGAAGTTTGGGAAGGACTGGCCAGTGCGCTGGCCAGAAGGGGAAGAAAGAAATGAACAAATGAATGGCAAGAATGACGGAGGGATTTTCAATGACAAATGAAATTTTTTCTAAATGATTGAAGGAATGGATGGTCGATGAACGAACGAACGAATGACTCCGTATCCTTTTAATGAATGTGTTATTCTTGCTTTATATCGTAAATGTTATTTGGATTACTTGTTGTTACATGCTAATGTCCTTGTTTAATTGCTTAGTTGAGTATATAGAACCTCGCTGGGCTTTTAGCTCATTCCACGTCTTTTGTTTTCCTTAACAGGGGTTGCGAGCAAGGGTGAGAGACCTGTATAGTATAGTTTAGCTTTTTGTATTGTTTTGGCTTTTGATCTCGTTCTAGTGCTTGATTAGGGTTGGAATGTACTAAGAATTTAAAGCTTATGTATACATTTGGGACTGTATATTTGGTTGAGCTTGAGGTGAATGAAATTTTATGTTTCAAGTCTGGGTTTCGTTTCCGCTTATTCTCGAGGCTTTATCTTACTTTCTTTGATGTGAGTGAACGAGTCCTGGCGAGAGCTGGGCAGGCGGTCCGCCGAACCCTTTGGTTCGCCTTAGGGTAAGGTGGGGCTGTCACACTTACACGGCGAATGCACACCACACCATTGTAAGATACAAAAGGGAACAAAGATGAAAAAACAACTTCAAAAATTTCTGGGCTTCTCTCCCCCTTCCCCAACTAGCGAACACAGAGGTCTTGGCCAGCTTTGGACTGGCCAGAATTCTTCTTGAACTCAGACAGAAGATGCATGTGTTTTAATCTTTTGGTTCAAGATTTTGTTCGGACATTTCTCCCACAAGTGAGTTGCATTAACAAATGCTTAACACACATACTAAAGCCTCATTAGAGCCAACCCAGAACTTGCACCAACCCAACTAAGCTCATCATACAGTGACAGAAAACACAACCAGAATCAACACAGACCTCATAGAGACAGTAAAATCTTGACCCAAACAGGAAGAGAAACAAATAGGTGACATAATTCTCATAGTCCCACACATTCATTAACAGAAATCAAGCGTAGAAAGGAAGGAGCAAGGTTTTACAGTGCATTTTCGAAATTCTAATGGCGATGGCAGTGGTTGATTTCGGCAAGGGACAGCTACCCCAGCTCTTCCTCTGTTCTTTTTGCTATTGGTTCAAGCTCTCCCTCCGTCTGCAGCTTTCTTTTCTTGTTCCTTGTTTCTTTCTTTTCACAGATTTTTCCTCTCTCGTTCCCTCTATCTCCCTCTGTATTCTCCTTCTATCTCTCTTGCTCTTTCTCTCTTGTTTGCCACGAAGCTCTCTCCCCCCTGTTTTCTTCTCAACCAACCCAGCCCTTCCTTTCTTCCTTTTTTCTTTCCCCGCAGCCTCTCCTCTCTCTTTTCAGCCCTTTTTCTTGCCCGTAGCCTCACTCACTCACTCTTCCCTCTCTCAGTTCTTCTCTCTCTCAAAACCTCCCCCTTTCCACAGCCGAAGCCCTTCCTTCTTCTTTTTCTTCCCTCTGTTCCCTTTTCTTATTTCCCAAAACCCTCTCTCGGCTTTTTTTGTTCCCCCATGTTCCCATAGCCTTTTCTTGCTTGGTTTTTCTTTGCTTTTTGTTTCATTCCCTTTTTCCACTGCCAGCTCTTTCCTTTTTCATTTTCTTTTGTTTGTTTTTTTTCCTTCCAATTTTTCCTAAGCTTCCAAGTGTCTTGCCACCTACCCCCCTCCTTGCATGTGGTGTCAACAAAACGAGGACACTTATACTATTTGCATGCACTAACACTTGTCTAATGCTTCTTTAACACACTTGTCCAACATGCAAACCCTGCACCTATCTTCTTATTTTTATTTATTTATTATATTTTTGTTTTTTCAAAATCAATTTAGGTAAACAAAAATGTTAATTCCTAATTGCAAAATGCATTGCAAAATTTTCATTTATTTTAAAGAAATTGAATCTAAGAGGATTAAAACATATTTTTGTGCAAATTTTCCTTTTCAGAAATTTAATGCAAAATATCTTAAAAAAAATAAAATGATGACCCTAATTTATAAAAATAAGCACAAATAAATACTAACTATCATTTAATCAATTAAAATAAAATAAAACTAAAATTGAATTAAATAAATGAAATTTTGGTGTCTACAGATATTACTCGTCAGTTGTCTTTTTCTTAAACTTTTGGGGAAAAGGGATGGGCGGCACATAAGCTTTCACGTCAGGTACCTTCATACGCTAATTATCTTTGCCTTGAGTCTTTTCACATGAGCCATTCTCCAAATCTCCAATTCCTTCATTTTCAATAGCAATTCTGCTCCTATCTTGCTTTTCACTTAGTTTAGTCTTGGGCTCAATGACAGAATCATCCAATACTTTACCAGAACAAAGAGTTACAGCCATAGTAGTTTCTTTTGGGTTCACCTCAGTACTGCTAGGCAATTTTCCTGCTACGCTTTCAGTTATTGCCATTGCCAGCTAACCAACTTGCCTTTCAAGATTTTGAATGGAGGCTTGTTGAGATTGGGCAAGTCTATCAAATTGGTCCACATTCTACATGTACTGCAGCATCATTTCTTCAAAGTTGGACTTCTTCTCCTGAGCAGGTTGAAGAGGATATTGAGAAGGTTGCTACAAATTTTTGAACCTAGGTGGTCCTACAGGTCTAACCCCTTGATCCTTCCATGAAAAGTTAGGCTGATTCCTCCACCCCTCATTTTACGTATTAAAGAACGAATCATTCCTTGGCTTCAACTTCTAGCCACCATATGCTCTAGTGAAATTAAACTCTTCTACCATGGTGGGAGGGTCTCTATCACAGCAACCAGCAGTAGAATACCCATACATATGACAATAAGCGTATGATTCCTGAGATTGAGTTACCCAATTTAAGAGCTGTTACATTTGATAACTCAGTTCAACAACCTGTGAACCCAAATCCCATGGCCCATTCACTTCGTGTACTCCTACTCTTTTACCCCGAATTGCTTTTTGTTGAGAATTGCTAGCTAACAATTCATAGAGACTAACTAATTTCTCAAGGGTTTTGTCACCAATGTATCCCCCTATTGTTATATCCACCATATTCTGGGTCGTTAAGGTTAACTCACCATAGAAAAATTGAACTTCCAGTACCAATGAATATTGGTGGTAAGGACATTGAGAAAGTAGTAGTTTAAAGGGCTCCCAAGCTTCATGTATTTGCTCTCCTTCTATCTGAGAAAATGTCAAATTTTGTTCCTTAAATCGATGGTCTTCTAAGGTGGGTAGTACTTGATCATAAAGATATTATAAACATCTTCCCATGTTCTCAGAGATCCTTCAGGTAGATGAAGTAACCAAGATTTTGCACGATCCTCGAGACAATATGTGAGGGCTCTAAAAATTTTTACTATTTTTAAAAGGTAAATAATAATGATGAAAATATTTATATTATGTGATTTTTCCAAATTTTTGGTATTTTGATCTATTAAAATGTCATTTTACAACTTAATTGACTTTTTATTATTAATTGCTCAGTTATCATTTGGGTAGCATTAAGTGTGAAACTTTGGAGTGGTGACGTGGAACTTAGTCTTAAAATGAAATCTAGAGCATGTAGAAACTTTAAAGAAATAGAAAAACAGTAGGATAATGTTGGATGAGGGAAATCTAGTTAAGGATAAGATGATGCACGAGGACGCGACACATAAGCGAGTAAGTGAGGTGGTCCACCTACCACACTTTAAAGGAAGAAACAAGACTTGAGAGTTCATTTTCTTTCTTCCTCCTTGAGCCATCTAGAGAGAGAGAGTTCGAAGGAGAGAGAGAGAGAGAGAGAATAGCCAAGGGAGAAGGGCCACCATCCATTTTGCTTCTTGAAGATTTGTGGAAGAAATCATCAAGTAACCTAAAAGATTTGACCTTTCTTGAGGAAACTTGAAGGGGTGAAACTTGGAAGGAAGCTTTGAGGTTGAATCATACTAGATCTAGTTAGATCTTAAGGTAAGAATAAAAAATCACCCTTAATCTTTAAATTCTAGCCATGAAAATGTTAGATTCACTTGATTTAAATTAGATCTATGGTAGATCTAGTAGATTTCTCGAAGATATACCACTAGATGTTCTAGTGGTTAAAATACTAGCATAACTCTTGACTTGATTGGTTGGATTTATTTGAAAATTTTTCATTGATAACCAAGGGTTAATGATTGATGAAACTCTTAAGGATTTGAGTTATATTTCTAGTGCATTGTTGGTGAAAATGGAAGAAATCTCTATGTCCGTCAAGTGTTTGATCTTTTTTGAGGGTTGTTTACATGCAAATTTTCATGGTTTTTCTTGCTAAGAATCTCGGTTATATATTGTTTGATGTGTTCATGGATTTGTTATGAAAAAATTGAAAAGATTTGATGTAGAAATATTTGGAAATTTCTTGTGGGAAAAATTCTGTCTTTGCTGTCCAAAACAGGGGAAGATATTCCAACCTTGATTTCCACTTTTTCTTAATAATTTTGGGCAAGTTCTTGTTCAAGAAACTTGTTAAAATATCACTATTTACTTGTATGTTGAATTTGAACCAAACTATGAATTTCTCCCTTGTTTTCTTGTTGGAAAGTTTGCAAAATGGACTGAAACTCAGAGGGCATTTTCAGTCAACTTGTTAGATTTTCTGGTATTAATTGAAAACGAATTAGAGTCTAAATTTTATACCGTTGGAAATTTCTTTGAGTCTAGTTTCAAATGCAACTAACGACATTCAATTTCGATTTTTCTACATTGAGTTATAGCCGTTTTCCCGAGACTGCTCAAATGCCCTGATATGACGCGACAACTTTCTTGTGCCTTTATGATCGCTATTTTTGACCATGAAAATGCTTGAACTGAATTTCGATGTCTTCATAAGATCAAGATTCGTGGAAATTGGCTCTTGAGAGCCACCCGTATCCTATCATTGATATTGTTAATCGTTTTATTTACTTGATTTGATTTGTGAACTGGAAGTGTAATTTGAATTGCTCTATGTGACTATATGCTTTTTTGGAACTCACTGGGCGTTAGCTCATTCTTTCAATTTTTTTTCCTTAATAGGAATTGAGAACCCGAGTGAAGCCGCTATCAGTTAGGGTGTGACCCTGTTTCCTTTGTATCTTGTTTTGGGTTGTTAAACTTTGAATTCGATATTTTGGAAGCTTGTAAGATGAACTTCGATTGTATCTTAAGTACGTTGGATCGTATTTTATTAGTCGGGTGGTAAGTTGAACTTAGTTATGTTATAAGCTGTGGAATTGTTATTTAAGTACTTTGGAAATATTTTATTCGATTGTATGAGTGAGTCCTAGCGCGAGTTGGGCAAGTAGCCCGCCGAACCCTTTGATTCGCTCTAGGGGAAGGTGGGGCTGTCACAGGTGGTATTAGAGTTATAGGTTTCAGATCTTTGTAGTGTATCCTAGACTTGAAGTTTAGGATGCCGGACTGTGGGATTAACTTGAATATTACATGAACTGGAGAACCTACTATATCCTAGTGGTTAAAGAGAATTGTTACTTGAGAGTTTCTTATATGGGATTGGTGGAAACAAAACTGAGGAATTATGTGGTGTTACATCGAAAGGAAACATTATGTGAGAGATTAGTAGTGAAAGATTGAATGAGATTCGAATTATTTTTGTACTTGTAGGAATGGAAGGAATCGATGCTAATATTGGTATTAGCTATAGGAGATAAGAAACCGAGATTTGCTAGTTAATTCCATATATAGTGGTTTTGAACCAAAACAAAAGAGTTTTCAAAGGAATAAAATGCATTTTTCACCTATTTACCTACTAGAAAATTTTCGTTTTACTAAGATATACTAGTTTTATTTTCAAACAATGGTTGGAAATAACACCTATGTGCTCCAAGTACTTTATAACATACCAATCTTAACAAGTATGTGAATTCCACTTGATTTTTAAAACTAGAAATTGATAAGCAATTGATGAGTTTTGTTGGATTTTTATAAATGCTGGACCTGAGAAAGAGGTTGAAGTTTTCTAACCAAGTCTTCCAATTCTTGATTGTACACTGATATATTCTCGCACTTGAATTTACCTATGCTTTGAACAAGAAATCCTTGAGTTTTTGGAAGAATTGCGAACGTGGGCTCTGGTAATGTAAATCCTGGGCTTGATGAGATTTTGTTACTTTGATTGCTCTTCTTACGTTTTCAAAAAGTTTATCCGAGATTTAATTATGAAATTCTTGGTTTTCAAGGAGAGAGCCTATCTTCAAGTGTAAGAACTGAGGGAGTTTTGAAGATGTAGAGTGATTGCATCCGAGAGCCTGAAGTTAGTGTGATCGAGGAGCAAGAGTGTACTAATGATTTCGTGGATAGTTCTACGAGTTCCATAGCTGCATTGACTAAAGGGAAAGATAGCTAAGAGATAAAATGGAGAGGCTAAAGTTTGATAAAGTGTAATAGCGAAGGTTAGGACATGAAGAATCGGAGTGCTAAATCTAAGGTAGAACAAATTGAAGAGATTGAAACTATGAAGATTGTCGTGGCCTAGGCGAGTAGATCCTTGGTTAGGGTTTCTATCGATGGTGGTTCGATTTGAAATTTGATGCTTGTCTTGAATGTGCATTGTACTAGCACTGCAGACTTGCTTAATTTCTGATATATTTGGACTTGTTATATGTTTACTTGTACCTGTTGTGATCATATGCATCAATCTTGTGAAATCTGATAATTGTATTTTGGATTATGATTGACTAGTATTGCATCTATGATTACGTGATCCTTTGTGAGGACCCGAAAATTTTCTTATTTTATCGCATATTATTAGCTTATTTAAATATTTATTCACCCGTTTTCTCCGAATAATTTATTTCAACCATTTTACATCCATTTATACGAAACAATGTCTCACTTATGTTTTTAAAACGTCCCGTTAGCAAATTTAATTTTTCGGAGGTTCGTTTAAGTGAGGAATAATGAGTACACGTGTTTCGAGGTGATATTCTATCCGAGAGTGCAATTTTCTTGGAGAATTAAGAATGATCAATAGTAGATTAAGAAAAGTTAATTGCGGAATTAGAGGTGAATGAGTTAAAATTAAGTTTATACCGCTCGTGCATTGATAGATTTCCGAAAGACGCGCTGGTACAAATTAATTCGTGATTTGAGGAATTAATACTAGACTCATGTGAGGACTCATGTTTTTATTTCTAAAATGGTTATTTTTATGATTAAATACTCAAGTATTAGTTAGTTATACTATCGTTATAAGAATTTCATAGAAATTTCGCTTTATCGCGCACAAGTCGGAAGTTCGCGTTTTCGCGCGCGCGACTAATCGGAGGATTCTAGAAACTATTGTTAGACTACTAAGAGTGAATAATAATAGTGTTAAAGTAAGTCAATTAGAGGTATAGTGCACAAGTGAAACAAACCCAAGAGGAAACGAGCACGAATCGCTCGCGTACGCGCACTATTCCTAGTTGACTTTTGAAGTAATTTGGGCCACAAACACTTAAGCTTCTCAAGGAAGCTCAACCATCAGCCAACAACTCTCCTTTCTCTCTCTCAAGCTGCCGTCCAACCTCAAGGAGAAGAAGATCCCAAACCTTCTTCATCATCTCACTCAATCTTGCACTAAATCCTCTCAAATTCATACCACAACTAGCAAATAACTTGGAGATCATCTTGGGCTAGGAAAGGAGCTTCATCCTCACGGTTTCTTGGAGCTAAAAGGGGCCAAAAAATTCTGGTTTAATACCATCTAGGAGGTAATGAAGATCCAACCCTTAAATCTTAGCTTTTGTAAGTTAAATTGCACTTGGAAGCTTGTAGCTTCATGTGGGTACCTCTATATTGTTGGAAATCTTGTGAGTAGGCTCTATGAAATCCCACAATGGACTTGATGATCTGATATGATGATATTGGGTGTTTTTTATGTTGATTTAGTGATTAAACTAGTGATAATAAGTTGAAAGGTGGAAAGAAAACTCAAAGGAAACAAAAGGAAAGAAGGGGCCGGTTCTGCCCTGCCTTTGCCGCGCCCCTTGGTGCAGATTTTTGTGGTCCAATTGACTTGATTTTGATATAAATATGTTGTATAGGTTGTGTGGAAATTTTCCACCAAAAATCACTTGATTTGGTTGGGTAAATGTTTGGATTTCAAAAACTTTTCGTGACTGGAAAACGTGACCAGAGTCTCTCTGGCAGTGATTTTGTATCGACCATAACCTTTTGCTCCGACATCCAAAATCGAGTGCCATTTGTGGCATTAGAAACTAGACACTTCCAGTTTTCTAACGGTATCAAATTCATCCCCTGATTCCACTTGAGTGGACCGTACCAGCCTTTCAAAGTTACCTGTCCTGTTTCTCGGCTGTGTTAGGAAGCCTGTTATGTACTGCGAATTGTTGCTTGAAAATGAGCTAGTTATGGACAGAATTTTAAAATGATTCCTTCTGTGAAATTGTAACCTTATGAATTTAGTTTCTAACGCCACCAACCACGCTCAATTCCAAGTTGCATTGAGTGAGTTGTGGCTGAATTTCGAACTGTCTCAGTGATGGAAAACCCTCTTTTGGCTAGCTGAATGCCTTATTTTGAATTGAGACATGTTATTTTGAAATTCTTGGTGTTAACCACCTACCAAATGTATCTTGGATGTTTATTAGGCCTTTTCTTCATAATTGGACCATGTTTGAGATAATTTCATTGACCCAAAAGTTAGAAAAGGGAAAACGGAAGTACAAGGCAGATTTGTCTTGGAAATTCTTGGAACTTTAGTGCCTTTGTTAACTGACTTCCCGTACAAATTTTTATATGAAATTTAACAGAGGAATATCCCTTATATGGTAGGGTAATACTACCAAATTTGGTGCCATTCCAAGTCCATTTCGATGCCAACCAAAGTCTCAAAGTTCATGTTTTAAATCTGGAAAACCCTTGTTCAGTGAGAAAATTTTCAGCAACTTTGACCTGCTATATCTTGGTGCTAAAAAATCAGATTCTTGTTATGCTTGTTGTGTTTTAAACTTTGATTGTAACTCTAATTGAGTTCCAAATTTCAGAGGCTAGTTTGCCTTCTGTAAATTTTGCTGAATTTCCAAAGTTTGCCAAAAACCAACCCCAAATCTGTCTCGATAGTCCAAATCAGCAACTTTGAGCCGAATTTTCAGTGTCTTACATTTTGAATCATGGAAAAGTGTCTTCTAGGAAAGTTTAGTACTCTGGAAGTAGTTTCCAACGGTACCAAGTTTTCCAATTTTGGACTTGTAGAGAGTGAGATACGATTTTTCTAAGATTGCTTGACAAATCGGAAATTTCCAAACTTAAAGGAAATTGAGTTTAGAGAACTCTCCATATTCCTTCGATATCACTTGACTGTTTTACACTTGATTTCAAAGATGAAAATCAGATTTCTCTTGTGTTATTAAACCCCACTTTTGAGTCTCGATTTACGAGTAATTAAGGCTCATTTTTATGATATCTTCTTAGATTGTACATGAGTGCAATCTTTCTTGATAATTAGGGATTTTAAGCAATAGTATGTAATAGTTAATTATTAATTGTTCAGGCACTCAAGAGGACCTTCAAGAGGATCTCACGAGAGATGCCTAAACCACCGTTTGTGCTTTACTTCTTGAATTACGTGGTGAGTGTCAGGTGCATGAATTGTTGATAAATGCTTTAATTGTTAATTGAGTATTTTGGAATTGTTGAGACGAGTGTGTACTTTACCGCACTCGCTCTCCCTTAAGTGATGCTACACTTGAATTGTGCTATGTAAATTGATATTCAAATTGTGTAAAGTAAATTGCTATGTGAATTAAGTGAAGTATTGCTATTGCAAACCATATTTGTGTTGTGATGTCGAGTGGAGTGAATCTCCTCGACTTATGTGTATTCTCGTGGGGACGCCCTCGTCCTCTCTTTCTTTTAATTATGCGATACTTGTTACTTCAATACATATGAGCGGTAATTGTTCATAAACATG
This sequence comes from Coffea humblotiana, assembly GCA_023065735.1. Classification (NCBI taxonomy): domain Eukaryota; kingdom Viridiplantae; phylum Streptophyta; class Magnoliopsida; order Gentianales; family Rubiaceae; genus Coffea; species Coffea humblotiana. Next base: position 34,637,041 of record CM041213.1, on the reverse strand, counting down.
TCTAACTCGTAAGCCCTGAGCGGGTGCAAGTACCACACCAATCTGGGTGGGAGGTGCCTCTCATACCGTCTCAGTGCTATAATCGGTTCTCTGAGCGATAGTAAGTACCACACCGATTCGGGTGGGAGGTACCTCTCATGTCGTCTCAGAACCACAAACCATTCTAAGTCGATTGGAGCGATGTCTCATCGACCACTGAGCGATAGTAAGTACCACACCGATTCGGGTGGGAGGTACCTCTCATATCGACTCAGAACCGTAAACATATAACTGATTCCCTGGGCGATGGCATGTACCTCACCGATTCGGGTGAGAGATACCTCTCATGTCGACTCAGAATCATAAATGGAATAAGTTCTACGGACTTAATTACCCACTCGGGTGACGGAGTGTCATCACGAGGAGGTATCAGATTGAACTTTGGCAAAGCAAGTGGAAATGAGCTGTTTTGTGAATATTCACGAATTACTTAAATGTTATAGCTTTATTTCTCATACAAGTTTTATTGCTACTTGAATTACGTGCTTGCATGATTTTCTTGGCCTCACTGAGTGTTAGCTCATCCCATTAGTTTTGTTTTCCTTAACAGGAGCCGAAATGGAAGGAATTATGGAGAGGTCGACTTGATGGCCCTTTTGATTAGAATATTAATGTAATTGATTAGACGACTTTTCGGAGACTGTATTTTGGGGAAAGTGATGTACTTTTGAGAACTTGAGTTGTAACACTTGAAAGTTTGTTTAAGGAAGTGACTTTTCTTACTTCGACTGACATTTCTTAGTTGTTTATCTTAAGTTTGAATTGAAATTGTATCGAGTCCTGGCGAGAGTTGGGCAGGCGTTTGGTGGATACCCTTGGGTTCGCCCTTGGGAGAAGTGGGGGCGTCACATCCTTGCCCTTTTATACCTATACTGCCTTAGACTTGTGTGAGAAATGGAAACTGGAGAATGGCTTGAAGATATAGATAGTATAGGAGTACGGTTTAAAAATATATGTTGAATACATTGGTGTCTGATCATGATGTGAGTTAGTCATTATTTGGGGTGCGAAGTAACTTGATGATTCACTTTAGTCCATGGGACGAATGAATTTTAGTAATGATGACTTAGTACTCTATTTACACTTGAACATAATGGTATGTGTATGAAGATAATCCGGATTGAAGAGTTGTAAATTTTCACTTATGTGTTGGTGAAAGACTTTTGTCCTATGATTAGTAGTTAAGGTTCAATGATCCATGAGTGAAGAGAATGTAAATTGGTTCTTCGAGTTTTAGATATAAGTAAGATAGTTTATGAGAAGAAATTTAATTTATCTTTTGACAATGAAACCTGTTATACCTGACTTTAGAAAAAAAAACTCAATACTTCATGTTTAAAACCTCCTATTCTAGTTTTATCTGCTACGTGTGAAATTTGACAAAAAAAAAATGATGATGAATTCAAAAATTTTCCATTCGATAATATATTTCTTTGCCTTTCTATGCCTTTTAGATACTGATATTTAAATTTGCTATAAATGTGCTTGTAAAAGTAATTTAGAATTTTTGATCTTGTTTTTCTTGTTTAAGTTATTTGGGTAATTCTCTTGTACGATATTTTCATGAAATTTGAGTTATTAAGATCGTATCTTTTATAAAAGAAAAGGTTTTAACCAAGAATTTTACGTCCTCCCTATCTTACCTTTCCACTTTAGAGTTAACTAAGAAAGTCTCTTTGCAAACAACCAAGAATTTAAGAATTTATTCTTACGAGTGTTATTCTGAAAATTTTATATCCTTCTCTTAAAAACTTCAAACATTTTGATTGTTGTTATAAAGCTATATGTTTTCTTTGTGGAGAGGAATGAACCCAAGAGCCTTATTATATCTGATATAAGATTTGAATTTATCGGAGTAAGTGACTAGGGGAGTATGATAAGATATTATTGAGTTTAAACTTTATCCTTTAGTGTTTTGATATTTGTATACATTTGTATGGAATTGGATGTGATTTTTTTTGAAGTTATTGATTACTTGAGGTTTCTTTCTAATTGTTTTGAAAGATTAATAGGGTTGAGACCCAGTAGGACAAAATTACTGCGTTGTTAAGATCTTATAGAATTTGATATACGAGACATTAAAGTTTATTGAGAGTACTTAGGGACCATTGGGATATTGAGGTAAGGATGACATGATTTGTTCTTGGATTGGAATACGTAGATTGACAAATTTCTTGAGGTGATTTTTATTACTTATGATTGGTTTATTAATGAGGTAATTGAATTTACGAAAACACGTGAAAAGATTAAAGATACACGACTTACGTGATATCTAGTATGGAATAGGTTTTACAATTCTTAAGAGCGGGATGCATAAGAGATATCTGGAGTTTTCGAGCTAAGGTGAGAATTTCGAGGACGAAATTCTTTTAAGGGGGGAAGGATGTGAGGGCTCTAAAAAATTTTACTATTTTTAAAAGGTAAATAATAATGATGAAAATATTTATATTATGTGAATTTTCCAAATTTTTGATATTCTCATCTATTAAAATGTCGTTTTACAATTTAGTTGAATTTTTATTATTAATTGCCCGCTTATCATTTGGCTAGCATTAACTGTGAAACTTTGGAGTGGTGACGTGGAATTTAGTCTTAAGATGAATTCTAGAGCATGTAGAAAATTTAAAGAAATAGAAAAATGATAGACTAATATTGGATGAGGAAAATTTAATTAAGGATAAGATGACGCACGAGGACGCGACACATAAGCGAGTAGGTGAGGTGGTCCACCTACCACACTTTAAAGGAAGAAACAAGACTTGAGAGTTCATTTTCTTTCTTCCTCCTTGAGCCATCCAAAGAGAGAGAGAGAGAGAGAGAGAGTTTGAAAGAGAGAGGGAGAGTTCGAGAGAGAGAGAGAGACCCGAGAGAGAGAGAGAGAGAGTTTGGGAGAGAGAGAGAGCGAGAGAATAGCCAAGGGAGAAGGGCCACCATCCATCTTGCTTCTTGAAGATTTGTGGAAGAAATCATCAAACAACCTAAAAGATTTGACCTTTCTTGAGGAAACTTGAAGGGGTAAAACTTGGAAGGAAGCTTTAAGGTTGAATCACACTAGATCTAGTTAGATCTTGAGGTAAGAACCGAAAATCACCCTTAATTTTTAAATTCTAGCCATGAAAATGTTAGATTCACTTGATTTAAGTTAGATCTATGGTGTATCTAGTAAATTTCTTGAAGATATACCACTAGATGTTTTAGTGGTTAAAATACTAGCATAGCTCTTGACTTGATTGGTCGGACTTACTTGGGAATTTTCATTGATAACCAAGGGTTAATGATTGATGAAACTCTTGAGAATTTGAGTTATATTTCTAGTGATTTGTTGGTGAAAATGGAAGAAATCTCTATGTCCACCAAGTGTTTGATCTTTTGTTGAGGGTTGTTTATGTGCAAATTTTCATGGTTTTTCTTGCTAAGAATCTCGACTATATATTGTTTAATGTGTTCATGGATTTGTTATGGGAAAATTGGGAAGATTTGATGGAGAAATATTTAGAAAATTCTTGTGGGAAAAATTCTGCCTTTGCTGTCCAAAACAGGGGAAGATATTCCAACCTTGATTTCCACTTTTTCTTAATAATTTTGGGCAAGTTCTTGTTCAAGAAACTTGTTAAAATATCACTATTTACTTGTATGTTGAATTTGAACCAAAACTATGAATTTCTCCCTTGTTTTCTTGTTGGAAAGTTTGCAAAATGGACTGAAACTCAGAGAGCATTTTCAGTCAACTTGTTAGATTTTCTGGTATTAATTGAAAATGAATTAGAGTCTAAATTCTATACTGTTGGAAAGCTCTTTGAGTCTAATTTCAAATGTAAGTAACAGCATTCGATTTCGATTTTTCTACATTGAGTTATAGCCGTTTTCCCAAGACTGCTCAAATGCCCTGATATGACGCGATAGCTTTCTTGTGCCTCTGTGATCGCTATTTTTGACCACGAAAATACATAAACTGAATTTCAATGTCTTCATAAGAACTGTAGATTTATGTCTTAGCCTTGAAACACCATAAAATTCATCTCAATCCGATAAGTGTACCTCCAGTTATGATCAAAATGCCGAGAGGTGTCAAAGCTGTCACTTTGATTTTTCTCCTTTACACTCTTTCCTTCACTTTTCTTGGTTCAATTTAACATTTTTCACTCCATATTATACCTGAACCATTGACCTAATGTGTACATGAATTTTTCCTTTGAATTGAGCTTGAAAAGTAGTCTAGATATATATTATTTTCATAACTCGAGCTTACGTGTCGAGTTCAAGTGAATTTGGTTTAGTTTCGCGAATTGTTGAGGCGAAACTTATTATCTTTCTTTACGTGTTTATGGGAGTGATTGAAGACTGTGTTACCGATCCTAACTTGGATTCGGAGCTTTGATATATTGATGAGTTTCCATTCATGTTATCTGACTTGAATTTGCAAATGTGACACATATGTGAACTTGATATTGTAACTGAGATGTATAGTGTTTTGAATTGTTGAAGTGTTGTGATGTCGCTTGGGTTGTTATCCCATCGACGATCAGTGATTGAGTGTGCATGTTAATTCTTGGGAATTCCTGAGTCCTATACGTAAGTCTGTCGATTCGAGCCAGTCCTGGGACTTGGTCGAGGAAATTTGACGAGCCATAGAAGAGTGTTATATATTCACTGGACTTGACGTATGGACTGTCCCTTGTGAAGTGAAAACTATGGTATGCTCGAGCAATACCCATTTTAAGTGTTTTGGAGTGAGGGCCCAGTAGGGGGAGTCGTTGGAAGGAGAATGAAGTAAGTGGAGTTCTACATGGTGATGAAACTTGAAAGTCGACGGAGTGTCGACTACGTGAAATAAGATCAAGATTCGTGAAAATTGGCTCCTAAGAGCCACCCGTATACTACCTCTTCATATTGTTAGTCACTTTATTTACTTGCTTTGACTTGTGAATTTGAAGTGTAATTTGAACTGCTCTATGTGACTGCATGCCTTTTTGGAACTCACTGGGCGTTAGCTCATTCTTTCAATTTGTTTTCCTTAACAGGAATTGAGAACCAGACTGAAGCCGCTGTCAGTTAGGGTGTGACCCTGTTTCTTTTGTATCTTGTTTTGGGTTGTTAAACTTTGAATTCGGTATTTTGGAAGCTTGTAAGATGAACTTCAATTGTATCTTAAGTACGTTGGATCGTATTTTATTAGTCGGGTGGTAAGTTGAACTTAGTTATGTTATAAGCTGTGAAATTGTTATTTAAGTACTTTGGAAGTATTTTATTCGATTGTATGGGTGAGTCCTGACACGAGTTGGGCAGGCAGCCCGCCGAACCCTTTGGTTCACCTTAGGGGAAGGTGGGGCTGTCACACAATAAGGGAAGTAGGGTCTTCATTGGCTAAACCATGGAAAGCGGGCAACATGCTAAAGTATACCGTTTTGAGCTCATAGTTCCTTGCTCTATCATTTAGCCTAATGCAGTAGGGAGAAGCTGCGGTTATTGGACATTTGATGTCCCGAAGACAAAGTCCTGCAGGTCGTTGCTGTGATGCCCCCACTTCTCCCTAGGGCGAACCCTAGGGTATCCGCGGAATGCCTGCCCAGCTCTCGCCGGAACTCACTACAATCTATAATCCAAAAGTTCGAAATACTTCAAATATTTTCACTATATAATTAAAGTACTCCAAAATATTTCATACTTACAATTAGTTAGCTTTCAAGCTTAATACAATCCAAAAGAATATGTACTATAACCATCCGCAATAATACAACTTAAGGTCTTCCAAAGAAAACAATCTAGTACTATTCACGAGCAACCTTGGTCTCGAACCCTGTTAAGAAAACAAAAACGTGGAATGAGCTAAATAGCCCAGTGAGGTTCCAAGACACTCTAGCAGTTCTAATAAATCATGTAAGTTAAACATGATACATATATGGTTCAAGATTTCACATTGGCACATTTACAATAAGACAGTTATGATGATACAGAAATAAACACATATTGAAGGATACGGTATTCCAGTGGAACCATTTTGGTCAACTTCACCTTATAACTTCAGATCCCCTCGGTTTGTTTGGCCATCACCTTATCCCTCCAGTGGTAATACTCGAGTATACCGGAAACGGTGGCCCAGGGTTCCAACCTATCCGACCGAGCCCAGTCCTGGCTCGAGCAGGTTAGTAACCAAGGGCAGGATCCAGTTCAGTTTAGAGCTTACAACATGCACAAGTAATCAAGTAATCGGTAAACGGTAATAGTTCTCGGTTAACGGTAAAAATCTGTCATTTTAGTAGGTCGAGTGAGATAAAGTACACACTCGCCTTAAAACGGTGGGCAATTTCATATGAGCAATTATCAGTAACACTTAACACTTAAACACGTAAGCAATATGCGGTAATTTCATATGAACATGTAATTTACGATAATCAAGTAATCAAGTAAGAAGGTAATCAAGTAAATCGGTAAACGGTAAATAATCACGGTTAACGGTAAACGGTAAACGGTAGTAGTTCACGGTTAATCGGCAGACATTTATCTTTTTAGTAGGTCGAATGAGATAAAGTACACACTCGCCTTAAAACGGTGGAAAAGTTCATAGGAGCAATTACCGGTAGTACTTAACAGTCAAACACATAATAACCATGGAGTAAACATGTCGTAAAACTATTCAAGTCACGTACTCCTATATGGAACACTCACCAATTCAAAATAGAGTGTAAGTGCTCAAACATGTGTTTAGGCGTCCGCTTCGAGTTCCTCTTGAAGGTCCCCTTGAGCGCCTGAGCAAATATTAAATGAGCTATCACACATTATCGCTTAAAAACCCCCAGTTATCAAGGAAGATTGTACACTTGTACAATCTAAGAAAATTATCATGAAAGAGAGCCTAAATTACTCGTAAATCGAGACTCAAAAGTGAAGTTTGATAATACAAGGAAAACTGATTTTCCTCTTTGAAATCAAGTGTAAAACGGTCAAGCAATATCGAAGGGAAATGAAGAGTTTCTAAAAACTCAATTTCCATCAAGTTCAAACATTTCAGTTTTAAGGAGCAATCTTTGAAAAATCATATCTCACTCTCTGTAGGTCCAAAATTGGAAAAATTAGTACTGTTGGAAATTACTTCCAAAGTACTAAAAGTTCCTAGAAGACACTTTTCCATGATTCTAAATGGAAGACACTCCAATATTGGCTTAAAGCTACTGACTTGCACTTCCAAGACAGATTCGGGGTTGGTTTTTGGCAAATTTTGGAAATTCGGCAAATTTCACAGAATATGAACTAGCCTCTAAATTTTGAAACTCAATTAAAGTTACAATCAAAGCTTAAACCACAACAAACAGAACAAGAATCGGAGTTTTGAGCGCCAAGATATAGCAGCTCAAAGTTGGTTCAAAATGACGACCATTGGGCAATTTTCCAGATTTGAAACACAAACGTTGGGACTTCAGTTGGGCATTGAAATGGATTTGGAATAGCACCGAATTTGGTATGATTACACTACCATATATGGGCTACTCTTCTGTCAAATTTCATGCAAAACTTCGCACGGGAAGTCAGTTAACAAGACCACTAAAGTTCCAGGAATTTCCAAGGCAATTCTGCCTTAGGCTTTCGTTTTTCCCCTTTTTTTTTTCGAACCTTTGGTCAATGAAATCATCTCAAACATGGTTCATTTATGAAGGAAAGATCGAAGAAACATCCAACATACATTTGGGAGGTGATTAACACCAAAATTTTCAAAATAACAAGTCCCAATTCGAGCTAGGCCATCGGCTAGCCAAAATTAGGGTTTTCGATCACTGATGCAGTTCTGTAATTCGGCCACAACTCACTCAATTCAACTTGGAATTAAGCATGGTTGGTGGCGTTGGAAACTACACGCATAGGGATACATTTCATCAAAATAAATCTTTCTGAAATTCAGTTCATATCTAGCTCAAATTCAAGCAACAAGTTCCAGCACATTACTGACTCTTCAGCACAGCAATAAAACAGAACAGGTAACTTTGAAGAACTGGTTCGGTTCACTCAAGTCGAATCAGGGGATACATTTTATGCCTTTAGAAAACTGGAAGTATCTAGTATTAAATGCCACAAATGGCACTCGATTTCGACGTCAGATCAAGGAGTTATGATCGTTCAAAGTTCGCTGCCCATTAACCCCTGTTACCCGTTTTCCAGCTTTGAAGGATTTTCGAAAATGCAACTTTTACCCAACCAAATCAAGTGCTTTTTGGTGAAAACTTTCCACACAACCTATACAACATATCTACATCAAAATCAAGGTCATTTGGTCACAAAATAATCGCACCAAGTGCTCTGCAAAAACAGGGCAGAATTCGGCCCTTCCTCCCTTTGGTTTCCTTTGATTTTCTTTCCACTTTTTCAACTTATATCCACTATTTTAACACTTAATCAACATAAATAACATCCAAAATCATCATATCAGTCCAACATGTCCATTGTGGGATTTCATAGAGTCCACTCAAGTGATTTCCACCTAAATAAAGATACCCACATGAAGCTACAAGCTTCCAAGTGAAATCTAACTCACTAGAATCAAGTTTCAAAGGTTGAATGATATACTACCTCTTGGTTGATGAAACTCAGAAATTTCGGTCACTAAGAAGCTCCAAGAAACCATGAAAATGATGCTCTTTTCCTAGTCCAAATGATGCTCCAAGTTTTTGGGAGTTTGTGTAGTGAATTTGGAGTGAATTTGATGGAAGAAATAAGGTGAAATGAGATGAGTTTCCTTCTTCTTCTTTCTTGAGATGGCCGACCAGCAAGAGAGAGAAAAGAGAGAGTGGAGAGTCTTGTGTGGCTTCTTGAGGAAGCTTGGTAGTTGGTTCAAATTTTTGCACAAAAGTCAACTCTCAATAGTGCGCGTACGTGCGCGTTTCGTGCCCGATTTCTCTCGGGTTTGTTTCACTTGTGCACTAAATCTCTAATTGTGAGAACCCGGAAATTTTCATATTTTCTAGGCATTATTTTATTTCCTTGCTTACATTTTATACTTTCCTTTAAAATATTAATCTTCTATATATTTGACTGGGCGAGTATAACTTTTAACTCATTTTCCCAGTATGAGTTAGTTCATGTTAAGTTGAAGTGCGGTATGGACGTGGGACCCGCTAGTACGGTAAGTGCGATACATTTTTGACTACTAGTTGGAGTTTTGTGTTAAGTGATATTATTTTACAAGGTACTAGGAGATAATTAGAGGCTAGCTAGATAGATTAACCATTGGGAGAAAGAAGATAAGCTTAAACCCTAAAAGGTGCCAAGTGTCACGACCCGATTGGAGTTGGACTTTTGACCAAGACTTTCTTACTTCACTAAAAATCAATTTGGACCAAAAAAATTCATCCCATTTTTCACTTGTCTTGGCCGGCCCTTGAGAGAAGAAAAACCAAGAGAGAGACTTCACTTGTTCTTCAATTTCTTGACCAAATCTTGAGTTCCAACCGATTAAATCGTAAACCCTTCCATAAGAGTGCTAACCAAGGAGGATTCAAGGTGTTGGTGGAGTGATTCTTCAAGAAGAAACCCTAAGCTACTATCTTTCATAAGATTCCCAGGTAATTTACCTAGAAATCCCCTCTTGCTTTTGATAAGTGTAAATTAGTGGATTATAGTTGCTCCCTATGTAGTTTTATGAGAGTATTTCATGGTTTGAAGTAGTTTTATGGTAAAAATTCTGGTCACATGTGATGCTTGAGGGTTGTTCATGTTATGATAGCTGTGCTATATGAATTATGGAGGTATTATGTGCTAGATGGACTTGCCTAAAGAAATTTCCAGCTTATGTGCACAAATTCCAGCTTTAGGGTTTCTAATTTGAGCTACTACTTGGTTGTATTTGAAGGGTATTGTGGCCCTAATTATGGGTGTTTGATAGCTTGTGATTTTTGGGGGCACTTGCAGTTGAAAGTAAGAAGTGATTGGTGTTGATATTTGGATAGCAAAGTAAAGGAAAAACAAGGGAAGTGCTGCTGAAATTTTCACAGGAACCCTTGAGCAGTTTTGGGAAATTTGATATATCTTGTTGTAGAAATATTGGAATTAAGTTCCATTTGTTGGGTTTTAAACTAGATTCATAGAGTTATAAACCTTGAAAAGTTCAGACCCTAGTTCTGTCTGTGTGATTTATAGTGATTTTCCAAAGTTGACTGAAATTACATACCTGTTCTGTCTTTTACTGGATGAAGCAGCGACTTGAGGCTCGGATTTGACTGACTTGTGATCTGAATCTTATAAATGTGTCTTCTAAGAAATTGTACTCCTTTGAGTCTATTTTCCGACGGTATACGTTTTATCAATTTTGGACTTAAGAATCGTGAGATATGATTTTTCAAATGATGGTGCGCAAATCTGGAAAATTCTGTTTTCCTAGAATTACTCTTACCTTCATTTTTGCACCTTAAGTTTGGAGTTAGTAAATCATTGTGAGTATGGTTTTTGGTAGAAGTGAAGGGTTTTGGGGTTGATTCGTATCCCTAGGACCAACTGTTATCCTTTTGCTCAAAAGAGGCATTTTATTCTTTTGTCCTAGTAATCAATTTAGAGAAGTATACAACTCGTGGTCGAGCCTTACTTGTGCATTCCATTTACTGGGTTTGTGAATGTGAGAACTGTAATTGTTTACCCTGGTTACTCCTAGGACGTGTTGGTGTTCAAAGGCATCCTTTGGGGAGGAAACGTTTGAAGTTATCCTTGTTTGAACTGGTGTGTGTACCACTCGCATGACTTGTTGTTTAACTGTTTTACCTATACCTGCATAATGAGACTTGCTTGACTATAATACCTGCTTAATTCTGGACGAGTTGAGGGTGTACTTTATCACACTCGTCTCTCTCGCTTACTGTCAAATCACTGTATGAGCTTGTACCTGTTACTTGAACCTGTTACTCGTTCTCTGCCCTGTGTGACTGGGTTATTGTATGAATTTGAATTAGTTGTTCCTGTATGCGGACTTGCATGGTTATGTGCATTTGAAATCTAAACCCTCTGGTGGGGCTTAGCCGTTGTGCTAGCCTGTTGTGTTGTCCAGCACCGCCAGGGACGAAATCCAGAAATCTAGACCCTCTGGTGGGGCTTAGCTGTCGTGCTAGCCTGTTGTGTTGTCCAGCACCGCCAGGGACGAAATCCTGAAATCTAGACCCTCTGGTGGGGCTTAGCCGTCGTGCTAGCCTGTTGTGTTGTCCAGCACTGCCAGGGACGATATTCTCGACTTAGGGCTAAGTTATATTCTGAAGTTCTGGTAAACTCGAGTATTACCATCCCTTTTGGCTCCTGAGAGCCACCTGTATCCTTTCCATTTGAAGTATTTATTCATGTCCCTATCTGGTGTGTATAATTGCATGATTTAAAAGTGAAATGCAATGCTTCGTGACTACTTGTACTTTTGGTATCTCATGGAGCTTAAACTCACCCCCTTTCCCGTTACCTTTGTTTTTCTTACAGGGTTCAAATTTTGGAACTGTGACTTTGAAGATAAGAGTGGAGCTAGTTTAAATATTCTTTCGTGTAACTCCTCTGAAATTGGAAAACCCTAATTGTGTGAGGAATCGCAAATTTATCTATTTTAAACTCCTATTACTAGCTTATTTAAATATTTAATTGCCCGTTTTCCCCGAATATTTTATTTCAACCTTTTTAGACCCAATTACATGGAACTAAGACTTACTTATATTTTTAAAATGACTCGTTTCAAAATTTAATTTTTGAAAGCCCGTTAAATGAGAATAGTGAATACGCGTTTGGAAACAATAATCGATTCGAGAATACAATAAGCTTGGAAAATGGGAGACTTGTACATTAGTCTTGAAATAGGTATTTTTATGTTTAAGTGTTCAATTATTAATTAGTGATACTATCGTTATAAGAATTTCTTGAAAATTTTACTTTATCGCGCACAAATCAGAGGTACGTGTTTTTACACGCGCGATTAATTGAGAGACTTAAGACCATTATTTTTAGACCACTGAGAGTGAATAATAATAGTATGAATGAAAGTGCATTAGAGGTTTAGTGCACAAGTGAAACAAACCCGAGAGGAATCGGGCGCGAAACGCGCGCGAACGCGCACTATTGAAGAGTTGACTTTTGGACAAATTAGAGCCACACATTTTAGCTTCTCTTGGAAGCTTCATTTGCATCAAACTCTCTGTCTCTTTAGCTCCAAGACAGCCGGCCATCTAAGGGGAGAAAACCACCAAAGTTCTTCATCTTTCCTTCATCAAATCTTCACCAGATCACCTCAAATTTCACCTAAACTTTGCTAACCACTTGGAGACCACCTCAAGCTAGGAAGAGAGCTTGCTTTCCACGGTTTGTTGAGCTTCAAGAGGCCGAAAATTTCTGCTTTGTTCATCAAGAGAGGTAAACCACGATCAACTACAAGAATCTTAGTTTATGAAGACTATCTTGCACTTATAAGCTTATATAATCATGTGGGTAGCTTTATTTATGTTGGAAAGTTGGTGTGTGGGCTCTATGAACTCCCACTATGGCTTGATGGACTGATTTGTTGTGTTTTTATGTTATTAATGTTGGATTAGTGTTTAATCTAGTGGAAATAGGTTGTCTTGTTGAAGGAAAACTCAACTGAAGTGATGAGGGAATTTTTCCATTTCTGCCCCTGTACATGCCGTGGCCCTTAGAGCAATTTTTGTGGTTCTAATGACTTTTTTATGATGTATACATGTTGTATGGGTTGTGTAGAAAGTTTCATCAAAACATTTCGGGATTTGGATGGGTAGATGTTGAGTTTTCGGAAATCAGTAAAAACTGGAAATTTTCCCGTAACTGCTCTGGCAGTGTTTTTGTTTTGGCTATAACGTTTTCCTCCGACGTTGAAATCGAGTACTGTTTATGGCAACGGAAACTAGACATTCCCAGAATTCCAACGGTATACAATTCACGTTCTGATTCCACCTGAGTAGTCCATACCAATCATTTGAACATGACTGTCCTGTTTCGCATCTACACTGGGAGCTCGGTTTTGAGCAGCGAATTGATGCTCAAATATGAGCTAGTTGTGGACAGATTTTGAAAACGATTTCTTCTGAGAAATTATAGCTTTATGAATATAGTTTTCAAAGCCACTGACCACGCTCAATTCCAAGTTGAATTGAGTGATTTGTGGCCGAAATCCGAAACTGACCCAATGATTTGAAACCCTCTTTTTGGCTAGTAAATGTCTAAATCTTGATTGGGACTCGTTGTTTCGAAATTCTTGGTGTTAATCACCTACCAAATGCATCTTGGATGTTTCTTAGATATTACCTACACAAAGGGACCATGTTTGAGACATTTTTAATGGCCAAACGTTTTGAAAACGGAAAACTCATGTACAAGGCAGATTTGCCTTGGAAATTTGGAAACTTTGGTGATCTGGTTAACCAACTTTCCGTGCGTATTTTTCCATGAAAATTGATAGAGGGATAGCTCTCATATGGTAGTATAATACTGCCAACTTTGGTATCATTCCGAGTCCATTTCGATGCCCAACTAAAGTACCTAAGCTCAAGCTTTAAACCTGGAAAATCCTTGTTTGAGGAGGAAATTCAGCAACTTGGAGCTGCCATATCTTGTTGCTCAAAACTCCAATTCTTGTTCTGCTTGTTGAGTTGAAAACTTTGATTGTAACTCTAATTGAGTTCCAAATGTTAGAGGCTAGTCCGTATTTTGTGAATTTTGCCGAATTTCCAAACTTGGTCGAAAATCAACCCAAATCTGTCTTGACTTTCCAAAACAGTAACGTTGGGCCAAATTTTGAATATCTTCCAATTGGAATCATGGAAAAGTGTCTTCTAGGAACTTTTAGTACTTTTGAAGTAGTTTCCAACGGTACCAATTTTTCCAATTTTGGACATACGGAGAGTGAGATACGATTTTTAAAAAATCGAACCTCAAATCTGAAATTTTCAAACTTGACAGGAATTGAGTTTTTGAGACTCTTCCCTATCCTTCAATACTAATTGACCATTTTGGACTTGTCTTCATGAAGTAAATCAGTTTTCCTTGTGTTAATAAACACTACTTTTGAATCTTGAATTTTGAGCAAGTAAAGGCTCATTCCATGGTATTTTCTAGATTGTACAAGTGTATAGTCCCTCTCTTGATAAGAAAGGATTGTAAGTGATAGTGTGTAATGGATAACTATTGTTTGCTCAGGTGCTCAAGGAGACCTTCACGAGGATCTCGAGGAGAACACCTAAAGGCTTGTTTACGCACTCACTCTCTTATTTTGATTGGTGAGTGTCAAGTGCATGAATTTGTTGCTAAGTGGTTAACTGTTTCTTATCCGTTATGTGAATTTGAAATTTTGAGACGAGTGTGTACTTTACCGCACTCGTTCTCTTTCGAACAAAATTATATTCGTATTTTGCTACGTGAATTCATATTCGACTTGTACATAGTAATGTGGATGTGATTCGTATTTATGATTCCTATTTGGAATCGTCGATTTGAGCGTTGCTCATCGACTTATATTCGTATTCGTATTCGTATTCGGGGGACGCCCAAACTCGTTGACTAACTTTGCGAATCGAGCTAGCATGGGCTTGGTCGATAAGCTTAGCAAACCATGAGATATTCGTAGAGCATGATCTATTGGAGAGATCTTGCTCGGCATTACTCGTGCAGTATTGCCATGATATACTCGAGTTTTATCAAAAACTTTGATGAGCGGGCCCGGTAAGGGGGTGTAATGGTGACGGGATTTGAAAAAGTGGTGTATCTACGGATTTGATACTCATGTGGTTGACGGAGTGTCAACATGAGATGTGATCAAGACTCCGACTTGACTACGTGGAATTTAGCTCCTGAGAGCTACAGTATCCTTGAATTGTTTCTGTTTATTTTTTTAGTATTTATTCGAAATGTGAATTATTCGAACTTATAGCTTTACTTACTATGTAATTTGTGGCTATTTGAATTGCGTGGTTGCATGTGTGTTTCTTGGCCTCACTGAGTATTGGCTCATCCCATTAGTTTATTTTCCTTAACAGGAACCCGATTGGGAAGGAGTTAAGCAAATGCCGACTTGAGGCACTTTTGTTTTAGTGTTTTGATTGTAATCGACTAGACACTCTTGGATGTTGTATATCTTGGGGAAAGTGATTGTAAATTTGAAATTGTAATGTAAGACTGGATATTTATGTATGGAAATGATTTCGTACCTTTATTCCGACTTTCGTTGTTAGTATTAGACAAGGTTTGAATTGGATTTGTTTCGAGTCCTAGCAAGAGTTGGGCAGGCGTTCCGCGGATACCCTTTGGTTCGCCTTAGGGAGAAGTGGGGGCGTCACAAATTGTATATTAATTAAATGTTTCCCTTTCGAATTGTTGATTTACCCACGTGTGTATATAAAAGTGGTGGATCTTGTCTATGTGGCTCATTTGTTTGAGAATGTACATTCTCTGGTGTTATATATATAGTTTGCTTGGGATTCGGACGAGTGCAGAGTTTGAACGTGGAAAGAAAATTTCTGGCAGGAAACCCTTGCAGAGAATCCGGCCGTATATCCGGCCAGTTCTTGGTCGGATTGGCAGGGCAGGTTGGAAAAAATTTGGGTTGCTCTCTGCCTCGATTCCGGCCAGATCTTGGCCGGATTGTGACGTGGCTGTTTTCCGATTGCGTTTTCGTTTTCATTTTCGTTTCCGTTGAGGTGTTTAATCGAAGTACCATGTCACCGTGTGGTTTAGAAATCATGTTTTCAACTTAGTAGTCTCCGATTGTTTGTATTCTTTGGGTTCTATCGCACGTAACTTAGGGTTTGTATGATTCGACTCAGTAGTCCTGGCGAGAGTTGGGCGGGCGGTCCGCCAAACCCTTTGGTTCGCCTTAGGGGAAGGTGGGGCTGTCACACTAATGCACTTCTTTTAACACTATTATTATTCACTCTTAGTAGTCTAACAATAATTTTCTAAAGTCCTTCAGTTAGTCGCGCGCGTGAAAACGCGAACTTCCGACTCGTACGCAATAAAACGCAATTTCTATGAAATTCTTGTAACGACGATATAACTAACTAATACTAGGGTAAAAAATCATGAAAATAACAATTTTAGAAATAAAAACATGAGTCCTCACATGAGTCTAGTATTAATTCTTCAAATCTCCAATTAATTTGTACCAGCGCGTCTTTCGGAAAACTTTCGACGCGCCCACGATATAAGCTTAATTTTAACTTACTCACATCTAATCTCTCAATTAACTTTTCTTAATCTACTATTGATCATTCCTAATTCTCCAAAACTAATGTACTCTTGGATCGAACATAGCCTCGAAAAATGTGTACTCCTTATTTCTTGCTAAACGAGTCCTAGAAAAATTAATTTTACTAACGAGACATTTTAAAATATAATTGAGACATTATTCCATGTAAATAGGTTTAAAATGATTGAAATAAATTATTCAGAGAAAACGGGTGAGTAAATAATTAATTAAAGCAGAAAAATAAAATTAAATAAAAATAAGAAAATTCGGGTCCTCACAGTTGCACTACCTACTATTGATTATTGCCTTTATTTCTATTCTCTTCAACCATCTTTCATCGTCAAAATTGCCCGACTCAACTATCTTTAAGATAATATCGAATCTTGGTGAAGATGGTTGCAAAGTTTTTATTTTGCAAGCGAGTTTGCTTTCTCAAATACTTTGTAGTTTTTTCAATTTCTGGGATAAAATCGAAATCACCTTTTGAGATCAGTCATACACCAAGCTCCTAAGCAAGACAAATCAAAATTAAAAGTGAAGACCTTGAAATAAAATAAGATCAAAAAATAAAAATAACTAATGTAGAAAAATCAAGCGTCATCCTAGGCAATGGCGCCAACAACTTGATCGACGAATTCTTGCAAGCACACAGGGTCGATCATAGTAATAATTTACCTAGAATATTCCAAGGTCGAACCCACAGGAATGAGTTAATTTTCTACTTTAATTATTCTAACAAAATAACAACATTTAAATTCAAGGAGTTGTTTTTTCTAACTAAACAATAAAATAATAATCAATGCAAATAAAGTAGTGGTGAGAAAATAATAGACGCGAGCCTAGGGTTTCAGGTTTTAATCCAAAATTTGAATCAATTATTTGGTTAATTTCTTAACAAACTGTAAACTCATCACACAATTGTATTTTAGATTATCTCTCGATACATTTAAATTGTGCCTAATTAAATCCTATGTCTCTCTCGAGATCGCAAGTATTCCATTAAACCCTTTAAGAACTTCAGTGATATAAGTGCATCATACAAATCCTAACTTGCTCTCGTAATTAGTTTAAGGATGTTTATCTATCTAGTACGTGGCTGTATATCCCTTCTCAGTTCAATACAAACCCTAAGAGCATGTCTATGATGGCCAAGTATAAACATGTAATTAAATCAACATAAATAAATCATAGTAAAAGGCAAGAAATTAAACTAGAAGAATTAATCAAATTCCTTCATAAAACCCTAACCCTAGAGACAATCTAGTTCAACATGATTTAGAAGTTAAAACCATGAATTCAAAGAGTTGCTACAAAAATAAGAAAAAGGGAAAGAAAACTTCTCAGTTGCTTGCTCCAATTTTCTCCTTGCATGCTCCTTGATTCGCCTCCGTTTGATCTTGATCTCTTAGGAATAAATTATGAAAAGATGTTAAAACTAGCCTAAACTAATGTTTTCCACACTAAAAATGATCTAAAGAACCCCTATTTTTAGTTTCTTGAAAATATATCCTAAATGGAGTAGGAATAAGCTTTTATTGGAGTTGATGTGAGGACCCGCAAAATTTTCCTTATTTTATTTTATTTTTTCGCATGCATTTTCCTTACTTTATTTTATTATATTAATTTTTCAGAGATTTTTATAAGTGAGTATTGTGACGACCCCATCTCCCCCTAAGGCGTACCTCAGGGTTTAGTGGACCGCCTGCCCAACTCTCGCCCGGACTCACTCATTTCAGATAAAATAAGTTACAACCTCAAGAGTAAAGGAAATAACAGTTCCCAAACTTGGAACGTACATGTACATTCATTTCTATTCAAAGCATTCATACAATCCCAAATATATCACAAGATTTAAGTTCTCAATACATTCAACCCTAATTGAGCACTAGCGCGAGTACAATCGCAAAATTTAAAAAAAAACTAAACTATGCTAGCCTATACCAGTCTCACGCCTCGCTCGTACCCCCTGTAAGGAAAACAAATGGCGTGGAATGAGCTAAAAGTCCAGTGAGGTTCCAAATAGCAAGTTGACTATTATTGAAAAGTTCACGTATCAAAGTAGCAAAGTAGCGAGCATAACCAGTCCATAAAAGTGAGCAATAACACTTCAAGTAACAAATCTCAAAATGAGAGAGTGTAAAATTCTTTTCTAAAAGAAACAATAACACTACGAATAACAATCAAAGTATAAGGATACAGATGGCTCTCAGGAGCCAATTTCCCGTTGCTTTACCAGAGCTTGATCAAGTATTAGTTGACACTCCGTCAACCTTCAAGTAAAGTAACCAATCCAGTAGTGCTTCGCTTAACACCAATCCGTCCACCATTCAACCCCCTTACCGGGCCCGAACACCAACTAAACACTGGTGGTAATACTCGAGTATACATATTAGTCGAGGAGGTATCACTCCACTCGACAACACAAGAGACCCATGGTTCGTTATCTAATCGACCAAGCCCTTGCCGGCTCAACTCGATTAACTAGCCAGTGGGGTTTGGGTTCCCAAGTAGTCACTATAGTCGATGACCAATCAACTTAGTCAAGAGAAAAGTACGGAGACGGGAATGAGAGGTATCTCCCACTCGTATCGAGTGTGGTACATACTGCCGCTCAGCACTTATAAGTCAAGCACAAGTACAAATACAAGTACAGGTCAATGCAAATCAAGTCACTTGTACAACCATGAATGAGATATCAAGTATTTAGTTGAGTTAGGTCAAGTGCGATAAAGTACACACTTGCCCGACCAAACCAAGCAAATCTTATCCGATCACGTTGGTAAATCAAATATCAAGTTCAATCATGTATTTGGAAGCACACACCAAAGATCTAGTGCTTTTTCAAAATCACGTTCAGGTCCAACTCCTTAGTTGGAGTCCAAATCTGCGATAAAATATCATTTAAGAATATAAAACTCTCTAGAGTTTGAAACATAGGAGTTTCGCTTCAAGAAAATCAAATAAATGAAACTCATTTAAGTAGTATTCATTTTGCTTATCACATCCTAGAAAACTCATGTTCGCTCTTTTAGTTTCGGTAAGGAAGCGGTTAAAACGTTTAAGTTCGTAAAGTGGATAAAAGACGAGGAAAACATATTCCGAATGGTCGCTACTTTTATTTTTCCAAGGGTACGAGTTTCGGCTAAATTTTAGCTTATATACCTCTAAGAAAGAAAACTCGAATACCATAGACAATCCAAGTTCAATTCGACCTCAAATCTTTTCTCAAGTCACGAGTACACACGCTTAACCTTCGAGTGAAAATTTGGGCGGCATGCCCTTTGTATTTAGCTATTTTCCAGCCATTTAGGGCTTCATTATTTTCCTCAACTTAGCCCAAATTCACACATAAGCAATCTTAACACAATAGCCCTTCAACTAGGCTCAATGTCATCCAAATACAAGGCAATTCTAGCAACGTAACCATCAAAATCAAAGCTGGAAACCAGTTTTAAAGACGAATGGCTAAGTAGCAGGTTTGACATCTTTTAGCATTTTGGTCACAACTGAAGCTACGCTTATCGGATTGGGGTAAATTTTATGGTGTTTCGAAGCTAAGACAAATACATACATTTCCTATGAAGACATTGACACCCAGTTCATGCATTCTCAAGGTCACA
Source organism: Coffea humblotiana (assembly GCA_023065735.1). Lineage (NCBI taxonomy): Eukaryota > Viridiplantae > Streptophyta > Magnoliopsida > Gentianales > Rubiaceae > Coffea > Coffea humblotiana. Next base: position 34,617,187 of record CM041213.1, on the reverse strand, counting down.
ATGTGAAATCTCAGAGAAAACAGAAAGCTGCCTGTGAAATAGGGCTTTTGGGCAGTCAGGGGTATTTTAGTCATTTCACAAGATACAGTGGTCCGATTGTGCTGAAAATTTACAGGCAGATAGTTAACTCCATTCCCTACAACTTGTATGTTTTGATCAAGACCTGATTCGGCCTTTATCATGGACGAATATGCAAGTCCGTTTGGTTCTAAAACAGGGTAGAATCACTACACTTGCTGGAAATTGCTTGACAAAGCTGAAATTTTATAGCTAAAGCTGAAAATTCTTAGTTGAAAGCTAAAAAGTCAGAATAAAGCTATAAATCTTCACACAAGTCCTTAACAAAGTTAGATACCATCATATTACAGGCAGATAGTTAACTCCATTCCCTACAACTTGCATGTTTTGATCAAGACCTGATTCGGCCTTTATCATGGACGAATATGCAAGTCAGTTTGGTTCTAAAACAGGGCAGAATCACTACACTTGCTGGAAATTGATTGACAAAGCTGAAATTTTATAGCTAAAGCTGAAAATTCTTAGTTGAAAGCTAAAAAGTCAGAATAAAGCTATAAATCTTCATACAAGTCCTTAAAAAAGTTAGACACCATCATATCATAGCTAAAAAAACACAAATCAAGGCTGGAAAATGAAACCCTAAGCTGGAAATTTCACAAATCTTCACAAATTCATGATATCTTCCATAAAACTTCCAATTTCAAGTCAGCTTCCTAATAAATTGCAAGAATAGAAAGAGAAATATAATTTTCCAGCTTATTACCTTCAATCCTCCAAGAGAAAGTTAAAAACCAAGCCTTTCCTCTCCAAAGAAACTCCACTACAAGCTTCCTTGCTACCTTATTGGCCCTTTGTTCGGTTTAGTTTTGTTGTTCTTGTTGATCTTCACTCAAACAAGGTAAGAATCATGGTAGGCATGGAAGTTTTCTTTCTTTGTTTTTCCCTCAAGAGGTTCGGCCATGATAAAGAAAGAATGAAGAAAAGGTGGCCAAAAGGAAAGATAAGAAGATAGGAAATTGGTTTGGTCAAAGTTTAACAAGTGTCACACTTTGATTGGAGGTCAAAATTTTCTTTTCTCTCTTGTTTTTTTTAGTCCAAAATTTCAGATGCATTGAGAAGATATTTAGGGCTGATTTTGCTCAATTAATAACAAAGAGATTAAGGTAATAAAGTAGTGTTAAAGTGGTGTATTCAATCGGTAGCAAACGGTGCGCGTTGGTACAAGCCGGTTTTTCCTTAACTTGCGCGTACTAGTGTTTTAACTTATGATTCACTAACTTATTATTAGAACTTCTAATCACACACTTTCTCTTATATAAAACTCACTCTTAACCACCAAATTTAGTACACACACCTGACCAATTAATCACACTACCAAAATGCACAAAAACCACACCAAAAACCCTAGTATGCACAAAAAACCCTAACTTATGCCAATCCTTTAGAAAAATCATAACTTGAGTTATAAATGTCAAACATTCATACAAATTTGCCTGTTAAAAACTAGACTTAAAACACTAATAATCTTTAGAAGACACCTCAAAGAAATTCAGCTCATCAGTTAGTCCAAATTGAGCCATAAGCTACTACAACATTCCTATATTTACTTGTGCAGGGGCAGAATTTCAGTCAACTTTGCCAATTTTCTGAAATTTATAGAGATTGAATCAAACTCTAAATTTTTCACTGTAGGAAGCCCTATGAGTCTAGTTTCAAACGCAACAAACGGAACTCAATTCCGACTTTCCTATACGAAGTTATAGCCAATTTCCCAAAGCTGCGTAGAGCCTTTTGCGAAAATTTCTAGATTTTCTAACAACTTGAGATTATGAAACTTTTCTTAGCAAAATTCACTCTCTTGGCTTACATTCAACCAAGAATCTAAGGCAAGTAAGTTCAAATAAGAGCTATACAGACAAGTAAAATTTCGGGGTCTCACAAGTATCGTTTTTAAATCATTTTCCTGGTATACGTTAGTTCGTGTTAAGTTTGAAGTGCAATATGGATGTGGGACCCACTAGTGCGGTAAAATTTTGTATACCGGGATATTATTTTATACGGTGTTAAGGGATAATTAGAGGTTAGCTAGATAGATTATGTGAGGACCCAAAATTTACTTATTTTATCTTATTTTACTGGTTTATTTAAATATTTATCCACCCGTTTTCTCCGAATAATTTATTACAACCCTTTTAGAACCATTTACATGGAACTACGACTTGCATACATTTTTAAAATGTCCCGTTAATAAATTTAAATTTTGGAAGCTCGTTTAGCGAGATTTAATGAATACGCGTTTGGAGGCAATATTTGATTTGAGAGTACAGTAACCTTGGAGATTTGGGAACTCATGCGTTAATCTTAAAATAGGTATTTTTATGATTAAATACCCTAATATTAGTTAGTTATATCATCGTTATAAGAATTTATTAGAACTTCTAATCACACACTTTCTCTTATATAAAACTCACTCTTAACCACCAAATTTAGTACACACACCTGACCAATTAATCACACTACCAAAATGCACAAAAACCACACCAAAAACCCTAGTATGCACAAAAAACCCTAACTTATGCCAATCCTTTAGAAAAATCATAACTTGAGTTATAAATGTCAAACATTCATACAAATTTGCCTGTTAAAAACTAGACTTAAAACACTAATAATCTTTAGAAGACACCTCAAAGAAATTCAGCTCATCAGTTAGTCCAAATTGAGCCATAAGCTACTACAACATTCCTATATTTACTTGTGCAGGGGCAGAATTTCAGTCAACTTTGCCAATTTTCTGAAATTTATAGAGATTGAATCAAACTCTAAATTTTTCACTGTAGGAAGCCCTATGAGTCTAGTTTCAAACGCAACAAACAGAACTCAATTCCGACTTTCCTATACGAAGTTATAGCCAATTTCCCAAAGCTGCGTAGAGCTTTTTGCGAAAATTTCTAGATTTTCTAACAACTTGAGATTATGAAACTTTTCTTAGCAAAATTCACTCTCTTGGCTTACATTCAACCAAGAATCTAAGGCAAGTAAGTTCAAATAAGAGCTATACAGACAAGTAAAATTTCGGGGTCTCACAAGTATCGTTTTTAAATCATTTTCCTGGTATAAGTTAGTTCGTGTTAAGTTTGAAGTGCAATATGGATGTGGGACCCACTAGTGCGGTAAAATTTTGTATACCGGGATATTATTTTATACGGTGTTAAGGGATAATTAGAGGTTAGCTAGATAGATTATGTGAGGACCCAAAAATTTACTTATTTTATCTTATTTTACTGGTTTATTTAAATATTTATCCACCCGTTTTCTCCGAATAATTTATTACAACCCTTTTAGAACCATTTACATGGAACTACGACTTGCATACATTTTTAAAATGTCCCGTTAATAAATTTAAATTTTGGAAGCTCGTTTAGCGAGATTTAATGAATACGCGTTTGGAGGCAATATTTGATTTGAGAGTACAGTAACCTTGGAGATTTGGGAACTCATGCGTTAATCTTAAAATAGGTATTTTTATGATTAAATACCCTAATATTAGTTAGTTATATCATCGTTATAAGAATTTCTTAGAAATTTCGCGTTATCGCGCACAAGTTGGAAGTTCGCGTTTTCGCGCGCGCGACTAATTGGAGGATTCTAGAAATTATTGATAGACTATTAAGAGTGAATAATATTAGTATTAAAGTAAGTGCATTAGAGGTATAATGCACAAGTGAAACAAATTCGAGAGGAATCGAGCACGAAACGCGCGTGCGCGCACACGCGAGAGTTGACTTTTGAGGTACCTTTTGGCCAACAACTTAAGCTTCTCAAGGAAGCTTCATTTCAGCCAAACACACTCTCTCTCTTACCTTCAAGCAGCCGGCCATCAAGGAGAAAAAAAAAACAACCCAAAGCTCTTCAATTTCCTACACCATTTCTTCGCCAAATCTTCACCATTTCATTTCAAATTGCACCTACACTTAGCTAATCACTTGGAGATTACATCAAGCTAGGAAAAGGGGCTGCTTTCCACGGTTTTTCTTGAGTAAATAGGACCGAAAAAGTTCTGCTTGGTTCATGTAAGCAAGTAAGTAATGATCAACCTTAAGATTCTTGGTTCATGGAAGTAATACAGCACTTATAAGTCCATATCTTCTTGTGGGTAGCTTTATTTATGTTGGAAAGTTGGTGTGTGGGCTCTATGAACTCCCACTATGGCTTGATGGACTGATTTGTTATGTTTTGTTGTTGTTAATGTTGGATTAGTGGTTAATCTAGTGGAAATAAGTTGTATTGTTGAAGGAAAGTTCAAAGGAAGTGGAGAAAGAATTTTTCCATTTCTGCCCCTGTCCATGCCGTGGCCCTTATGGCACTTTTTGTGATTCTAATGACTTGTTTATGATGTATACATGCTGTGAGGGTGGTGTAGAAAGTTTCATCAAAAAATTTCAAGATTTGGTTGGCAAAATGATGTGTTTTCGGAAGTCAGCAAAAACTGGAAATTTTCCCGTAACTGCTCTGGCAGTGTTTTTGTTTTGACTATAACGTTTTACTCCAACATCGAAATCGAGTGTCGTTTACGGAACTAGAGACTAGACATTCCCAGTTTTCCAACGGTATAAAATTCATGTTCTGATTCCACCTGAATAGTCCATACCAATCGTTTGAACATGACTGTCCTGTTTCGCGTCTACACTGGGAGCTCTGTTTTGAGCAGCGAATTGGTGCTCAAATATGAGCTAGTTGTGGACAGATTTTGAAAACGATTTCTTCTGGGAAATTGTAGCTTTATGAATCTAGTTTTCCGTGCCACTAACCACACTCAATTCCAAGTTGAATTGAGTGCGTTGTGGCCGAAATCCGAAACTGACCCAATGATTGAAACCCTCTTTTTGGCTAGTAAATGTCTAAATCTTGATTGGGACTTGTTGTTTCCAAATTCTTGGTGTCAATCACCTACCAAATGCATCTTGGATGTTTCTTAGATATTACTTACACAAAAAGGACCGTGTTTGAGACATTTTGTTGGCCAAACGTTTTGGAAACGGAAAACTCATGTACGAGGCAGATTTGCCTTGGAAATTTGGAAACTTTGGTGATCTGGTTCACCAACTTTTCGTGCGTATTTTTCAATGAAAATTGATAGAGGGATAGCCCGCATATGGTAGTATAATACTACCAAATTTGGTGCCATTCTGAGTTCATTTCGATGCTCAAAAAAAGTCCCAAAGTTTGTAATTTAAACCTGGAAATTTGCCTAACCGTCTCAATTTTTGAGTAACTTTGAGCTTGTATATCTTGGTGCTCAAAACTCCGATTCTTGTCCTACTTATTTTGTTTTAAACTTGGATTGTAACTCTAATTGATTTTCAAATTTGAGAGGCTAGTTCAAATTCTGTGAATTTTGCCGAATTTCCAAAGTTGGCGAAAAACCAACCTCAAAACTGTCTCGCAAGCCTAAAACAGTAATTTGGAGTCAATTTTTGAATGCCTTCTGTTGGGAATCATGGGAAAGTGTATTTTAATAACTTTTATTACTTTGGAAGAAGTTTCCAACGGTACCAAGTTTTCCAATTTTGGACTTGTAATGAGTGAGATACGATTTTTCAAAGATCTCGTATCAAAGCTGAAATTTTCGAAACTTAAGGAAATGGAGTTTTTTTTAATTCTCCTTTTCCCCTCGATATCACTTGAACGTTTTACACTTGATTTCAAAGGTGAAAACTCGATTTCTCTTGTGCTTTAAACCCCCGCCTTTGAATCTCGATTTACGAATAAATAGGGCTCATTTTCATGAAATTTTCTTAGATTGTACAGGTGTACAATCTTCCTTGACAATTGGGATTTATGAGTGATAGATTATTTTTAATTGCTCAGGCACTCAAGAGGAACTTCAAGAGGATCTCACAGGAGACGCCTAACTTATCGCTTGTACTTGCTACTTGAATCACTCGGTGAGTGTCAAGTGCATGATTTGCTGCTTCTACTTGATTTATTTTGCTTAAATACGTGAATATTACTTGATGAGACGAGTGTGTACTTAATCACACTAGCTCTCCTTTACCTAACATGCTACTCAACTTGTTATGTGATTACTCGAATTTTCTTGCATTGAACTTGGTTTTGAAGTCGATTGGAGTGAATCTCCTCGACTCATAATTGAACTGTATGACTGCCGATTGGAGTGCGCTCATCAGCTTATAACGGTATTTGTTGATTGGACTGAATGTCATCGACTATTATAATTGTAATCGTATAATCGAGTCTTTGAACGATAACATGTACCACACCGATTCGGGTGGGAGGTACCTCTCATGTCGACTCAAAACCCTAAATAATTGATCAGTTCTCTGAATGATAGTATGTACCACACCGATTCGGGTGGGAGGTACCTCTCATGTCGACTGAGAACCATAAACAATTGCAGTCGGTTCACTGAGCGATAGTATGTACCACACCGATCCGGGTGGGAGGTACCTCTCATGTCGTCTCAGAACCATAAACCATTCTAAGTCGATTGAAGCGATGTCTCGTCGACCACTGAGCGATAGTATGTACCACACCGATTCGGGTGAGAGGTACCTCTCATGTCGACTCAGAACCACAAACACATAATCGATTCCCTGAACGATAGCATGTACCACACCAATTTGGGTGGGAGGTACCTCTCATGTCGACTCAGAACCATAAATGGAATAAGTGAAGTTCCACCGACTTAGTTACCTACGCGGGTGACGGAATGTCATCATGAGAAAGTTTTGGATTGAACTTCGGCGAAGCAAGTAGGAATTAGCTCTTGAGAGCTCATGTATCCTCAGTAAAGGTGTTTAATTGAAAATTGTGAATTGATTGAATGTTACAACTTTATTTCTCGCTTAGATGATATTGTTATTTAAATTACGTGTTTTGCATGTTTTCTTGGCCTCACGAGCATTCGCTCACCCCGTAGATTTGTTTTCCTTAACAGGAACCGAAATGGAAGGAATTATGGAGAGGTCGACTTGATGGCCCTTTTGATTAGAATATTAATGTAATTGATTAGAAGACTTTTGGGAGACTACATTTTGGTAAAAGTGATGTACTTTTGGGAACTTGAGTTGTAATACTTGAAAGTTTGTTTAAGGAAGTGACTTTTCTTACTTCGACTGTCATTCTTTAGTTGTTTATCTTAAGTTTGAATTGAAATTGTATCGAGTCCTGGCGATAGTTGGGCAGGCGTTCCGCGGATACCCTTGGGTTCGCCCTTGGGAGAAGTGGGGCGTCACAGATTAAGCATTGGTAGACAAAAGGATGAGGTTAAACCCTAGGACAACATTTGTCGCGACACTATTCGAAGTTGGACTTTGACTCAAGACCATCTTACCTTTTAATTAACCAATTTTGACCAAAAACCATCTTCATTTCTTCTTGGTTTGGCCGAACAAAGGGAGAGGAAAAACCAAAAAGAAACCTTCAACTCCAACTTCAAATTTGTGCTTGAACCTTGAGTTCCAACCACAGTTGTGCAAACTACTCCATAAAACTTGCTTACTAAGGAGGTTTAAAGGCTTTGGTGGAGTGATTTTGGAGGAAGAAGCCCTAAGTTTCCACCTTTCTTGAGCTTACAAGGTGACTTTGTCAAGAAACTTTCTTTTCCATCATGTATGTGTAAATTAGTGGTTTAGAGATGAGGAATATGTAGTTTTATGAGGAATATTGTGGTTTGAAGTAGTGATTGAGAAATTTTCAGTTTTGATAATGAATTTTCTGCCCCTATGTGATGATTGAGGCTTGGCCATGTTGTGATGGGTTGCTATGTGAAATATTGAGGTTTTATGTGGTAGTTTAACTTGTCTAAAGGAATTTTCAGCTTATGTGCTTAAATTTCAGCTTTAGGGTTTCTAATTTGAACATGATTAGGGTTAGTTTTGGAGCTACCAATTGGTTGTATTTGAAGGGTATTGTAGCTCTAATTAAGTGTGTTTAATAGCTTATGATTTGTATGTGCAATTGTGGCTGAATTGAGATGAGTTTGGGTGTGGATGTTAGGATGGAAAAGTAAAGAAAACAAGGGGAGGTGATGCTGAAAATGTTCCTCAAGAACCCTTGAGCAGCCTTAGGAAATCTCCTATATCTTGATGTAAAAAAGTCAGAATCGAGTTCTGTTTGTTGCGTTTGAAACTAGATTCAGAGTATTTTCTACTGTCCACATTTCATGATTTTTCTTAATTCATATGAATATCTGTGATTTTTCAAAGTTGACTGAAATTGCATACCTGTTCTGTCTTTTTCTGGATGAAACAGCAACTTGAGGCTCGAATTTGACTGACTTGTGGTCTGAATCTTACAAGGGTGTCTTCTGGAAAATTGTAACCCTTTGAATCTATTTTCCGAAGGTATAAAGTTTATCAATTTTGGCCTTAAGAAACTTGAGATATGAATTTTCAAATAGTGTTGCGCAAAACTGGAAATTTATGTTCTCTTAGAACCGTTCTTATTTCATTTCTCACTTTAAGTTTGGAGTTGGTCAATCATTTTGGGTATGGTTTATGAGTGGAAGTGAGGTTTAACTGAGAGGACATGAAGTCTTAGAAACCTTAATTTCTTCATGCATTTTGGCTTTGTATTGCTAGCCTTGTAATATAATATGTGACCACAGGACTCGAGAGAGTTCAAGAGGACAAACCAGGGTTAAAGTGAAGTGTTGCCATTGGTTGGTGAGTGTACCACTTGCATGACTTGTTGCTTAATTGATTTACTTGTACCTGCAAATTGTGACATGAATGACTGTGACCTCTGTTTATTCTGAATGAGACGAGAGTGTACTTTATCACACTCGCTCTCTCGCCTGTTTGACTGGTTCCTGTATACACCTGAATCTGTTGCTTGTGCATGATCTGATGTCGTTTGGAGGTGTATCCAACGACCTTCCTGTTAAACCTGAGCTCAACCTCATGGGGAGTCAATCGAATCGAGCCAGCAAGGGGTTTGGTCGAGGAAAATTGACAACCCATCGGGGCCTGTTTCTTTGGGATCTTTGAGTATTAGAGACTCTGGATTCCTGTTATACTCGAGTATTACCATTCCTGTTCCTGTTGAGGCGTTCGGGCCCGGTAAGGGGTATGTTTGGTGGACGGAATTTGGTGTAAAGTGGTGTTCTACTGGACTAGTTACTTTACCTGAAAGTTGACGGAGTGTCAACTACTACCTGATGAAGCTCTGGTGAAGCGATGGGAATTCGACTCTTGAGAGCCACCTGTATCCTTTCTAGTTGAATTACTATGTTTAACTGATGTGTTTGTTTATTTTTATATCTGGTGTTTCTATATGATTGACTTAAGCAAAGTTCCACGATTCTTGACTGCTTGTACATATGGTACCTCATTGAGCGTAAACTCACCCCCGTTACCTTTGTTTTCCTTACAGGGAACAAACTTTGAAACTGTGATTTTGGAGAAAGAGTAGAGCTATTATAGATATTCTTTTGTTAAGCTCCTCGGTAATAGAAAACCTAATTGTATTTTGATCAAGTATCACATTTTGACTTGTAAAGTTTCCAATGTATGTATATAAGTGTTTAATCATGTTTCTTCCGTGTATTTGCTTGAGAATGTACGTTCTCTGGGTTTAGTAAACTTTTCTTGTATTCGTTGGAATGCTCGGGCGAGTTCGGAACTTGAATGAGGAAAGAACCGAAATTTGGCAGGAAATTGATGCAGGAAATCCGGCCAGTTCTTGGCCGGATTGACAAGGGAAGTTGAAATTTCATTTTTTTGCTCACTGCCTTGAATCCGGCCGGATATCCGGCCAACTTTTGGCCGGATTCTGACGTGGCATCCACTCGTTTCGCTTTTCGTTAGAGCGTTTAATCGAAGTCCTATTGTACCGTATGGTTTGGTAATCGTGTTTAGATCAGTTTCCGATTGTTCGTATTCTTGCAGTTCTTTTGTACGTTTTGTAGGGTTTTCGAGTAATTTGACTCCGTAGTCTTGGCAAGAGCAGGGCAGGCAGTTCGCTAACCCTTGGGGTACGCCCTAGGGAAAGTAGAGTTCGAAAGAGTGATTCTTCGAAAGAAGTAGAGTTCCAAAAGAGATTAGCTGAGCACTGGGAAGGGCGATGGAAACAGGAGTATTCGGAGAAAATTGAGCTACTGCACAAGAACATAGAACTGAAAAAGAAATACAAAGGGATCTCGGAAGAGGTACGGAGTAAGTTTGAGTTAGTGCCTTCGTCTAGTCGAATAGCATCTTAGGACATTCCTAGCAATAATGATAAAAGGGGTGAAGGAAGTTCTCCCAATATCAAAGGGCAACGTAAAGAGATGTATGGAGATGGATTTGCTATGAAGGATAAGGGAGGAAGAAGAAAAAGAATGGACACTTCAAGAAGAGATGTGTAGCTGCTAAGTGTGAAACATGTAACAAAATTCATACGAAAATATGTTATTTGAAAATTGGTGCATGTTTTAGATGCGGCCAACTGGGACACCAAGTGAGGAACTACCCAAGACAAATGAATTTTGGGATGGTGTAGCTGCTGTAATAGTTAATGTCAGCAATTAGTGATGTGTTGGCTGAAATAATTGTATTTATGGAACTATGTGCATGCAAACTTTATGTTGTGAGTGTATTCCCGATAGAAGTAGTGGACCTAGTACCTGATATTTTGATGAGTAATATTAAATATTGGTGATTGGGCAGTATTGAATCCTGATTCATGAATCTTTTATTATAGTTTAGTCTTGAAGTTAAGTGAAAATTTTTCGTTTGTGGTTCGAACGAGGGAACTTTTGATATCTTCACTGATTTTTCTTCGCATGGCGTTTCTTCGTATGGTTTGGTAGGTACGCCCTAGGGAAAGATAGGGCTGTCTCAGGTGAAAAATCACATTTTCACCCATTTTTTCAATGAAGACTAGCGCAATGTCTGGTGCTAGTCATTGGGCTAAGCCAAAGAATTTGGAGATGTCCGGCGCCAAGTTCTTTGCGATGTCCAGCGCCGGTCATGGATTTGTCCGTAGATTGGTTCAGATCCACACGTGGATCATTTTTGAAGCCTCAAAACACCATCAAATAGGCCGAATTAGCTCTTGCTCAGAACATAAAAATTGTAGCCCTTTGAAACATCACAAGATTCAAGTCATTTGGAGGTCTGGAAGCTAGCATATGTCCAAAATACTAAGACCTTGTCGTAAGAGCATCGCAGCGCAACTATACTTCAGTAATTTTGATTTTTGACTATGAAAGCGTGAGAACTAGACTTTGATGTCTCATAAACATTGTAGAGCATTCTCTTAGCTTCAAACTGAATTAAGAATCATCTTAATCCGATTTGTGTAGCTCAAGTTATTGCCAAAACTCTGAAAAATGTCAATCCTGCCAAACTCGTTCCTCTTGACTTTTTCCTCTTCCATTACTTCTTCAAGCCACGTTTTTTGCCCATTTTCCCTCCCATTGAACTTTTCACCTATTAGAACAATATATGAGCAAAATTAAGTAGTTTCTACTCAAGATAAAGCTCAAATAACATAGTTAACTAGCAACTTATATATATAAATGCACTACAAATTATGCGCTATCACATAGCAAACAAATTTAGCTACAATTATTGGTTCACCAGAGAAACGTAAGTTAGAAATAATCATAGCAACGCAAGAGTAATTATAAGAATTAGTGATATACTTGGGCATCAATGAGTATGAACTTTTGAATTCTCTTTGGTAGAGCTTTTCGTATAACAAAATATGTGTCTAGGCATTTTCAACTACATTTTCATAAATTTTAAAAGAATGTATAATACTAAAAATGATAAGCAAAAATGAACATAGTCAAAGCAAATTATGTAAACAAAGAACTCTAAAAATAGCTAAAGATATCAACAATGATTGTATTTAATGGTAAAATTTCTAAATGCTGAAGGACTTCTTTATACACAATATTCTTCGTCCTATCTATGTGCAAGCGTGCAAAATATGTTGGTTTTCTTAGTAGTCTTACTGTTGAAGCTGTTTTTGCTCTTGAAAGGACAACAAACAATTGACTATGTGAGAAAACAGGTTCATTCAAGTTTATGCTCACAAAATCTAATGTTTGTCCTTGGGCTTTATTCATAGTCATTGCAAAGCACAAGTGAATAGGAAATTGAACTTTCTTGTATGGAATTGGGTATTGACTATCACTTGGTGGTTGCATTGGTATCAACTACAAACCTAGTGCCATTGCACAATCCCTTAGTCAGATCAAGGTTTCTTAAGAGAATTATTGGTGCATTTGTTTTCAAAACTGATCTATGTGGTGGCAAACCTCTTGGGGTTAAAGTATTTAACAAATCAACATACTGAGCCTGGTAGTTCCTATTTAGTGTCCCATTATAGCTCAAGTATTCAATTGCTTTCCCTGGATATTTATCTATGTAAGTATCACTTGTCTCATCTTCAAAGTGATTCTTTTTAGTTAGTATTGCTCTAGTTTTTGAGAAAGGCAAAATCTCTGATCCATTGGCTATCTCAAGATATGCCATATGAATTAATCTTTGAAGAGCATCAGATTCATTAGTATAGCTAACTAAGGTTGAAGGTGGGATTTTAACTAAATTGTTAGGCTCTGTGTCACAGCCCCACCTCTCCTCAGGGCGAATCCTAAGAATTAGCGAATTGCCTGCCCAGCTCTCGCCAGGACTCAGTCGACAAATGAACTAGCAATCCAAGAAAGCTAATGAAATATCTTCAAAATAAGGGTACAGACCATAATAGAAATATAATCGCCATGTCACTTCCCAAACTTAGAATATAGAGCTAAATGTCAAACTTACAATTCCACACTTAATTTACATAATATATGTCGAAGTTACAAATTCCAGCTTACAAGAGTCAAAAGTAAAGTCTTCTAAACAAAAGGGTAAAGGTAAAGTTATGAAAGTTCTTGACCATAGGTCCATTCCAGATCTGTTAAGGAAAACAAAAGGAGTGGGGTGAGCTAAAATTCAGTGAGGTTCCAAATAAACATGTAAGCACATAGCCAATTAAAGGCATAATACAAACAAGTAAACACGTATTGTACTATAACAATTTAATCATAATTCAATTCAATGATATGGGTGGCTTCCAAAAGCCAAATCCACTTAAGCTTGATCATACGAGAACCCGTTGACTCTCCGTCAACGTTTGCATTTAAAGAATATACTGTCCGTAGAACACCACTTTCTCCAAATCCCGTCCACTAGTCAACCCCCTTACCGGGCCCGAACACCTCAAACAGTAATTAGGTAATACTTGAGTATACAAAGTTCCAAATTCAGTAAGCAGTCCTCAGGGTTTATCGGCCTTCTCGACCAAGCCCTTACTGGCTCGATACAACTGACTCACCTAGGAGGTTGGGTACCCAAACAGTCATAGTAGTTGATGGGATATCACCCAAACAACACACATATAGTCAAATATAGAGAAATCACATCTTATAATATGAATCAAAGGAGGTCGAGTGTGATAAAGTACACGCTCGCCTCAAATTTGTCAAAACAAATGTTTAGTTCAACCAGTCACAGATCAAGTATTCAGATATCTCACATAGGCAGTTAACAGGCAATGGAACACTCACCTGTCAAGAAATGTACAGTTCAATCGTCAAGTTCCGTGGTTACGTTCACCTCCATTTCCCAATCCTAGGGCAACGAGTGAAAACGTTAACAATCTAGGTTCATTTCCAACCCAAAAGTAAGTTCATTAGGTGACCAAGTGGGTTGTTAAATCGACTCAAATCACCATGAAAGTTAGGCCCAAAATGTAGTAAAAGGTCATAAGAAAATGAGTTTGACAAGTGCAAGAAAGTTGAGCAAAAGAAAAATCTCATTCAAGTTCAAAAATGTCTTCGCGGGTAAAACAGTCGAGCACATGCAGTCTTGGGAAAATGGCCATATCTCATTGTAGAAAAGTCAAAATCATGTGGCGTTAGTGGAGTTGGAAACTAGACTCGAAGGGCTTTCCAATGGTATAAAATTCAAACTCTAGTTCCTCTCCTATCAATACCAGTGATTCGGGGAAGTTGGCTGATTTTTCTGTTCTGATCAGCTCAAAACCCTAACAAAGTTACTCTATTTCTTCTTGCCAACTTCACTCGTTTTGGCTCAAATTCATCCAATTCAATCTCCTAGATTTCATATACAGGGGATCAAGTTATCTAGCACCATTGAACCTTAAAATGCAACACACAAAATGATTAAATGAACCAAAACAGTCTAGCCAACAAAGGAGAACCAAAACAGTCCACTAACTTGTCCAAAAAAAACCACTTTACTTGCTTCATTTCCATTTCAACTCACAGCAAACCTTAAACCAATGTTTTGCCAAGTTCATTATGCTTAATTAAGGTGCAATGAGTCACAAAAATCTAGGAGAAACCTCCACTCCAAGGCCGATCAGCGAAGAGAAAACAAAACAGTCCACAAGTTCACATTCAACTCCAACTTCCATCCTTTCATTATAGCTAACTCAAACAACATTCCAAGAGTTATTTCTAACTTTAAAAGGATCCATAACATGTTAATACATCAAGAAAAACCATAAACAAAGCTTAAACAAAATATCAAACACATGGCATGCTAAACAACCAACCCTACTTCCACTTGTTTAGCTTAAGAAATTTAACCACAAATAACATCCACCCAACTCCTAGTTTGCCATCAAAACCTCAAACACTTGATATAACACAATAAAGCTAAGATTTGAGGATGATATACCTCTCTTATGTGAAGCTTGAATCACCCAATAAGCCACCAAAACCAAAAGCTCCAAGCTTGAATCACACACTAGCCTTGAAGGAAGTTCACTCAACTAACTCAAGTTCTTTCTGTGAGGACTCGAATTTTACTTACTTTTAATTCTATTTTACTGGCTTATTTAATTATTTATTCACCTGTTTTCTCCGAATAATTTATTTCAACCATTTTAAATCTAACTACATGGAACAAGGTCTCATATATATTTTTAAAACGTCCCGCAAGCAAATTTAATTTTTTTGGGGCTCGTCTAGTAGGAAATAGCGAATATACGTTTTTCGAGGCAATATTTGATTCGAGAGTGAAATAATCTTGGGGAAGTAAGAATGATCAATAGTAGACTAAGAAAAGTTAATTGAGGGATTAGAGGTGAGTTAGCTCAAATTTTCGCCTTATCGCGCGCGAATCGGAAGTTCGCGTATTTCGTGTCAAAACGACTAAGTGGAGATTTAAGAAACTTATATTAGACTACTAAGAGTGAATAATTACAGTGTTAAAGGGATTACATTTGAGGATTAGTGCACTAGTGCAACGAACAAGAGAGAAAACGGTGGTACGACACCCGCGCGCGACACTATTCCTAGTTGACTTTTGTACAACTTTTGGCCACAAATTCCTTAAGCTTCCAAAGGAAGCTTCACAACACAAAACCCTCCCTCTCTCCTCACTCCATAGTCTCGGCCGAACCAGCCAAGGAAGAAGGAAGAAAAAGCTCAACTCCATTTCACTTCATCTTACTTCCATTTCTTTCACAAATCACCACCCAACTCACCTATCACTTGGAGATTAACTTTAGCTTGGAGGAGGACATCATGTAGTGGAAATTTCTTGGAGTTTTTGTGGTGAAATTTCTGGTTTCTTCAAGGACTAAGGAGGTAACCATCAACTCATCTAATCTCTCCATTTAAAACAAGATTTACGGTTGGATTTGCAAGGGTTTGAACCCTAAGCATGAAACTAGGTAGAGGACTTGAGGAACCCACTTTATTTTGCTTTAATGCTAGGCTAACGGACTTGGTACAACCTTTAGGTAGCTGCCTTGAGGATTAAATGCTTGATTAATGTTTTTTATATGTTAAGTGAGTTGATTATGGTTAGAAAAGTGAAAGGAAAATCAAAGGAAGTGGAGACTTGAGCTGGCCGAAAATTTCGGGTCATGTTGCTCTGTGATATTTCGAAATTTTTGATGATGGTTGGCTATGAAATTGGTTGATATATGTTGTATATTGTGTATAGAAAGTGTCTACCAAAAATCATTTGATTTGGTTGAGCAAAACTTGGATTTTCGAAATTGAAAGAAAGCTGGAAATGGTAATCTGGCAGTCCGAACAGTACCACTTTGCTTGAACATATCTCTCGGTATATAAGTCAAAATTGAGTGCCGTTAGTGGCATTCAAAACTACACATCTGTATATTTCTAACGGTATAAAAATCACTCGCTAGTTCATTTTGAGTGAGCTGTAGTGATTCGTCAAAGTTTGCTGTCCTGTTCTGACTGTCTATCCGAGAGAAAGGTAGAATCTGAATTTTGTGGCTCTATTTTCTCACTTGTGAATTGATTTTGAAAATGACTTGTTCTGATGAAATGTAGAGTTTTGAATCTAGTTTCCAACGCCATGAACCATTCTCAATTTAAAGTTTTATTGAGTGATATATGGTTCAATTTCCAAACTGTGACAAAGCTGGAAATCTGGAAATCTTTCTCTTCTTGCTAGCCAAATGGTTAGGTTTGGTCTGGGACGTTTTGTTTCGAAATTTTGGTGTCAATTACCTACCAATTACTTATTAGATGTTATAAGACCTTGGTTTCACAAATGAACTAAATTGGGACTGATTTCATGGTGCAAAATGTTTGAAAAAGGAAAGAAAAGCAAGAGGATAGATTTGCTTTGAGAATTTCCTAAACTTTGGTAGTTTTGTTAACTATCTTCCCAAGTGTGTTTTTGCTTGAAATTTGATACAGGGGTAGTATATATATAGAGGTTTAAGTGTACAAAATTTTGTGTTATTTAGATAACCTTTCGATATCCAAATAACGCTCCAAAGTTTGCTTTCAAATCTGGAAAATTTCTGAACAGTGTACAAATTTCAGCCAACTTTGAGCTGCTATATCTAGATGCTCAAAACTCTGAATTTAGTTCCGTTTATTGTGTTTGAAACCTTGTTCAGAACTTATATTGTGTTACAAATTTCAAAGACTAGTTCACTTTCTGTGAAGTTTTCCGAATTTCCAAAGATTGCCGAAAAACATGACTAAAACTGCCTTGCTTGTTCAGAACAGCCACTTTGAGTTGAAAATTGAATGCCTTCCGTTTGGAATCATGGGAAAGTATCTTCTAGGAACTTTTATTACTCTGAACAAAGATTCCAACGGTATAAACTTTTACAATTTTGGACCTACTGAGTGCAAGTTCTGATTTTTCTAAATTTGACGTGCAAAGCTGAAAATTTTCGACTTGAGGGGAAATGAGTTTTTGGAAACTTTTCCCTATTCTTTGATATTGATTGATCGTTTTAAACTCGTTTTCATGAAGGAAATCAGTTTCTCTTGTGTTATTAAACCCTCACTTTTGAATCTCGATTTTCGAGATATTGAGGCTTTTCGAGACATTGTTTTAATTGGAAAGCGAACGCACATTCTTCCTTGTTTGGCAAGGAGTTTGTAAGTATTTATGGGTAATAGTTAATTGTTATGTTTTCAGGCGCTCAAGAGGATCTTGAAGAGAATCCCGGAGCCGACCATTAAAGATCTTTTGCACTTACTCCCTTATTGTGATTTGGTGAGTGTCAAGTGCATGACTTGTTGCAATTATGTGAATTGCTTCTTATGGACTGAATGATTGATAATTGTTGAGGCGAGTGTGTACTTTATCGCACTCGTTCTCTTTTGACTGATTGTACAACTGAACTGTTCATGACTGAATTGTAATTGACTGACTGGATGTCGTTGGAATGAATCTCCTCGACCTATAACTGAACTGGGGGACGCCCAAATCTCAACTGGCCGACCTTGCGACTCGAGCCAGCAAGGGCTTGGTCGAGAAGCTAGGTGAACCATGTGATAACTGTAAACTTGATCTATTGAGAGATTTCGCTTGGCCTACTCGAGTAGTAGTGTCTTTTATAGAAGTGCGGGCCCGGAGTGGTTGAAATGGTGGACGGAACTGTGAAGAAAGTGGAGTTCTACGGAGTTAATGCCGACCCGGTTGACGGATTGTCATCGCGGAGAGGTATTTGATCGAGCGTTGACAAAGCAAGTGGAACCTAGCTCCTAAGAGCTCCTGTATCCTCATTGAATGTGTTTAATTGAAAATCTTGAATTGTTTGAATATTATAGCTTTATTTCTCGCTTAAATGCTATTGCTAGTTGAACTATGTGTTTGCATGTTTTCTTGACCTCACTGAGCATTAGCTCATCCCATTAGATTTGTTTTCGTTAGCAGGGACCGAGATGGAAAGAGTTATGGAGAATTCGACTTGAGGCACTTTTGATTAGGGTTTTGAATGTATTTGACTAGACATCTTTTGGAAGTTGTGTATTATGGGAAAGTGGTTGTATTTTGAAACTTGTGATGTAGGATTGAATATTCATGTATGGAAATGACTTTTGTCTTTATTTCGACTTTCGTTATTAGTTGTTATCCTTTAAGTTTGAATTGGAATTGTATTGAGTCCTGGCGAGAGCTGGGCAGGCGTCTCGCTGATACCCTTTGGTTCGCCTTAGGGAGAAGTGGGGGTGTCACAGTTGGTATCAGAGTTTAGGGTTTAGATCTTTGTAGTGTACCTTAGGCTAAAAGTTTAGGATACCGGACCATAGGATTCACTTGAACATTAACCTATTGTATTCCAGTGGTTAAAGAGAATTGGTACTTGAGAGTTTCTTCAACGGCATTGGTGGAAAAGAGACTAGGTTTAGAGATCTATTTGGGAGATGTATTAGAAACTTTACTCTTGAGAATAGGGATTAAATGACTTGGTTATACTTTAAATGATATTTGAGCGAATTAGTGACTTTAAGTTTCTAACCTAGAATTTGTGGTTGTTTTGTAGGGATGGAGAATGGTAACGGAGGTCAGGCTGCTAATAGTAATGGATATGTGGTGTCTCTTAGGTCTATTCGATATAGAGTGCGTGAAGCCGAATCTCGTATCCGATACTCGCCTTCTTCGAGGATTCCCCGTTGTCCCTGTAGGACGACGTACACCTACCCTAATGAGCTGGTATTGTCCCTTGACGATGAACATCGGCAGTTGGTGAATACCAACAGGGCCTTACTTCAGGAGATCGAGGAACTAAATGCTATGATAGATGCCCAAGGTGCTAGGATCATTGAGCTCGGGGAACAGTGGTAGAGGAGAGGACTAGGGCTGGGGCCGCTGGTGTTGAGCTCCAGAGGATTAGGGCTCGACTAGCTAGGGTAGTCGAGGAAGTTCAGGATCGGGCCGCCGGGATTTTAGCCGACATCACCATATTGATAGAGGCTGTCGAGAGCCCGGTTCGTGAGGGCACTCAGGAAGAGCCTTTCGTGGAAGATCTGGAGGAGGTTCCACCTGATAGTCCTGCTGAGGATTAGACTAGAGTGATAGATCTTTTGACTTTTGTAGCTAGAAATAGCTGGGGTGATGCTAGTGCAAAGGCCATTGTATTTTGCTTGACTGTGTGGCCTACTTTTGAGGCACTTGAACTTACTTTTGACGTGCATGACTAATTGCACTTTTGTGGCACCTGTATGCCATATTTTTATAAATGCCCCATGACTTGCTGATCTTGTATGGATCTTTAATTGTTAATATATGCTAATTATCGTTATTTCAAATGTTTTTCGCATTGACTGGTATATTAAGTATTTTCTCGCGTAATTAATTCTATTCTTGCATTTAGGCATAATTAAGATCATGGATATTCGAAGGAGTGGTAGGGGTCAAGAGCGTGGGACTAGGCAAACCCCAAGCTCAAGGGGATGACTAGGGAATGGCATCTGGACCAAACCAAAACCCTAGGAATGAAGAGGATAATTAAGTAGCTACTGCTATTAACTATATGATTGATATCTTAGCACGATTAGCTAAGTACTAAAGCCCTAAACCAATCAACCAACCTAGGAACCAAGAGAGGTGTGAGGATTGAACGATTCTTGAAATTCACCCATCTAAGTTTTATGGAGGGTCTAACCTCGAAACAGTAAAAATTGGTTTGAAGGGATGAAATAAGGCACTAGTGAGAGCAAGAGGATATGGTTTCTTCTTGAGCAACTTCATAAGTGAGTATTGGAGAGTGAATTAGGGTGTGGAACTTTATGTTAAGGAATAAGATCTCTGTATTTTGTTATGTTTATAAGTAATGATAGTAATCTAGTGGAGACTCAAGAGCTCATCCATATTAAGCAAAGAATAGTTAAGATTTAGATTCCGAGGTAACCATAAGCACAAGAATGCAAGAGTAATATAGCCAGAATTCCTATTGTGAATAGTTACTTATTTTGATCCCTTGGTTTGCCTGACAGGCTAGCAGTTGACTTAAGCCACCCGGTGAGATGACAAATTTGGGAGAGATGCATAAGGAAATAGACACTCTTCGGAAGGAAGTAGAATTTCAAAAGAAATTGGCTGACTACTGGGAAGGACGGTAGAAATAAGAATATGTGGAGAAAATTGATTTGCTACGCAAGAACGTAGAACTGGAAAAGAAATACAAAAGAAATTCTCAAACTGATCAATCCGTGACTCCTCACGTAACTTGTGGATACTGTGGCAAGATTAACCACGCTGAGGCCGAGTGCTGGAGAAAGTAAGGAAAATGTCTTAGGTGCGGTAGTACGGAGCATAAGTTTTCGAATTGTCTTAAATCTTCTAAGAAAAGAGGAAATACTCGGCAGTTTGCTAGATCCACTGCAAAGTAGTCGAGGGTCAGAAGGAGTGATTAATGCTAATGGCTCGAGAGAGATCCAAGTAATGGAAGTAATACAAGTGGGGATGGAATTGACTCCACTCGAGGAATAGCGGTTGTAGTTTACCTAGTCTAGACTGGCATTTTAGAAGTGGTAATCTTTTGTAAGGGAAAGTCCTTTTGTTGTTTTGTATCTTGGCAACTCGGCACGTTCTGTTATGATCTTGATGTTTTCCTTCTTCTTTTGAAATGATTTGATAAACTTATTTCAACTTGAGGTAACTATTATGATCTTTTATAACATATGACAATTTACTTGCTTTTAATTGATTTCATGACTTATATGTATATTTAAATGTTGCCTCACACTTTTAGATTTGTAATAAGACATGAACGGTAGTAAATGTGGTCGAGATCGTACTTGAGAGCGTAGGCAATCTCGAGGTCATGGAGATGACCAGGGATCGGTGGTGGACCAAAAATCGAGAACTTAGGGTTGAAGCGGGGACTCAATGTTTGATTGCCAACTTGATATATTAAAGTTGTGAGATTTGGGTTGGTGAAAGGAAATATTTGATAGGTTTAATGAGCCTAACAATTAAGGGATAGGATATAATATTTGGAATGGAAGTTTGAGGTTATGCATAGACTATTGAGACTTGAACAACGTGACCATTAAGAACAAATACCCTTTGGTTTTACATGGATAAGAATTCGATCAACTGTAAGGAGCCGTGATACTATCCAAGTTGGATTTAAAGTAGAGCTATTATCAGTTGACGATCCTAGAAACTAATGTGCCTAGGACCGTTTTCAATCCAAGATATGGGCACTTTGAATTTTCAGTTACGTCCTTTGGGTTGACTAATGCACTAGCAGCATTTATGGACCTAATGCATCGGAGTTTTAAACCGTACTTGGATTAATCTGTGGTGGCATTTATTGATGGTATATCGGTATACTCAAAGGTTCGAGAAGATCATGAAAGACACCTGATGATAGTTTTACAAACACCGAGAGAGCGCCAACTTTCGTTAAGTTCAATAATTGTGAGTTCTGTTGGAAGAAGTAGTCTTTCTAGGTTATACAATATCTGAGGAAGGAATTGCTATAGACTCAGCTAAAGTGAAGCTGTTTTAAGAAAAAACGACCAAAAAAAAAAAACCCTACCCGAAATTCGGAGTTCTTAGAGTTAGCCGAATATTACCTTCAATGTATCAAGGACTTTTCTAAGACTGCAAGACCCTTAACTGAGTTGACTAAGAAGCATGGTAAGTTATTTGGGATTCTAAATGTGAGGAAGAATTTCAAGAGTGAAAAAGTGGTTAACCGATGCACCTATGTTAGTTTTACCGAGCGGAGGAGATAGTTTTGTGATTTATACAGCTGCTTCAAAGGATGGTTTAGATGTGTATTAATACTACATGATAAGGTGATTTTACATGCCTCTAGAAAGTTAAAATCTCACGAGAGAAATTATCCAACTCATGATTTGGACTTAGCGGCTGCAATATTTGCAGTAAAGAAGTGGAGACATTACCTATATGGGGTAGACGTGAGGCCGATTAAGTTACCCTATAACTTGGAAGTTAAAACGCCTATTGGGGATCAAAGTTTAATTGTTAAGTGAGAGAGATGGGTTGGAGAGTGTAAGTTGTTAATCGATTTCATAAACCTAGTTATTAAGAAGTACGATGTTATCTTAGGTGTGAATTTCGAGCACGAAATTCCTTTTAAGGGGGGAAGGATGTGAGGACCCGAATTTTACTTACTTTTAATTCTATTTTATTGGTTTATTTAATTATTTATTCACCTGTTTTCTCTGAATAATTTATTTCAACCATTTTAAATCTAACTACATGGAACAAGGTCTCATATATATTTTTAAAACGTCCCGCAAGCAAATTTAATTTTTTTGGGGCTCATCTAGTAAGAAATAGCGAATATACGTTTTTCGAGGCAATATTCGATTCGAGAGTGCAATAATCTTGGGAAAGTAAGAATGATCAATAGTAGACTAAGAAAAGTTAATTAAAGAATTAGAGGTGAGTGAGTTCAAATTTTCGCCTTATCGCGCGCGAATCGGAAGTTCGCGTATTTCGCATCAAAACGACTAAGTGGAGATTTAAGAAACTTATACTAGACTACTAAGAGTGAATAATTACAGTGTTAAAGGGATTACATTTGAGGATTAGTGCACTAGTGCAACGAACAAGAGAGAAAACGGTGGTACGACACCCGCGCGCGACACTATTCCTAGTTGACTTTTGTACAACTTTTGGCCACAAATTCCTTAAGCTTCCAAAGGAAGCTTCACAACACAAAACCCTCCCTCTCTCCTCACTCCATAGTCTCGGACGAACCAGCCAAGGAAGAAGGAAGAAAAAGCTCCACTCCATTTCACTTCATCTTGCTTCCATTTCTTTCACAAATCACCACCCAACTCACCTATCACTTGGAGATTAACTTTAGCTTGGAGGAGGACATCATCTAGTGGAAATTTCTTGGAGTTTTTGTGGTGCAATTTCTGGTTTCTTCAAGGACTAAGGAGGTAACCATCAACTCATCTAATCTCTTCATTTAATACAAGATTTACGGTTGGATTTGCAAAGGTTTGAACCCTAAGCATCAAACTAGGTAGAGGACTTGAGGAACCCCCTTTATTTTGCTTTAATGCTAGGCTAGCGGACTTGGTGTGACCTTTAGGTAGCTTCCTTGAGGATTAAATACTTGATTAATGTTGTTTATATGTTAAGTGAGTTGATTATGATTAGAAAAGTGAAAGGAAAATCAAAGGAAGTGGAGACTTGAGCTGGCCGAAAATTTCTGGTCATGTTGCTCGGTGATATTTCGAAATTTTTGATGATGGTTGGCTGTGAAATTGGTTGATATATGTTGTATATTGTGTATAGAAAGTGTCTATCAAAAATCATTTGATTTGGTTGAGCAAAACTTGGATTTTTCGAAATTGAAAGAAAGCTGGAAATGGTAATCTGGCAGTCCGAACAGTACCTCTTTGCTTGAACATATCTCTCTGTATATAAGTCAAAATTGAGTGCCATTAACAGCATTCAAAACTAGATATCTGTAGATTTCTAACGGGATAAAAATCACTCGCTAGTTCATTTTGAGTGAGCCGTAGTGATTCGTCAAAGTTTGCTGTCTTGTTCTGACTGTCTTTCCGAGAGAAAGGTAGAATCTGCATTTTGTGGCTCTATTTTCTCTCACTTGTGAACTGATTTTGAAAATGACTTGCTCTGATGAAATGTAGAGTTTTGAATCTAGTTTCCAACTCCATGAACCATTCTCAATTTAAAGTTTTATTGAGTGAGATATGGTTCAATTTCCAAACTGTGACAAAGCTGGAAATCTTGAAATCTTTCTCTTCTTGCTAGCCGAATGGTTAGGTTTGGTCTGGGACGTTTTGTTTCGAAACTTTTGATGTCAATTACCTACCAATTACTTATTAGATGTTATAAGACCTTGGTTTTACAAATGAACTGAATTGGGACTGATTTCATGGTGCAAAATGTTTGAAAAAGGAAAGAAAAGCAAGAGGACAGATTTGCTTTGAGAACTTCCCAAACTTTGGTAGTTTTGTTAACTACCTTCCCACATGTGTTTTTCCATGAAATTTGATACAAGGGTAGTCTATATATAAAGGTTTATGTGTACCAAATTTGGTGTTATTTTGATATCCTTTTGATATCCAAATAACGCTCCAAAGTTTGCTTTTCAAATCTGGAAACTTTCTGAACAGTGTACAAATTTCAGCCAACTTTGAGCTGCTATATCTCGATGCTCAAAACTCCAAATTTAGTTTTGTTTGTTGTGTTTGAAACCTTGTTCATAACTTATATTGTGTTACAAATTTCAAAGGCTAGTTCACTTTCTGTGAAGTTTTCCGAATTTCCAAAGATTGCCGAAAAACATGACTAAAACTGCCTTGCTTGTTCAGAACAGCCACTTTGAGTTGAAAATTGAATGCCTTCCATTTGGAATCGTGGGAAAGTGTCTTCTAGGAAATTTTAGTACTCCGAACAGAGATTCCAATGGTATAAAGTTTTCCAAATTTGGACCTACTGAGTGCAAGTTCTGATTTTTCTAAATTTGACGTGCAAAACTGAAATTTTCCGACTTGAGGGGAAATGAGTTTTTGGAAACTTTCCCTATTCTTTGATATTGATTGATTGTTTTAAACTCGATTTCATGAAGGAAATCAGTTTCTCTTGTGTTATTAAACCCTCACTTTTGATTCTCGATTTTCGAGATGTTGAGGCTTTTGGAGACATTGTTTTAATTGGAAAACGAACGTACATTCTTCCTTGTTTGGCAAGGAATTTGTAAGTATTTATGGGTAATAGTTAATTGTTATGTTTCCAGACACTCAAGAGGATCTTGAAGAGAATCCCGGAGCCGACCATTAAAGATCTTTTGCACTTACTCCCTTAGTGTGATTTGGTGAGTGTCAAGTGCATGACTTGTTGCAATTATGTGAATTGCTTCTTATGGACTGAATGATTGATAATTGTTGAGGCGAGTGTGTACTTTATCGCACTCGTTCTCTTTTGACTGATTGTGTGACAGCCCCACCTTCCCCTAAGGCGAACCAAAGGGTTCGGCGGACCGCCTGCCCAGCTCTCGCCAGGACTCGTTCACTCACATAAAATAAAATAAGAAAAGCCTCGAGAATAAGCGAGAACAATACCCAAACTTGAACCATATAAATACATTAATCTCAATCTCAACCACAAGTACAGTTCCAAATGTATACCAAAGCTCTGAATTCACGATACAGTCCACCTTATCCAAGCACTAGAGCGGAAATAAAAGCCAAAACAAAACAATTCAAAACAAAACTAGGCTATTCTATTCTATACAGGCCCCTCGCCCACTTGCTACCCCTGTAAGGAAAACAAAAGGCGTGGAATGAGCTAAAAGCCCAGCGAGATTCTATATACACAACCAAGTAGTTAAACAAGGACATTAAGCATGTAATAACAAGTAATCCAGATAACATTTACGATATAAAGCAATAGTAACACATACAAGAAAAGGATACATGCTCACGAGGAGCTATTCGTTCGTTCGTTCATTCATTCGCCTAATATTTTCCTTATTTCTCCGATCATTAAAACATTGTTTGTAAGTGAAAACTCCTTCATTTTCTTGTCGTTCGTTCATTCATTTCATTCCCCAATCTCCGCCAACTTCGTGGTCATACTCGAGTATACCAAACATTCACCCAGGGTCACTAATCGCCCGACCGAGTCCGCTTCTGGCTCGAGTCGACCAGTAACAAAGGGCAGGGCCCAGTTCAGCCCGAAGGCTTACATTCATGCACAATTAACATTTAATCATTCAATCATTGAAAATTTCATGTTCGCTTAGGTCGAGTGCGATAAAGTACACACTCGCCTAGCAAAAATCATTTTAGCAATCATTGAAACCATTTAACATTTAATCAAACAATCCAAATAGTCATAACACGTCACATAATCATAAGAAACAAAACGTATACAGAACACTCACCTAAACAAGCAAAATAACGTCCAAAGTATTCCTTCCGGATAACACCTTAGTCACCAAGGAACCCTAAGAGTAATCAAGAAAACACATTACGGTTCAACCATCAAAATGTTTGGTGAATCAAAGAAAATCCGAATAACTAATAGTACAATGTATAAGTATGATTTTGGAAGTAAAAAGAGTGCATTTAGTCCAAAAGACATGAGTAAAATAGTTGTAAAACTTATGTCTGCTCTTAAAATTTGAAATCGCCATTTGAGTGCAAATTTGGGCAGCACGCCCTTTGTATTTATCTATTTTCTAGCCATTTATGGCTTCATTATTTTCCTCAATCAGCCCCCAAAATCACATACAAATAATCTCATTACAATAGCCGTTAAAAAGGCTAAAAGTCATTCAATTACAAAACCAAACTAGAAAAGGGATCGGGATTAAGGTTTAAGACAAGGAACAAAATGACAGGTTTGACATCTTTTAGCGTATTGGTCACAACCGAAGCTACACCTATCGGAGTGAGGTAAACTTTATACCATTTCGAACCTAAGACATAGCTCTACAATTCTTATGAAGACACCGCAATCCAGTTCTCAACGTAACCTAGTCAAATTTACCCAAACAGACCCAGATATTCCAGTTCAAAGCTCACTGTGAAATTCAACTAGCAGTCCTGATTTATTCAGTCATATCTTAGCACACACAACTCCGATTCAGTTGATTCCAAAGCCATTCGAAAGCTAAGCTACAAGGCTACAAATTCTTAAGAAAGCATCAAAAGCTAATTCATTCATCTTCCCAGCCAAAAGAGCCAATTACAGATGCTGATTTCCAGTTTTGGCAGAAACAGGGCAGCAGGGGTAAAATAGTCATTTCACAGGCTACAGTGCTCCGATTGAGTTGCAATTTTACAAGCATAATCTAAATTCAATTCTATACAACTTTCATGTTTTGAGCTAAGTCCAATTCGGCCTCCATCATGGCCTAACAACACTGGTCAGAACAGGGCAGAAAAATTCACTATAAACTAAAAATCCACATATCACTACTCATAACCAAGAAATGATGCACAAAACCACCAAAGTGGCAACCACAAGCCACTAATTTCCATCTATTAGAAGCAAAGAGGGGTGTTCTTAACAAATTTACCTTAGAACCTCAAGGAAAGTGGTAGCTTAGTCTTTCTCCTCCAAATCAACTCCACCAAAGCCCTTAGTTTCCCTTAGTGGTCACTTGTATGGAAGGGTTTGCGATTTGGTCGGTTGGAACTCAAGATTTGAGTGAATTTGGAAGCTAGAAATGGAAGAAGCTCTCTCTTGTTTTCTTGTCAAGAGGTTCGGCCAAGGCAAGGGAAAAATGGAAGGAAAAATGGTCAAAAATTGGTTTTGGTAAAGGTTAATCTTCTTGGTCAAAAGTCCACTCCCAATCGGTTTGCGACACTTGGCCCTTTGAATGGTTTTAAGCTTATCTTCTCACTTCCAATAATTCATCTATCTAGCTAACCTCTAATCATCTCCTAGTACCATGGAAAATAATATCACTTAATACTTCAGCGCCTAATCGGCAAAATTATATCGCACTAGCGGGTCCCACGTCGAAAAATGCACTTCGAATTAACGTACACTAACTTATACTAGGAAAATGATTTAAAAATTATACTTACTTGTAAAATGTATAAAACATTTAATATTTTCAAGGACAGTATAAAAATATGGGCGAGGAAATAAAATAATATTTGAAAATGTGAAAATTTTTCGGGTTCTCACAGATTGTACAACTGAACTGTTCATGACGGAATTGTAATTGACTGACTGGATGTCGTTGGAGTGAATCTCCTCGACCTATAACTGAACTGGGGGACGCCCAAATCTCAACTGGCCGACCTTGCGACTCGAGCCAGCAAGGGCTTGGTCGAGAAGCTTGGTGAACCATGAGATAACTATAAGCTTGATCTATTGAGAGATCTCGCTTGGCCTGGAGTGGTTAAAATGGTAGACGGAACTGTGAAGAAAGTGGAGTTCTACGGACTTAATGCCGACCCGGTTGACGGAGTGTCATCGCGGGGAGGTATTTGATCGAGCCTTGGCAAAGCAAGTAGAACCTAGCTCTTGAGAGTTCCTGTATCCTCATTGAATGTGTTTAATTGAAAATCGTGAATTGCTTGAATGTTACAGTTGTATTTCTTGCTTAAATGCTATTGCTACTTGAACTATGTGTTTGCATGTTTTCTTGGCCTCACTGAGCGTTAGCTCATCCCATTAGATTTGTTTTCCTTAGCAGGGACCGAGATGGAAAGAGTTATGGAGAAGCCAACTTGAGGCACTTTTGATTAGGGTTTTGAATGTATTTGACTAGACATCTTTTGGAAGTTGTGTATTATGGGAAAGTGGTTGTATTTTGAAACTTATGATGTAGGATTGAATATTCATGTATGGAAATGACTTTTGTCTTTATTTCGACTTTCGTTATTAGTCGTTGTCCTTTAAGTTTGAACTGGAATTGTACTGAGTCCTGGCGAGAGCTGAGTAGGCGTCCCGCCGATACCCTTTGGTTCGCCTTAGGGAGAAGTAGGGGCGTCACACTTTCTTTTTTTATTTTTGTTCAAAGATCAAGTCAGGGTTTATAAGCAAGAAAATGGAGTTTTCTCTCTTCTCTTGGAAGGTTAAAGTGGTCGACCGTATGGGGGAAATAATGGAGCCAAAATGGTTTAAATTCTTCTAATTTCCTTGGTCAAATAAGATGAATGATTAGGGTTTTGCCACATGGCTCAATCTTGGCCATTCTTTCTCTAAACTTTGCCAAATAAGGTTTCTACCCTCCAAATGTATCAAATGTCTAATATATCCCCCTTAAACTATCACATAAAGTCTCACACACAATTAAAAGGGTATTTGGTCATAGTGTATATAGTGAAATAAAATAATGCCAAGTTAAGGAAATGTTACAATTGATATAAAAGGTAAATGCATTGCAATGCAAGGAAATGTTTTAATTGATTTAATCTTAGGGCAAGGCAAGTGATTTAGCAGAATTTATATTTTTAAGTGAGGGTTCTCACACTCTGGTCATATTGTCCCATCTGCAATTTTCAATAGGAATTCACTGAATGAAGAATCTAATTTGACCCTTATATTTTCAGTTAAGTTGAACTTTTCGAGTTTATCCCATATTTAAGAATTTATTAGACAAGCACTTATCACTTTAGTTTTTGTTGTCTTTAAAACAACTAGAAGTGTTTGTCTAAAATCTCCTTCTAGGACACCAATTTTTCCCTCAAAGATATCATTTGAATTCATGAGGCCTTCTAAGAGGTCATCTAATGCCTCAATTGCTATTCTTTTACACAAATGTGCTTCATCCCAAATCATGAACTTTGGTTCTCTAATCATCAATATTGGAGAACTTTACTTGCTAATTCTACATGTTGTACCCTCAAAAAAATTAATTGGGATTTAAATTGAGAATGTGCGGTTCTACCACCGGTAAGATAGAAACTGCAATTCTTGAGGTGCAATTGCAAGAGCAAGAAACTCCTTGCTTTTCACATCTAGTAATAAAGTTCTATAAAGGAATGTTTTCCCGTACCTCTGAGCCCATCTATAAAGAGAGCAACTGTGAGAACCCGAAATTTTTCACATTTTCAAGTATTATTTTATTTCTGTGCCCATATTTTTCTACTGTCCTTTGAAAATATTAAATGTTTTGTACATTTTACAAGTAAGTACAATTTTTAAATCCTTTTTCTAGTATAAGTTAGTGTACATAACTTGAAGTGCATTTGTTCGATGTGGGGCCCGCTAGTGCGATATAATTTTTCCGATTAGGTGATGAAATACTAAGTGATATTATTCTACATGGTGTTAGAAGATATTTAGAGGTTAGTTAGCTACTTGAATTATTGGAGGAGAATAGATAAGCTTAGAAACTTCAAGAGGCCATGTGTTATGTTTGGATTGGAGGTTGGACTTTGACCAAGAGGATTAACTTTCTTCAAACCAAATTTTTGACCAATTTTCCTCTCATTTTCCCTTGCCTTGGCCGAATTTCATGGAGAGAAAAACAAGGAAAACCTCTTCCATTTCTAGCTTCAATCCTTGCTCAAATCTTTAGTTTTAACCAACCAAATTGAAAACTACACCATACAAGTGCTTGCTAAGGAAGGCTAAGGGTTTTGGTGGAGTTGTTTTGGGAGGAGGAAGTCTAAGCTACCAACTTTCTTTGAGGTTTGAAGGTAAGGTTGCTAAGAACATCCTTTTTGTTTCCAATAGTTGCAAATTAGTGGCCTATGGTGGCTTGCTAACATGATTAATGGATGATTTTGTGGATTAGTGGAGAGTTGGTTAGATTTCTGATTTATTGTGAATTTTCTGCCCTAATCTGATCAGTGTTGTTCGGTCATGATGGAGGCCGAATTGGACTTAGCTCAAAACATGAAAGTTGTAGAGAATTGAGTGTAGATTATGCCTGTAAAATTTCAGCACAATCGGAGCACGGTAACCTGTGAAATGACTATTTTACCCCTGCTGCCCTGTTTCTGTCCGAGAATGGTAATCAGCCTCTGTAATTGGCTCTTTTGGCTGGGAAGATGAATGAATTAGCTTTTGATGCCTTCTTAAGAATTGTAGCCTTGTATCGTAGATTTCATATGGCTTTGGAATCAACTGAATTGGAGTTGTGTGTGCTGAGTTATGATGGAATATTTGGGCCTGGTTTTGGATGGTTGTAAAGCTTCAATTGGTTGCATTTTAAGGGTGTTTGATAGCTCATGATTTGTATATGAAATTGTGATTGAATGGTATGATTTGTGGTTGGTTGTAGGATGGAAAAGTAAGGAAAAACAAGGGGAAATGCTGTCCGTTTATTTTCTTACCCTTGAGTGAATGGAAATGAGGTTTGAAATGCGATTGAACTTCCTTGTTTAGACATTCTTAGTTTCACTTGAGTAGTGTTATGTGAGCCATTTTACTTGCAATTGTACGTTTCCATTCGTACCATAATGTTTGGTTCCAATTGTCGAGTTTCGAACTTCAAATACGTGTTCATTTTCGTTCCGAAACAAAAGGAGTGGCCTAGGGTTTCTCGGCCACAAAACCTAATTTTAACGCGCAAGGTTTTAAAGTGTGAATTCAAGGTATTTAATTACCTTTCTCATATGATTTTTAACCAAGATACTTGTTATACATTAATTCTTTGCAAATGTGTTAGTTTTGAGCCAAAAACACGTTTTACGAAAAATGAGGAAAAACTACTGTTCATTATCTGGCCGTGTAGCCGGCCAAGTTCTGGCCAGATTCTGACGTGGCACTGTTCCAAATTTTCCGATGAAATTTTCTAAAACTCTTTTGAGGTTAATTCTATGTTTGGTTTGGAAAACCTTTAGTTACTCATTTCCTTTGATCAAAATGTACCCTTTTCACTTTCAAAAAAATCATACTTCCCCCTTGTACTTGTTTTATTCGAATTTTCTTTGATTCACTGGACATTTTGATGGTTGAGTCATAATATTCTCTATTGATTGTTATTAGGATTTCTTGGTGACCAAGGTTGATATCCGGAGGGATACTTTGGACGTAATTTTGCTTGTTTAGGTGAGTGTTCTATATACGTTATGTTTCATTGACTATGTGGCTAGTTGAAATACTTGATTAAATGTTAAATGTTCTCAATGATTGCAAAAATGATTTTTACTAGGCGAGTGTGTACTTTATCGCACTCGGCCCAAATGAACGTGACATTGGAATGATTGAATGATTAAATGTTACTTGTGCATGAATGTAAGCCTTCTGGCTGAATTGGGCCCTTGCCTTTGGTTATTGGTCGACTCGAGCCAGAAGCGGACTCGGTCGGGCGATTAGTGACCCTGGGTGAATGTGAATGTTTGGTATACTCGAGTATGACCATGAAGTTTGGGAAGGACTGGCCAGTGCGCTGGCCAGAAGGGGAAGAACGAAATGAACGAATGAATGGCAAGAATGACGGAGGGATTTTCAATGACAAATGAAATTTTTCTAAATGATTGAAGGAATGGATGGTCGATGAACGAACGAACGAATGACTCCGTATCCTTTGAACGAATGTGTTACTCTTGCTCTATATTGTAAATGTTATTTGGATTACTTGTTGTTACATGCTAATGTCCTTGTTTAATTGCTTAGTTGAGTATATAGAACCTCGCTGGGCTTTTAGCTCATTCCACGTCTTTTGTTTTCCTTAACAGGGGTTGCGAGCAAGGGCGAGAGACCTGTATAGTATAGTTTAGCTTTTTGTATTGTTTTGGCTTTTGATCTCGTTCTAGTGCTTGATTAGGGTTGGAATGTACTAAGAATTTAAAGCTTATGTATACATTTGGGACTGTATATTTGGTTGAGCTTGAGGTGAATGAAATTTTATGTTTCAAGTCTGGGTTTCGTTTCCGCTTATTCTCGAGGCTTTATCTTACTTTCTTTGATGTGAGTGAACGAGTCCTGGCGAGAGCTGGGCAGGCGGTCCGCCGAACCCTTTGGTTCGCCTTAGGGTAAGGTGGGGCTGTCACAGCAACAAATTTTCCTAAGTAGATTCTCTTAGAAATGACATTGAATGCTTGCTTTTGTGTTCGATTAAGCATGTCTGTGACGACCCCACCTCCCCCTAAGGCAAACCAAAGGGTTCAGCGGACTGCCTACCCAACTCTCGCTAGGACTCAATCATTCACCTCAATCAACTCTCAAGATTTAACCGTTCAAGCCTCGAAAAATAACATTTAAGTTTTACAATTCAACCAAAATTCAAACTTATTTACAACCCAAAAGCTAAATGTAAGATACAACATCTAATGTCAAAATACATTCCATCTACCAAAAGTATAAGTACAAGAGGGTTGTACACACTAGTTCACACTTAATTGCTCTGGACTTCCACTCCTGTAAGGAAAACAAAAACTAAAGGAATGAGCTAAAACCCTAGTGAGGTTCCAAAACAAGTAGTCAAGTAGGTAAAGCACGGAGATATTACATTTAACCCTTCACACACTTTGCACAGTATAAGCAGTCATTCAAGATACAAACATTCAATCATTGGAAGGATACGTCCTCACTTGGAGCCATTCATTCAGTCATTCAGTTGCCGACCATTTCTCCTTCATTCCTCCAACATGTAAAAACATTTGAAAATGAAACTTCAACAGTGATCATTTCATCGGTCAGTCATTTCATTCATTGCATTTCATTCACTGGCCAGTTCTCCACCATACTTTGTGGTCATACTCGAGTATACCAAAACAGTGGCCCAGGGTCACCAGCTGCCCGACCGAGTCCGTTTCTGGCTCGAGTTGACTGGCAACGAAAGGCAAGGGCCTAGTTGAGCCAAAGGCGTACATTCATGTACAAGTAACATTCAATCACTTGATCATTGAAAATTTCATGTTCACTTAGATCGAGTGCGATAAAGTACACACTCGCCCATTAAAAATCCATTTAACAATCATTGAAAAACATTTAACATTCAAGCAAACATTCACAACAATCCACATAGTCATTGGAAGCACAATATGAAAGGAACACTCATCGATATCAGTAGATTAAACGTCAACTGTGACGACCCCACCTCCCCCTAGGGCGTACCCTAGGGTTTAGCGAGCCGCCTGCCCAGCTCTCGCTAGGACTCACTCACTAGCTTGAGAAAATAACATACATCCATAGGAATAAATTCCAAAACGAGAACGTACACATTAATGCTCAAACCCAGATACAAGGCCTCTACATACCATAATACTTTAAAGTGCTACAAGTCGAATACAAACAACCCTAATCGGGTGTTAACGCGAGTACAACTTCAAAACTCGAAATTACTAGACTACACTAGTCGTTGCAACTCTTGCCTCACACGTACCCCCTGTAAGGAAAACAAATGGCGTGGAATGAGCTAAAAGCCCAGTGAGGTTCCAAATATCAATTTAATCATCAAATAACGCATAAGCAGCACAATAGTGAAATAGTGTTCAAGACAGGTCAAGAAGTGAGTAATCATACTTCATATAGCCAAATAATAACTATTCACATTTCACAATAAGGATACAGTTGCTCATGTATCGACTCCACCATAGCTTGATCGATTGGTAGTTGACACTCCGTCAACTTTCAAATGAGGAAACTAGTCCAGTAGAACACCACTTAACTCCAATCTCCGTCCACCGACCAACCCCCTTACCGGGCCCGAACTCCACAATAAACACTGGTGGTGATACTCGAGTATACCGATTAGTCGAGGAGATAACACTCCACTCGACAACACTAGATACCCATGGTTCGTTATCTAATCGACCAAGCCCTTGCCGGCTCGACTCGATTAACTAGCCAGTGGGGTTTGGGTTCCCAAGTAGTCGATGAGATAACATCTCCAATCGATTGAATCAAGATATAAGTACAGAGACGGGAATGAGAGGCACCTCCCACTCGGATTGAGTGTGGTACATGCTGCCGCTCTAGCACTTACAAATCAAGCACAAGTATATCAAGTCAATTGCACCAATAAACACATACATATAACATTAGGGCAAGTGTGATAAAGTACACCCTTGCCCGATCAATCCACTCGTATAACATGTAAGCATCTCATTCAAGTATCAAATACATGTGTCAAGTGCAATTAAATATTTGGAAGCACTCACCAACAGATGCAGTGCCTTTACAGGTTGGTTTTGGGTATACTCCGCTCTTGGAGTTCAAATCTGCGAGAAAATCTTGTTTAAGAGCATTGAAAAGTAACTAAGACTCGAAACTTAAACATTTCGTTTAACGAGAATCAAGTAATTGAAACTTATTTAGGGACTATTCATAAAACCCTTGGTCACTTTTCAAACGGTGAAATTTTGAAGCCATTATATGTGAAAAATGCCATTTGGGTCGAAGAAATGAAGAAAACGTATTTCCATTAGTTGTAAATTCCAAGGGTACAAGTTTCGGCTGAATTTCAACTTATATATCTCCACAAAAAGAAGCTCGAATAATCTAGACAAATCGAGTTAGACTCGTCCTCAAAACCGTACTCAAGACAAGCGTAATTCTACTTAACCCTTGAGTGCAAATTTGGGCAGCACGCCCTTTGTGTTTACCAAATTTCCAGCCATTTATGGCTTCTTTATTTTCCTTAATTCAGCCCCACAATAATGCACAAGTAATGTTACTAAGATAGCCCTTCTATTAGGCTCCAAAATCATCCAAGTACAACACAAGTGCAATAGTACAATCGGAAATCAATTTTGAAAACGAAAACTGAAAGGCAGATTTGGCATCTCATAGCGTTTTAGTCATAACTGGAGCTATGATTATCAAATTGGGATGAACCTTATACTGTTTCGAAGATAAAACATAGATCTACAATTCGTATGAAGACACCTCAACCCATTTCTCAACCTAACCTAGTCAAATTTACCCAAACAGCCCCAGATTTTCCAGTTCGAAGCTCACTGTGAAAGTCAACTAGCAGTCCTGATTTATTCAATCATATCTCAGCACACACAACTCCAATTCAGTTGATTCCAAAGCCATTCGAAAGCTAAGATACAAGGATACAATTCTTAAGAAGGCATAGAAAGCTAATTCATTCATCTTCCCAGCCAAACGAGCCAATTACAGAGCCAGAATTTCACCATCAGACTGGTTAACAGCACTGTGTTCAAATGACAATAACGCAGGCTACAAAAGTCCGATTGAGACGTTTTCAGCTGTGTTGGAAAGCTAAAACATAACACTACAACTTTCATGTTTTGGCCAAATGCTAGTTTCATACGGATCAAGGTGAAAAAACGAGGCCAGAATGACGAAATGTCAAAACTGTCCACAGAACTCTACCTATGGCAGTCAAGGGTATTTTCATCATTTCACATGCTACATTGCTCCAATCGAGCTGAAATTTTACAGGAAGATATTAAACATCATTTCCTACAACTTTCATGTTTTAACCTAAGCCTAATTCGGCCTCCATCATATCCGAATGTAACTGGTCAGAAGCAGGGCAGTTCATCATCAAAGCTGGAAATTTCTCTACTAAAGCTGGACTTTTATAACTAAAGCTGGAAATTTCAACCAAGCTGGAAAACCATATACCAAACCTTAAAAGTTCACATCAAAGTTAAACCATCTCATACCAAAACTGTCAAGTTCATCTCATGGCTAGAAAATGCATATCAAGGCTGGAAATTACATGCTACCCTAGCGAAAACCGTAAAATCTTTCATAACCATGCTTCTTTTAGCTTCAATCATAACTTATCTTGAATGAATCTCAAGAGACAAATAAAAGAGATATTTTCTGGAAACTTACCTCAAACCCCAAGCAAGCAAGAGTTTTATTCCTCCAAAAACTTCACCAAGGTCTTCTCTCCAAGCTTAACTTAAGATTAATCGGTATGGATTTCGGTTAGTGTTTGGATTTTTCACAAATCAAGCAAGGAAATCAAGATGGAATTTTTCTCTCTTCCTCTCCTCTCTCTCTCGGCCAAGCTAGCAAGAAGATGAAATGGTTGGGTTCAATGTGTACAAGATAAAGACTAAGAAAGGCTTGGTCAAATGAAGACTAAGAAAGGCTTGGTCAAACCTTGGATAGATTTTTTTTCTCCTCTTTGTTTTTTTCTCCCTTAGCTCACGGTTCTCTCCCTCTCCTATTCTTAAGTTTGTTTTGTTTTGTTTAAGGACATGAAAGATGAATTGGTGTTAAGACATGATAAGAAAGTTTCTTAGTCAAAAATTGTGGCTAGCTAGTGACACTTGGCACCACTAATTTTCCTCTTGTTTTTTTTTTCTTTTCCTCTTGTTTTAAGTCAAATATTTCGGCTGGTATAAGAGATATTTAGGGCTGATATTTGTGAAATAAAAGCAAGGAGATTAAGGTAATAAAATAGTGTTCAAGTGGTGCACCCGATCGGCAACAAACGGTGCACGTCGGTTCAAGCCGTTTTTCCTTAACTCGCGCGTACTTGTGGTTTTACTTATGATTCACTAAGTTATTATTAGCACTTCTAATCACATACTTTATCTTACTTAATACTCATTCTTATCCACTAAATTTAGTACACACCTCACCAAGTGATCGCACGGTCAAAATGCACCAAAAACACACCAAAAACCCTAGTATGCACAAAAAAACCCTAACTTATACCCTTCCTTTAGAAAAATCATAACTTGAGTTATAAATATCAAAATTCATAAAACTTGGCTTGTTAAAAACTAGACTTCAAATACTAATAATCTTTAGAAGACACCTCAAAGAGATTCAGATCATAAGTTGGTCCAAATTGAGTCATAAGCTACTACAACATTCCTATTGTTACTTGTGCAGGGCAGAATTTTCAGTCAACTTTGCCAATTTTCTGGAATTTATAGAGATTGAATCAAACTCTGAATTTTTCACCGTAAGAAGCTCTATGAGTCTAGTTTCAAACGCAACAAACGGAACTCAATTCCGACTTTCCTATACGAAGTTATAGCCATTTTCCCAAAGCTGTGCAGAGCCTCCTGCGAAAATTTCTAGATTTTCTAACAACTTGAGATTATGAAACTTTTCTTAACAAAATTCACTTCCTTGGCTAAAATTCAACCATTAAAACAACCAAGAATCTAAGGTAAGTGAGTTCACATAAGGGTTATAAAGATAAGTAAAATTTCGGGGTCTCACACTCTCTCCCCCTTAAAAGAATTTCGTCCTCGAAATTTACTTTTTTTTTTCGACTAAATCAAATGACTCAATCATGTAGTTCAAAACTCGAGTACAAAGATATATTTTCTATAAAAGATTTCACTCACCAAATTTTCGTACTCAAATTGTCCAAAACTATTTACTAGTATTCGATCTTCAAAATCAACAATTTTAGAAATGATCCAGTTTCTTTTGTCCCAAAATGGCAACCAAAAATCTTATTCGTTTGAGGAAAGCTTTTTTCACGTACTTATCGTAACCAAACTAATAACAGGCTATCAAATACACATTTGAAAAAATTGTGGTCTATATATATAAATAAAATGGCTATTCGAATGAAAGACAAGAAGTAAAGAAATTGGTTCTGATCTTGATAGTCAAAATTTCTAAATGCATTCGACTTTTGGTAAGAAGTTTAACATTTGTTATTTGGACGTTTGAACAAGAAAAATCATTTAACCCTACAAATCACTTTTGAGAATAAAATGCTTTTAAGAAAATAAGCAGACATGCAGGTTCGTATTTACTTAAACTTCGGTCCAACGCCTCTACTCTTCACACCTAATCTGAGAATTAGCTCTTATGCCACATAAAACTTAACTATTTACTCTCCAATTCACGACCAATATTCATTCTTATTTCTAAGAAAAGGTTCAAACTCAAACTCTGCCTGATTTTCAATTTTTATGCGAGT
The DNA here is from genome assembly GCA_023065735.1 of Coffea humblotiana. Classification (NCBI taxonomy): domain Eukaryota; kingdom Viridiplantae; phylum Streptophyta; class Magnoliopsida; order Gentianales; family Rubiaceae; genus Coffea; species Coffea humblotiana. The sequence continues at coordinate 34,578,655 of CM041213.1, read as the reverse complement.
CCAAGTATATACATATATATATATATATATATATATTTTAAAAAGAACAATAAGTAATTGGATATATACATAGTAATGGTTAATCAAAAATTGAAAGGACTTTCATTCAATTAAAACAAATAAGTAATGAATCCAGGTCACACCACAAATAATGAATACAAAACTTGGGAGTTCAAATATTCGTAAAAGTTTAAAACATGTCCATAGGGCCAATCACAAGATATATGTAAAGTAATCATTAAGTTCACAAGAGAGAACCTTACTAGGTACTCAACTAGGTCAATCCATCATAATACCAGTAGATCTAATCTCCTCGTTCAGTTTCGACTTAGATCAAGTACTAGGATCCCATTGGATTATACAAGACTATCTATCAATCTTTCCTTCTATTATCTGTATAGCTCTTCTAACGGTTTTGAACCATTAACATCCTTTGTCGAGTTAATCTTAACTTTTTCTCGTGTCTCTTTTCAAGTTCAAATCGGATCAATATTTTCACATTTAAGGCCGTAAGGTTTAAAAGGACACTTTTATTTCAAACGAAAATCATCTGTATTTTTAAGTTCCATAAATCCAAAACTCACCAGTCCTATACCATTCAAAAGTTCTACATTTGTCCCAAAAAGGCATCCTTTCAAGATTAAATTTGTAAATAAATGGATCTTGACCTTAAATTATAGCTTTAACAAATAGGAAAAGCAAGAATGGGTTTGACATTTCATTTATCTTAGGAAAATTTCCGATACTCATAAAATTTAAGAAAATTTGGAAATTTTACACGGTAAAAAGAGCCATTGTCAAATTTTAAATCTAATAACGAACTAAATTTTGGATTTTTTTTATGATATATGTACATGTATATATGTGTATATATATGTATATATTACACCAATGCATCACAAATTTTAAAACTGTACGGTGTTCCTTTTTGGAAAAATTTTAGCAAAACCAGGTTTAAAAATTATTTCCTTTCAACTTCAAATTTCATTTTCAAGAACCAACGTTTAAAATATTAAGCAAAATTTTGCCAATGATTTGTAAGAAAACAGGGCTAAAGGTAACTAAACATGTTCGGCCAGCAGAGATACTACCAAAATTTTCACCGATCCTATCATCACTTCCCTATTATAATTCATCAATCTCATGAATTAACCACAATATCCAATAATCAACATATATCAAGCTCTCTTATCTTATCCGCCAAGATTCACCAAAATTTTACACTATGAAGCATAGAGAATTCCCGAGGCATCTAGCCTAGTAATCAAAGTCCAGGGAATCCCTTCAATAACCCAAGCTCAATTAACCGGGAATCATTGAATTTAACCATAAACTTGTAAATCTAACGAGTTCAAACACCTATCTCATACAAAACTCCAACCCTAATTATAACAAGTCTTAGATCTCCAATGTTTACCATAAATTTTGTCTCTCCTTCAAACTTAACCAAGATGCAAGTAAGGTTGGATATAGGGGATCTTGGAACAAAATTCGTGAAAAAAAAAATCAAGATCTTCCTTCGCTATTTGGCTTGGACTTTGACCAGTGAAATAAATACCTTGGAGTCTTCTTAATAACATCTTATCTTATCCACTAGTTTACCTCCTTGCCGTTACTCGTTTTTAATTCTAATAATTCAATATACACTCCACTAGTTATCTCTTTGTCATCATTCACTAACCCTCAACTTTATTTCCCAATTATCTTCCACGCTTTAGGGGTTAGCCTGGCCCCTCTGGCCCACAGTCTCGATCCCTTCTACCCTTTATTTCTGATTCTTACGGAGGACCAAAAATAATAAATAAATAAATAAATAACTAGTAGATGGATAACTCTAGTAAATGAATAAATAAATAAATATATAAATCGAAATATGTCCAATGAAGGACAAATGTAATTTAAAACTTGAAAAGCAATCAAAGCACACTTTATATTTTCACAGGAACAGTCAATAGATCAGATGACATACAAATCAATTATTTTTATGAACAAGGTCATATAAGAGGGAAAACAATCAACCAAAATGAGAGCATGTCATTGCATGAGTCGATAATGAAAATAAAACTTTGCATGTGTACTAACAAACAAGTTAACAAGCCAATATGATCAGGTACAGAATCTATAGCATTCAAATACTTCAAAAGGGAACAAATATCATGCTTAACAAAATATACAGGCCAAAGCACAAGCATCACCCCAACTATCATAAACAAAAGGTATAAAAGGTCGTGCTCCATAGTCTAGCTTGCAACTGAGCGAGAGGGCTTAATTCCCTTAGGTAAGGCCAACCTCATTTTGAACATTAGGGCTACATCAACTATCTTTTCAATTAAAGTTCCGCATTCCATCGTAATATCTATCCTTTAACAAGCACAAGTCACCACATACTTAACTAGGTACTACAAAAGGTAGGCCTTCCAAATTCCAAGACATAATTGCATTCATGTTCCCAAGGCAAGAACAAGGTATATCAACTCTAAAGTATATCTAGTGGCAAAGATCAAGCACTAAAGGTTATCCCAAACAAATTAATCATTTATTTCCCCATAAGTCCTTAAATCAAAAACGGCTACTAGCAAATGCCATTATTCAAGAAATTTACTTACTATCTTTTAAACAGTGTTTAATCTCTTACAATCTTCTTCTCTCTTGCTAGTCTAGCACAATAATCCTCAATTATTGAATCTTAATAACCATCGAGACCACAATTGCTCACTACTTCATTTTTTTTTCTTAATATTCAAACTAACCCGAATCCCACAGTCCGGCATTCTAAACTTTTAGAGTCTAGAATACACTATAGAGATTTGAAGCCTAGAGCTCTGATACCACCTGTGACGACCCCACCTCCCCCTAGGGCGTACCCTAGGGTTTAGCGAGCCGCCTGCCCAGCTCTCGCTAGGACTCACTCACTAGCTTGAGAAAATAACATACATCCATAGGAATAAATTCCAAAACGAGAACGTACACATTAATGCTCAAACCCAGATACAAGGCCTCTACATACCATAATACTTTAAAGTGCTACAAGTCGAATACAAACAACCCTAATCGGGTGTTAACGCGAGTACAACTTCAAAACTCGAAATTACTAGACTACACTAGTCGTTGCAACTCTTGCCTCACACGTACCCCCTGTAAGGAAAACAAATGGCGTGGAATGAGCTAAAAGCCCAGTGAGGTTCCAAATATCAATTTAATCATCAAATAACGCATAAGCAGCACAATAGTGAAATAGTGTTCAAGACAGGTCAAGAAGTGAGTAATCATACTTCATATAGCCAAATAATAACTATTCACATTTCACAATAAGGATACAGTTGCTCATGTATCGACTCCACCATAGCTTGATCGATTGGTAGTTGACACTCCGTCAACTTTCAAATGAGGAAACTAGTCCAGTAGAACACCACTTAACTCCAATCTCCGTCCACCGACCAACCCCCTTACCGGGCCCGAACTCCACAATAAACACTGGTGGTGATACTCGAGTATACCGATTAGTCGAGGAGATAACACTCCACTCGACAACACTAGATACCCATGGTTCGTTATCTAATCGACCAAGCCCTTGCCGGCTCGACTCGATTAACTAGCCAGTGGGGTTTGGGTTCCCAAGTAGTCGATGAGATAACATCTCCAATCGATTGAATCAAGATATAAGTACAGAGACGGGAATGAGAGGCACCTCCCACTCGGATTGAGTGTGGTACATGCTGCCGCTCTAGCACTTACAAATCAAGCACAAGTATATCAAGTCAATTGCACCAATAAACACATACATATAACATTAGGGCAAGTGTGATAAAGTACACCCTTGCCCGATCAATCCACTCGTATAACATGTAAGCATCTCATTCAAGTATCAAATACATGTGTCAAGTGCAATTAAATATTTGGAAGCACTCACCAACAGATGCAGTGCCTTTACAGGTTGGTTTTGGGTATACTCCGCTCTTGGAGTTCAAATCTGCGAGAAAATCTTGTTTAAGAGCATTGAAAAGTAACTAAGACTCGAAACTTAAACATTTCGTTTAACGAGAATCAAGTAATTGAAACTTATTTAGGGACTATTCATAAAACCCTTGGTCACTTTTCAAACGGTGAAATTTTGAAGCCATTATATGTGAAAAATGCCATTTGGGTCGAAGAAATGAAGAAAACGTATTTCCATTAGTTGTAAATTCCAAGGGTACAAGTTTCGGCTGAATTTCAACTTATATATCTCCACAAAAAGAAGCTCGAATAATCTAGACAAATCGAGTTAGACTCGTCCTCAAAACCGTACTCAAGACAAGCGTAATTCTACTTAACCCTTGAGTGCAAATTTGGGCAGCACGCCCTTTGTGTTTACCAAATTTCCAGCCATTTATGGCTTCTTTATTTTCCTTAATTCAGCCCCACAATAATGCACAAGTAATGTTACTAAGATAGCCCTTCTATTAGGCTCCAAAATCATCCAAGTACAACACAAGTGCAATAGTACAATCGGAAATCAATTTTGAAAACGAAAACTGAAAGGCAGATTTGGCATCTCATAGAGTTTTAGTCATAACTGGAGCTATGATTATCAAATTGGGATGAACCTTATACTGTTTCGAAGATAAAACATAGATCTACAATTCGTATGAAGACACCTCAACCCATTTCTCAACCTAACCTAGTCAAATTTACCCAAACAGCCCCAGATTTTCCAGTTCGAAGCTCACTGTGAAAGTCAACTAGCAGTCCTGATTTATTCAATCATATCTCAGCACACACAACTCCAATTCAGTTGATTCCAAAGCCATTCGAAAGCTAAGATACAAGGATACAATTCTTAAGAAGGCATAGAAAGCTAATTCATTCATCTTCCCAGCCAAACGAGCCAATTACAGAGCCAGAATTTCACCATCAGACTGGTTAACAGCACTGTGTTCAAATGACAATAACGCAGGCTACAAAAGTCCGATTGAGACGTTTTCAGCTGTGTTGGAAAGCTAAAACATAACACTACAACTTTCATGTTTTGGCCAAATGCTAGTTTCATACGGATCAAGGTGAAAAAACGAGGCCAGAATGACGAAATGTCAAAACTGTCCACAGAACTCTACCTATGGCAGTCAAGGGTATTTTCATCATTTCACATGCTACATTGCTCCAATCGAGCTGAAATTTTACAGGAAGATATTAAACATCATTTCCTACAACTTTCATGTTTTAACCTAAGCCTAATTCGGCCTCCATCATATCCGAATGTAACTGGTCAGAAGCAGGGCAGTTCATCATCAAAGCTGGAAATTTCTCTACTAAAGCTGGACTTTTATAACTAAAGCTGGAAATTTCAACCAAGCTGGAAAACCATATACCAAACCTTAAAAGTTCACATCAAAGTTAAACCATCTCATACCAAAACTGTCAAGTTCATCTCATGGCTAGAAAATGCATATCAAGGCTGGAAATTACATGCTACCCTAGCGAAAACCGTAAAATCTTTCATAACCATGCTTCTTTTAGCTTCAATCATAACTTATCTTGAATGAATCTCAAGAGACAAATAAAAGAGATATTTTCTGGAAACTTACCTCAAACCCCAAGCAAGCAAGAGTTTTATTCCTCCAAAAACTTCACCAAGGTCTTCTCTCCAAGCTTAACTTAAGATTAATCGGTATGGATTTCGGTTAGTGTTTGGATTTTTCACAAATCAAGCAAGGAAATCAAGATGGAATTTTTCTCTCTTCCTCTCCTCTCTCCCTCGGCCAAGCTAGCAAGAAGATGAAATGGTTGGGTTCAATGTGTACAAGATAAAGACTAAGAAAGGCTTGGTCAAATGAAGACTAAGAAAAGCCTTGGTCAAAGGGTCTTGGTCAAGACCTTGGATGGATTTGTTTTTTCCTCTTTTGTTTTTTCCTCCCTAGCTCACGGTTCTCTCTCTCACCTTCTCTTGAGTTTGTTTTGTTTGATTTTAAGACAAGAAAGAAGAATTAAATGATAAGAAAGTTTTGGTCAAAAGTCAAAGAAAGAGGCTTGTCACCATCTTCTAGAGAATTCTCATTTTTCTTTCTTTTCTCTCTTTTTCTTGGTCCAAAATTTCGGCTGGATTGAGGATATTTTGGGGGCTGATTTTGCTCAATTATTAACAAGGAGATTAAGGTAATAAAGTAGTGTTCAAGTGATATCTTCAATCGGTAGCAAACGGTGCGCATCAGTTCAAGTTTATTTTCCTTAACTCGCGCGTACTTGTGGTTTTACTTATGATTCACTAAGTTATTATTAGCACTTCTAATCACATACTTTATCTTACTTAATACTCATTCTTATCCACTAAATTTAGTACACACCTCACCAAGTGATCGCACGGTCAAAATGCACCAAAAACACACCAAAACCCCTAGTATGCACAAAAAAACCCTAACTTATACCCTTCCTTTAGAAAAATTATAACTTGAGTTATAAATATCAAACATTTATATAAATTGGCTTGTTAAAAACTAGACTTCAAATACTAAGAATCTTTAGAAGACACCTCAAAGAGATTCAGATCATAAATTGGTCCAAATTGAGTCATAAGCTACTACAACATTCCTATGTTTACTTGTGCAGGGCAGAATTTTCAGTCAACTTTGCCAATTTCCTAGAATTTATAGATATTGAACCAAATTCTGAATTTTACACCGTATGAAGATCTATGAGTATAGTTTCAAATGCAACAAACGGAACTCAATTCCGACTTTCCTATACGAAGTTATAGCCAATTTCCCAAAGCTGTGCAGAGCCTCCTGTGAAAATTTCTAGATTTTCTAACAACTTAAGAATATGAAACTTTTCTTAACAAATTCACTCTCTTGGCTCAAATTCAACCATTAAAACAACCAAGAATCTAAGGTAAGTGAGTTCACATAAGGGTTATAAAGATAAGTAAAATTTCGGGGTTTCACATCAACTCTCTGGATGATAACCTTGATCGCTACCAAACCCTAAGGCAAGATTCACAATCACAATAGATTTAAACTTAGTAGGTTCAACTAGCCAAAACATACACATCTAGAATTTCAAGGTATTCCATATACTTCTCACTTTGAACTCGAGACTTTAAGATAAAATCCAACACAAATATTCTAAAAATGAGGAGAGCAATTTAAGCATCCAAAATCACATCAAATTAAGGTTTGAGACCTAGAAAAGTTTTCCCAAAGTTTTTCAAGTCCCACTCAATTCATTTGACAAAATTTCCAGCTTTGGTGACATTCTTTGACAAAGCATAACTTGAGTTCCGTAGGTCGAAAAATCACAAAACTTACACCATTAGAAAATAGACTCGATGCACTAAAATGATTTAGAAGAATCTTCATGCAATTCAGCTCATAGGTTAGTCAAATTTCAGTTCAAACTCACTACTGTCTCATGTACAAAAACAGAACAACCATGGTTTTCAAGAAATTTTGCAGATTTTCTGGTATTTGTAGGAGTTGAACCAAACACTTAATTTTATACCATTGAAAGCCCTATGAGTTTAGTTTCAAACACAACAAACGGAACCCAATTCCGACTTTCCTATACGAAGTTATAGTCAATTGTCCAAAGCTGTGCAGGGTTTCCTGCGAAAATTTTGCAGCATGCTTTTAGTTTGGAAAACTAGGTTTTTCCCTTCTTAAACCTCTTTGTTTTTGGCTCAAAACTAACACATGCAAAGAAATAGCTTATAACAAGTGTTTTTGAGAAAAGTCATATGCAAGAGGAAACAAAAATGCCCTAGATTCACACCTCAACCCTCACTTGACCAACAAGGAGAAAATCCAGCGATATGTCTCCACTTTTCTTCAAGTTAACCATCCAATTCAAATCTTAGTTCATGGTAAATGAACTCAATCAAGGATACATATTGTAGGGGACAAATGGTGCATACACTAAGGCACAAAACTATCAACTTTGAATATATATAACAAGTTCCAAATTACTTACACCAAAACTGAAATTGGCATTCCAAGGGTGCAAATTAACATAGCAAAGCTGGAAATTAACCCTAAAACTGGAAATTTGAATATAGGAGCTAGATAACCTCATACCAAAGCTAAAACTTCAGATCCAACCTCATATTAAAGCTAAACCATTCATATCAAAACTGTCCAATGCATTTGAAAACTGAAAATTACAACCTAGCAAGCAAAATCTTGAAATCTTCCATAAAATCCACCATAATTTTTTTTTTATTGGCTAACCCCGTCCACGGGGAGGGACGCCATGTGACAGCCCCACCTTCCCCTAAGGCGAACCAAAGGGTTCGGCGGACCGCCTGCCCAGCTCTCGCCAGGACTCGTTCACTCACATCAAAGAAAGTAAAATAAAGCCTCGAGAATAAGCGGAAACGAAACCCAGACTTGAACCATATACTTACATTTATCCCAAGCTCAACCAAATATACAGTCCCAAATGTATACATAAGCTTTAAATTCTTAGTACATTCCAACCCTAATCAAGCACTAGAACGAGATCAAAAGCCAAAACAATACAAAAGGCTAAACTATACTATACAGGTCTCTCGCCCTTGCTCGCAACCCCTGTTAAGGAAAACAAAAGACGTGGAATGAGCTAAAAGCCCAGCGAGGTTCTATATACTCAACTAAGCAATTAAACAAGGACATTAGCACGTAATAACAAGTAATCCAAATAACATTTACGATATAAAGCAAGAGTAACACATTCATTAAAAGGATACATGAAGCCATTCGTTCGTTCGTTCATCGACCATCCATTCCTTCAATCATTTAGAAAAATTTCATTTGTCATTGAAAATCCCTCCGTCATTCTTGCCATTCATTCGTTCATTTCGTTCTTCCCCTTCTGGCTAGCGCACTGGCCAGTCCTTCCCAAACTTCATGGTCATACTCGAGTATACCAAACATTCACATTCACCCAGGGTCACTAATCGCCCGACCGAGTCCGCTTCTGGCTCGAGTCGACCAATAACCAAGGGTAAGGGCCCAATTCAGCCAGAAGGCTTACATTCATGCACAAGTAACATTTAATCATTCAATCATTCCAATTTCACGTTCATTTGGTCCGAGTGCGATAAAGTACACACTCGCCTAGTAAAAATCATTTTTGCAATCATTGAGAACATTTAACATTTAATCAAGTATTTCAACTAGCCACATAGTCAATGAAACATAACGTATATAGAACACTCACCTAAACAAGCAAAATTACGTCCAAAGTATCCCTCCGGATATCAACCTTGGTCACCAAGAAATCCTAATAACAATCATGAGAGAATATTATGACTCAACCATCAAAATGTCCAGTGAATCAAAGAAAATTCGAATAAAACAAGTACAAGGGGGAAGTATGATTTTTTTGAAAGTGAAAAGGGTACATTTTGATCAAAGGAATTGAATAACTAAAAGTTTTCCCAAACCAACCATAGAATTAACCTCAAAAGAGTTTTATAAAATTTTATCGGAAAATTTGGAACAGTGCCACGTCAGAATCTGGCCAGAACTTGGCCGGCTACACGGCCGGATAATGAACAGTAGTTTTTCCTCATTTTTCGTAAAACATGTTTTTGGCTCAAAACTAACATATTTGCAAAGAATTAATGTCTAACAAGTATCTTGGTTAAAAATCATATGAGAAAGGTAATTAAATACCTTGAATTCACACTTTAAAACCTTGCGCGTTAAAATTAGGTTTTGTGGCCGAGAAACCCTAGGCCACTCCTTTTGTTTCGGAACGAAAATGAACACGTATTTGAAGTTCGAAACTCGACAATTGGAACCAAACATTATGGTACAAATGGAAACGTACAATTGCAAGTAAAATGGCTCACATAACACTACTCAAGTGAAACTAAGAATGTCTAAGCAAGGAAGTTCAATCGCATTCCAAAATCACCTTTCAAACCTCATTTCCATTCACTCAAGTTCAAGAAAATAAACGGACAGCATTTCCCCTTGTTTTTCCTTACTTTCTATGCTACAACCCAACCACCAAATCATACCATTCAATCACAATTTCATAGACAAACCATAAGCTATCAAACACCCTTAAAATGCAACCAATTGAAGCTTTACAGCCATCCAAAACCAGGCCCAAATATTCCATCATAACTCAGCACACACAACTCCAATTCAGTTGATTCCAAAGCCATATGAAATCTAAGATACCAGGGTACAACTCTTAAGAAGGCATCAAAAGCTAATTCATTCATCTTCCCAGCCAAAAGAGCCAATTACAGAGGCTGATTACCATTCTCGGACAGAAACAGGAAAGCAGGGGTAAAATAGTCATTTCACAGGCTACAGTGCTCCGATTGAGCTGAACTTTTACAGGAATAATCTACACTCAATTCTCTACAACTTTCATGTTTTGAGCTAAGTCCAATTCGGCCTCCATCATGACCGAACAACACTGATCCGATTAGGGCAGAAAAATTCCCAATAAATCAGAAATCTAACCAACTCTCCACTAATCCACAAAATCATCCATTAATCATGTTAGCAAGCCACCATAGGCCACTAATTTGCAACTATTGGAAACAAAAAGGATGTTCTTAGCAACCTTACCTTCAAATCTCAAAGAAAGTTGGTAGCTTAGACTTCCTCCTCCCAAAACAACTCCACCAAGGCCTTCAATTTCCCTTAGCTAGCACTTGTATGGAATAGATTTCAATTTGGTCGGTTTAAAACTCAAGATTTGGCCAAGATTAGAAGCTAGAAATGGAAGAGGTTTTCCTTGTTTTTTCTCTTCATGAAGTTCGCCCAAGGCAAGGGAAAATGAGAGGAAAATTGGTCAAAAATTTGGTTTGAAGAAAGTTAATCTTCTTGGTCAAAGTCCAACTTCCAATCAAATCATGACACATGGCCTCTTGAAGTTTCTAAGCTTATCTATTCTCCTCCAATGATTCAAGTAGCTAACTAACCTCTAATTATCTTCTAACACCATGTAGAATAATATCACTTAGTATTTCATCACCTAATCGGAAAAATTATATCGCACTAGCGGGCCCCACATCTAACAAATGCACTTCAAGTTACGTACACTAACTTATACTAGGAAAATGATTTAAAAATTGTGCTTACTTGTAAAATGTACAAAACATTTAATATTTTCAAAGGACAGTAAAATATAGGCACAGAAATAAAATAATACTTGAAAATGTGAAAATTTTCGGGTTCTCACACTCTCTCCCCCTTAAGAAATTTCGTCCTCGAAATTTACCTTCCGTTTCCTCGTGTGCCCCCAAAACTTGTTGCTGCTCTATGGCATATACTTGTGCCGGTGCTTTTGATCGGTCCCCCCGTTCGTTAGTCGGTTTCGGTTTGGCTCCACTTACTTGTTGAGTACTAGCCTCTCGTGGCTGCTTCTTCGGACAATTACTCAACTGATGCTCACCACTCCCACAGATCAAACACTTTCGCCCTTTTCTCCAACAGTCATTCTCAGTGTGGTTTGCCTTTCCACAATAGTCACAAGCTAAGCGAGGAATTACGGTTTGGCTTTCGCGAGAAGTCTTCTCAGGTACTATCTGACTTCCTTTTGTAGATCCCTCATATAGTGCTCCAAATGTCCAGGGTGGATGAGGGAAATGGTTCACTTTTGGCACTTTGGAGGGCGTTGTCTTTTCCCTAGATTCTTCCGGTATGCTACTAGGTGCGCCCCTTTTCCGTACTTGAAAAGCTTTTACTTGTGCTTTTGCATCCTCAATTCTTTGTGCTTTCTCGAGAGCTTCCGTAAAGGTATTAACTTGAACCGCCGCTAAAGCTTCTTGAATTTCCAAATTCAAGCCTTGGATGAACCGCCTTATCCTTCTTCGCTCAGTAACCACTAATTCAGATGCGAACTTGGATAATTTAGTGAATTTCGTCTCATATTCGGCCACACTCAGGGTCCCTTGACGCAACCCAATAAATTCGTCTTCCCTCCTTTCTTGGACCAGAGGTGGGAGGTACTTCTCGTAAAATTCCCGTGTGAAGTTCACCCATGTCCACGCAGTTTGTTCTCTCTCCCATTTGGCCCTAATAACATTCCACCATGCTCTGACTGGTCCTTCAAATTGAAATACAGCAAAGTTCACTTGTCTTTGCTCCGTGTAGTTTAGGGCGGCGAAGATGTTAATCATTACTTCTAACCACTGTTCAGCTATATCTAGATCAGATCCTCCAAGGAATTTGGGAGGATTAAACTTTTGAAACCTTTCCAAAGCCTTATCCTCTCCTATTTCTCTTATCTCAGGGTTCTGGGGTTGATGTACTGGCAATTGGCCTTGCTGATCTACCAATCGCGCGAGGATACTAGTCATTTGTTGTATCGCCGTCGCCACTTGATCTCCGGCCTCAACCCTCGGCCCACGCTCTTGCTCAGTTACTGTTGCTCTTTCTTTACTGGGCTCTCGAGCTTGCCTAGCCCCACGGCCACGACCAGCTCCACGTCCGCGTCCACGGCTACGTCTCCCTTCCATTCCCTTTTTCTCTCTCTCTCTTTTTTTTTTCAAAAGGTAATTTGCTATGTAAACAGAGTGATTGACTCAAAATAGCAATATATAACATACCAAATACGCAAGAAATCATGTCAAGTTAGACAAACCAAGTACATCAAGTACTATTCATGTAAATATCGAAATGTCACAAGTGAAACACATTCAGTAGCAGTGCAGGGCAAAACAGGAAGAAAACACAACGTGTCGTTCCACACTCGACTAAAACACTCCCCCTCCGATCTCTCACTTCCCTTACTATCCGAACTATACATCCGTTAACACTTTACACTTACTCTCACCAAACATTAGCCCAATCCTGTTTCCCACGAAAGATCGCAAATCCTTAGTACTACCCGTGTACTCAGGTACAAGAATCCGAGATAATTCGCCACTCGAGCTGGCCAGTCCCAAGTGTAAATTATCTACAAGCGAGATTCCTACCAGACGTACATTTCTATTGTCATCAAGTACCCTAAAAAGGATGTACACTTATAACAGGCACGATTCATAACTTATGCTCAGAAGAGCACTTAGTCCTTCACACTTATTCACGGAATCAGGACCATACACCACTTGGCCCAAGCTCACTCCGCGCAGAGACCACGCGAATCTGCTCTGATACCACCTGTGACAGCCCCACCTTCCCCTAAGGCGAACCAAAGGGTTCGGCGGACCGCCTGCCCAGCTCTCGCCAGGACTCGTTCACTCACATCAAAGAAAGTAAAATAAAGCCTCGAGAATAAGCGGAAACGAAACCCAGACTTGAACCATATACTTACATTTATCCCAAGCTCAACCAAATATACAGTCCCAAATGTATACATAAGCTTTAAATTCTTAGTACATTCCAACCCTAATCAAGCACTAGAACGAGATCAAAAGCCAAAACAATACAAAAGGCTAAACTATACTATACAGGTCTCTCGCCCTTGCTCGCAACCCCTGTTAAGGAAAACAAAAGACGTGGAATGAGCTAAAAGCCCAGCGAGGTTCTATATACTCAACTAAGCAATTAAACAAGGACATTAGCACGTAATAACAAGTAATCCAAATAACATTTACGATATAAAGCAAGAGTAACACATTCATTAAAAGGATACATGAAGCCATTCGTTCGTTCGTTCATCGACCATCCATTCCTTCAATCATTTAGAAAAATTTCATTTGTCATTGAAAATCCCTCCGTCATTCTTGCCATTCATTCGTTCATTTCGTTCTTCCCCTTCTGGCTAGCGCACTGGCCAGTCCTTCCCAAACTTCATGGTCATACTCGAGTATACCAAACATTCACATTCACCCAGGGTCACTAATCGCCCGACCGAGTCCGCTTCTGGCTCGAGTCGACCAATAACCAAGGGTAAGGGCCCAATTCAGCCAGAAGGCTTACATTCATGCACAAGTAACATTTAATCATTCAATCATTCCAATTTCACGTTCATTTGGGCCGAGTGCGATAAAGTACACACTCGCCTAGTAAAAATCATTTTTGCAATCATTGAGAACATTTAACATTTAATCAAGTATTTCAACTAGCCACATAGTCAATGAAACATAACGTATATAGAACACTCACCTAAACAAGCAAAATTACGTCCAAAGTATCCCTCCGGATATCAACCTTGGTCACCAAGAAATCCTAATAACAATCATGAGAGAATATTATGACTCAACCATCACAAATGTCCAGTGAATCAAAGAAAATTCGAATAAAACAAGTACAAGGGGGAAGTATGATTTTTTTGAAAGTGAAAAGGGTACATTTTGATCAAAGGAATTAAGTAACTAAAAGTTTTCCCAAACCAACCATAGAATTAACCTCAAAAGAGTTTTATAAAATTTTATCGGAAAATTTGGAACAGTGCCACGTCAGAATCTGGCCAGAACTTGGCCGGCTACACGGCCGGATAATGAACAGTAGTTTTTCCTCATTTTTCGTAAAACATGTTTTTGGCTCAAAACTAACATATTTGCAAAGAATTAATGTCTAACAAGTATCTTGGTTAAAAATCATATGAGAAAGGTAATTAAATACCTTGAATTCACACTTTAAAACCTTGCGCGTTAAAATTAGGTTTTGTGGCCGAGAAACCCTAGGCCACTCCTTTTGTTTCGGAACGAAAATGAACACGTATTTGAAGTTCGAAACTCGACAATTGGAACCAAACATTATGGTACAAATGGAAACGTACAATTGCAAGTAAAATGGCTCACATAACACTACTCAAGTGAAACTAAGAATGTCTAAGCAAGGAAGTTCAATCGCATTCCAAAATCACCTTTCAAACCTCATTTCCATTCACTCAAGTTCAAGAAAATAAGCGGACAGCATTTCCCCTTGTTTTTCCTTACTTTCCATGCTACAACCCAACCACCAAATCATACCATTCAATCACAATTTCATAGACAAACCATAAGCTATCAAACACCCTTAAAATGCAACCAATTGAAGCTTTACAGCCATCCAAAACCAGGCCCAAATATTCCATCATAACTTAGCACACACAACTCCAATTCAGTTGATTCCAAAGCCATATGAAATCTAAGATACAAGGCTACAACTCTTAAGAAGGCATCAAAAGCTAATTCATTCATCTTCCCAGCCAAAAGAGCCAATTACAGAGGCTGGTTACCATTCTCGGACAGAAACAGGGAAGCAGGGGTAAAATAGTCATTTCACAGGCTACAGTGCTCCGATTGAGCTGAACTTTTACAGGAATAATCTACACTCAATTCTCTACAACTTCATGTTTTGAGCTAAGTCCAATTCGGCCTCCATCATGACCGAACAACACTGATCAGATTAGGGCAGAAAAATTCCCAATAAATCATAAATCTAACCAACTCTCCACTAATCCACAAAATCATCCATTAATCATGTTAGCAAGCCACCATAGGCCACTAATTTGCAACTATTGGAAACAAAAAGGATGTTCTTAGCAACCTTACCTTCAAATCTCAAAGAAAGTTGGTAGCTTAGACTTCCTCCTCCCAAAACAACTCCACCAAGGCCTTCAATTTCCCTTAGCTAGCACTTGTATGGAATAGATTTCAATTTGGTCGGTTAAAACTCAAGATTTGGCCAAGATTAGAAGCTAGAAATGGAAGAGGTTTTCCTTGTTTTTCTCTTCATGAAGTTCGCCCAAGGCAAGGGAAAATGAGAGGAAAATTGGTCAAAAATTTGGTTTGAAGAAAGTTAATCTTCTTGGTCAAAGTCCAACTTCCAATCAAATCATGACACATGGCCTCTTGAAGTTTCTAAGCTTATCTATTCTCCTCCAATGATTCAAGTAGCTAACTAACCTCTAATTATCTTCTAACACCATGTAGAATAATATCACTTAGTATTTCATCACCTAATCGGAAAAATTATATCGCACTAGCGGGCCCCACATCTAACAAATGCACTTCAAGTTACGTACACTAACTTATACTAGGAAAATGATTTAAAAATTGTGCTTACTTGTAAAATGTACAAAACATTTAATATTTTCAAAGGACAGTAAAATATAGGCACAGAAATAAAATAATACTTGAAAATGTGAAAATTTTCGGGTTCTCACACGCCACCCCCACTTTTATTCATAGTAAACTGAAGTACAAAAGAGACCAATTTGAGCAAGTCCTAGAGCTAGGCCTTTCGCACCTTCCTAATAGAAGGCAATCCCATGCTATCTAGTCAAATTCCTCAGCGAGCCAAACACGGCCAGTCACTCCAATGCTCATAAGTCTTAATAGCCTGGTGAGGGTGAGCTACCCCTACATTAGCCAAAATATTTGCCACCTTGTTTGCCTTCTTGAAGCAATGAGAGAACCTAGTTGGTTCTTCTACCAACTTCCATATTTGCTGGACCTCCCAACGAATATGCCATGGACAATGCAGCCGATGTGACAGCCCCACCTCTCCCTAGGGCGAACCCTAGGGTATCAGCGGACTGCCTGCCCAGCTCTCGCCAGGACTACTAATCGATCACACACGATAAACCAAGTGCAAAAGACCCTTAGATAGGGCTAAACGTACAATTCCAAAGAGTAACTTCAATTACATGAACAATCTTTTACATATACACGTTATCGAGATACACAATCCAAAAGAGAATATTCACGTGGAGTACATATAAGACTTCCAGCGTTCGAGGAGCTAAGCCAAGAAACAAAAGTAGCTAACTAGCTCAACTCGTTTCTCAAAGCCAAAACTTTTCCAAAAGTATGCCTGTAAGGAAAACAAAGGTAACGGGGGTGAGCTTTCGCCCAATGAGGTACTAACAATCATGCAGCCCCAAATTCATAGGTAATCAAGCCCAGTTAGACAAACCATCAATCACAGAATGCAAATACCACAACTACTTCAAATGAAAGGATACGGGTGGCTCTCAGGAGCCAATTCCCCATTGCAGTTCTTGATCGCACCTCGTTGACCCTCCGTCAACGTATAAAGAAAGTACCATGACCGTAGACCCCACTTTACTCCCAGTTCCTTCCACCGTACATTCCCCTTACCGGGCCCGAACACCTCAACAGTAACAGTGGTTGGTAATACTCGAGTATACCGTAGGGTCGAGGAGATACACTCCACTCGACAAACAGTGACCCTATGGTCATTACCCAGTCGACCGGCCCTTGCTGGCTCGACTCGAGTAACTTCCATTAGGGTTTTGAGCTCAGTGATCACAGTACAGTGGTAAGACTCATGCCCATGCTTCAAGTCAAACACAGTGCAGTACAGTGGTAAACAGTTATACAGTAAGAGGACGACAGCGGTAAAGTACACTCTCGCCTCATTCACACAGTTCACAGTGGTCACATTACAGTTTCAAAGACAAGTAGTCACTTAGGCATTCAAATCATGGCAATAGTACACTCACCACTTTGGATGAGCAAATTCACGGATTTCCGTCCAACGGATGCTTTGGATCACCCAAACGTCCTATAACAATCAAGAAAATGCAATTGAAATTCAATTACGGGTCGAGTACCTCTTAAACGGATCATTAAAGCAAAATTCAAATATAGCCTCAATTATGGCTCAAAATGGACAATATATCAAATTTAGGGTTAAAAGTTCAAGAAAAACCCTAAAGCATTTCGCATTCACTCATTCTTGACCTAGATTCACAAAGCCCCAGTTTCTCGAAAATCGGACAGCATTTCCCCTTAAATTTCAGCATTTCCATCCTACAAACAAGTACCCAAATTCATCCAATCCAATCACAATTTCATATATTAACCATAGACTAGTAAATACACTCCATTAGGGTCACAATACCCTTCAATCATAGCCAATTATAAGCTAAATAAGCAACCATAAGAAAGCCCCAATTTCATAAACCCTAAAGCTGAAATTTCATAGAAAGCTGAAATTTTCCGCAATTCACTGCAATTAACGCATACTAGCACCCAATTACACCATATTAAACCATCAATTCAAGCCAACTATGATAATTATATGAAATCAGAAAAATTCCCAAGAAAATGATAAATTCACCAAACTTCACTTTAATTCACAAAATCATCCATAAACTAAGTTCCTTAACCGATATAAGCCACTAATTTGCAATTATTATGGACAAAATTGAAGTTCTAAGCAATATACCTCAATCACCAAGAAAGGTAGCAACTTAGGGCTTCTCTTTGCAAAATCACTCCACAAGCACCTTTGATCTTACTTAATAAGCAATTCCTACGGAGGAAATCGGATTTTTATCGGTTGATTTGCAAGATTTGGACAAGAAATTGAAGCTAAAGGTTGCAACTCTCTCTCTTTTTCTCTCCTTGAAGTTTCGGCCAAGAAGCTTAGGAAATGAAGATGATTTTGGTCAATTTTTAGCTTTAGTAAAGTTGTAAGAAAGTTAGGCAAAACTTGGCCCAATAGAAATGCGACACGTGGCACCTTTTTTTTTATCTTTCCTTATCCTTTAGCTTACTAATGACCAAGCATCTAACCAACCTCTAGTTATCTCTTAGCACTCAGTAATTTAATGCCTTACTGCACAACTTAACCTAATTGGCCGAATTTCTCTCACTTAACGCACTAGCGGGTCCCACATCCGCTATTCGCTCCAATTTTCTCGTGAACTCACTTATACTAGAAAAATGATTTAAAAATTATATTTACCTATAAAATGTAGGTAAAACAATTTATAATAAAGAAAACATAGAAAACGGAAGCACGCAAATCGATAAAACCCTAAAACCCTAAAACCGGATTTTTCTTCTTTTTTTTTTTTCCGAGTTCTCACAGCCGACGTTGAAGAAACCCCACCAAGATTAGAGAGTCCAATTGAATGTTAACATTTGTAATCCCCTTCTGAGCACATATCCGAAGTCCCGTCAAAAGAGCCAGTGTTTCGGCATGGAGGCTAGACGTCTCCCTAAAAAAAGCTGAAAAACCCACCAAGAGGCGCCCAGCTGCATCCCGCAAAACTCCTCCACCACCACATGTCCCAGGATTGCCCTTGGAACAACCATCAATGTTCAACGTTAACTCCCCCACTTCAACTGGCTTCCAACAAACAAATTTGAATCCAAACCTCCGACCCGACTGAGACGACCATCCATACAACTGCATAAATGACTGAGTACCAATATGCTCGTTAAACTGACCTTCAAGCAGCAATTTAGTCTCCAAAAAAATAGGCTGACAGATAGAAGCGAAATGCGGCTTGATACCTTCAAAAACTGCTCTATTTCGTGCCTTCCAAAGATGCCAGCAGACAAGACTCGGGAGAATATAGTAGATAGCCCGCTGTATCTCCGAGATAGGTGAAGCCAACCACCAAGAAGCCAGGCGGGCCCGCACAGATGAGGCTAAGCTAATACCGCACAGCCCTCCAAAATATGCCTAGACCTCCACAACAACCTGACCCGTTGCAAAAACGTGTTCAAGTGATTCAACCGACATGCAAGGACAACATACACATTTTGAAGGAACATGAAACCCAAACATTTTGAGCACGTCATCTAAGGGCAGACGTCCTAATAATAATCGAACCATGAAGAATGGCACTTTCAACGGAGTTGGATTCTGCCAAACCCTAGAGAGCATAATTGAAGTATTACATACTTGACGTACCTCCCGGAAGGCTGAGGCTAAGGAGAATTTCCTAGACCTCGCTGGGATCCATTCCACCTCATCCGCCAGATGATCAGTCGGGACCGACTTTCCCAAAATAGTAGGTATAACTGCTTGTGGGAGAACTTGAGACAGCAGTTGCACGTTCCAGTGATCCTGAGTGATGAAATCTCGAAAGGAAAGATTCAAGACAACAGGAGCTCGGAGGAATAACACTTCGCTACCCAACCAATTATCATACCAAAAGTGACACGACCCATCCTGTATCAACCACAACATAGAAAGCTCCACCTGTCGGCTGACGTCCAGCATCCGTCTCCAAATCGCTGAGACAAATGGCTTGTGCTCCACCTGGTAAGGATGGACTCCCTGGCAATACTTCTCTTTTTTTTTTAAAAGAAAAGCCGCTTTATTGAACTAAAGGAAAGTTACACGACAAAGGTAAGGATCGCTACCAAGCTAGCGTATAACCTTCAGTGGCCGTTTAGAGAACCTAAATCGCCCAACCCCAAGCCTATCTACACCACATAAACCCCGCACCTCAGTGGGCAACAAGTGGAAGGAGGGAAAAAGGCAAAATCGATTGGAGCAACTGCCTAAGGATGCTAGAGAGTCAGCAACAGAGTTCCCTTCCCGATGAGTATGACGATAGGAGTGTACCGCAGCCGAGAGCTGCCAAATCCGATGAAGGATTGGCAGTAACGATATCGGGGCGCCCTCACAACCCTGCGCCGCCTCTATGAGGATTTTAGAGTCACCCTCCACCAGAAGCGGGCCATGGCCAAACAGCTTACATAGTTCTAGCCCAGTGCATAGCGCCTTAGCCTCTGCCTGCAACGAAGTCACATCTCGATATGCCTCGAAAAACGCAAACAGCACCCGACCCGTTGAATCTCTCAAAATCCCGTCCCCCTGCCTAGGAGCGCGCCGTAAAAGATCCATCAAAATTCAGTTTATAGAGGCGAGCCCAAGTAATGTACCGTGCCTGGAGGGGGAGGGGAATCGTAGCCAAACAATGGACCAAACAACGACCTTGGAGGACCGGAAAGTGTATAACCAACAAGTCTGTGAAGTCACCCATAATCCTATCTGCAATGGTGCCAACCGAGAGGGTCTGCCCCTCATAGGTAAACAAACATCTCGCCCTCCATAGGTACCATAATATAACCAACGGCCCCACCCGTAGCACCCACCTCAGGATCCAATGTGCCGGCGGAGTAATCCACCAACATAGATACCAATCTCTAACCTTTCTGCCTAGGGATGAGAATCCAAGTGGCGCTTCAAAGTATTCCCAAATCGCCATGGGGACCTCCCCCAATGAAAAGACATGTTGCAGCATTTCTACCCGGCAATACTTCTCTTGCATAAAATCAGCCTAAAGCGATAAGCCTGTCTGAAACTGCCACCATAACTTATATGAGAAAGCTGTATATACATCCCTGAGCCGTCGAAAACCAACTCCTCCTTCCTCAGGCGAAAAACACAATTTAGACCATTCGATCCAATGGTACCTCAATCCCTCCTCTGAAGAACCCACAAAAAATTTGCACAAGCTCTCTCTATGACACTGAACACAGCTTTGGGCATCACTGCAGCAGAGAGCAAGTGAATCGGGATAGAATAAAGAACATGCTTGATCAAAGTGAGCCTCCCCCCCGAAGATAAAAACTTAGACTTCCAAGACAAGATTTTTCCCAGAATATTTTGACACACCTCCGCAAAGTAGGACGTCTTACACCTTCCAACATACAGGAGGAAGCCTAAGTAATGAGTGGGAAACGCCTACCGTGAGAACCCCGTAATACGCTCAATTACCCTACGTCTTGCACTGGATAAGGACGGGTGAACCAAGTAGCCACTCTTATGAGCGTTGAGCAGTTGACCAGAGGATCGTTGATACATATCCAGTATTCTCATAACACGACGTAAAGAAGCTGTGGACCCATTAGCTAGAATTGGCATGTCATCAGCAAATGCCAAATGGGTTACCCCAGGGCAGCCCTGGGGTACCCTAAACCCCTGGAAAGACGGTTGTGATGCAAGGTTGTTCAGCCCTCTCGATAGAACTTCCGCTCCTATTACAAATAAGGCAGGAGATAGCAGGTCCCCCTAGAAGAGACCCATACTGGATTTAAAGAACCCGTACGCCACCCCATTAACCATAACCGAAAACTAGACATTTGAAACCAACTGCCAGACCATATCAATAAAGCGTTCTCCAAAACCAAACTTCCGTAAAACCCTAGTAAGATGACGCCATGAAACTCGATCATAAGCCTTGGCCATGTCCAGCTTTAGCGCTACGTTCCCCCCTCTCGACTTTTTCCCAATGTCTGCTATAACTTCCTGAGCTAACAGATAGTTCTCCGCAATATTCCGGCCCCTGACAAATGCTGACTGCTGGGGAGAGATATTTTTCGGCAGCAAAGCTACTACTCTATCAGACAAGATACGCGATAGCACCTTATTAATGAAGTTGCAAAGGCTTATAGGCCGAAAGTTAGAAAAATCCTGAGGGTTTGGGATTTTCGGAATGAGAATAATAGAGGTCGAGGTAATAAAGCACGGTAGCTCCACCCCACAGAAGAAGCTCACTACAGCATTATACATATCCCGGGCGACAATATTCCATGCAAAGGTAAAGAACTTACCAGTAAAGCCATCTGGCCCCGCTGCACTGTCCCTATCCATGGCATGTACCACACGTTTCACCTCCTCCATCGAAGGAAAATCCTCCGGGGCCAGGTTGTCCTCCCGCGTGAGTATAGGTGGGATAAGCTGAAGCAACTCAGAACTGGATGCCACAGACTCAGAGTACAAGTCAGAGAAAAATCGAATAGACTCGGAGGCAATGTCCCCATCATCCTCTACCCAAATTCCCTCTGCCGTTTTAATTTGATGAATCGTATCTTGCACTCTTCTTTGTCGAACCGCCGCATGAAAGAACTTAGAGTTCCGGGCCCCACGTGAGAGCCATTTGACATGAGCCTTTTGACTCTAAAACTGCTCCTCTAGAGCCAATGCGTGACGGAATTCCACTTGTGCCTTTTGCAGCTCAATGTGAGCCCCCTCCGAGTCCTCGCTCTCTGCCTTTATTTTTACCAGTGCCAACTGAGACTCTGCCCCCTTAACAGCCTCAAAGATATTCCTAAAAAAACACTTATTCCATTGTTGAATTGCCCTCCTCGTGGCCAGTAGCTTGGCACACAACACCCGCCAGGGGGATCCATTCACGGGCAGCACCCATGCATTTTGGATCACTTCCAACAGTTGGGCCTTTGACGTCCAAACATTCAAAAACCGAAATGGGCGTGGCTTATTATCCTGACGGAGTGGCAAACGTGATATTCAGAGGCGCATGGTTTGAAGGGTGTCTAGCCAAATGGACCACTGAAATAGAAGAGGAAAGATCCGCACATTCGCCATTCACTAGGAGCCGATCCAACCGCTTCCAGACCCAAGCTCTACCTCGCCTATTGTTACACCAAGTGAAGCTAGACCCCGAGAACCCTGCATCAAACACCTCGGCTTCCTCCATGAATGACATAAGGTCCAACCCTTGAGCAGGAACAAAAGGACGCCCCCCTCACTTTTCAGACGGGGCCAAGATCACGTTAAAGTCCCTCCCAATACACCATGGACGCAACCGTGGCTTGTCAACTAACAGATCGCTCCGTAAGTCCTTACGAGCCTCTACTGAACATCTCGCATGGACCCAAGAAAACACTATAGAACTAGGCAGCAATGAATGGTGGACATCTAACGTAATGTGTTGGTCAGAGGTTCCAACTAATGAGCAAAAAAACGGCGACTTATAAAATATCCAAAGATCAGTTGACAAATTGACCATCACATAGTCAAATGAAAGCTGCAACCGTATGGTTTCAATTTTAGATACATCTAGCTTAGGCTCACAAATGGCAAGAAACTGAACACCATGCATACGAACTAATCTAAGCAATCTTCTAAGATTAGGAGCTTTTGAAACTCCTCTCATATTCTAAAACACGGCATTAATCATGATCCAACACATTGAAAGAATTGTGAGAAGATGTTGAAGAACGAAGTTGTCCGTCCGAAGGGTATTTAGCACGTATACCTTTCGACTTCACCTGCGTAAATCCCTTCTCTATCTCCATGGCCTGGTCAACATTAAGTGCCATCAGTGAAGGAACCTCTGGACATCCAGGCACCCTGCCCATCCTTGAAGACAAATTCCCAGCAACTCGCGGTAGCTCGACATCCTCCTCCCCCGCTAAAAAGGAAGGGCTCGCCGCAGCAGGCAGCAGCTTCGCTGGGGTGTCCAGCCCATGCTCCAACTCTCTCCCACCCTCGCGTTACCCGCACACGCGACCTTCTCTCCCCTAGCTGCATCAGGTATGTTCATCCCACCAGAGCATTGAGGCACTCACTCCAGACCTGCAGCAGAAGACTCAGTGCCCGTCCCTCCCGCTACATCCTCAACAAGCCCCTCCCTCTCCACATCAGCTAGCTCCCCCATTCCTTGCCTGAGGTCTGGTTCAGTGTCACTCGCAGGCAGCAGAGCCTCCTCTTGACCAACACCGCCAAAAGGAGCATGTTCTACAACCTCTCTCGACCTCCCACTCATAACCTTTTTGTTTACAGGGAAATACACCTTGACGCCATCTTTGTTGCAGGGCTGCGGGTTAGTAGCCCCTTCCAGGTTGCGTGCATGTTGAGAATAAAGCATAGCCGCCATGCTATCTTTTTTACATTCTTCGTTGGAGTGGTCGAGTCTCCAACATGAAGAATAGTACGAAGGCAGATTCTCCACCACAATGTTTTGCCAGAATCCAACCTCCTCTTCGACAGCCACCCACACCCGTGAGCAAATGGGTTTTAACAAGTCCACTTCTACACATGCTCTAGCCACGCTTAGCCGTGTTCCTGATGTAGTGGCCGAATCCAGAAATAGCGGCGTTCCTACGGGTGACAGAATAGAGAAAAGCAAGTATTTGTCATAATAATGGATGGGTAGCACCGACAACGAGATCCAAGCCGGAACCAGTGACAACTCCTTGTGGACGTGAAAATCTCTCGTCCAGCGAAACACCCTCATAGGAAAGTTTCCTAAGTGCCACATACCACGCGTCCAAATACGGTTGAAGTCAGCTTCAGCCGAACACTTCAACAATACATGCCTATAATCCAGCAAACCAATAGAGATGTGGTCTTTCAGATTTAGCGATGAAAAGAACTTCTGCACTGCCTCTAGCGAAGGGCAGCCATGGGAAAATTTGCCCACAAGAGACCAGCGAAAGGGAGAAGCCAGCTTGTCAGCCTCCTCCTTAGAGAAGACAACTGCTGCCTCCCGTTTGTATGTTGTTGCTGGTCGCAGATTGATTGGAGAACTAGCCGGCTACGAAAAGAGTTGAGAGAAGGACTTCTTGGCCGTTGGAGTGACTGCCTGTCCCTCAACTACCGACTGAAGGGCGGTCATGGACCGGCCAGCCACCTATGGAAACCCAAAACCCTAAGCCTAGAAGACCACCTACGCTTGCTCTAATTGTACAAAGTAATTATTCAAATTAAATCCATCATAATCAAGCCATGTGTTGCTTAAATGGCAAAATAAGAAGGAAAAAGAGAGGTTCTTAGTATAATACCTCAAAACCCCTTAAATAAGTTGCAAGACAAGAACTTTCTTCCTCCCAAAAGCTCCACCAATATCACCTTCAAGCTTTTCCCAAGATTGATCGGAGTGGATTCGAGTTTCACGTTGATTTTCTCAAGAACCAAGCAAGAAATCAAGATGATTGTTGAAGGTTTTCTCTTCTCTCTCTCTCCCTCAATTTCGGCCAAGAGCAAGGAAAATGAGAGGTTTTTGGAGTTAATTTGGAAGATAAACACAATACTTCTCTTGGTCAAAGTCTTGGCTTGATAGTTGACAAGTGTCAAAATCATATTCCATTCCTATCTCTTTGTCTCTTATTTGTCTCTAATCTCTAAGATAACTAGGGTTTCTCTAATACACTTTTAACACTTCTAATCACATAATTCTTCTAGTACAACACTCATTCTCATCCACCAAATTTAACGCATACATCTCACTAGTCGGTCAAACTACCTTAATATACTACGGAACTTAACATGCACTAAAATATAAAAAAAGGAATGATAAAAATCTTAACTTAACCAATAAAATCACCATGAAATTAAGGCAAGCAAATAAGCAAGTAAAGTAAAATTAAAAGGAAATATAAATTAATTTTCCAAAAATAGGGAAAAATTTAAAATAATTTTCGGGTTCTCACAATGTCAACTGCACTCAAATCATAAGGTGCAACTACAACGCTTCTTTCTACCCTCAATTCTCTAGTCTAGTCTTCTATATCAATGCAAGACAAATCAGGAGGGACTAAATTTTAAGACCGTATGCTCTTTCCTACTATTTGTAAGAAATCATCTATTTGCTGCAAAGCTTTCTGTTCAGTTTCTTTAAATGTCAATGTTGAGCATTTGACAAAATCATCTAACATTGGACCCTTGAATTTCTCCTAGAGATGCTTTAGAACATTGAGATAAGAGTAAACTAAAGTGTAGCAAAAGGTCTTCTCATTTCATAAGGCATTTTAAAAGGGGAGGCTTCTTGCAAACAAATTTCTTGGCTATTATCATCTTGCAATAAACCTCGAATTAATGCTGCTTCTCTAAAATTATCAACTATAACTCCATTATCAGTTCATAAGTTCTCAAGTGAAGTGGGATATAAAACCTTCAATAGAAGATGTCTAAGATAGTATCTCCCACCTTCTGTTGGTTGTGCGGTTATTATGCACTCAACAGAATCTCCATTTTCTCTAAGCTTCCAATATCTCCAATTTGGTTTCCAGATAAACTAGTCTGGAAATTCTGAATGTGTACAATTTAACTTCCATGCATCCTCATTTGTCCTATTCATATAGAAAAATTCTATGAGTATATTATTCTTTAAATGAGGGTTCTCTGCAACATTTTCAAGATGGGCTCGTTTCTTGAAAGTTATTAGCTGATAGTTTTCTAAATTTACCTATAAATGAATAATTGCAGGTTTTATTTCACTTGTACAAAACCTCAAAATTCTTCACAGAGTCTCAACTAGAGAAACCCATGCTATTGAGACATATTGTTAGATTTCATCTACAATAGAATCAAAAGTGGAAGCCATAAGACAAAAGCTAGTCTTATCATAGCATTTACATTTGTACTTATATATATATGTGTATGTGTGTGTGTGTGTGTCTATATATATATATATATATATATTTGACTACTTTGATTATTGAACATATTTCAACATTCATATAGCAATGAAATTTTGTCAACAAATATAGGTTATATTGGACAACACGCCTATTGTCTAAAACAACAATTCTAACTGTCACTTGCATTCCATCATTTATCCTTCTATACTGAGAATAAGCATCTATTGTCGGTATGGTTTCTTTAGAAAATTATCTGGGGTAATTGTTTTAATAGACACCATTTTTTATCATGCAAGCATTTGTGGGAAAGGCCGTGAAGCATGTGTTTAACAACCATCTAACATAGATGAGAATGAGTTTTTATTTCGAATTTCAGCATAAACATTTTTTTCTATTCTTTAGGAATGTATAATTTTTATTTAGGCTTTAATATTAATAAAATATAAGTGTATGGCATCTCTCATTTCTTATATTCAATTACATAAATATAAGTAAATATCTCACTAAAGAAGCACTTCTTAAATAATTCATCTTTTAGTTGTTCTAATTTGGATTGAAAAACTCTAGCAGGCAAATCAAGGCTATTTTGTGTTTTTTCTCTATTCATTAGATGTTTTTTACTCTTTGACCAATTAGGTTTACATGTCACAGTGACAAAGATATTTGGCCTCCCAAAGTTTTGGACCAGAGTCATTGCATCCATATATTTGCATCTCATATTCCTCGGTCCTCCAATGAAAGATGGTAGTATGATTTGCTGGCCAACTTTTGATGGTAGTGTCTCACTTGTAGCCACAACATCAATGACTCCTCACAAGAATTCCTTTTTAATTTCCTCTTGTTGATTCCTAAAGAAATCAAGCCTTTAACTTCCCAATTTTACATATTGATCAACCACGTATTGTTGAAGAAACCGAGCAAAGTGAAGTAAGAATGATTCATCATTATCCCTAATTTGGAGTTTATAAGCATAATACTCTCAAAGGTAAAATGAAATCTGGATCTTCTTAAAGTCTAGTTATTATAGTATCAAGTGGATAAAATTTTGTTAAATAATTATTATGTATCTAAAACTTTATTCTAAAAACTGTAAATCAATAAATTACCACTTTACTTACCAGATTCTTCATTCTCTAGTAGCTCATCTACATTAGACACATTCATTGGGCAGATAGCTACAGTTGCATTTGTAGTCCTTTTTTCTTTCTTAGTTTGTGCTTTAAGTCCCTTACTATGAGTGTGCGCTGTGATATCTCACTTTCTAGTTTCACCATTCTCTTCACCTTCAACCTACAAAGCTGCTACCTATGAGCTTGTAGGTTTATTACTATGAGGAGATCACCGCACGATAATTTAGAGAAGGGAGAAGAGATGCTTGACATGCCCAGTAGGTATGCCTAGAACGAGTTCAGTACAGTGTAAGGTAAAGATGAAATTTTGAGAAGGAAAACTATCAAATGTAAAGGATAATAATATAGTAGGCTATTCAAATACATACCTAGAATTACATAAAATATGTTAGAGGTTAATAGCCATCCAAAATACGCTAGAGACAATGAATTAAGATGAAGTTATTAAATCAGAATAATTGCATTGTCAATTATTGTTGTTGAGATTATCAATGTTGAAAGCTTCATCCATAAAGTAAGGAGTGATTATGTTGTAGGTGGCATATCCAACATGCCTAATTCTGGAGATGAGAAGACTTAATATAGCGCATAAGCATTCTTCCATGCAAATTAGTTGTGACAAAGTTCATAAGATTAGAGTTCTACTTGAAATTAAGATAAAGAAGTATCAATGAAAATTCATAAAGTAATGAGAAAAAAAGCAAGAAAAGATTTGGTAAAAAATACCAGATTAATAATTACTTCTTCACGTGCATAGTGAAGCTAGGAATTGAACATTTGATGAGCCTTCCAACTAGGGGTGGGCGTTAGTCGAATACCTGCCTCGCCCACCATTTGGCTGACACGACCCACACCTTGTGGGTCAACCATTTTCTAATCCTTACCCACCCTGCATATCAACAGGTATCTGGTTATAGGATCGGATCAATGGGTACCTGCCTCGCACCACTTATCATTTAATTTTTTTTAAAAAAAATTTATACTAATTTAATTTTATATTTTATACATTCATCTAAGATTTAATAAAGATTTTTTTCTCAAAAAAGTTTCCCACCATGAAACAAGCATGCGAAGAGAATACAAGAAAAAGGAAAAAAAAAAACTAAAAGAATTCAAAATCAATAAAAGTTTGAAATAAGTATCACTTTTTTTTAAATATAAGTTGCACATTAATTAAACTTTTTTTATATAAAACATAAGATCATGACCTCTACAAATGAATATTGTAAATAAACTATAGTCTCCAATATTTGTAATGTAATTTGTTCAATGAAATTGCTTATTTAGTTCTAAAAATATTATTGTATAGTATGTGTATAAAAATAAAAAAATATATATGCGGGACGGGTCGAGTACCCGCAAATTTTTAATTATGTGACCTTAACCCTAACCTGTGGGTACCCGATCCTCTTTTGACTTGATCAAATAATACAGATCGGGTATCCTAATTGTAATGATCCCACATCGGTTAGGGAGGAAGTTCTGGGCTGCTTTAATAACCTGTTGTGGTGTCCCCCACCTGATCGAGGCCTTTTGGTGAGGCATTAGCCTGTTGTGTTGTCCAGCACCGCCAGGAACAAAATCCATGACACCACGGGGCGGCTAACTGTGGAACAATATCGGCCAGAGGTGTTAAAGTTGGTATCAGAGCCGACTCCCGACCCCGGTGTGCCAGCGAGGACGCTAGGCCCCCTAAGGGGGGTGGATTGTAATGATCCTACATCGGTTAGGGAGGAAGTCTTGGACTGCTTTAATAACCTGTTGTGGTGTCCCCCACCTAACTGAGGCCTTTTGGTGAGGCATTAGCCTATTGTGTTGTCCAGCACCGCCAGGAACAACACCCACAGCCCCACGGGGCGGCTAACTATGGGACAATATCGGCCAGAGGTGTTAAACTATTTTTCAGATCGGATTGGATATGGCAGGTTTTCAAATTAGCGGATAATTTTGCCCACCCCTACTTCTGTGAGAACCCGAAAATTTTCACATTTTCCAAGTATTATTTTATTTCCGTGGCCATATTTTATACTGTCCTTTGAAAATATTAAATGTTTTGTACATTTTACAAGTAAGTACAAATTTTAAATCATTTTGCTAGTACAAGTTAGTGTACGTAATTTGAAGTGCATTTGTTCGATGTGGGGCCCGCTAGTGCTATATAATTTTGCCGATTAGGTGATGAAATACTAAGTGATAATATTATACATGGTGTTAGAAGATAATTAGAGGTTAGTTAGCTACTTGAATTATTGGAGGAGAATAGATAAGCTTAGAAACTTCAAGAGGCCATGTGTCATGTTTGGATTGGAGGTTGGACTTTGACCAAGAGGATTAACTTTCTTCAAACCAAATTTTTGACCAATTTTCCTCTCATTTTCCCTTGCCTTGGCCGAATTTCATGGAGAGAAAAACAAGGAAAACCTCTTCCATTTCTAGCTTCAATCCTTGCTCAAATCTTGAGTTTTAACCAACCAAATTGAAAACTACACCATACAAGTGCTTGCTAAGGAAGGCTAAGGGTTTTGGTGGAGTTGTTTTGGGAGGAAGAAGTCTAAGCTACCAACTTTCTTTGAGGTTTCAAGGTAAGGTTGCTAAGAACATCCTTTTTGTTTCCAATAGTTGCAAAGTAGTGGCCTATGGTGGCTTGCTAACATGATTAATGGATGATTTTGTGGATTAATGGAGAGTTGGTTAAATTTCTGATTTATTGGGAATTTTCTGCCCTAATCTGACCAGTGTTGTTCGGCCATGATGGAGGCCGAATTGGACTTAGCGCAAAACATGAAAGTTGTAGAGAATTTAGTGTAGATCATGCCTGAAAAATTTCAACTCAATCAGAGCACGGTAGCCTGTGAAATGACTATTTTACCCCTGCTGCCCTGTTTCTGTCTGAGAATGGTAATCAGCCTCTGTAATTGGCTCTTTTGGCTGGGAAGATGAATGAATTAGCTTTTGATACCTTCTTAAGAGTTGTAGCCTTGTATCTTAGCTTTTATATGGCTTTGTAATCAACTGAATCGGAGTTTTGTGTGCTGAGTTATGTTGGAATATTTGGGCCTGGTTTTGGATGGCTGTAAAGCTTCAATTGGTTGCATTTTAAGGGTGTTTGATAGCTTATGGTTTGTATATGAAATTGTGATTGAATGGTATGATTTGGTGGTTGGGTTGTAGCATGGAAAGTAAGGAAAAACAAGGGGAAATGCTGTCCGTTTATTTTCTTGAACTTGAGTGAATGGAAATGAGATTGGAATGTAGTTTTGTGATGCATTAGACTTACTTGGCTTACTTGGCTTAGAGTAACTTAGTTCCACTTGAGTAGTGTTATGTGAGCTAGTTTACTTGCATTTGTACATTTCCATTTGTACCATAATGTTTGGTTCCAATTGTCGAGTTTTGAATTTCAAATACGTGTTCATTTTCGTTCCGAAACAAAAGGAGTGGCCTAGGGTTTCTCGGCCACAAAACCTAATTTTAACGCGCAAGGTTTTAAAGTGTGAATTCAAGGTATTTGACTACCTTTTTCATATGCTTTTTAACCAAGATACTTGTTATACATTAATTCTTTGTAAATGTGTTAGTTTTGAGCCAAAAACACGTTTTACGAAAAATGAGGAAAAACTACTGTTCACTATCCGGCCGTGTATCCGACCAAGTTCTGGCCGGATTCTGACGTGGCAACTGTTTCAACTTTTTCTGATTTAATTTTCTAAAACCTTTTGAGCTTAGTTTTATGTTTGATTTGGAAAACCTTTAGTTACTCATTTCCATTGATCAAAATGTACTCTTTTACTTTTAAAATCATACTTCCCCCTTGTACTTGTTTTATTCGAATTTTCTTTGATTCACTGGACATTTTGATGGTTGAGTCATAATATTCTCTCATGATTGTTATTAGGATTTCTTGGTGACCAAGGTTGATATCCGGAGGGATACTTTGGACGTAATTTTGCTTGTTTAGGTGAGTGTTCTATATACAATTTGTTTCTAATGACTATGTGAACTATTGTAACTATTTGGATTGTTGTTTTAATACGTGATTGAAGTATGTTATGTTTCCAATATTTTCAGAAATGATTTTTACTAGGCGAGTGTGTACTTTATCGCACTCGGCCCAAATGAACGTGACATTGGAATGATTGAATGATTAAATGTTACTTGTGCATGAATGTAAGCCTTCTGGCTGAACTGGGCCCTTGCCTTTTGTTACTGGTCGACTCGAGCCAGAAGCGGACTCGGTCGGGCGATTAGTGACTCTGGGTTAATGTGAATGTTTGGTATACTCGAGTATGACCATGAAGTTTGGGAAGGACTGGCCAGTGCGCTGGCCAGAAGGGGAAGAACGAAATGAACGAATGAATGGCAAGAATGACGGAGGGATTTTCAATGACAAATGAAATTTTTTCTAAATGATTGAAGGAATGGATGGTCGATGAACGAACGAACGAATGACTCCATGTATCCTTTTAATGAATGTGTTATTCTTGCTTTATATTGTAAATGTTATCTGGATTACTTGTTGTTACGTGCTAATGTCCTTGTTTAATTACTAGTTGAGTATATAGAACCTCGCTGGGCTTTTAGCTCATTCCACGCCGTTTGTTTTCCTTAACAGGGGTTGCGAGCAAGGGCGAGAGACCTGTATAGTATAATTTATCCTTTTGTATTGTTTTGGCTTTTGATCTCGTTCTAGTGCTTGATTAGGGTTGGAATGTACTAAGAATTTAAAGCTTATGTATACATTTGGGACTGTATATTTGGTTGAGCTTGGGATAAATGTAAGTATATGTTTCAAGTCTGGGTTTCGTTTCCGCTTATTCTCGAGGCTTTATCTTACTTTCTTTGATGTGAGTGAACGAGTCCTGGCGAGAGCTGGGCAGGCGGTCCGCCGAACCCTTTGGTTCGCCTTAGGGTAAGGTGGAGCTGTCACAACTTCCAACTTCAAGTCCCATAGCAGTAGTATACAATGAACTAGTTGAATCAGTTAGCAATATTGAAATACATTCCTATGAGGTAGAAGTGAATATATTTTAATGAGAAATTCCAACTGATCAAATTTTAGGGAATTGCTGAGGAATAGTACTAAACAACTATATGTACCTAGGTAAGAGGCGAATATCAGACTAACAATATTGCCGCCTGCATACAAATTAACTCTTAACTCTATGAGTTTAATTATTATTAGTTTCCATTAGAAGGTAATTGAATGACGAGCAGGTAAAAAAGACAACTAGAAATGCAAAACTTTGGAATCAACTAGCACGTATTGCCAATATCTCAATTGAGATCCACCAATTGAGAACTACTTACAATTAAAAACTCACCCAACCAATTAAGAACTACTTATAAGAGAGACTCACCTTATCCAAGGTTTTACTTCTCCTCAATTAGGAGAAACCTCACAAACCCAAGAACTTTCCCCACACCTATACAATATTCAAAGTACTTTTTACCCAAAAATCACTCTTGAAAGCTTGTATCTTATGTAGGCAAAAGTTTTATTTCTTCTCATACTTGGGGATATTTATAGATGGTGAAAGTTTACCCCAAAAGCTTCTCCAACAGTCAAAAAACTAACTGTTAGAAAACTAGCCGTTAGGAGTATTGGACGTCCGAAACTAGGGATGCGTCTGAAGTGTGCATCCAATTGCTGAGTGAAAAGCATCTTTTTGTGACAACCCCATCTTCCCCTAGGGCGTACCCCAAGATTAGCGAACTGCCTGCCCAGCTCTCACCAGGACTACGGAGTCAAATCACTCGAAAACCTTACAAAACGTGCAAAAGAACTGCAAGAAAACGAACAATCGGAAAATAATCTAAACACGTTTACCAAACCATACGGTACAATAGGACTTCGATTAAACGCTCCAACGAAAAGCGAAACGAGTGGATGCCACGTTAGAATCCGGCCGGATTCAAGGCAGTGAGCAAAAAATGAAATTTTCAACTTCCCCTACCAATCCGGCCAAGAACTGGCCGGATATACGGCCGGATTTCCTGCATCAGCTTCCTGCCAAATTTCGGTTCTTTCCTCGTTCAAGTTCCGAACTCGCCCGATCATTCCAACGAATACAAGAAAAGTTTACAAAACCCAGAGAACATACATTCTCAAGCAAATACACGGAAGAAACAAGATTAAACACTTATATACATACATTGGAAACTGTACAAGTCAAAATGTGATACTTGATCAAAATACAATTAGGGTTTTCTATTACCGAGGAGCTTGACAAAAAAATATCTATACTAGCTCTACTCTTTCTCCAAAATCACAGTTTCAAAATTTGTTCCCTGTAAGGAAAACAAAGGTAACGGGGGTGAGCTTACGCTCAATGAGGTACCATAAGTACAAGCAGTCAAGAATCATGGAACTTCGCTTAAGTCAATCATATAGAAGCACCAGATATAAAAATGAACAAACACATCAGAGCCGAATTCCCATCGCTTCACCAGAGCTTGATCAGGTAGTAGTTGACACTCCGTCAACTTTCAGGTAAAGTAACTAGTCCAGTAGAACACCACTTTTACACCAAATTCCGTCCACAAAACATACCCCTTACCAGTCTCGAACGCGTTAACAGGAACAAGGATGGTAATACTCGAGTATATCAGGAATCCAGAGTCTCCAATACTCAAAGATCCCAAAGAAACAGGCCCCCATGGCTTGTCAATTTTCCTCGACCAAGCCCCTTGCTGGCTCGATTCAATTGGCTCCCCATGAGGTTGAGCTTAGGTTTAACAGAAAGGTCATTGGATACACCTCCAAACGACATCAGATCATGCACAAGCAACAGATTCAGGTGTATACAGGAACCAGTCAAACAGGCGAGAGAGCGAGTGTGATAAAGTACACCCTCGTCTCATTCAGAATAAACAGAGGTCACAGTCATTCATGTCACAAATTGCAGGTACAAGTAAATCAATTAAGCAACAAGTCATGCGAGTGGTACACTCACCAGTTCAAGCATGGATAACTTCAAAAGTTTCCTCCCAAGTATGCCTTTGATCACCGACACATCCTAGGAGTAACCAGGGTAAAACAATTATGGTTCCCACATCCACAAACCCAGTAAACGGAATGCACAAATGAGGCTCGACTACGAGTCGTATGCCTATCCAAGTTAACTACTAGTGCGACGTGATAAAATGTGGCTTTGGAGTGAAAAGGTAATAGTTGGTCCTAAGAACATGAGCAACCCCAAAACCCTTCATTTCTACCCAAGATTAATCCAAACTCAAAGGAACCAAACGGCCTTAAAATTTGGGCAGCACTTCCCCTCAATTTCCTTACTTTTCCATCCTACAATCAATCACCAATCACATCTCAATTCAGCCACAATTGCACATACAAATCATAAGCTATTAAACACCCTTAATTAGGGCCACAATACCCTTCATATATAGCCAATTGGTAGCTCCAAAAATCAACCACAATCAAGCCAAATTAGAAACCCTAATCTGAAATTTAGGCACACAAGCTGGAAATTTCTTTAGGCAAGTGAAACTAACACATAAACACTAGATATTTCACATGTCAAAGCTAGCAAACCATGACTAACCTTTAAGCTTCACATATGGGCAGAAAATTCTCTAATAAAACTGAAAATTACCACAACCCTACTTCAACCCATGAAATTTTCCCATAAAGCTACAAACCTACAACTTTAAGCTACTAGTTTACACATATTAGAAGTAGAGGAAAGTTGCTAGCCAAAGGTACCTTGTAACCTCAAGAAAGGTGGAAACTTAGGGCTTCTTCCTCCAAAATCACTCCACCAACACCTTGGAATCTACCTAGTGAGCAATTTTTATGGAGTACTATGAAAATCTATGGTTGCAACTCAAGATTGAAGCAAGAAAATGAAGTGCAAGATGAAGTTTTCTCTCCCTTTCTCTCCCTTTCTCTCCCTCAAGTTTCAGCCAAGACAAGGTGAAGAAATGAAGAAATTTTGGTCAAAATTGGGTTTTAGGAAAGGTAAGAAACCTTGGTCAAAGTCCAATTTCTAGTAGTGTCGCGACAAGTGGCGCCTTTAGGGTTTGATCTAGTCCTCTTGCCTTCCAATGGTTAATCTATCTAGTTACCCTCTAATTATCCCCTAACACCTTGTAAAGTAATATCCCTTTATGCAAAACTTCACCTAGGCGTCAAAAATTTATCACACTTAACGCACTAACGGGTCCCACGTTCAATATACACTACTAACGTCACATGAACTAACTTATATTAGGAAAATGATTTAAAAACTATACTCACTTATAAAAATGTATAGAAAATTAATATATTAAAGGAAAGTATAAAAATTTAGGCAAGGAAATAAAATAATGCGTAGAAAATATGAAAATTTTCGGGTTCTCACACTCTTTCCCCCTTAAAAGAATTTCGTCTTCGAAATTCTCCTCTTTTGCTCACAAAACTCAATTCTACAGTGATTTCTTCTCCTTTTCAAGAGCTTCTCTTCGCTCATACCACTACCACAATCTATCTAGAGAGAAAATCGTAATAATGCAATGACTAAAACGCCATGCGAAGAAAAATCAGTGAAGATATCAAAAGTTCCCCCTTTCGAACCACAAACGAAAAATTTTCACTTAACTTCAAGACTAAACTATAATAAAAGATTCATGAATCAGGATTCAATACTGTCCAATCACCAATATTTAATATTACTCATCAAAATATCAGGTACTAGGTCCACTACTTCTATCGGGAATACACTCACTACATAAAGTTTGCATACACATAATTCCATAAATACAATTATTTCAGCCAACACATCACTAATCGCTGACTTTAACTATTACAGCAGCTACACCATCCCAAAATTCATTTGTCTTGGGCAGTTCCTCACTTGGTGTCCCAGTTGGCCGCATCTAAAACATGCACCAATTTTCAAATAACATATTCTCGTATGAATTTTGTTACATGTTTCACACTTAGCAGCTACACATCTCTTCTTGAAATGTCCATTCTTTTTCTTCTTCCTCCTCTTACCCTTCATAGCAAATCTATCTCCATACATCTCTTTACGTTTCCCTTTCATATCGCGAGAACATCCTTCACCCCTTTTATCTTTATTACTAGGAATGTCCTGAGATGCTATTCGACTAGACGAAGGCACTAACTCAAACTTACTCCGTACCTCTTCCGGGATCCCTTAGTATTTCTTTTTTAGTTCTATGTTCTTGTGCAGTAGATCAATTTTCTCCGAATACTCCTATTTCCATCGCCCTTCCCAGTGCTCAGCTAATCTCTTTTTGAACTCTACTTCCTTTCGAAGAATCTCTATTTCCTTATACATATCAGCCAAATGTGCCATCTCACCGATTCGCTTGAACTCAAGTGATAGCCTGCCAGGCAAATTAATGGATCAAAATAAGTAACCAAGTACACTTGGAACTCTAACCATATAACTGTTAAGTTCCTTCACTCCCAATCCAACCACCGAAAATTTAAACTTAGATTTTTCCAAATGATATAGACGAGAAAGTAGAACATAGTTAGGGCAATATCTTAATATATTATGCCACTTATCACTTATTTATGTAACGAAACCCTAAAGCATGCTTTGTATATCAACAGTTTCACACCCTATCTCAAGTTTTTTCATACAGGTATAGAAGCCAAATCCTTTTTCTCAAAATCTCCATACCTAATTCCAAACTCTCGATCTCGGCACGATATTCCATACTTTGACATTAGGGCATAGGTAGCAAGGACGTATAGACAAGGGTGACCCAGCTACAAGTATCAGATATCATAAGAGGGTTAGAAATTCCTATATAGTTGCAGGTAAACTGTCTGAAAGGCAAGTAAACACTTCAAGCCCTCACAGTCATAGGAGAAGAGAACAGGTCTTCGATGCAAATTTCTCGACATTCACTATAATCTGGTCACTATCTATAGAAACCCTAACCAGACTATTATTAGATTAATCCATGATAACACCCCTAGATCCAATCCCTCCAGTCAGTCCAATTTACTAGGTCAAATGTTAAAATCTTCCGTGTCTTGACCTTTGCCATCAAAACTCACCTCAGGCGCAATCAAGATACTGACCCTTATTCTAGTGCTCTCCACTATTTGGTACTCAAGTACAAGAATCCACAATAAGATAATTCACAACTCGAGCCGGCCGGTCCCAAGAGTAAATCATCCATATTAGAGATTCCTACCCGACATATATATCTATCTTCATCAAGTACCATGATAAGGGATTTACACTTATAACAGGCACAATTCATAGCTTACGCCCAAGAAGAGCAATTAGTCCTTTACACTTATTCACATAATCGGGACCATAACACCACTTGGCCCAAGCTCACACCGCGCAGAGACCACGCGAAATGGCTTTGATACCAATTGTGACAGCCCCACATTTCCCTAGGGCGTACCTCAAGGGTTAGCGAACTGCCTGCCCGGCTCTCGCCAGTAATACAGAGTCAAATCACTCGAAAACCTTACAAAACGTGCAAAAGAACTGCAAGAAAACGAACAATCAGAAACTGATCTAAACACGATTACCAAACCATATGGTACAATAGCACTTCGATTAAACGCTCCAACGAAAAGCGAAACGAGTGGATGCCACATCAGAATCCGGCCGGATTCAAGGCAGTGAGTAAAAAATGAAATTTTCAACTTCCCCTGCCAATCCGGCCAAGTATCCGGCCAAGAACTGGCCGGATATATGGCCGGATTTCCTGCATCAGCTTCCTGCCAAATTTCGGTTCTTTCCTCGTTCAAGTTCCGAACTCGCCCGATCATTCCAACGAATACAAGAAAAGTTTACTAAACCCAGAGAACATACATTCTCAAGCAAATACACGGAAGAAACATGATTAAACACTTATATACATACATTGGAAACTTTACAAGTCAAAATGTGATACTTGATCAAGATACAATTAGGGTTTTCTATTACCGAGGAGCTTGACAAAAGAATATCTATACTAACTCTACTCTTTCTCCAAAATCACAGTTTCAAAATTTGTTCCCTGTAAGGAAAACAAAGGTAACGGGGGTGAGCTTACGCACAATGAGGTACCATAAGTACAAGCAGTCAAGAATCATGGAACATCGCTTAAGTCAATCATATAGAAACACCAGATATAAAAATGAACAAACACATCAGTTAAATATAGTAATTCAACTAGAAAGGATACAGGTGGCTCTTAAGAGCCGAATTCCCATCGCTTCACCAAAGCTTGATCAGATAGTAGTTGACACTCCGTCAACTTTCAGGTAAAGTAACTAGTCCAGTAGAAAACCACTTTTACACCAAATTCCGTCCACCAAACATACCCCTTACCAGGCTCGAACGCCTCAACAGGAACAGGGATGGTAATACTCGAGTATACCAGGAATCCAGAGTCTCCAATACTCAAAGATCCCAAAGAAACAGGCCCCCATGGCTTGTCAATTTTCCTCGACCAAGCCCCTTGCTGGCTCGATTCAATTGACTCCCCATGAGGTTGAGCTTAGGTTTAACAGAAAGGTCATTGGATACACCTCCAAACGACATCAGATCATGCACAAGCAACAGATTCAGGTGTATACAGGAACCAGTCAAACAGGCGAGAGAGCGAGTGTGATAAAGTACACCCTCGTCTCATTCAGAATAAACAGAGGTCACAGTCATTCGTGTCACAAATTGCAGGTACAAGTAAATCAATTAAGCAACAAGTCATGCGAGTGGTACACTCACCAGTTCAAGCATGGATAACTTCAAAAGTTTCCTCCCAAGTATGCCTTTGATCACCGACACGTCCTAGGAGTAACCAGGGTAAAACAATTATGGTTCCCACATCCACAAACCCAGTAAACGGAATGCACAAATGAGGCTCGACTACGAGTCGTATGCCTATCCAAGTTAACTACTAGTGCGACGTGATAAAATGTGGCTTTGGAGTGAAAAGGTAATAGTTGGTCCTAAGAACATGAGCAACCCCAAAACCCTTCATTTCTACCCAAGATTAATCCAAACTCAAAGGAACCAAACGGCCTTAAAATTTGTGCAGCACTTCCCCTCAATTTCCTTACTTTTCCATCCTATAATCAATCACCAATCACATCTCAATTCAGCCACAATTGCACAAACAAATCATAAGCTATTAAACACCCTTAATTAGGGCCACAATACCCTTCATATATAGCCAATTGGTAGCTCCAAAAATCAACCACAATCAAGCCAAATTAGAAACCCTAATCTGAAATTTAGGCACACAAGCTGGAAATTTCTTTAGGCAAGTGAAACTAACACATAAACACTAGATATTTCACATGTCAAAGCTAGCAAACCATGACTAACCTTTAAGCTTCACATATGGGCAGAAAATTCTCTAATAAAACTGAAAATTACCACAACCCTACTTCAACCCATGAAATTTTCCCATAAAGCTACAAACCTACAACTTTAAGCTACTAGTTTACTCATATTAGAAGTAGAGGAAAGTTGCTAGCCAAAGGTACCTGGTAACCTCAAGAAAGATGGAAACTTAGGGCTCCTTCCTCCAAAATCACTCCACCAACACCTTGGAATCTACCTAGTGAGCAACTTTTATGGAGTACTTGAAAATCTATGGTTGCAACTCAAGATTGAAGCAAG
Organism: Coffea humblotiana; assembly: GCA_023065735.1. Lineage (NCBI taxonomy): Eukaryota > Viridiplantae > Streptophyta > Magnoliopsida > Gentianales > Rubiaceae > Coffea > Coffea humblotiana. The sequence continues at coordinate 34,538,192 of CM041213.1, read as the reverse complement.
AAAATGAAGTGCAAGATGAAGTTTTCTCTCCCTTTCTCTCCCTCAAGTTTCTATGATGCCCCCACTTTTTCCTAAGGCGAACCAAAGGGTATCGGCGGGACGCCTGCCCAACTCTCGCCGGGACTCACTTCAATCCTCAAATGAAAGACAGATCAATTCCAATTCAAACTTAAGGTACAATACTAACAATGAAATCCGAAAAAGGGTATGAAGTCATTTACATACATAAATATTCAATCTTACATCACAAGTTCAAAATACATCCATTTTCCAAAATATACAACCTCTTAAAAAGGATGTCTAGACAAATACATTCCAAAATTCTAGTCAAAAGAGCCATCAAGTAGGCTTTTCCCATAATTCCTTCCATCTCAACTCCTGTTAAGGAAAACAAATCTAACGGGGTGAGCGGATGCTCGTGAGGCCAAGAAAACATGCAAAACACGTAGTTCAAATAACAATATCATTTAAGCGAGAAATAAAGCTGTAACATTCAAGCAATTCACAATTTTCAATTAAACACATTCACTGAGGATACAGGAGCTCTCAAGAGCTAATTCCTACTTGCTTTGCCAAAGTTCAATCCAATACTTCCTCGTTATGACACTTCGTCACCCGGATAGGTAATCAAGTCCGTAGAACTTCACTTACTCCAATTATGGTTCTGAGTCGACATGAGAGGTACCTCCTACCCGAATCTGTGTGGTACATGCTATCGCTCAGGGAATCGATTACACGTTTATGGTTCTGAATCGACATGAGAGGTACCTCCCACCCGAATCGGTGTGGTACATACTATTGCTCAGTGGTCGATAAGACATCGCTCCAATCGACTTATACTTTGTTTATAGTTTTGAGTCGACATGAGAGGTACCTCCCATCCGAATCGGTGTGGTACATGCTATCGCTCCAAGAACCAATTATAGTGCTGAGACGGTATAAGAGGTACCTCTCACCCAAATTGGTGTGGTACATGCTATCCGCTCAGAGCTCACGAGTTAAACATATTCATGTACAATTACCAATCATTGTTTATGGTTCTGAATCGACATGAGAGGTACCTCCCACCCAAATCGATGTGGTACATGCTATCGCTCAGGGAACCGATTATAGCACTGAAACGGTATGAGAGGCACCTCCTACCCAAATCGGTGTGGTACATGCTTCCGCTCAGAGCTCACGAGTTAAACTTGTTCATGTACAATTACCACTCATATGTATTCAGGTCTTAAGTATCACGTAGTTCAAAGAGAGGGAGGACAAGGGCGTCCCCACAAGTAAAATATGATTTGTCGATAAGATTTACTTCGATCGATGTCGAGTCAACACAAATGTAATTTGCAATGGCAACACTTCACTTAATTCACATAGCAATTCACTTCACACAATTCGAATATCAATTCACATAGCAGAATTCAATTGTAGCATTACTTAAGGGAGATCGAGTGCGATAAAGTACATACTCGTCTCAACAATTCCATAATACTCAATTAACGATTAAAGCATTTATCAACAATTCATGCACTTGACACTCACCAAATCACAATAAGGGAGTAAGTGCAAAAGATCTTTAATGATCCGCTTCGGGATTCTCTTCGAGACCTTCTTGATCGCCTGAAGAAAATGACCAACAATCACCCTCACACATTTTCACAAATTCCTTGTTAAATAAGGAAGAATGCACACAATCTTTAAAATTCAAGTCAATGTCCTTATAAGAGCTTCACTTTATCGAAAATCAAGATTCAAAAGTGAGGATTTTAAAGTTACTAAAGAAACTCGTATTCCCCACGAATCGGGTTCAAAACAATATACCAATATCAAGATAAGAAGTCAAGTTCCCAAAATTTCATTTTCTAAGAAATCAGCAAATTTCAGCTTTGCGCGTCAAACTTAGAAAAATCAGAACTTGTACTCAGTAGGTCCAAAATTGGAAAACTTAGTACCGTTGGAAATTTAGTTCAAAGTACTAAAAGTTCCTAGAAGACACTTTTCCATGATTCTAAACGGAAGACATTCAAATTTCAGCTCAAATTGGCTGATATAAGCATACAAGACAGTTTCGATCATGTTTTTCGGCAAACTTTGGAAATTCGGGTAAAATTCACAGAAAGTGAACTAGCCTCTGAAATTCATAATACAATAAGAGTTCTAAAAAAAAGTTTCAAACACAACAAGCGGAACTAAATTCGGGGTTTTAAGTGCCAAAATATAGCAGCTCAAAGTTGGCCAAAATTGAAGACTGTTCGGTCAATTTTCCAGATTTGAAGAACAACTTTGGCACATCCTTTGTATATCGAAATGGTCTTAGAATGACACCAAATTTAGTAGAATTAAACTTCCACATGAGGGCTATTCCTCTATCAAATTTCATGTAAAAAATCGTACGGGAAGGTAGTTAACAAAACTACCAAATTTCAAGAAATTTCCAAGACAAATCTGTCTTCTTGCTTTCTTTTCCTTTTCAAACATTTTGCACCACGAAATCAGTCCCATTTTGGTTCATTTGTTAAACCAAGGTCCAAGAAACATTTCATAAGTATTTGACAAGCAATGGACATCAAGTTTTCGAAACAAAACATCCCAAGTTAAACTAGACCAGTCGGCTAGCAAGAAGGAATAGTTTTCCAGATTTCCAGCTTTGGCGCAGTTTGAAAATTGAACCATGTATCACTCAATACAACTTGAAATTGAGAATGGTTAGTGGCGTTGAAACCTACATTCAAAAGGCTACATTTCATCAGAACAAGTCATTTTCAAAATCAGTTCATAGGTAGCTCGAATTCAAGCCACAAGACGCAGCTTACCACTGTCATTCGAACAGAACAGCAGAACAGAACAGGAAACTTTGGTGAACTACTACGGTTCACTCAGTTCGAACTAGATGGTACATTTTATACCGTTTAAAATCTACAAATGTCTAGTTTCAAATTCCGCAAACGGCACTCAATTTTGATAGCTGTACAAAAAGATATGTTCGATCAAAGGGACACTGTTCAAGCTGTCCGAACACATTTTCCAGGTTTCTTCAAGTTTCGAAAATTCAGATTTTGCTCATTCAATTCAAATGATTTTTGGTAGAAACTTTCTACACACCATATACAACATATATAAATCAGTTTCACAGTCATTTGAGCACGAAAATTTTGAAATATAACCAAGGCAAAATAGAACCGATTTCGGCCAGCATTCCTGCGCAATTTCCTTCGATTCTCTATCCATAATCATCTTAAACAACACTTAAACAACTCAAACCAAGCATTATATCATCATATCAACCCATACAACCAAGGTGGGAATTCATAGAGCCCACTTCAAACAATCTAATCCAAGTAATAACAACAATAATGAAGCTACAAGCTTCAAAGCCAAGGATAAAACCCATTAAAGCCAAGAATGAAAGATTGGATGGTGTTGGATGGTTACCTCCTAGCTTTGAGAGAAACCAGAAATTTTTGGCACCAAAAGCTCCAAGAAAACCGTCAAGATGAAGTCTTTCTTCTAGCTTAAGTGAATTCCCAAGTGGTTTGTGAGTTGGATGCAAAGTTTGAGATGAAATGGAGGAAGATTGGTGCAAGAATGAAGAAGCTTTTCTTCCTTTCTTTTCTTTGCTATTTGGTCAGCTGAATGGAGAAGAGAAGATGAGGGTTTTGTGTTTTGTTAGTAGGTAGATGAAGTGTACTAAGGAAGCCAAGTTAATGGTGCAAAAGTCAACTAAGACTAGTGCTCGCGCGCGCGCGCTTCGTATCCGATTTCTCTCGGGTTTGTTTCACTTGTGCACTAAACCTCTAATGTAATTCCTATAACACTATAATTATTCACTCTTAGTAGTCTAGTATAAGTTTCTTAAATCTCCACTTAGCCGCTCCGACTCGATTTACTCGAACTTCCAATTCGCGCGCGATAAAGTGAAACTTAAAAGAAATTCTTGTAACGATAATATAATTAACTAACTCTAGGGTAAATAATTATAAAAATAACTATTTTAAGAATAAACATGAGTCCTCAAATCTCCAAGTCTATTGCACGCTCGAATCGAATATTGGCTCGGAAAACGTGTATTCGCTATTTCTCGCTAAACGAGCCGTAGAAAAATTAAATTTGCTAACGGGACGTTTTAAAAATGTAAGCGAGACATTGTTTCGTGTAAATGGATTTAAAATGGTTGAAATAAATTATTCGGAAAAAATGGGTGAATAAATATTTAAATAAGCCAGTGAAATAGAATTAAAGTAAGTAAAAATTTGGGTCCTCACAGTTTCGGCCAAGACAAGGTGAAGAAATGAAGAAATTTTGGTCAAAATTGGGTTTTAGGAAAGGTAAGAAACCTTGGTCAAAGTCCAACTTCTAGTAATGTCGCGAGAAGTGGCGCCTTTAGGGTTTGATCTAATCCTCTTGCCTTCCAATGGTTAATCTATCTAGTTACCCTCTAATTATCTCCTAGCACCTTGTAAAGTAATATCCCTTTATGCAAAACTTCACCTAGGCGTCAAAAATTTATCGCACTAGCGGGTCCTACGTCCAATATACACTACTAACGTCACATGAACTAACTTATATTAGGAAAATGATTTGAAAACTATACTCACTTATAAAAATGTATAGAAAATTAATATATTAAAGGAAAGTATAAAAATGTAGGCAAGGAAATAAAATAATGCCTAGAAAATATGAAAATTTTCGGGATCTCACACTTTTAGCTCCTGTCGAACGGCCGAATCTTTCTTCTGTGTCCGATCCTCTTCATCTAATATCAGATAGAATGTAGACAAAGTGTGTCCGATGAATGCATCCAATAGTATCGGACGTTCTAAATGTCTGTCCAACATCCAAAGCAATCCATTTGAGAGTGTGATCATTATTTGTCAGACATTCGAATGATTGGGCAGTGTCCGATAGCAGCATCCGATCCTTTGGATCACTTTTTGTGCATTTGAATGCTTTCAATCTTGATTGTTTTAATTGTATACATATATTCTCACAAAGCACTTGGAAAAATATTAGTAAGAATCATCTTTTGGTTTGTTATCATCAAAATCAAGAATTAATCAACCTAAGTCTTCAATCTCTTCCTTTTTTATGATGACAAATAAAATGATGATTTTTTTGATGAAATAAACTCCCCCTAAGCACAAACCCATTTTACAAAGAAATATCATCCAATCTTCTCCTCTTGTTGATATCATCAAAAAGTATAAAGGGACATTGTACATGAAGAAAAAATTTCAAGAAACTCCCCATTTCTTTTGGAAGTCATGAGCTAAAAAAAATATTGGGGGTTATCAAGATTAAGCAATTATATGTTCAAATTCATCATTTTGAAAAATAAATTCACACATAGGACATATATGAATAGAATTCCAAAACAATTAGACATTCCAAATCCATGTGCCCTATTCTCACAAGAGTACAAACTATAATACACATCAATCAAACATTCAAATATCACCTATTTATCTCATACACAATTTTGAGGTAAAAAAAATTAAGTTTTGAAAGCATACCTGAATATCCAAGGTAGATGCATGATTTACCTTTTTCTTTCATACTTTTCAAGCATTCAAACTTCTTGTTCTTTTGACTCTAAGTAACATTTTTTATCATCTTTCAAGTTTTATCTGGATCAATTTCTTCTTGAATACCTATACAAGAGAACTCACTTTTGGTACCCACTTATTCTTGAGTCCATGGAGGTTAGTTGTATCTCTCAATACTCAAATGGTTTTCATTCCTTAATTCACTTTTTTTTTCACGTAACATTCTCTTTTCATATGATCATGTTGGCAACAATAATCACATAAAATATGAATATTTCTCACATGAGAGAATCTAACAAAGCACAATCCACCTTTCTACCCGTAGTAAAATTTTTATTAATCAAAATATTCCTAATATTTTTCTTTTCCAAAACACCTTGTTTCTCTTTTTTTAAAAAATCACTAAGATCATTCATTCTTTTTCTCAACAAGGTTTGTTCTTCTTTAATCGTTTCATAAAACTTTGTTTTCTCATCCAATTTTTTTTCAAATAACTTTGACTACAAACAATATCATCTTTAAGATATTTGAAATAATCATTTTCCTTTTTCAACATTTTATTTTCTTGAAAAGGATTTGAATTTTCTTTTAACAAAGCATTGATATTGATTTTCAAATCCTTATTTTTAACATAACACTCCTTCAAACCATCATGCAATTTAACCATAAATGCCTCAATATTATCATCATTTTCATCATTAGAGGAATAGTTAGAAAATATCTTATCATCTCTAATGGCCATAAATGCCATTTGATCCTTTTCATAATCTTCTTCAATCTCACCATCCGAATTGCAATCATTCCATGTGATTTGGAAGTTGTTGAAGTTTTGTCTTCTATTTGCTCTCGTTTTGGTAGAATTTGAGAATTGGTTGTTGCTTGGTCCATCTCTTCTAAATCCTCTCCTATTGTTGAAGAGTTTCTTGATGGTTTTTATCATAAGAGTTACATCATTTACATTTTCACCATCAAGTGAGAGTGAATCATCCTCTTCTTCATAAGTTTTGAGAGTTATGCTTCTCTTGACCCTTGCATTTTTCTCCTCTTGTATTTTAGATTCAAGTTTCAATTCATAGGAGGTTAAAAGAGTTTATAAGAAATCAATAGACGTAGAATTTAAATCTTTAGCCTCTTCTATGGCAGTTGACGTGGTTTAATCTTCCAAGTTATAAATTCCTAATTATCAAATCAATTAAGCCAAATTACCTTGATTTTCCGTAAGTATACGAGTCAAATGAATATAGTGATAATTAGAGTCGATCAGACAGGGAATTGGTTAATTATCAAGGCTTTTCAACTAATTTTATTATCTAAAAAAATGAAATATTATAAAAGAACAACAATAACAATTAAAAATCCAAACGGCAAAATTAGAGAGGTTAATTTAGGCTGTAATATTGGCCATAAAAGTTAGAAGTTAGTTAGGCGGTACAACCGGCCATATAACATAAGTAATAAATATAAAATCGGCCATTAGATGGTAAACCAACCATGTAGGTGGTAAATTGAAAGAAGATAAATAAAAGTAAAGAGCTAGTTTAAGTTTTTCTTGAGATTAAGGTTCTAGGATCTCTTATTGCTTCAAGATAGTGATCACTTGGTTAATTTAAACCCCTAAATTTTGACTTGTTGAGCAAGTAACAACCCTTAATTTCTTGGATATTATTTTCACAAATAAATAAAAGTACTTGTGAGGGCGTGTAAAATCCCTTATATTTTTCTTAAAATTCCCTTTAATTTGGAAATTATTATTTTACAATAGCTTTACTACACACTCACTTCCCAAATAGCCACAAATAATCATACAACCAAGGGTTTCCGTTTTACTTTCACCGTTACGACAAACTAGGGTTTTTACGTTTTTTCGTGGTGCGAGTAATCGGTACGAAGCGTATACTAAATTTAGTGATTAAGAGTATATTCTAGATGATATTAAATGTGTGATTAGAAGTGATAATAATAAATTAGTGAATTAGAAGTTAAAACCCTAGTGTACGCGATTTAAGGAAAAATCGGCTTGAACCGGCCGGTACCGTTCACTACCGATTGAACACCCCACTTAACCACCACTTCATTAACTTAATCTCATTGTCATTAGTGCCAAAATATCAGCCCTAATTGAGCTTGTGAGTCAGCCGAAATTGTTGACTAGAAAAAGAAAGGAAAAGAAAAAAATTCAAAATGAAAAATCATGGTGACAAGTGGCGGCCATCCCATGGTTGTTGACCAACTAATTTCCTTCATATTTATCACCAAAAATCACTTCAATTGCCTCTCATTTCTGGCCATTTCAGCCGTGACCTTTAGGAAGAAAAACAAGGGGAAGAAACTCCAATTTTCATCTTGAGTCTAGCTCATTTGAGTGAAGAATCAAGAAATCTAAACCGATTAACTTCCAAATTAGGAGCTTAGGAAGCTAGGGGTGCTCAAGTTTGGGAAGGAAAGGTGAAGGATAACTCTTGCAAGCATCTTAGTAAGGTGGTATGGCTGCTCATCCTATTTCTTTTCCCTTAATCTTGCTTAAGTTGTGTAGCAACTTAGATTCTTGGTTAATGATAGCTATTCTAGTAGTTTTGATACTTGTGGTGATGGATTTGTGAGTTAGGGTTTTGAATTGCTCAATCATAAATCTTGTTGTTAGATGACCTATGGTGTCTATGATCTTGTATAGGAGGTTGAAGTAGTGGTTCAAGCTAGAAAAGTGAAGTTTACACCATAACTTCATAAAATTCCAGATTAGAGTTCCCATGATGCCCTGTTCTGCCCAGTTCGATTCGGCCATGATGGAGGCCGAATTAGGCTTAGTTCAAAACATGAAAGTTGTCCGAAATTATGTTTTATAGCTGCCTCTAAACTGTCAGCTCAATCGGAGCACGTTAGGATTTGAAATGACCGAAATACCCTTACTGCCACAAGCTGCAATTCGTAAACCGTTTTGTGAATTCACCAGTTTGGGTTGCGTTTTGCACCCTGATTCGTATCCAATTAGCTTTTGGCCAAAACACAAAACTTGTAACTCTATGTTTTATCTTTCCAACGCCTCTAAAAACACCCCAAACGGAGTTGTGTAGCCTGAGTTATTGCCGGTTAAATATCAGTGCTGACAACTAGACTGATTAAGAACTTTTGGATCTAGGAATTTGCAATTCGACCTAGCTAACCTGTGAATTAGGTTAAGATGCCTTCATGAAAGTTGTGCCCCTCTGTCTTAGCTTCGAATTGGTATAAGATTCACCCTGATTCGATAAACGTAGCTCCAGTTATGACTAAAATGCTACCGGATATCAAATCTGCCGTTCAGTTTGTGTCTTCAAAATTGATTTTTGATTGTACTATTGCACTTGTATTGTATTTGGGTGATTTTGGAGCTTATTGGAAGGGCTATGTTAGTATCATTACTTCTGTATGATTGTGGGGCTGAATTAAGGAAAGAAGGAAGCCATAAATGGCTGGAAAATTTGGTAAAAACAAAGGGCGTGCCGCCCAAATTGGCACGCAAAGGTTAAGTAGAACTACGCTCGCCTTGACTAAAGCCTTGAGGATGAATCTAACTCGATTTGCCTAGGTTATTCGAGTCCCCTTTTGTGGAGGTATACAAGTTGAAATTCGGTCGAAACGTGTACCCTTGGAAAAATGAAATTTACAACTAATAGAAATATGTTTTCCTCGTTCCTTTGATTTAAATGGTATTACAAAGTATAATTGCTACCAAGTTCCACAGTGTGTATAGCGAGCAAGAGTTTTACGTATATGCTCCAAACGAATTTCAGTTTTTTGATTCTCGTTAAACGAAACTTCTAAGTTTCGAACCTTAATCGATTTTCAAAGCTCTTAAACTATATTTTATCGCAGATTTGGACTCCAAACCAGGAGTACTACCTGGACGTGATCACTAAAAGCACTGCATCTTTTGGGTGAGTGCTTCCAAATACCTAATTGCACTTGATACTTGTATTTAATACTTGAATGAGATGCTTACATGTTATATGAGTGGATTGAGAAGGCAAGCGTGTACTTTATCGCACTTGCCCTAATATGACTTGTTCTCGATCTTTGAGTTCCATTTAAATGATATACGTGCATATGAATTGTGATTTATCTGGAATTCCAGAAACCCTGTGGCTAGTTAATCGAGTCGAGCCGGCAAGGGCTTGGTCGATTAGATAACGAACCCTGGGTAGTTAGTGTTGTCGAGTGGAGTGCTACCTCCTCGACTAATCGGTATACTCGAGTATTACCACCAGTGTTTATTGTGGAGTTCGGGCCCGGTAAGGGGTTTGGTCGGTGGACGGAGATTGGAGTTAAGTGGTGTTCTACTGGATTAGTTACCTTACTTGAAAGTTGACGGAGTGTCAACTACCAATCGATCAAGCTATGTTGGAGCCGTTATATAAGCAACTGTATCCTTATATGTGAACTGCGGAATATTTATCGTTGACTATATAAAGTATTATTACTCATTTCTTGGCTTGTTTTGCTTGCTATTTCGCTATTGTGCTATTTCTACGTTATTTGATGAACAATTTGATATTTGGAACATCACTGAGCTTTAACTCACTCCGTTAGTTTTGTTTTCCTTACAGGGGGTACGAGCGTGGCACGAGAGTTATAAAGACTAGCGTAGTCTAGTTGTTTTAAATTTTGAAGTTGTACTCGCGCTAGCACCTGACTAGAGTTTGTTGTACTCGAATTGTAATCACGTTAACGTATTAAGGTGTGTAGAGTCTTGTATTTGGATTTGAACATCAATGTGTATATATTAAGTTTGAACTTGTTGCGGTATTTATTTGAAATGGATGTACGTTTTCTTTCTCGAGCCCTAGTGAGTGAGTCCTGGCGAGAGTTGGGCAGGCGACTCGCCAAACCCTAGGGTAAGGCCTAAGGGGGAGGTGGGGCCGTCACAGTACTCACACCAAACCTTTTATCTATTTGCATGATAAATTAGCTTAGCATAAGTTACAAACTTAATCCATCTAAATTCACCTCCTACTTACGTGAAAATGTAATTTAGAATTCATATATTTTGAACTACATATGTATGGCAAATTAATAGCTCAAACACATGCTTGGATGATCTATAGTTGGTGATCAAGCAACTAAATTATTAGATGCAAATATATAAACCAACAAGTTAACAAAGTGAGCAAAAATCAATTCAAGTAATCACATATTCATGAAACTACAAGTTCACCCTTTCTCTAGGATACAAAAGTTTAGCTAGACATGAAGTTGAGCATAGTAAAACTCTTAAAATGAAATATGAATTAAACAAGGAAGTAAAAGGTAAAGGTAGATGAAATCTTATTCAAGTGAATGAAACAAGTTCCTCAAGCTTCTTCTTTTACAACTTGGATCTTCAAGTTTCCCACAACAAGATTATTGTGTTTTAAAGAAAATCTCAACTTTTTGCTCACACCTTCTTGTATTCTAACTATATCTACCTCTTTTTTTCTTTCTACCCCTCCTTTTCTCCTCTAATGAATGAGACACAAAGGGGGTATTTATAGATGTTTTTGGAAGATAAAATGTACGTAAAATGTTGTCATAAAGTTGCCCTTGACTTTACCAACACAAACTTAGCTAGTTCTAGTCATATTTCTACAAAAAAAAAGTGTCCAGAAAAGCAATGTGAAATGAGCGCAAGTTGCAGGACAACTTGTAGAAATGACTCAGAGATCCGTGAGGCATCACCTGGCAGATCGCTGCGTGGTTCTGCTTCTTCTTGCTTTTCAAAGCTTCAACCGCTGGTATTGATGATCCATGAGGTATTTCCTGTTGTTTAGTTTGCGTATCTTGATCTCTTGCATGTGGTTTATGACCTTACATTATTTTTTCCTTATAATTGAGTGACCGTCTGGTGCAAGAGTTTTGGTGGAGTTAGACATAGCGAAGTCCCCCGTTCAGCGCCTCTGGATTGGGGATGACTCCCAGGGCCAGTGGCAACAAGTGCATTATGAAAATTGGCCGGCTTTCTGTCAATTCTGTTATTGGTTTGGCCACTCAGAGGAGGAATGTTTCAGGAAAAATCTGTCACTCAAACCTGTACGTCCTATTGAAACCAGGAAACGTGAGAAACCTATTTATGTACCACTATCTAAGCTGGAGAATGGGGATGGCAGGGTAATAGTTGGGAACGAGGATCACGTGTCGCAACCTGTTGATCCACTTCAGATCATTCTTGCAGCAAGTCAACCTGCCATGCAAAGCATTAGGGGCACTGATGGGGACTCGAACAACCAGATTTCTGAATTAAACCACTCCCAACTTCATGGTCGCAACTCCCAGGAGCGTGGAAACCTGGGTGTGGGGTCTGCTATGGTGACTGCCACGGATGAACCATGGGGTTCTGGCGATGCTCCCCTACAACCAGAGCGGACTGGGGTGAATGCGCTGAAGGAGCTGGCACCTGTTGCGGATGCACTGCAAGCTGTGGGGTGCGTTTATGAGCGGGCGAATTGTTGACAGTCCGGGGCAGATGTGCTGCCCACTACAGAGGAGGTGCAATTGTCTAATTCCTTCTCAATTTTGGACGACGTAGTAGACGATGATGTGCTGAATTTGGAGCTTCGTGGTCGCATTAGTAAGTCGGCTGATAGGGGCTACCAATCTGCTAGGACTTCTCCAGTCAGCTCTCCGCGCATGGCAATAGGTTTGCGGCGAAGGAGATCGATGGAGCACATTGGATTCAGCGTGGCTTCTACACAGCAGCTTCGTGAGTTCAAGCTTGCCTTGGACAGGAACTTAGCGGGATCTTTTCTTCTCCAAGATAAGTGTCCCCGTGGAGCTGTGATGGATTCTAAAGATGTGCAGCTACTGGCAAATCTCCATAAGAAACCTGGGCGACCAGCAAACTACCACAAGAAATTGCAAAGGTTCCTCTCTCAAACTAACTCTCCCCTACCTTGTGATGATTAATCTGCTTAATGTGTTGGTGTGGAATGTGAGAGGTATCTCTTATCGGGACACGCAAAGATATCTTTATAAGTTAGTTGTTGATAACTCTGTTCGGTTGTTAATCCTCTTAGAACCAATGACTGATGCTGCATAGCTAGATGCTATATGCCGTACTCTTCAGTTCCCTCGCGCCAGATCCTTCCTTAAGGGTAAAATGTGGATTTTCTGGTCGGATTGTATCTCCCTGTCCTTTTGCGAGAGGGGGGAACAATTGGTTCACATGGAAGTTTCTAGACTGGGGGATCTCACGCTCCACTTCTCGGCGGTTTATGATAAATGCACTAGAGTTGGAAGGAGGAGTTTGTGGGAGGCTATGGAGGCAACAAAACAAACTACTGCGCCGTGGTTGGTTGCTGGTGATTTCAATGTTATAGCTTCTGCGGACGAACGTTCAGGTGGGGCACCCCCAAACGCTCGTAATATGGAGGAATTTAATGATGCGATATTTAGGTGTGTACTATCCCCTGTAAGCTTTGATGGACAGTCGTTCACTTGGACGAACGGGATGGTATGACAGAGGCTGGATCGCGCGTTGATCAACAACACATGGAGTGAGCTATTCGGGATTACCAAGGTGTCTCATCTGGTGCGGGGTCGTTCTGACCATGCACCTCTGCTACTTAAATGGGGACATGTGGGTGCTAGAGGCAGCTCATTCAGATACTTAAATGTGTGGGCTCAACACCCAGACTTCCTTGCGGTGGTAGAGGATGCCTGGGCTAGGCCAGTTCATGCCACAGGAATGGAAGGGTTTTTCCGAAAGTTGATGTGCACCAAAGCCAAGCTGCGGGAGTGGAACAAAACGGTCTTTGGGAATATATTTCAACAGGTGGTGGAAGCGGACCAAGTACTCAAACAGCGGGAAGCAGAATATGATGTCTCTCGGACCGAGAAGGCGAGATTGAGACTGGGGGAAGCTCGAGCGGCTCATACTCGAGCGTTGGCTATTGAATGTGAGTTCTGGAGGCAAAAGGCTGCTATCAAATGGATTAAGTCAGGTGATGCCAACACAAAGTTCTTTCATGCTTCAGTCAAGCATCGCTGAACTGTAAACTTTATATCTCGCATCGGGGATGATGTTACGGGGTGGGTTAATGACGAAACATCTATTCAGGAGTCAGCCATTCGCTTCTACTCGCACTCGTTTTCCTCAGATAGGGATGGTCGGGCTGTGCCTCTAATCGACTTCCTTCTGCCACAGTTGGAGTTGTCTGACAATGCAGCCTTGCAGCGTTTACCTTCAGCTGAAGAAGTTCGGCAGGTGGTTTACTCGATGTCGGTTGACGGGGCCCCAGGCCCTGATGGCTTTGGGGTAGGCTTTTATCAAGCATGCTGGGACATAATTGGCCACGATCTCGTTCAAGCTATTCAAGACTTCTTCAAGGGCAGTCAGCAGCCACGTGGCTTTACCAGCATGAGCATAGTTCTCATTCTGAAAGTGGACGGGGCAGCCTGTTGGAGGAAGTTCCGACCTATCAGCCTCTGCAATGTGAGCTCGAAAATAATTTCTAAGCTTCTTTCGAACAGACTGAATTCTTTGCTGCCAAAGCTAATCTCGCCTTGGCAATCGGGGTTTGTTCCCGGGAGGAGTATCTGCGACAACATCTTGTTGGCGCAAAAGCTGGCCTTTGATTTGAATAGACGTTTGGAGGCACCGAACTTAATTTTGATGTTGGATATGGAAAAAGCATATGATCAGGTGGAATGGGATTTCCGTATCTTCATGCTGCGCCAGTTCGGGTTCAATGAATGGAGTATCGATCTGCTATTTCGGATGTTCTCCAACTCATGGTTCTTTGTGTTGATTAATGGGATTCCTTCTGGATTCTTCAAGTCATCCAGGGGGTTCGTCAGAGTGATCCGTTGTCACCAGCTTTATTCTTACTTGTGTCAGAATTCATGGGCCGTGGTATTCACAACTTATACCTCCGGGATGTTAGGAGATACTACATTTCTGCTGGCACCTGTATTCCTTATTTGGCTTTTGCTGACGATATCCTGATTTTTGCGCGGGGCTCAAGGGATTGCTTGGAGGCTCTAGCAGCCTTTTTTAAGTTATATGAGGCTTACTCCGGCCAGCGGATCAATAACAGTAAGAGCTTTTTCCTAATCAACAATCAAGCCACAAAGGAACAGATGTCTTTGGTGTCTGCCACGCTTGGATTTCAGCGAAAAGATTTCCCATTTACGTACCTGGGAGCTCCAATCTCCCAAGAGAGGGTAACGTGTCTACTGTTCGATGGCATTCTCTCCAAGATGAGGGATCGACTGTTTCATTGGAGCTCGAGATTGTTGTCTACGGGGGGAAAGATAATCCTTCTACCGCATGTTCTATCCTCGATCCTCATGTTTTTGCTGCAGGTCTTGCACCATCCGGGAGCGGTTTTTGGCCGATTGGATAAAATTTGCAATTCATTCCTTTGGGATCACAGTGGGGACAAGCGCATCCATTGGACGGCTTGGTCTAAACTTTGTTTCCCACCTGAGGAGGGCGGTCTGGGGTTCCGCTCTTTTGCTGATGTTTGTAAGGCCTTTGCTTACAAGCTCTGGTGGCGCTTACACTTAAACAATTCAGTCTGGTCGTCATTCTTGCATGCTAAGTACATCAAGGTGTGCATCCATCCCAGGCTATGGTCCCTAGACCACCAGCCTCCTGGTGCCATATGGCGAATATCCGTCATTTTGCTGAGAGCAATATCCGCTGGTGCTTGGGGAAGGGCTTCGTCGATTTCTGGTACGATAGATGGCTAAGGGATACGCCATTAGTCGCTGTGCTAGCGGTGGCTAACCCTCCACATATGCTGGTGGCAGAGTTCTTTTCGAACACAGGTTGGAATACCGATAAGCTCAAGGAATGGGTCCCGGATCACTTGGTTGGGCTAATTTGCCAGCGGCAGCTGTTCCTCGAGCTTGCTGATGAAATAGTTTGGATTCCCTCGGCTTCTGGGCATTTTTTTGTTAAATCTACCTGGGAAGGTCTTTGGCAAAGAAAAAGTTCCTCAAAACTATTTCGCCTTCTCTGGAATGATATTCTTCCACTCAAAGTCTCCTTTTTCGCCTGGCGGGTGTTACACAATTGGCTACCTTTGGACGTTACACTGAGGAATAGGGGTATTGTGGTGGTGTCTTGCTGCCTGTGTTGTCGTCATGAGGAGGAGTCGCTCAATCACCTGTTTCTTCAGGGGCCAGTTGCCTCAAGAGTGTGGGAGCACTTTGGAAGACGGTTTGGCATCTTGGATGTGGTACGTTACTCACTAGCTTCGGTATGGATTTCATGGTTTGACTCAGTATCACCAGGGCTGTGACAGCCCCACCTTCCCCTAAGGCGAACCAAAGGGTTCGGCGGACCGCCTGCCCAACTCTCGCCAGGACTCGATCACTCTCTCCGAACAAAATAAGATACAACCTCGAGGAAAACAAAAAAAACAAACCCCAAACTGGAAACATATATTTACATTCATCCCAATCTCAACCAGAAGTACAGTCCCAATTGTAACCAAAGCTCTAACTTTCTCAATACAACCAACTCTATCCAAGCACTAGAGCGAGTGCAAAAGCCAAAACAAAACAATTCAAAACAAAATCTAGACTATTCTATTCTATACAGACCTCTCGCCCGTGCTTGCCACCCCTGTAAGGAAAACAAAAGGCGTGGTATGAGCTAAAAGCCCAGCGAGATTCTATATACTCAATCAAATAATTAAGCAAGGATGTTTATCAGATAATAACAAGTAATCCAGAAAACATTTATGAAATGAAAGCGATAGTAACACATTCATTAAAAGGATACATGGAGCCATTCGTTCATTCGTTCATCGACCATTTCCTTATTCCTTCAATCGTTTAGAAAAATTTCATTTGTAATTGAAAACCCCTCCGTCAATCTTGTCATTCATTCATTCATTTAGTTCTCCCCATTCTAGCCAGCGCACTGGCCAGTCCTCTCCAGACTTCGTGGTAATACTCGAGTATACCAAACATTCACCCAGGGTCACTAATCGCCCGACCGAGTCCGCTTCTGGCTCGAGTCGACCAGTAACAAAGGGCAAGGGCCCAATTCAGCCAGAAGGCTTACATTCATGCACAAGTAACATTTAATCATTCAATCATTGAAATTTCACGTTCATTTAGGTCGAGTGCGATAAAGTACACACTCGCCTAGCAAAAATCATTTCTGAAAATATTGGAAACATAACATACTTCAATCACGTATTAAAACAACAATCCAAATAGTCACAATAGTTCACATAGTCATTAGAAACAAATTGTATATAGAACACTCACCTATATAAGCAAAATAACGTCCAAAATTCCTTCCGGATAACACTCCTAACCACCAAGAAACCCTAAGAATAATCATAAGAAAATATTATTTAAGAGCATTGAAAGATAACTAAGGCTCGAAACTTAAACATTTCGTTTAACGAGAATCAAGTAATTGAAACTTATTTAGGGACTATTCGTAAAACCCTTGCTCACTTTCCAAACGGTGAAATTTAAAGCCATTATATGTGAAAAATGCCATTTGGGTCAAAGAAATGAAGAAAACATATTTCCATTAGTTGTAAATTCCAAGGGTACAAGTTTCGGCTGAAATTCGCTTTATATACCTCCACAAAAGGAAACTTGAATAACCTAGACAAATCGAGTTAGATTCGTCCTCAAAATCTTACTCAAGATAAGCGTAATTCTACTTAAATCTCAAGTACAAATTTGGGCAGCATGCCCTTTGTGTTTACCAAATTTCCAGCCATTTATGGCTTCCTTCTTTTCCTTAATTCAGCCCCACAATACACACAAGTAAGGTTACCACAATAGCCCTTCCATTAGGCTCCAAAATCATCCAAGTACAACACAAGTGCAATAGTACAAACAAATACCAATTTTGAAGACAAAAGCTAAATGGCAGATTTGGCATCTCATAGTATTTTAGTCATAACTGGAGCTATGGTTATCAAATCATGGTGAACCTTATACCATTTCGAAGCTAAGACAGGGGGGAACAACTTTAATGAAGGCCACTTAACCTAATTTATAGTTTATCTAAGTCGAATTTGCCAATCACAGCTCCAAAGGTTCATGATCAGTCTGGTTGTCAGCACTGACTTTAACCGGCACTAACTCAGGCTACACAACTCCGTTTTGGGTGTTTTTAGAGGTGTTGGAAAGCCAACACATAGGGCTACAATTCTTATGAAGACACCTTAACCCAGTTCGCAACCTAACCTAGTCCCATTTACCCAAACAGCTCCAGATTTTCCAGTTCGAAGCTCACTGTAAAAGTCATCTAGCAGTCCTGACTTATTCAATCATATCTCAGCACACACAACTCCGATTTAGTTGATTCCAAAGCCATTCGAAAGCTAGAATACAAGGCTACAATGCTTAAGAAGCCATCAAAAGCTAATTTATTCATCTTCCCATCCAAACGAGCCAATTACAGATGCTGATTTCCAGTTTTGACAGAAACAGGGCAGCAGGGGTAAAATAGTCCTTTCACATGTTACAGTGCTCCGATTGAGCTGAAATTGTACAGGCATAATCTACACTCAATTCTATAAAACGTTCATGTTTTGAGCTAAGGCCAATTCAGCCTCCATCATGGCCGAATAACACTGGTCAGAACAAAGCAGAAAATTTTCTAAAAAACTGAAATCTACACATCATCACTTCTAACCAAGAAATATTGCACAAAACTACCAAAGTGGCAACCACAAGCCATTAATTTCCATCTATTAGAAGCAAAGAAGGATGTTCTTAGCAATTTACCTTAGAACCTCAAAGAAAGTAGTAGCTTAGTCCTTCCTCCTCCAAATCAACTCCACCAAAGCCCTTAGTCCTCCTTAGTGATCACTTGTATGGAAGGGTTTCAAATTTGGTTGGTTAAAACTCAAGATTCAAGTGAGTTTGGAAGCTAAAATTGGAAGAGCTCTCTCTTGTTTTTCTTCACCAAAGGGCTGGCCAAGAGGGTGCAAAATGGAATGAATTTTTTGGTCAAAATTTGTTTTAGTAAAGGTTAATATCTTGGGTCAAAAGTCCAACATCCAATGGAAGCATGACACTTGGCATCTTGAAGGTTCCAAGCTTATCTTCTCTCCTCCAATAATTCATTTAGCTAACTAACCTCTAATTATCTCCTAATACCATGGAAAATAATATCACTTAATATTTCGTCACCTAATCGGCAAAAATTATATCGCACTAGCGGGTCCCACATTGAAAAATGCACTTCAAATTCACGTACACTAACTTAAACTAGGAAAATGATTTAAAATTGTACTGACTTGTAAAATGTATAAAACATTTAATATTTTCAAAGGACAATATAAAATGTAGGCAAAGAAATAAAATAATACTTGAAAAATGTGGAAATTTTTCGGGTTCTCACAAGGGCAGGTGGATCATATTCGTACGGCCGTGCCAGCTCTGATATTATGGTCTCTATGGAAGCTAAGAAATCGCTCCAGGTTCGAAAATCTAGCCTTCAATGCTCAACAGGTCATTGTCATGGTTAATTTATTTGTTGCTCAGTTGGGGGCCGCTAGGATCCTTAAGGCCCCGCACTTTAGAGGGGATAGAGATGACCCGTGGGCTGCTTGGCAAGCAAGGCGGGTTGAATGTCGGACTGTTTCATGGCAGAGACCTCTTCCGCACTACTATAAGCTCAACACGGATGCCAGTGTTTACTAGGGGCGCGCGTCGGGAGGAGGTCTACTTTGTGATATGGATGGGAACCTGGTTTTCGCCTTTTATAAGGAATTGGGGAGTCAGATGTTTTAATGGCTGAAAGTCTGTCATTGATGCATGGTCTTCTGTTATGCTCGGCGAGACATGTCTAAAACTTGTTGGTGCAGGTTGACTCAGAGACTCTTGTTCGCTTACTCCTTTCGGGGGTGGTAGGCAGGTGGTCTCTCTGTAATGTTCTCAGAAGAATATGTGGACTGCTTTCCGATTCCTCTTCTTCCATCAGGCACGTGTATAGGGAGGTTAATGGTACAGCAGACAGCCTGGCAGGTCTACGGCTACCACAGGATACTTTCTTTCCCTCCTACCTGCACCTTCCGGTGTCGGTTAGATCATCTCTCCTTCTAGATAGCAGGGGATTCTCGCATGTTCGTCTGTGCGCGAGTCTGTAACTACTTTAGTTGGTTTAGTTTTTTTTCGGTTATAATATAAATAAGAGGCTGGCCCCCCTCCCCGTGATCAGGGTTTGGCCAAAAAAAAAGTTATCCAAAAATATTTTTTAATCAAAATAAAATGAAATAAAATCCTTTTTAACAACTCCAGATCTTAGAAAATAAGAGAAGATGAGTTTGGAAGTCACGATTAAAGAAAGGGAGGCAAAGGTTCGATCAACTCAAATCTAAGGCATCCTTTCAACTAGACTAGTTACGAGATTTAGTCAAAATTTTCCTAAACTAACCCTTAAATTTATCACATTTGGATGTTTCTGTGACGCCCTCACTTCTCCCTAGGGCAAACCCAAGAATATCAGCGAAACGCCTGCCTAACTCTCGCCAAGACTCGATACGAATCCAATTCAAACTTAAAGGTAAACAATCAAAGAATAACAGTCGAAGTAAAGAAAAGTCGCTTCCTTAATTCAACATTCAAATCTTACATCATAAGTTATCAAAAGTACATCACTTTCCCCAAAAATTACGACCAGCAAGTCGACTAATCAATTACATCCAAAATTCTAATCAAAAGGTAATCAAGTCGGCTTCTCCCAAAATCTTTTCACTCCAAGCTCCTGTTAAGGAAAACAAACTAATGGGGTGAGCGAACGCTCAGTGAGGCTAAGAAAAACATGCAAACACATAGCTCAACTAACAATAACACTTATACAAGAATAAAGCTATAAAGTTCAAGTAATTCACAATTAACATTAAACACACTCAATAAGGTTACGGGAGCTCTCAAGAGCTAGATTCCACTTGGTTTGCCGAGACTCAATCAAATACCTCCACGTGATGACACTTCGTCAACCGGATAGGTATTAAGTCCGTAGAACTCAACTTACTTCACACTCCCGTTCACCGTTACACCCTCTATTCCGGGCCCGCACTTCTGTTATAAAAGGCAATACTACTCGAGTATGTCAAGCGAGATCTCTCAAATTTTTCAAATATAACATCCCAAAACAAATTTGACCATTCGGTCAGCAAGGAAGGGAAAAGTTTCCAGTTTCCCAATTTCCAGTTTCCAGTTTCCAGCTTTATCGTATTTTCGAAATCAAACCATATCTAACTTTATACATCCCCAAATTGAGAATAGTTTATGGAATTGGAAACTAGGCTCCAAATGCTACAATTCATCAGAAGACATCATTTTGAAAATCGTTTTACAAGTGGGATAAAATCGAGCCACAAGATGTAGCTTCCCAGTTTCATTCGAATAGACAGTCAAAACAGAGCAGCTGACTTTCCCGATTCCCTACGGATCACTCAAAACGAACTAGCAGCGGATTTTTATACCGTTGGAAAACTATGAATGTCTAGTTTTTAATGCCACAAACGGCACTCAATTTTGATTTTTGTACAGAGAGTTACGTTCAGACAAAGAACCACTGCCCGAGTACCCTGTTAGGCGTTTTTCAGATTTGAATCTTTACCAAAACTCAAGTTTTGTGCAACCATTCGATGCGATTTTTGAAAGGCACTTGGTACACACAATATACAACATATATCCATCAATTTAAGAGGCAACCAAGCATCAAAATTTCGAAACTAAAACAGAACAACATGACCAGAATTTCGGCCAACTTCCTTTCGCAACTTTCCTTCGATTTCTCTCCACTTTCTAACCATAATCATCTCATTCATCACATAAACAACCATAATCAAACAATCAAGCCTCAATTCAGCTATCTAGAAGCCTCATCAAGATAGCTAGCCTATGATTTAAAGCGAGATAAATGGTTCCTCAAGTCCGCTAGCCTATAAACGCGATTAGGATTTCAAACCCATGAAGATTAACCGTTAAACTTTGGATAATTGGAAAGATTAAAGAGATGACGTAATTACCCTTTAACCCTAGATGAAGACCAGATTTTTCAACCAAAAATCACCAAGATACTTCACAAGATGGCTTCTTTCTCCAAGCTAGAGTGAAATCCAAGTGGTTTGTGAGTTGGATGAAGAAAAGTGAGCAAACCTGGTGTGACGCCCCACTTTTCCCTAAGGCGAACCAAAGGGTATCGGCGGGACGCCTGCCCAACTCTCGCCAGGACTCAGTACAATTCCAGTTCAAACTTAAAAAATAACCACTAATAACGAAAGTCGAAATAAAGACAAGAAGTCATTTCCATACATGAATATTCAATCTTACATCAAAAGTTTCAAAATACAACCACTTTCCCGAAATATACAACTTTCAAAAGATGTCTAGTCAAATACATTCAAAACCCTAATCAAAGTGCCTCAAATCGACTACTCCATAACTCTTTCCATCTCGACCCCTGCTAAGGAAAACAAATCTAATGGGATGAACTAACGCTCAGTGAGGCCAAGAAAAATGCAAACACATAGTTCAAGTAGCAATAGCATTTAAGTGAGAAATAAAGCTCTAACATTCAAGCAATTCACAATTTTCAATTAAACACATTCAATGAGGATACAGGAGCTCTCAGGAGCTAGATTCCACTTGCTTTGCCAATACTAGATCAAATACCTCCCTAAGATGACACTCCGTCAACTGGGTCGGCATTAAGTCCGTAGAATTCCACTTTCTTCACAATTTCCGTTCATCATTTCAACCCCTGTCCCGGGCCCACACTTCTATAAAAAAACACTACTATTCGAGTAGGCCAAGCGAGATCTCTTAATAGATCAAGCTTACAGTTATCTCATGGTTCACCAAGCTTCTCGACCAAGCCCTTGCTGGCTCGAGTTGCAAGGTCGCCCAATTGAGATTTGGGCGTCCCCCAGTTCAGTTGTAGGTCGAGGAGATTCACTCCAAACGACATCCAGTCAATCAATTACAACTCAGTCATGAGCAATTCAGTTATACAATCAGTTAAAAGAGAACGAGTGCGATAACGTACACACTCGACTCAATAATTATCAATCATTCAATCCATAAGACGCAATTCACATAATTGCAACAAGTCATGCACTCGACACTCACGAAATCACAATAAGGGAGTAAGTGCAAAAGATCTTTAATGGTCGGCTCCGGAATTCTCTTCAAGATCCTCTTGAGCGCCTGGAAACATAACAATTAACTATTACCCATAAATACTTACAAATTCCTTGCCAAACAAGGAAGAATGTACGTTCGTTTTCAAATTAAAACAATGTCTCGAAAAGCCTCAATATCTCGAAAATCGAGATTCAAAAGTGAGGGTTTAATTACACAAGAGAAACTGATTTCCTTCATGAAATCGAGTTTAAAACGACCAATCAATATCAAGAAAGAGTAACGAGTTCTCAAAAACACATTTTCATAAGAAATCGGGAAATTTCAGTTTTGTATGACAATCTTTGGAAAATCAAATCTTGAGTTTGACATGTCGAAAAATGGAAACCTTTACACCGTTAGAACTAGGTTCAAATTACTAAAAGTTCCTAGAAGACACTTTTCCGAGATTCTAAACGGAAAGCATTCAATTTTCAACTCAAAGTGGCTGATCTGAACAAGCAAGGCAGTTTCAGTCATGTTTTTCGGCAATCTTTGGAAATTCGGAAAAATTAACAAAAAGTGAACTAGCCTTTGAAATTTGTAACACAATATGAATTCCAAACAAGGTTTCAAACACAACAAATGGAACTAAATTTGGAGTTTTGAGCATTGAGATATAATAGTCTAAAGTCGGCTGGAATTTGAACACTGGTCAGGAATTTTCCAGATTTGAAAAGCAAACTTTGGGACATCATTTGGGTATCGAAATGGTCTTAGAATAACACCAAATTTGGTACACTTAAACCTCTATATATGGACTACTTCTCTATCAAATTTCACATAAAACTCATGTGGGAAGGTAGTTAACAAAACTACCAAAGTTTAGGAATTCTCAAAGCAAATCTGTCCTCTTGCTTTTCTTTCCTTTTTCAAACATTTTGCACCATAAAATCAGTCCCAATTCGGTTCATTTTTGAAACCAAGATCCTATAAACATTTAATAAGTAGTTTATGGTTGATGGACATCAAAATTTTCAAAGCGTAACATCCCACAACAAGCTAGACCAGTCAGCCAGCAAGAAGGAAAGATTTTTCCAGTTTTCCAGTTTTGCCACAGATTGGAAATCGAACCATATCTTACTCTATACAACTTGAAATTGAGAATGGTCCGAGCATGGAAAGCTAGATTCAAAATTCCACATTTCATTAGGAGAAAATGTTTTCAAAATCAGTTCACATGTGAGAGAAAATAGAGCCACAAGATGCAGTTCCTCCATTCCTCTTGGACAGACCATCAGAACAGGACAGCAAACTTTGCCGAATCACTACGGCTCACTCAGTTTGAACTAGAAGGTGCATGTTATACCATTGGAAAGCTAAAATTGTCTAGTTTCAAATTCCACAAACGGCACTCGATTTCAACTTTTGTACAAAGAGATATGTTCGATCAAAGAGTTACTGTTCGGACAGCCTGAACCCATTTCCAGATTTCTTCCAATTTCGAAAATTCAAGTTTTACTCAACCAAATCAAATGATTTTTAGTAGACACTTTCTACACACAATATAAAACATATATCAACCAATTTCACAGCCAAACAACCAACAAAAATTTGAAATGCATGCATGATAACAACAGGGCAGTTTCGGCCAGCTTCATGCACCCACTTCCTTCGATTTTTCCTTCACTTTCTAACCGTATTCACCTCAAATAACACATAAACAACCACAATCAACTAGTTACACCTCAAGGTAGCTACCTAAAGGTTTCATCAAGTCCGCTAATCTAACAATTAAAGCAAGAAAAATAGATTTTCTCAAGTCCTCTACCTACCTTTGCTTATTCAAACCCTTGCACAACCAACCATAATCTTGAATTAAATAGAAGGATTGGATGAGTTGATGGGTTTACCTCTAGCCTTGGATGAAACCAGAAAATTTCACCACTAAACCTCCAAGAAATCCCCCAAGATGAAGCCTTTCTCCAAACTCAAGTTAATCTCCAAAGTGTGTAGGAGTTGGGTGATGAATTTCAAGTGGAATGGAAGCCAAAATGGTGCAAGATGAAGAAGCTTTCTTCTCTTCTTTTTCCCTATGCTGTTCGGCCGAGAAAGGTGAGGAGAGAGAGAGGGTTTTGTGTTGTGTGAAGCTTCTCTTGGAAGCTTATTGAATTTGTGGCCAAAAGTTGTACAAAAGTCAACTAGGAATAGTGCGCGTATAGTGTCCCCGAACTACCACTTTTCTCTCTTGTTTTGTTTCACTTGTGCACTAATCCTCAAATGTAATTCCTTTAACACTATAATTATTCACACTTAGTAGTCTAGTATGAGTTTCTTAAATCTTCACTTAGTCGTTTAACGCGAAATACGCGAACTTCCGATTCGCGCGCGATAAGGCGAAATTTAAAAGGAATTCATGTAACGATAATATAATTAACTAATATTAGGGTAAATAATTATAAAAATAATTATTTAGAAATAAAACATGAGTCCTCACATCCTCTCCCTCTTAAAAGAATTTCGTCCTCGAAATTTATACCTTGATTTGGAAATAGATCTGGATAGTTTCCTCGAATTTCTACTTCCACTTCCCAAGTTGCTTTCTCTAGTCCGTGGTTCCTCCATAGAACTTTCACCAACGGAATCCGCTTATTCCTCAATTCTTTCACCTTACAATCTAGAAGTTTTATCGGTTTCTCCTCATAGGTTAGTGATTCATCAATCTCGATATTTTTCGATTGCAAAACGTGAGACGGATCCGGTTGATATTTCTTGAGCATTGATACATGAAAAACATTATGAATCCGAGATAGACTTGATGGCAATTCCAACTTATAAGCCACATTCCCTACATGTTGAAGGATCTTGTATGGTCCTATAAATCTCGGTTGTAACTTCTTTCCTTTACCTGCCAACAAACTCGCTTTGAGAGGAGTAATCTTAAGAAACACTTAGTTTCCAACCGCAAACTCTAAATCCTTCCTTCGATTGTCGGCATAGCTCTTCTGACGACTCTGTGCGGTTTGTATCCTCTAGCGTATTAACTTCACTTTTCTCGCGTCTCTTCAATCCACGGTACTATAGTTGGGTCTAAGATTTTTCGTTCACCTACTTCATCCTAACAAATTAGAGATCTACACTTCCGTCCAATAGTGCTTCATACGGAGCCATTTGAATGGACGAATGGAAACTATTATTATAGGCAAACTCTACCAAAGTCAAATACTTACTCCAACTTTCCCCAAAATCCAAAATACAGGTTCTCAACATGTCCTCAAGAGTTTGAACCGTCCTCACAGATTGTCCATCAGTCTGTGGGTGATAAGTAGTGCTAAAATTCAATTTAGTCCCCAACACCTCTTGCATCTTCTGCCAGAACTGTGAAACAAACCTAGGGTCTCGATCGAACACAATACTTACAGGTATACATGTACCCTTATAATCTCATCCAAGTATAACTTAGCTAATTTCTCCAATGGGTATTTCATACTAATCGGCAGAAAGTGAGCCGATTTGGTCAACCTATCCACTACTACCCAAATGGCATCATGACCCCTTTGTGTCCTAGGTAATCTAATATAAAATTCATGGCAATATTTTTCCCATTTCCACTCGGGTATCTCTAAAGGTTGCAAAAGACCTGTTGGTTTCTGATGTTCGGCTTTAACCCTGTTGGCAAATCAAGCAGGTCTGGACAAACTGAGCAATTCCTTCTTCATGCTCTCCCACCAGTACAAACTCTTCAAGCCCTTGTACATTTTATTCCGTCCAGGATGTACTGTATACTTAGATCGGTGTGCTTCCTTCAAAATTTCCTTCTTAAGCCCTTCGTCCTTAGGCACTACTATCCGATTCCGAAACCTTAATATACTAT
The DNA here is from genome assembly GCA_023065735.1 of Coffea humblotiana. Lineage (NCBI taxonomy): Eukaryota > Viridiplantae > Streptophyta > Magnoliopsida > Gentianales > Rubiaceae > Coffea > Coffea humblotiana. Next base: position 34,511,708 of record CM041213.1, on the reverse strand, counting down.
TCACTCCCAAATTAAAATCCAACTTTTCTCCCTTTTTGGCTCTTTCCAACCACTTTTGCACTTCAAGGTCCTTTTCTTGAGTTTTCCTTGATACGTTCCAACAAATTGGATTTCACGACAATATTCCCATGGATCACTTTTCTCGGTTCAAGTCGGGGATTCCAATAAACTAATCTCTTCCAACAAGTGCAATTCTTTAATCATTATCCTGCCACTTGCACTTGACGATTTAAAGTATCGGCCACTACATTGGCTTTTCCTGGATGGTACTTTATCGTGCAATCATAATCTCCAAAAATTCCATCCATCTACGTTGCCTCAAATTTAACTCCTTTTGAGAAAATGAATTAACTGAAGGCTCTTATGATCCGTGAAAACCTCAAACGTCACTCCATATAGGTAATGCCGCCACTTCTTTAATGCAAACACCACAGCCGCTAACTCCAAGTCATGAGTTGGGTAATTTCTCTTGTGCGGCTTTAATTTCCTAGAGGCATACGCTATTAACTCATCATTTTGCATTAATACATATCCCAAACCTTCCTTCGAAGCATCTGTGTAGCCACAAAACTACCCTTCCCATTCGGTAAAGCTAATACGGGTGCTCTCGTCAAACGTCTCTTTAACTCTTGGAAACTTTCTTCATACTTAGGACTCCTTATAAATTTCTCGCTTTTCTTGGTCAGCTCAGTCATGGGTCCAGCAATCTTAGAAAAATCCTTGATAAATCTCCGGTAATACCCTGCTAACCCTATAAAACTTCAAAATTCAGTAGGGTTTTCCAGTTGTTTTCATTTAGAAACTGCTTCAACTTTGGCTGGATCCACTTTAATCCCGTTCTGAAAATTATATGACCTAAGAATGTCACTTCTTTCAACCAAAACTCACACTTGCTAAACTTAGCATACAACTGATGTTTCTTCAGAGTTTGTAAAACGATTTTCAAATGTTTCTCGTGATCCTCCAAGATCTTAGAGTATACCAGTATATCATCGATGAACACCACTACAAACTGGTCCAGATAAGGCTTAAAGACTCGATGCATTAAATCCATAAAAGCCACAGGTGCATTTGTTAACCCGAACGGCATTACAACAAACTCAAAGTGTCCATACCTCGAGTTAAAGGCAGTTTTAGGTATATATTTTTCCAAAATCCTCAATTGATAGTAACCCTGCCTGAGATCCAACTTCGAAAATATAACCGCCCCTTGCAATTGGTTGAGCAGCTCATCAATATGGGGTAAATGGTACTTATTTTTAATGGTAACATCGTTCAAGTTTCGGTAATCTATACACAGTCTTAAACTCTCATCTTTCTTTTTAACAAACAAGACGGGGGCTCCCCACGATGAATCACTTTCCTTTATAAAGCCTCGCTCTAGTAAATCCTGTAACTGTAATTTCAACTCTTTCAATTCAGCCGGTGCCATTCTGTACGGCGTCTTAGAGATAGGTGCTATCCCTGGAGTCACATCAATCTTAAAAGCTATCTCTCTTTCCGGAGGTAAAAACTTTAACTCTTCAGGAAAGACATCTGGATACTCCTTTACTACATGCATATCTTCCAATCTCACTTTATCACTAGGAGTATTTATAAGAAAAGCCAAATATCCCTGAGCTCCCTTACTCAACATTTTTCTAGCTCGAATTCCTGAAATAAGTGCAGATGAGGCTAATCTACCCCTTACATCCAATTTCAGGGTTGCCTCTCCTGGAATGCACAACTCTACCGTTTTTGTCTTACAGTTCAATTGAGCATGGTAGCGTGCTAACCAGTCCATTCCTAAGATAACATCATACCTCTTAATTGTTAAGCCCATCAAATCGGCCAGTAATTTCCATTCCCCAACCCAGATCTCACAATCCTTGTATACCAAGTTAGCGATTAAACTTTGATCCCCAGTAGGTGTTCTAACCTCCAGATCATAAGATAACTTAATTGGTTTCACATCTATCCCACTCATAAAGTTAGGGTTCATAAAAAAATGTGTCACACTCGGATCAATTAAAACCTTAACTAAACGGTGAAAAATAGGGATCGTACTTTCGACCACCTCAGTAGCATCGGGAATCTGCTGATAGTCCAACGTGTAAACCCTAGCAGGTACCTTTGGTCAACTCCCTCCAGGACTAGTCTGCTTAGAGGTCGACTTTTCTGGCCTTTGAGTGCTACCTCCTACCTTCGACTTACTTGGACAACTCGCGAGTTGGTGCTCGACACTGCCACATTACAAACACTTTCCCGACTTTCTCCAACAATCATTTTTCGAGTGATTTGACTTGCCACAGTAGCCACAACTAATTTGAGGAGTTACGGCCTGGCCACTAGGAGGTATTCCTCTTGATTGACCTTGCCCACTACGACCTCCTCCGGATAAAGCCCCTCTAGAAGCTCCTGCGGTCTTTACTCCTCCCATTCCTCTTCCCATCTTGGAAGGTGGGGCACTTTTACTTGCCTGACCAGAAGTATAACTAGAAATGTTTCTTTTCTTAGCATGGAAGTCCCTAACTTGCATCCTTGCGCTCTCAACTCTCTGCGCTTTCTCCGGAACTTTGGTAAACGTAGAGATTTGGGCTGCTGCCAACCCTTCCTGGATCTCCACATTGAGTCCTTGCACGAAGCGCCTTATGCTTTTCCGCTCATTAGTCACCAATTCTAGAGTGTAATTAGAAAATTTAGTGAATTTCCCTTCATACTCGGCTACACTAAGAGTTCCTTGTCTTAACTTTATAAATTCGTCCTCCCGCTTCTCTTGGATCAGAGGCGGAAGAAACTTCTCATTAAACTCTCTCGTGAAGTTTTCTCAAGTCCAATGGGTTCAGGCTCTCTCCCACTTTCCCCTTATCACGTTTCACGAAGCACGTGCAACGCCCTCAAACTGAAAGGCAGCAAAGTTCACCCTTCTCTCTTCAGTATAATCTAAAGCGGCGAAAATATTAGTCATCCGCTCTAGCCAATTTTCCGCTAGCTCAGGATCAGGTTCCCCAGTGAATTTAGGCGGAGCAAACTTCAAAAACCTCTCCAAAGCCCTATCATCACCTCTATCTTGGGCCCCGGGTTGGTTAATTGGCCCTGGACCCTGTCTCTTAGCTAATCGTTCAAGGATATCAGTCATCCTATTAATGGCAGTAGCCACTTGGTTACCCTCTACATTCTCTTGTCCCTGGGTCGATCCAGTTGCCGATCCCTAATCATCCCCTTGAGGTTGGGTTTGCCTAGTCCCTCTGTGAGGACCCGTAAAATTTTCCTATTTCATATCATTTAATTCTATTTCTTTATATGCATTTTCTTTATTTTATTCTACTACCTTAATTTTCTAGACATTTTATAAGTGAATATAGTTTTCTAAAACATTTTTCTAGTATAAGTTAGTTCGGGTTAGTTTGGAAGTGTATTAAGGACGTGGGACCCGCTAGTGCGATATAATTTTGCCGATTAGGTGATGAAGTATTAAGTGATATTATTTTACAAGGTGCTAGGAGACAATTAGAGGTTAGCTAGACAGATTAACCATTGGAGGAAAGAAGATAAACTTAAAACCTAAAGGACGCCACGTGTCGCGTTCCGATTGGAGGTTGGACTTGACTAAGCTTTTCACCTTTACTAAAATCAGATTTTGACCCAAAATATCCTTACTTTCTTACCCTTCTTGGCTGAAAATAAGGAGAGGAGAGAGGAGAGAAAACCTTCATCTTGCTCTTCAATTTCTTGTCCAATTCTTGAGTTCCAACCATAGCTTTTGCAAATCACTCCATAAAAGTGCTAGTCAAAGGAGTTTCTAAGGTGGTTGTGGAGTAATTTTGGGAGGAAGAAGCCTAAGTCATCATTTTTCTTGAGGATCCAAGGTAACTTGCTAAGGAAATCCCTCTTTGTTCTTAATAATTCCCAATTTGTGGCTTAAAGTTGTAGTTGTGGTAGTTTTATGAGTATATTTGGTGGTTTGAAGTAGTTTAGTGGTAATTTTCAGTTTATAGTGAATATTTCTGCCTGTTCTGCCCAGTGTTATTCGGCCATGATGGAGGCCGAATTGGACTTAGCTCAAAACATGAAAGTTGTAGAGAATTGAGTGTAGATTATGTCTGTAAAATTTCAGCTCAATCGGAGCACTGTAGCCTGTGAAATGACTAATTTACCCCTGCTTCCCTGTTTCTGTCCGGAAATGATAATCAGCCTCTGTAATTGGCTCGTTTGGCTGGGAAGATGAATGAATTAGCTTTTGATGCCTTCTTAAGAATTGTATCCTTGTATTCTAGCTTTTGAATGGCTTTGGAATCAACTAAATTGGAGTTGTGTGTACTGAGATATGATTGAATAAATCAGGAATGCTAGTTGACTTTCACAGTGAGTTTCAAACTGGAAAATCTAGGGCTGTTTGGGTAAATTTGACTAGGTTAGGTTGAAAACTGGGTTGAGGTATCTTCATAAGAATTGTATCCCTATGTGTTAGCTTTCCAACGCCTCTAAAAACACCCAAAACGGAATTGTGTAGCCTGAGTTATTGTCGGTTAAAGTCAGTGCTGATAACTAGACTGATCTTGAACTTTTGGATCTGTGATTGGGACATTTGACTTAGATAAACTCTAAATTAGGTTAAGTGGCCTTCATAAAAGTTGTTCCCCTCTGTCTTAGCTTCGATATGGTATAAGGTTCACCCCGATTCGATAACCATAGCTCCGGGTATGACTAAAATGCTACGAGATGTCAAATCTGCCATTTAGCTTTTGTCTTCAAAATTGATATTTGCTTGTACTTTTGCACTTGTGTTATTCTTGGATGGTTTTGGAGCCTATTGAACGGCTATTGTAATGATAATATTTGTATGTGATTGTGGGGGCTGATTAACGAAAATAAGGAAGCCATATATGGCTGGAAATTTGGTAAAAACAAAGGGCATGCTGCCCAATTTTCTAGGCCGCGTAGTTCCTTCAAGTTTGAGTTGATTCTTAGTAGATGAACGGCTTTTAGGTCATTCAAGCCCCTAGGTCCTCCCGTTACCTTTTCGTTCCGAAATCACGCTTTGCAGCCTTGCATTAGTAGCTCATTTGGATAGGCATACGACTTGTAGTCGAGCCTCACTTGTGCACTTCATTTACTAGAATTTGGACGTGAAAACTTCAATGGTCTACTTTGGTTATTTTAGGGTTTCTGGACGATTAAAGTCATTTTGGGGAAAACTTTTGAAGTATCTGCGCTTGAACTGGTGAGTGTACCACTCCCCCTTATTTGTTCCTTAACTGGGTTTTTGTTCATGAAATCTGTAATTTGAATGACTGTACTATCTGTTTATTCTGTTGAGACAAGGGTGTACTTTATCACCCTCGTTCTCTTATCAATATGCTCATTTACTGTGGAAAAATTTGAATCTGTTATCTGTGCTCAATCTACTGCCATTTGGACATTGCATCCAACGACTTTTCTGTTACCCTGAGCTCAAATCCTGTGGCTAGTTACTCGAGTCGAGCCGGCCAGGGCCTGGTCGATTAGATAACGAACCACGGTAGTCTGTTTTAAGAAATCTTTGGGTAATGAGACTCTGGATTTCTGGTATACTCGAGTATTACCACCCTCTGTTACTGTTGAGGTGTTCGGGCCCGGTAGGGGTATGTTTGGTGGACGGACTCGGTGTAAAGTGGGGTCTACGGACATGTTTGTTCTATATACGTTGACGGAGAGTCAACGGGTTTGGATCAAGTACCGCAATTGGGCACTTTGGCTCCTGAGAGCTACCTGTATCCTTTCCAGTTGAGATAATTGTTTATTTCCTTATATGTGCATATGTGCCTTAAAAGTGAAATGCCATGCTTCGTGACTATTCGTATTCTTGGTACCTCATTGAGCGCAAGCTCACCCCTTTCCCGTTATCTTTGTTTTCCTTACAGGAGACAAATTTTGAAATCATGATTTTTGAAGAAAAGGGGCGAGCGATTGTATATGTATTTTGTTAAGCTCTTCTGCAACCGAAACCCTAATTGTATTTTGAATAGTATGGATACTTTGGCTTGTACTTCAGTTAATTTATTTAAGACTTCGATGTAAAAATATGTGTATAAGCGTTTAACCTTGCCTATTAAGTGTATTCATTTGAGATGCTACGCTTCTATGGCTTTGGTGACCGTTTCATGAAACCATTGGATGATTGGACGAGCGTGGCGTTTGAGCAAGGAAAAGAAAAATTCTCGCGCGAACTCTAGGTTTTGTGTGATTTGTTTCCGCAGTCCTGGCGAGAGCTGGGCAGGCGGTCCGCCAAACCCTTTGGTTCGCCTTAGGGGTAGGTGGGGCTGTCACAGTTGGTATCAGAGCCACGTCGCGTGGTCTCTGCGCGAAGTAAGCTTGGGCCGAGTGGTGTTATGGCCCTGATCTTGTGAATGTGTTTAAAGGATTAAGTGCCCATCTTGGGCGTAAGCCATGAACCGTGCATTTTATAAGTGTAAGGATCTTTATTATGGGACTTGAGAAAGATAGGTACGTAGGTCGGGTAGGAATCTTTAATATGGATGATTTACTCTTGGGACCGGCCGGCTCGAGTGTGAATTATCTTATTCGGAATTCTTGTTCCCGGCTACTAAATGGAAGCGAGCCTAGGTTAGAAATGACTTGGGCGAACTAGAAATTGGATTCCACGGAATTTCCTGTGATGTATTAGGGTATCACTGAGGATGATTAATTCTTTCTAAGGTATAAATTGTGTTATTCTTGTAGATTGTGGACCGAGCCTATAGGGGAAAAGTTTTCATTCATTGCTTTTGTATTTTTGGCCTCGTTTGTCTATAGTACTTTTGGATGACCCCGTCACTTTCAGGGACCTCTTTTGTTTGTATTTAACTGACTGCTATTGTGTGACTTGTTCGGTACCGTTGTGTATGAATACATACTTTTGATCTGTGTGTACTTCTTCTTACTTGCTTATGTATATAACTACCTTTACTGTTATATTCACGTTTCGACCCTAGATTGGTTAGACCGATGGAGAGTACTCGTAGTGGAAGAGGTCGTGGGCGCGGACGTAAGCAACCCTCGAATGAAAGGGGTAACCGGGAACCAAGGCCTGGACCAAATCCTGAACCTAGGGTCGACCCAAATGCTCAAGTAGCAGCTGCTATCCAGCGTATGACCGATCTGCTAGCCCACGTAGTAGAACACCAGGGTCACAACCCTAACCCTCAACCTGGAAACCCTGGTAACCCGGTAGAGGGCGAGGATAGAGCCCTTGAAAGATTTCAAAAATTTTCCCCACCAAAATTCCTTGGAGGGCCAGACCCTGACGTGGCCGAAAGGTGGTTGGAGAAGATGATAGATATTTTTGCCGCGCTACATTATACCGAGGAAAGACAAGTGACCTTCGCTGTTTTCCAACTAGAGGGAGCAGCCCGATCTTGGTGGAATATTATAAGACTGAAATGGGAAAGAGAACAAACCCCAAGAACATGGGCGAACTTCATGAGGGAATTCAATACCAAGTTTTTCCCTCCTCTAATTCAAGAAAAGAAAGAAGACGAATTCATTCGGCTTCGCCAAGGAACTCAAACCGTAGCCGAGTATGAGAGTCAGTTTACTCGGTTGTCTAAGTTTGCGCCTGAATTGATCGTAACTGAACAAAGACGGATAAGGCGTTTTGTCCAAGGATTAAACGTTGAGATTCAAAAAGACCTAGCTGTAGCTCAACTCAGTACCTTTAGTGACGCGGTGGAGAAAGCCCAGCGAGTTGAAAATGCGAGGCTACAGGTTAGAAACTTCCAAGCAAAGAAAAGAGGACTTCCTGGGAGCAGCTCGGAACAAGAGGATAAGAGTACACCTCCTAAGATTGGAAGGGAAACGGGGGAGTACGACTACCGGAGGTGTCCAGAGGCGTCTCACCGGGGGAATCGGTCTTTGCTACTCGTGGTTCCTGTGGATATTGCGGAGGGCCAAATCACACGGAGACAAATTGTTGGAAGAAAGAGGGAAAATGCCTGCGCTGTGGAAGCGCCGATCATCGGATTGCTAACTGCCCCGCACGACTGCGCAAAGGGAAAGAGACCCAGCAACCAAACAAGACCAACCCTGGACAGTCAGAGAGGGGAAGGACTGAAATGAAAGTACCGGCTCAGGTGTATTGCCTAGAGCCACATCAGGTCCCTGACTCGTCTGAGGACGTAGAAGGTATGATCCGTTGGTTACCTTAGATTTTGATAGATCTCGTTAATAAGAAAATTTCGAGGACGAAATTTCTTTAAGGGGGAGAGAGTGTGAGGACCCGTAAAATTTTCCTATTTCATATCATTTAATTCTATTTCTTTATATGCATTTTCTTTATTTTATTCTACTACCTTAATTTTCTAGACATTTTATAAGTGAATATAGTTTTCTAAAACATTTTTCTAGTATAAGTTAGTTCGGGTTAGTTTGGAAGTGTATTAAGGACGTGGGACCCGCTAGTGCGATATAATTTTGCCGATTAGGTGATGAAGTATTAAGTGATATTATTTTACAAGGTGCTAGGAGACAATTAGAGGTTAGCTAGACAGATTAACCATTGGAGGAAAGAAGATAAACTTAAAACCTAAAGGACGCCACGTGTCGCGTTCCGATTGGAGGTTGGACTTGACTAAGCTTTTCACCTTTACTAAAATCAGATTTTGACCCAAAATATCCTTACTTTCTTACCCTTCTTGGCTGAAAATAAGGAGAGGAGAGAGGAGAGAAAACCTTCTCTTGCTCTTCAATTTCTTGTCCAATTCTTGAGTTCCAACCATAGCTTTTGCAAATCACTCCATAAAAGTGCTAGTCAAAGGAGTTTCTAAGGTGGTTGTGGAGTAATTTTGGGAGGAAGAAGCCTAAGTCATCATTTTTCTTGAGGATCCAAGGTAACTTGCTAAGGAAATCCCTCTTTGTTCTTAATAATTCCCAATTTGTGGCTTAAAGTTGTAGTTGTGGTAGTTTTATGAGTATATTTGGTGGTTTGAAGTAGTTTAGTGGTAATTTTCAGTTTATAGTGAATATTTCTGCCTGTTCTGCCCAGTGTTATTCGGCCATGATGGAGGCCGAATTGGACTTAGCTCAAAACATGAAAGTTGTAGAGAATTGAGTGTAGATTATGTCTGTAAAATTTCAGCTCAATCAGAGCACTGTAGCCTGTGAAATGACTAATTTACCCCTGCTTCCCTGTTTCTGTCCGGAAATGATAATCAGCCTCTGTAATTGGCTCGTTTGGCTGGGAAGATGAATGAATTAGCTTTTGATGCCTTCTTAAGAATTGTATCCATGTATTCTAGCTTTTGAATGGCTTTGGAATCAACTAAATTGGAGTTGTGTGTACTGAGATATGATTGAATAAATCAGGAATGCTAGTTGACTTTCACAGTGAGTTTCAAACTGGAAAATCTAGGGCTGTTTGGGTAAATTTGACTAGGTTAGGTTGAAAACTGGGTTGAGGTATCTTCATAAGAATTGTATCCCTATGTGTTAGCTTTCCAACGCCTCTAAAAACACCCAAAACGGAATTGTGTAGCCTGAGTTATTGTCGGTTAAAGTCAGTGCTGATAACTAGACTGATCTTGAACTTTTGGATCTGTGATTGGGACATTTGACTTAGATAAACTCTAAATTAGGTTAAGTGGCCTTCATAAACGTTGTTCCCCTCTGTCTTAGCTTCGATATGGTATAAGGTTCACCCCGATTCGATAACCATAGCTCCGGGTATGACTAAAATGCTACGAGATGTCAAATCTGCCATTTAGCTTTTGTCTTCAAAATTGATATTTGCTTGTACTTTTGCACTTGTGTTATTCTTGGATGGTTTTGGAGCCTATTGAACGGCTATTGTAATGATAATATTTGTATGTGATTGTGGGGGCTGATTAACGAAAATAAGGAAGCCATATATGGCTGGAAATTTGGTAAAAACAAAGGGCATGCTGCCCAATTTTCTAGGCCGCGTAGTTCCTTCAAGTTTGAGTTGATTCTTAGTAGATGAACGGCTTTTAGGTCATTCAAGCCCCTAGGTCCTCCCGTTACCTTTTCGTTCCGAAATCACGCTTTGCAGCCTTGCATTAGTAGCTCATTTGGATAGGCATACGACTTGTAGTCGAGCCTCACTTGTGCACTTCATTTACTAGAATTTGGACGTGAAAACTTCAATGGTCTACTTTGGTTATTTTAGGGTTTCTGGACGATTAAAGTCATTTTGGGGAAAACTTTTGAAGTATCTGCGCTTGAACTGGTGAGTGTACCACTCCCCCTTATTTGTTCCTTAACTGGGTTTTTGTTCATGAAATCTGTAATTTGAATGACTGTACTATCTGTTTATTCTGTTGAGACAAGGGTGTACTTTATCACCCTCGTTCTCTTATCAATATGCTCATTTACTGTGGAAAAATTTGAATCTGTTATCTGTGCTCAATCTACTGCCATTTGGACATTGCATCCAACGACTTTTCTGTTACCCCTGAGCTCAAATCCTGTGGCTAGTTACTCGAGTCGAGTCGGCCAGGGCCTGGTCGATTAGATAACGAACCACGGTAGTCTGTTTTAAGAAATCTTTGGGTAATGAGACTCTGGATTTCTGGTATACTCGAGTATTACCACCCTCTGTTACTGTTGAGGTGTTCGGGCCCGGTAGGGGTATGTTTGGTGGACGGACTCGGTGTAAAGTGGGGTCTACGGACATGTTTGTTCTATATACGTTGACGGAGAGTCAACGGGTTTGGATCAAGTACCGCAATTGGGCACTTTGGCTCCTGAGAGCTACCTGTATCCTTTCCAGTTGAGATAATTGTTTATTTCCTTATATGTGCATATGTGCCTTAAAAGTGAAATGCCATGCTTCGTGACTATTCGTATTCTTGGTACCTCATTGAGCGCAAGCTCACCCCTTTCCCGTTATCTTTGTTTTCCTTACAGGAGACAAATTTTGAAATCATGATTTTTGAAGAAAAGGGGCGAGCGATTGTATATGTATTTTGTTAAGCTCTTCTGCAACCGAAACTCTAATTGTATTTTGAATAGTATGGATACTTTGGCTTGTACTTCAGTTAATTTATTTAAGACTTCGATGTAAAAATATGTGTATAAGCGTTTAACCTTGCCTATTAAGTGTATTCATTTGAGATGCTACGCTTCTATGGCTTTGGTGACCGTTTCATGAAACCATTGGATGATTGGACGAGCGTGGCGTTTGAGCAAGGAAAAGAAAAATTCTCGCGCGAACTCTAGGTTTTGTGTGATTTGTTTCCGCAGTCCTGGCGAGAGCTGGGCAGGCGGTCCGCCAAACCCTTTGGTTCGCCTTAGGGGTAGGTGGGGCTGTCACACCCTCGCCCACTACCTCGACCACTCTTTCGTCCGTCCATAATCCTAATTATGCTTAGTGCAAGAAATAAAATAATTACGTAAGAAAATACTTAATATACGAGCCAACATGAAAACATTGGAAATAACAATAGTTAACATATATTAACACTTTAAGATTCATACAATTAGCAAGTCATGGGGCATTTACAAAATATAGCACACAGGTACCACAAAAGTACTTTTAGTCATGTACGACCAAAGTAGAGCCAAGTACCTCAAAAGTAGGCCACACAGTCAAGCAAAATACAATGGCCTTTGCACTAGCATCACCCCAACTATTTCTAACTACAAAAGTCAAAAGATCTATCACTCTAGTCTAATCCACAGCAGAACTATCAGGTGGAACCTCCTCCTCAGGGTCCTCCTCCGGATCCTCCTCGAAAGGCTCCTCCTCAATGCCCTCCTGAACCGGACTTTGAACAACCTCCATGACCTCATCAATCAATATAGTAGCGTCTGCCAAGATCCCAGAAGCCTGATCCCGGACCTCCTCGCCTATCCTAGTCAAACGAGCTCTAACCCTTCGAACCTCGTCACGAGCAGCCTCAGCCCTAACCATCTTGTCCACCACAGTTCCCTCTAACTCGGCAATCCTAGCACTCTGAGCGTTCACCATAATGCTCAACTCCTCAACCTCCTGTAGTAAAGCTCGGTTGGTATTCACCAATTGACGACGCTCGTCGTCAAGGGACAGTACTAGATCATTAGGGTACGCGTACGTCACCCTACAAAGGCATCGGGGAAATCTAGTAGCAGGCGAGTAACGCACACGAGCTCCTCCACTAAAAGCTCGATAGTAAATAGGCCTAAGGGGCTCCACGTGGCCATTAGCATGACCATTATCATCAGTAGCAGGTCCTTCATTTCCATTCTCCATCCCTGCAAAACAATCACAATTTTCGGGTTAGAAACTTAAAGTTACTAACTCGCTCGAACATCATTTAAGATATAACTAACTTATCTCATTCCTAATCTCCAGAGTAAAGTCTCTAATATCTCCCAAATAGATCTCTAACCTAGTGCTCTGATACCAACTGTGACGCCCCCACTTCTCCCTAAGGCGAACTAAAGGGTATCGGCGGGACGCCTGCCCAGCTCTTGCCAGGCCTCAGTACAATTCCAGTTCAAACTTAAAGGATAATGACTAATAATGAAAGTCGAAATAAAGACAAGAAGTCTTTTCTGTGAGGACCCGAATTTTTTACTTACTTTAATTCTATTTTACTGGTTTATTTAAATATTTATTCACCCGTTTTCTACGAATAATTTATTTCAACCATTTTAAATCCATTTACATGGAACTATGCCTTACTCATAATTTTAAAACGTCCCGTTAGCAAATTTAATTTTTCGGAGGCTTGTTTATTAAGAAATAGTGAATACACGTTTTCGAGACAATATTTGAATCGAGAGTGCAATAATCCTAAAGAATTAAGAATGAGTAATAGTAGACTAAGAAAAGTCAATTGATGGATTAGAGGTGAGTGAGTTAAAAATTTAAGCTTATACCGCGAGTGCGTCGAAAGTTTCCCAAAAGTCGTGCCTGTACAAACTAATTGGAGATTTGAGGAATTAGTGAGTTATTTCACTAATTCACTAATAGTTATTTTAAAAATAGTGAGGAATTAGTGTACCCTAGCTATTTTATTTCAAAAATAGTTATTTTTAGGATTATTTACCCTAGTATTAGTGAGTTATATTATCGTTATAAGAATTTCTTTTAAATTTCGCTTTATCGCGCACGAATCGGAAGTTCGCGTATTTCGCGTCAAAACGGTTAAGTGGAGATTTAAGAAACTTATACTAGACTACTAAAAGTGAATAATTATAGTATTAAAGGAGTTACATTGGAGGTTTAGTGCACAAGTGAAACAAACCCAAGAGAAAACGGATACGAAACTCGCGAGCGCGAGCACTGTTCCTAGTTGACTTTTGGAGGAATCTTGGCCACAAATCACCCAAGCTTCTCCAAGAAGCTTCACAATACACAAACATCTCTCTTCTCTCTCTTGAAGTTCGGCTGAAAATAGCAAAGGAAGAAGAAGAAAAAGAGCTCTCTTCATTTACACCATTCTTGTTCCAAATCCTCCTCAAATCATCACACAACTTCCACATCACTTGGAGAGCAACTTAAGCTTGAACAAAGACTTCATCTTGGCGGTTTTCTTGGAGCTTTGGGTGCCAAAAATTTCTGGTTTCTCTCAAAGCTAGGAGGTAACCATCCAACACCATCCAATCTTTCATTCTTGGCTTTAATGGGTTTTATCCTTGGCTTTGAAGCTTGTAGCTTCATTATTGTTGTTATTACTTGGATTGGATTGGTTAAAGTGGGCTCTATGAATTCCCACCTTGGTTGTATGGGCTGATATGATGATATAATGTTTGGTTTGAGTTGTTGAAGTGTTGTTTAAGATGATTATGGATAGAGAATCGAAGGAAAGATCGAAGGAAATTGCGCAGGAATGCTGGCCGAAATCTGTTCTATTTTGCCTTGGTTATATTTCAAATTTTTGGTGCTCGAATGACTGTGAAACTGATGTATATATGTTTTATATGGTATGTAGAAAGTTTCTACCAAAAATCATTTGAATTGAATGAGCGAAATCGGAATTTACGAAACTTGAAGAAACCTGGAAAATGTGTTCGGACAGCTTGAACAGTGTGTCTTTGATCGAACATATCTCTTTGTACAGATATTGAAATCGAGTGCCGTTTGTGGCATTTGAAACTAGACATTTGTGGATTTCCAACGGTATAAAATGCACTTTCTAATTCGAAATGAGTGAGCCGTAGTGACTCGGCAAAGTTTCTGTCCTCTTCTGATGTGCTATCCGAGAGAAAGGTAGTAGCTGAATTTGTGGCTCTATTTTCTCTCATTTATGAATTTATTTTGAAACTTATTTGTTCTGATGAAATGTAGCCTTATGATTCTAGTTTCCAACGCCATCAATCATTCTCAATTCCAAGTTGTATTGAGTGAGATATGGTTTAATTTCCAAACTGCGACAAAACTAGAAAACCCTTCTTTTTGCTGGCCGACTGGTTTAGTTGTTTGTGAAATGTTTTATTTTGCAATTTTGACGTCAACCAACTATAAATTGCTTATGAAATGTTCCTTGGACCTTGGTTTCACAAATGAACCAAAATGGGACTGATTTCATGGTGCAAAGTGTTTGAAAAGGGAAAGAAAACAAGAAGACAGATTTGCTTTGGGAATTTCTTGAACTTTGATAGTTTTGTTAACTACCTTCCCGTACGATTTTTTAGATAAAATTTGATGGAGGAGTAGTCCTCATATGGAAGTTGATTTTTACCAAATTTGGTGTTATTCTAAGACCATTTCGATACCCAAATGATGTGCCAAAGTTGTTCTTCAAGTCTGGAAAATTTACTGAACTGTTTTCAATTTTGGCCAACTTTGAGCTGCTATATTTTGGCACTCAAAACTCAGAATTTAGTTCCATTTGTTGTGTTTGAAACCTTGATTGAAATTGTCATTGTGTTACAAATTTCAGAGGCTAGTTCACGTTTTGTGAATTTTTTCCGAATTTCCAAAATTTGCCGAAAACAAGACTAAACTGCCTTGTGTGCTTATATCAGCCACTTTGAGCTGAAATTTGAATGTCTTCCGTTTAGAATCTTGGAAAAGTGTCTTCTAGGAACTTTTAGTACTTTGGATCTAGTTTCCAACGGTACTAAGTCTTCCAATTTTGGACCTATTGAGTACAAAATCGGATTTTTCTAAATTGATGCGTAAAAACTGAAATTTGCCGATTTGTTAGAAAATGAAATTTTGGGAACTTGACTTCTTATCTTGATATTGGTATATTGTTTGAATCTGATTTCGTGGGGAATACGATTTTCTTTAGTAACTTTAAAATCCTCACTTTTGAATCTTGACTTTCGATAAAGTGAAGCTCTTATAAGGACATTGACTTGAATTTTAAAGATTATGTGCATTCTTCCTTATTTAACAAGGAATTTGTGAAAATGTGTGAGGGTGATTGTTGGTCATTTTCTTCAGGCGATCAAGAAGGTCTCGAAGAGAATCCTGAAACGGATCATTAAAAGATTTTTTGCACTTACTCCCTTATTGTGATTTGGTGAGTGTCAAGTACATGAATTATTGATAAATACTTTAATTGTTAATTGAGTATTATGGAATTGTTGAGATGAGTGCGTACTTTACCGCACTCGCTCTCCCTTAAGTGATGCTACAATTGAATTGTGCTATGTAAATTGATATTCGAATTGTGTGAAGTGAATTGCTATGTGAATTAAGTGAAGTGTTGCTGTTGCAAATTACATTTGTGTTGACTCGACGTTGATCGAAGTAAATCTTATCGACAAATCATGTTTTACTCGTGAGGACGCCCTTGTCCTCTCTCTCTTTGAACTACGTGGTACTTAAAGACCTGAATACATATGATTGGTAATTGCTACATGAACACGTTTAACTCGTGAGCTCTGAGCGGAAGCATGTACCACACCGATTCGGGTGGGAGGTGCCTCTTCATACCGTCTCAGTGCTAAAATCGGTTTCTCTGAGCGATAGCATGCACCCACACCGATTCGGGTGGGAGGTCCCTCTCATGTCGATTCAGAACCATAAACAATGATTGGTAATTGTACATGAATATGTTTAACTTGTGAGCTCTGAACGGATAGCATGCACCAACCAATTTGGGTGGGAAGTACCTCTCATACCGTCCCAGTGCTATAATTAGTTCTCGGAGCGATAGCATGTACCACACTAATTCGGGTGGGAGGTACCTCTCATGTCGACTCCAAAACCCTAAACACATAATCGGTTCTCTGAGCGATAGCATGTACCACATCGATTCGAGTGGGAGGTGCCTCTCATGTCGACTCAGGATCATAAACAAAGTATAAGTCGATTGGAGCGATGTCTCATCGACCACTGAGCGATAGTATGTACCACACCGATTCGGGTGGGAGGTACCTCTCATGTCGACTCAGAACCATAAACATATAATCGGTTCCCTGAACGATAGCATGTACCATACCGATTCGGGTGGGAGGTACCTCTCATGTCGACTCAGAACCATAATTGGAGTAAGTGAAGTACTACGGACTTGATTACCTACCTGGGTGACGGAGTGTCATCAGGAGGAAGTATTGGATTGAACTTTGGAAAAAACAAGTGGAAATTAGGTCTTGAGAGCTCCTGTATCCTCAGTGAATGTGTTTAATTGAAAATTGTGAATTGCTTGAATGTTACAGCTTTATTTCTCGCTTAAATGATATTGTTATTTGAACTACGTGTTTTTGCATGTTTTCTTGGCCTCATGAGCATCCGCTCACCTCGTTAGATTTGTTTTCCTTAACAGGAGCTGAGATGGAAAGGAATTATGGGGAAGCCTACTTGATGGCTCTTTTGATTAGAGCTTTTGGTTGTACTGATTAGACGACTTTTGGAAGTTGTACATTTTGGAAAAATTGATGTATTTTGAAAGCTTGTGATGTCAGACTGAACATTTGTATAAGGAAGCGACTTTGTTTTCAGTTCATTTTTTTTATTATTTGGTTATTTACCTTAAGTTTGGATTAGAATGGTATTGAGTCCTAGCGAGAGTTGGGCAGGCGTCCCGCCGATACCCTTGGGAAAAGTGAGGGCGTCACAATTTCCATACATGAATATTCAATCTTACATCACAAGTTTCAAAATACAACCACTTTCCCAAAATAAACAACTTCCAAAAGATGTCTAATCAAATACATTCAAAACCCTAATCAAAAGTGCCTCAAATCGGCTTCTCCATAACTCTTTCCATCTCAACCCCTGCTAAGGAAAACAAATCTAATGGGATGAGCTAACGCTCAGTGAGGCCAAGAAAACATGCAAACACATAGTTCAAGTAGCAATAGCATTTAAGCGAGAAATAAAGCTGTAACATTCAAACAATTCACAATTTTCAATTAAACACATTCAATGAGGATACAGGAGCTCTCAGGAGCTAGGTTTCACTTGCTTTGCCAAGACTCGATCAAATACCTCCCCGCAATGATACTCCGTCAACCGTGTCAGCATTAAGTTTGTAGAACTCCACTTTTTTCACAATTCCCATTCACCATTTCAACCCCCTGTCCCGGGCCCGCACTTCTATAAAAAGCACTACTACTCGAGTAGGCCAAGTTAGATCTCTTAATAGATCAAACTTACAGTTATCTCATGGTTCACCAAGCTTCTCGACCAAGTCCTTGCTGGCTCGAGTCGCAAGGTCGGCCAATTGAGATTTGGAGTCCCCTAGTTCAATTGTAGGTCGAGGAGATTCACTCCAAACGATATCCAGTCAATCAATTACAATTTAGTCATGAGCAATTCAGTTATACAATCAGTTAAAAGAGAATGAATGCGATAATGTACACACTCGACTCAACAATTATCAATCATTCAATCCATAAGAAGCAATTCACATAATTGCAACAAGTCATGCACTCGACACTTACCAAATCACAATAAGGGAGTAAGTGCAAAAGATCTTTAATGATCGGCTCCGGGATTCTCTTCAAGATCCTCTTGCCATAACAATTAACTATACCCATAAACATAACAATTAACAATTAACTATACCCATAAATACTTACAAACTTCTTGCCAAACAAGGAAGAATGTACGTTCGTTTTCAAATTAAAACAATGTTTCGAAAATCGAGATTCAAAAGTGAGGGTTTAATAACACAAGAGAAACTGATTTCCTTCATGAAATCGAGTTTAAAACGATCAATCAATATCAAGAAAGAGTAACGAGTTCTCAAAAACTCATTTTCATAAGAATTCGGGAAATTTCAGTTTTGTATGACAATCTTTGGAAAATCAAATCTTGAGTTTGACATGTCGAAAAATGGAAACCTTTACACCGTTAGAAACTAGGTTCAAAGTACTAAAAGTTCCTAGAAGACACTTTTGCGAGATTCTAAACGGAAAGCATTCAATTTTCAACTCAAAGTGGCTGATCTGAACAAGCAAGGCAGTTTCAGTCATGTTTTTCGGCAATCTTTGGAAATTCGGAAAAATTAACAAAAAGTGAACTAGCCTTTGGAATTTGTAACACAATATGAATTCCAAACAAGGTTTCAAACACAACAAATGGAACTAAATTCGGAGTTTTGAGCATTGAGATATAATAGTCTAAAGTCGGCTGGAATTTGAACACTGGTCAGGAATTTTCCAGATTTGAAAAGCAAACTTTGGGACATCATTTGGGTATCGAAATGGTCTTAGAATAACACCAAATTTGGTACACTTAAACCTCTATATATGGAATACTTCTCTATCAAATTTTACATAAAAAATAACGTGGGAAGGTAGTTAACAAAACTACCAAAGTTTACGAAATTCTCAAAGCAAATCTGTCCTCTTGCTTTTCTTTCCTTTTTCAAACATTTTGCACCATAAAATCAGTCCCAATTCGGTTCATTTTTGAAACCAAGGTCCTATAAACATTTAATAAGTAGTTCATGGTTGATGGACGTCAAAATTTTCAAAGCGAAACATCCCACAACAAGCTAGACCAGTTGGCCAGCAAGAAGGAAAGATTTTTCCAGTTTTCCAGTTTTGCCACAGATTGGAAATCGAACCATATCTTACTCTATACAACTTGAAATTGAGAATGGTCAGTGGCGTTGAAAGATAGATTCAAAATTCCACATTTCATCAGTAGAAAACGTTCTCAAAATCAGTTCACATGTGAGAGAAAATAGAGCCACAAGATGCAGCTCCTCCATTCCTCTTGGACAGACCATCAGAACAGGACAGCAAACTTTGCCAAATCACTACGGCTCACTCAGTTTGAACTAGAAGGTGAATGTTATACCATTGGAAAGATAAAATTGTCTAGTTTCAAATTCCACAAACGGCACTCGATTTCAACTTTTGTACAAAGAGATATGTTCGATCAAAGAGTTACTGTTCGGACAGCCTGAACCCATTTCCAGATTTCTTCCAATTTCGAAAATTCAAGTTTTACTCAACCAAATCAAATGATTTTTAGTAGACACTTTCTACACACAATATAAAACATATATCAACCAATTTCACAGCCAAACAACCAACAAAAATTTGAAATGCATGCATGATAACAACAGGGCAGTTTCGGCCAGCTTCATGCACCCACTTCCTTCGATTTTTCCTTCACTTTCTAACCGTATTCACCTCAAATAACACATAAACAACCACAATCAACTAGTTACACCTCAAGGCAGCTACCTAAAGGTTTCATCAAGTCCGCTAATCTAACAATTAAAGCAAGAAAAATAGATTTTCTCAAGTCCTCTACCTACCTTTGCTTATTCAAACCCTTGCACAACCAACCATAAATCTTGAATTAAATAGAAGGATTGGATGAGTTGATGGGTTTACCTCTAGCCTTGGATGAAACCAGAAAATTTCACCACTAAACCTCCAAGAAATCCCCCAAGATGAAGCCTTTCTCCAAACTCAAGTTAATCTCCAAAGTGTGTAGGAGTTGGGTGATGAATTTCAAGTGGAATGGAAGCCAAAATGGTGCAAGATGAAGAAGCTTTCTTCTCTTCTTTTTCCCTATGCTGTTCGACCGAGAAAGGTGAGCAGAGAGAGAGGGTTTTGTGTTGTGTGAAGCTTCTCTTGGAAGCTTATTGAATTTGTGGCCAAAAGTTGTACAAAAGTCAATTAGGAATAGTGCGCGTATAGTGTCCCGAACTACCACTTTTCTCTCTTGTTTGTTTCGCTTGTGCACTAATCCTCAAATGTAATTCCTTTAACACTATAATTATTCACACTTAGTAGTCTAGTATAAGTTTCTTAAATCTCCACTTAGTCGTTTTTACGCGAAATACGTGAACTTCCGATTCGTGCGCGATAAGGCGAAATTTAAAAGGAATTCATGTAACGATAATATAATTAACTAATACTAGGGTAAATAATAATTATTATAATTATTTTAGAAATAAAACATGAGTCCTCACACTTGGAGCCAAAGAATGGAGTTTCTTTCTTCCCTCCTTTCTTTCCTTAGGCTAGCCGAAAATGAGAGATGGTGAGGGAGTGTTAGTGGTTTGAAATGTGAAACTTGGAGAGAAAGAATGAAGAAAAGTAGCCATTAAGTTTTGCCAAAAGTCAACTTTCAATAGTGACTCGATAGGGTTTCGTTCTACCACTTTCTCTCTCGTTTGATACACTCATACACTAATCCTCCAAGGTGATTTCTCTAACATTTTAATTACTCATACTTACGAGTCTACTACTAATTCCTCAAATCTCCAATTAATCGGGCCGGCGCGACTTACGAGAAACTATCAACGCGCGCGCGGAAAAAGTTTAATTTGAACTCACTCACCTCTAATCTTTCAATTAACTTTTCTTAGTCTACTATTGATCATTCTTAATTCTCCAAGATTATTGCACTCTCAGATCGAATATTGCCTTGAAAAACGTGTATTCGCTATTCCTTACTAAACGAATCGCAGAAAAATGAAATTTGCTAACGGGACATTTTAAAAATATAAGTGAGACCTTGTTCCCTGTAAATAGATTTAAAATGGTTGAAATAAATTATTCAGAATAAACGGTTGAATAAATAATTAAATAAGCCAGTAAAATAAAATAAATGTAAGTAAAATTCGGGTCCTCACATCCTCCCTTCCTTAAAAAGAATTTCGTTCTCGAAATTTACACCTAAGATAACATCATACCCCTTAATAGTTAGGTTTATCAAATCGATCAACAACTTACACTCTCCAACCCATATCTCACAATTTCTATTCACCCAATTAGCAATTAAATTTTGATCCCCAATAGGCGTTTTAACTTCCAAGTCATAGGGTAACTTAATCGGCCTCACGTCTACCCCACTTATGAATCTAGGGGTTGCAAAAGAGTATGTCGTATCATGGTCACTTAGAACCTTAGCTAAGCAAATTCCACCAGTGTCAAGTACTTACTTCAATTTTCTCCAAAACCAAGATACATGATCTCAACATGTCCTCAAGGGTCTGAATTGTCCTCTCTGACTGTCCATCAGTCTGTGGTTGGTAGGTAGTGTTAAAACTCAATTTAGCTCCTAGCATTTCTTGCATCCTCTGCCAGAACCGAGAAACAAATCGAGGGTCTCGGTCAGATGCAATACTTACTGGTATCCCATGTAGCCTTATAATCTCATCCAAATATAACCTAGCTAACTTCTCCAGTGGGTATTTTATATTAATCGGCAGAAATTGAGCAGATTGGTCAATCTATTTACTATCATCCAAACGGCATATGACCTCTTACAACAAGTGAAATTCTTTGATCATCAATCCCGCTACTTGCACTTGACGAAATAAAGCATCGGCTACCACATTAGTTTTCCCTGGGTGATAATTAATCATGCAATCATAATCCTCTAAACTCCACCCATGTACGCTGTCTCAAATTTAACTCTTTTGGGAAAAATAAGTACTTAAGACTCTTGTGGTCAGTAAAACCTCAAACGTCACTCCATATAGGTAATGTCTCCATTTCTTCAATGCAAATAGCGCTGCCGCTAACTCCAAATCATGAGTTGGATAATTTCTCTCGTGAGGTTTTAACTTTTTTAGAGGTATATGCAATCACCTTAACATGTAGTATCAATACACATTCTAAACCGTCCTTTGAAGCATCTATATAAACCACAAAACCATCTCCTCCGCTCGGTAAGGCTAACACTGGTGCCTCGGTTAAGCACTTTTTCACTCTTGAAATCCTTTCTCACATTTAGAATCCCAAATAAACTTACCATGCTTCTTAGTCAACTTAGTTAAGGGTCTTGCAGTCTTAGAAAATCCTTGATAAGTCGACGGTAATATCCGACTAACGCTAAAAAACTCCTAATTTCGGTAGATTTTTCTGGTCGTTTCCTCTTAAAACAGCTTCCACCTTAGCTGAGTCCATAGTAATTCCCTTCTTAGATATTGTATAACCTAGAAAGGCTACTTCTTCCAACCAAACTCACATTTATTGAACTTAACGAAAGTTGGCTCTCTCTCGGGGTTTGTAAACTATTTTCAGGTGTCGTTCATGATCTTATTACAAGTCTAAAGGTGTGAGACAATAATTTAAATATAAATATAGGCCATAGAACCAAATAAAGCAAGGTAAAGTTTTATAAGTCATAAAAGATTTTAATAGTTACACCAAGTGAAGATAATTCATCAAATCATTTCAAAAGAAAGGGGATACAAACAACATCATACAAAACGTGCTAAGTCGCAAATGTATAAAATAACAAAAGGATTTTATCCCCTACACAAAAGATTACAACCTCTAAAAGTGCTAGTTCAACTTAGGGTAAAACTCCAACTCCAATCGCTCGAGTGGAGTCAGATCCATCCCCATTTGCAGAGCTTTTACTACCTGGATCCCTCTTACAGTCATTAGTATTAATCTCTTCTTCTGGCACTCGACTGCTTTGAAGCAGACCTAGCAGGCTGTTGGGTATTTCCTCTTTTTAGAGGTACTAGGGCAACTTGAAATTTGATGTTCGGCACTACCACAATACAAGCACTTTCCCGATTTCTTCCAACATTCATTCTCCGTGTGGTTGGGCTTACCACAGTATCCACAAGTCACACGAGAAATCACGGCCTGACCAGCTTGAGAATTCCCTTTGTATTTCTTCTCCAATTCCACGTTCTTGCGTAGCAACTCAATTTTCTCTGCATATTCTTGTTTCTACCTTCCTTCCCAGTAGTCAGCCAATTTCTTTTGAAATTCTACTTCCTTCCGAAGAATGTCCATTTCCTTACGCATCTCTCCCAAATTTGTCATCTCACCAGTTGGCTCAAGTCAAATGCTAGCCTGCCAGGCAAATCAAAGATCAAAATGAGTAACTATTCACAATGGAAACTCTGGCTATATTACTCTTTCATTCTTTTGCTTATAGGTTACCCCGGAATATGAATTTTAACTATTCTCTGCTTAATTTTTTACGAGCTCTTGAGTCTCCACAAGATTACTATCATCACTTATAAACATAACAAGATACTGAGATCTTATTCCTTAATATAAAAGTTTCACACCCTAATTCATTCTCCAATACTCAATTACAAAGTTGTTCGAGAAGAAATCCTAACCTCTTGCTCTCATTTGTACCTTATTTTATCCCCTCAAACAAATTCTATTGTTTCGAGGTTAGACTCTCCATGAAACTTAGATGGGTGAACTTCAAGAATCGTTCAATCCTCACACCTCTCTTGATTCCTAGGTTGGTTGATTGGTTTAGGGGTTTGGTGCTCAGCCAACCGTGTTAAGATATCAATCATATGGTTAATAGCAGAAACTACTTGGTTATCCCTTTCATTCCTAGGGTTTTGGTTTGGTCCAGTAGCCGTTCCCTAATCATCCCCTTGAACTTGGGGTTGTCTAACCCCTTGCCCTCGGCCTTTTTCACTTCTTCAGCCGCCCATAAATTTAACATTTATAAAAGCATGACGTAAAATAAGTACACATAAGTGAAGTTTGAAAATGACACTTTGATCATGCAAAACAAAAATATTAAGGGAGACATCGAAATAATTACAAATGTGTACAACCCAAGCATAGATTTGAAATCATAGAGCAATAAAGTCAAGCACCTCATGAGTAACATTCAATTGCTTCAAAAGGTAGGAAACATAGTTAAGCAAAATATAAAATGCAATGGCCTTTGAACAAGCACCACCCCGACTATCCTTGACAAAAACTATTAAAGTGGACTAAATCACTAGCTTAGTGATTGGCGGAGCCAGAAGTCTCTGCTACTTCAGTAGGGTCATTTTCATCTTCAGCACTAGGAGTTTCTACCTCATGTCCCTCGTCGAGTATCTTACCATTCACCACTTGTTTGATCAAGATAACACACTTGGCCATCATCCCCTCGGTCCGGTCTCTAACCTCATGTACTATCCTAGCAAGTCGGTGCTTAGCCTCCTGAAGCTGCTCACAAGGAGCCTTAGTTTTTTTCTTCGCTCCTCAAGTACCTCCGTCTCCAATTCAGGAATTCTAGTAGTCTGAGCATCCACAGTTGCCCTCAATCCTCGATTATCCTCTCGAACTACCCTAGTTTTCTCGGATAACCGCCTCCGGTCATCGATCATCGCTAACTCCCCATTATTTGGGTACGAGTAAGTCCTCCGGCAGTCACATGGAGTCCTAGTTCGGCGAGTCGGGTTATATCTTCAACGAGCTCCCCTAGGCCTTTCTCGATAACAGGTCACCGGAAGGCGCCCCTGAGACGGCTCACTACCACCATTACCTTCCATAACCTACAATTAAAATTAAAAGCTTAGGTGGATCCAAGTATACTAAATAAACTAGGTCCGATCATTTCGTACTATTCCACATATTTTTCACAAGATCAAGACTCCTAATTGTCCACTAATTCAAACCTAGACTCTAATTTTCATCCCTACAAGCAATCACTTAACTTTCAAACCAGTCCCACAGTTCGGCATCCTAAACTTTTAGCCCAAGATACACTACAGAGATCTGAAGCCTAAGCTCTGATACCAACTGTGATGCCCCCACTTCTCCCTAGGGCGAACCCAAGGGTATCAGCGGAACGCCTGCCTAGCTCTCGCCAGAACTCAATACGAATCGAATTCAAACTTAAAGGTAAACAATCAAAGAATAACAGTCGAAGTAAAGAAAAGTTGCTTCCTTAATTCAACATTCAAATCTTACATCATAAGTTATCAAAAGTACATCACTTTCCCAAAAATTACGATCACCAAGTCGACTAATCAATTACATCCAAAATTCTAATAAAAAGGTAATTAAGTCGGCTTCTCCCAAAATCTTTTCACTCCAAGCTCCTGTTAAGGAAAACAAACTAATGGGGTGAGCGAACACTCAGTGAGACCAAGAAAAACATGCAAACACATACCTCAAATAACAATAACACTTATACAAGAATAAAGCTATAAAGTTCAAGTAATTCACAATTAACATTAAAACACACTCAATAAGGATACGGGAGCTCTCAAGAGCTAGATTCCACTTGCTTTGCCGAGACTCCATCAAATACCTCCACGTGATGAGACTCCGTCAACCGGGTAGGTATTAAGTCCGTAGAACTCCACTTACTTCACACTCCCGTTCACCGTTACACCCCCTGTTCCGGGCCCGCACTTCTGTTATAAAAGGCAATACTACTCGAGTATGCCAAGTGAGATCTGTGAGGACGCGTAAAATCCCTTATATTTTCCTTCAAATTCCCTTTAATTTGCAAATTATTACTTTACAATAGCTTTACTACACACTCACTTCCCAAATAGCCACAAATAATCATAGAACCAAGGGTTTCCGTTTTACTTTCACCGTTACGACAAACTAGGGTTTTTACGTTTTTTTCGTGGTGCGAGTAATCGGTACGAAGCGTATACTAAATTTAGTGATTAAGAGTATATTATAGATGATATTAAATGTGTGATTAGAAGTGATAATAATAAATTAGTGAATTAGAAGTTAAAACCCTAGTGTACGCGATTTAAGGAAAAATCGGCTTGAACCGGCCGGTACCGTTCACTACCGATTGAACACCCCACTTAACCACCACTTCATTACCTTAATCTCATTGTCATTAGTGCCAAAATATCAGCCCTAATTGAGCTTGTGAGTCAGCTGAAATTATTGACTAGAAAAGAAAGGAAAAGGAAAAAATTCAAGATGAAAAATCATAGTGACAAGTGGCGGCCATCCCATGGTTGTTGACCAACTAATTTCCTTCATATTTATCACCAAAAATCACTTCCATTACCCCTTATTTCTGCCATTCCAACCGTGGCTTGAGGAAGAAAAAAAACAAGAGGAAGAAACTCCATTTTTCATCTTGAGTTTAGCTCATTTGAGTGAAGAATCAAGAAATCTAAACCGATTAACTTCCAAATTAGGAGCTTAGGAAGCTAGGGGTGCTCAAGTTTGGGAAGGAAAGGTGAAGGATAACTCTTGCAAGCATCTTAGTAAGGTGGTATGGCTGCTCATCCTATTTCTTTTCCCTTAATCTTGCTTAAGTTGTGTAGCAACTTAGATTCTTGGTTAATGATAGCTATTCTAGTAGTTTTGATAATTATGGTGATTTGTTTGAGTTAGGGTTGGGATTTTCCAATCATAAATCTTGTTGTTAGATGGCATATGGTGTTTATAATCTTGTATAGGAGGGTGAAGTAGTGATTCAAGCTAGAAAAGTGAAGTTTACACCATAAACTCATCAAATTCCAGATTAGAGCTCCCATGATGCCCTGTTCTGCCCAGTTCTAGTCGGCCATGATGGAGGCCGAATTAGGCTTAGCTCAAAACATGAAGGTTGTAGGAAATGATGTTCTATAAATTCCTGTAAATTTTCAGCTCAATTGAAGCACGGTAGGATGTGAAATGACCGAAATACCCTTACTGCCACAAGCTGCAATTCGTAAACAGTTTTGTGAATTCATCAGTTTGGGCTGCGTTTTTCACCCTGATTCGTATCCAATTAGCTTTTGGCCAAAACACAATACTTGTAGCCCTATGTTTTAGCTTTCCAACGCCTCTAAACATACCCCAAACGGAGTTGTGTAGCCTGAGTTATTGCCGGTTAAAGTCAGTGCTGACAACTAGACTGATTACGAACTTTTGGATCTTGGAATTGCAATTCGACTTAGATAAACTATAAATTAGGTTAAGTGGCCTTCATGAAAGTTGTTCCCCTCTGTCTTAGCTTCGAAACGGTATAAGATTCACCCTGATTCGATAAACGTACCTCCAGTTATGACTAAAATGCTACGGGATATCAAATCTGCCGTTCAGTTTGTGTCTTCAAAATTGATTTCCGATTATACTATTGCACTTGTATTGTATTTGGGTGATTTTGGAGCTTATTGGAAGGGCTATGTTAGTATCATTGCTTCTGTATTATTGTGGGGCTGAATTAAGGAAAGAAAGAAGCCATAAATGGCTGGAAAAATTGGTAAACACAAAGGGCGTGCCGCCCAAATTGGCACGCGAAGGTTAAGTAGAACTACGCTCGCCTTGACTAAAGGCTTGAGGATGAATCTAACTCGATTTGCCTAGGTTATTCGAGTTCCTTTTTGTGGAGGTATATAAGTTGAAATTCGGCCAAAACGTGTACCCTTGGAAAAATGAAAATTTACACCTAATAGAATATCTTTTCCTCGTTCCTTCGATTTAAATGGTATTTCAAAGTAGAATTTCTACCAAGTTTCACAGTGTGTATAGCGAGCAAGAGTTTTACGTATATGCTCCAAATGAATTTCAGTTTTTTGATTCTCGTTAAACGAAACGTCTAAGTTTCGAACCTTAATCGATTTTCAAAGCTCTTAAACGATATTTTATCGCAGATTTGGACTCCAAGCCAGGAGTACTACCTGGACGTGATCACTAAAAGCACTACATCTTTTGGTGAGTACTTCCAAATACCTAATTGCACTTGATACTTGTATTTAATACTTGAATGAGATGTTTACATGTTATATGAATGGATTGAGAGGGCAGGCGTGTACTTTATCGCACTTGCCCTAATATGACTTGTTCTCGATCTTTGAGTTCCATTTAAATGATATACGTGCATATGAATTGTGATTATCTGGAATTCCAGAAACCCTGCAGCTAGTTAATCGAGTCGAGCCGGCAAGGGCTTGGTCGATTAAATAACGAACCCTGGGTAGTTAGTGCTGTCGAGTGCAGTGCTACCTCCTCGACTAATCGGTATACTCGAGTATTACCACCAGTGTTTACTGTGGAGTTCGGGCCCGGTAAGGGGTTTGGTCGGTGGACGGAGATTGGAGTTAAGTGGTGTTCTACTGGATTAATTACCTTACTTGAAAGTTGACGGAGTGTCAACTACCAATCGATCAAGCTATGGTGGAGCCGTTATAAAAGCAACTGTATCCTTATATGTGAAATGCGGAATATTTATCGTTGGCTATATAAAGTGTTATTACTCATTTCTTGGCTTGTTTTGCTCGCTATTTCGCTATTGTGCTCTTTCTACGTTATTTGATGAACAATTTGATATTTGGAACCTCACTGAGCTTTAGCTCACTCCGTTAGTTTTGTTTTCCTTACAGGGGGTACGAGCGTGGCACGAGAGTTATACAGACTAGCGTAGTCTAGATGTTTTAAATTTTGAAGTTGTACTCGCGCTAGCACCTGACTAGAGTTTGTTGTACTCGAGTTGTTTAAATTAAGGTGTGTAGAGTCTTGTATATGGATTTGAACATCAATGTATATTTATTAAGTTTGAACTTGTTGCGGTATTTACTAGAAATGGATGTACGTTTTCTTTCTCGAGCCCTAGTGAGTGAGTCCTGGCGAGAGCTGGGCAGGCGACTCGCCAAACCCTAGGGTGAGCCCTAGGGGGAGGTGGGGTCGTCACAAGATCTCTCAAATAGATCAAGCTTATGAAATTTCTCATGACTCACCAAACTTCCCGACCAAGCCCATGCTGGCTTGAGTTGCAAGGTTGGCCAATGAGTTTGGGCATCCCCCACTATTATAAATATAAGTCGGTGAGATTCACTCCAATCGACATCGCTTCAACACAAATATAATTTTAAGTCGATGAGATTCACTCTAATCGACATCGCTTCAGCACAAATATAATTTTCACTTCACACAATTCAATTATAAATTCACTTAAAAGAGAACGAGTGCGATAAAGTAAACGCTCGTTTCAACAATTCCAAAATACTTCATAAACAAAGAACCATTCAAATATATAGCAACAATTCATGCACTTGACACTCACCAATTCAAAATAAGTGAGTAAATAAGTCCTTTAGTGTTCCACTCTGAGGTTTCCTTCAATATCCTCTTGAGCGCCTGAAGAAATAGTGATCAATTATCACTCACATATACTCACAATCACTTAACATACAAGGAAGGAAATGTATTTGCTTAAACTTAGAACAATGCCTCAAAAGAGGTTCACTCTATTGAAATTCAAGATTCAAAAGTGAGGATTTAAAGTCACAAGGAAAAACTCATATCCACCTTGAAATCGGGTTTAAAACGAACTATCAATATCAAAAGGAAATGAAAAGTTCTTAAAACTCATTTCTTACGAAATCGGAAATTTTTCGCTTTACAAGACAAAACTTGGAAAATTAGATCTTGAGTTTGGTAAGTCCAGAAATGAAAAACTTTATACCGTTGGAAACTAGATTAAAAGTACTAAAACTTTCCAGAAGACACTTTCTCAAGATTTCAACCAGAAGGCATTCAAATTTCGGCTCAAAGTTTCAGTTTCAAGAAGACAAGACGGAACCAGTCTTGGTTTTTCAGCAATGTTTGGAAATTCGTTAAAATTCACGGAAAGTGAACCAGTCTCTGAAATTTATAACACAATAATAGTTCCAAACCAACTTTTAAACACAACAAGGGGAACTAAATTCGGATTTTTGAGCAACAAGATATAATAGTTTGAAGTCGGTTGATTTTCACGACCTGATCAGTGGATTTCCAGATTTGAAGAGCAATCTTTGGGTATCGAAATGGTATTGAAATTATGCCAAATTTGGTACACTTAAACTTCCATATGTGGACTACCTCTCTATCAAAATTTAGGCAAAAAAGCACACGGGAAGGCAGTTAACGAAACGACCAAAGTTTGTGAAATTTCTCAAAGCTAATCTGCCAACGCTATCTCTCTTTCTTTTTCAAAAGTTTTGTCCCACGAAATCAGCCCCAATTCGCTCCATTTTTGAAACCAAGATTCCAGAAACATTTAATAAGCAATTGATGGTTAAATGACACTAAAAGTTTCGAAATATAACATCCCAAAACAGATTTGACCATTCGGTCGGCAAGGAAGGGAAAAGTTTCCAATTTCCAGCTTTGTCGCATTTTCGAAATCAAACCATATCTAGCTTTATACATCTCCAAATTGAGAATGATTTATGGCGTTGGAAACTAGGCTCCATGTGCTACAATTCATCAGAAGACATCGTTTTGAAAATCATTTTACAAGTGGGACAAAATCGAGCCACAAGATGCAGCTTCCCAGTTTCATTCGAATAGACAGTCAAAATAGAACAGCCGACTTTGCCGATTCTCTACGAATCACTCAAAACAAACTAGCCGGGGATTTTTATACTGTTGGAAAGCTATGAATGTCTAGTTTTGAAAGCCATAAACGGCACTCAATTTTGACTTTTGTACAGAGAGTTACGTTCGGACAAAGAACCATTGCCCGAGTACCCTGCTAGACATTTTCTAGATTTGAATCTTTACCAAAACTTGTGAGGACCCGAAAATTTTTTTTTTTTAATCTTATTTTACTGGTTTATTTAATTATTTATTCACCCGTTTTCTCCGAATAATTTATTTCAACCATTTTGAATCCGTTTTCATAAAACAATGTCTTGCTTATATTATTAAAACGTCCCGTTAGCAAATTTAATTTTTCGGAGGCTCGTTTAGTAAGGAATAACAAGTACACGTTTTTTTCGAGGCAATATTCGATCCGAGAGTGCAATAATTTTGGAGAATTAAGGATGGTCAATAGTAGACTATGAAAAGTTAATTGAGGGATTAGATGTGAGTTAATTAATTATATTTTAGTTGCGTGAATTGCCCTTAAATTTCGCTTTATCGCGCGCGAGTCGAAAGTTCGGATATTTCGCGTCGGAACGGCTAAGTGGAGATTTGAGAAATTAATACTAGACTACTAAAAGTGAATAATTATAGTGTTAAAGGAAGTACCTTGGAGAATTAGTGCATGAGCGTATCAAACTCGAGAGAAAACGGTGGTACGAAACCTGCGCGTGACAACTATTCAAAGTTGACTTTTTGCACCCAATGTGAGAACTCGAGGAAGACAAAAAATCCGATTTTAGGGTTTTAGGTTTTTATCGATTTTCGTGCACACATTTTTTTTATTTTGTTTATTATATTCATTTTACATATATTTTATAAGTAAATATAGTTTTTAAACCATTTTTCTAGTATAAGTGAGTTCACGAGAAAATTGGAGCGAATAGCGGAGGTGGGACCCGCTAGTGCGTTAAGTGAGAGAAATTCGGCCAATTAGGTTAAGTTGTGCAGTAAGGCATTAAATTACTGAGTGCTAAGAGATAATTAGAGGTTGGTTAGATGCTTGGTCATTAGTGAGCTAAAGGATAAGGAAAAGATCAAAAAAAAGGTGACACGTGTCGCGAGGGGATTGGGCCAAGTTTTGCCTAACTTTCTTACAACTTTACTAAAAGCTAAATTTGACCAAAATCATCTTCATTCTTGATGCTTCTTGGCCGAAAATATTGAGGGAAAAGAAAGGAAAGAAAGCTTCAACTTCTCTTCCAAATTCTTGTCCAAATCTCAAAATCCAACCGATAAAACTTCGAATCTCTCCGTAGAAACCGCTTATTAAGGAAGATCAAAGGTGCTTGTGGAGTGATTTTGCAAAGGAAAGCCCTAAGTTGCTATCTTTCTTGGTGATTAAGGTATTTTGCTTGGAACTTCATTTTTGTCCATAAGAATGGTGAATTAGTGGTTGATAACGATTAAGGAGCTTGTTTTATGGGTGATTGTGTGGATTAAAGTGAAGTTTAGTGAATTTCTTATTTTGTTGGGAATTTTTCTGATTTCATATGATAATCATAGTTGACTTGGATTGATGGCTTAAAATGGTGTAAGTTGGATTT
Source organism: Coffea humblotiana (assembly GCA_023065735.1). Classification (NCBI taxonomy): domain Eukaryota; kingdom Viridiplantae; phylum Streptophyta; class Magnoliopsida; order Gentianales; family Rubiaceae; genus Coffea; species Coffea humblotiana. The sequence continues at coordinate 34,479,747 of CM041213.1, read as the reverse complement.
ATTATATGTTAATTGTGGTGAATTGCGGAAAATTCCAGCTTAGGGTTTCTATATGGAAGTAATCTGCCCTGTTTTTGCACTGTATGTTCGACCTTGAGAGAGACCGAATCAGCCCTTGCTCTAAACATGAAAGTTGTAGGTATTTGAGTTAGCTAGCTACTGGTAAAATGTCAGCTCAATCGGAGCACTGTAACTTGTGAAATGACCAAAATACCCTTGACTGCCCACAAGCCTTGTTTCTCGGACAGTTTTCTGTTCTCTTGGAATTTCAATTTTTGACCATGAAAATGCATGATTTGGCTTTGGAGGTCTTCATAGGAAATGTAGATATATGTCTTGGCTTCGAAACGCCATAAGATTCGTCTCAATCGGACAAGTGTAGCTTCAGTTGTGGTTGTTATGCCGAAAGGTGCGTGGAACTTGATGATTCCAGAATATTCTTTGCTTGACCTAATATTTGTAACTTAAGGTGTGGAGTAATTGTGATTGATTTTGGAGCTATCAATTGGCTCATTTGAAGGGTATTGTGGCCCTCATTAGATGTGTTTTACTGCCTATGAATTGTATGTGTAATTGTGGTTGGTTTGAGTTGGAATTTGGTGTTGTTTGTAGGATGGAAAAGTAAGTAAAAACAAGGGAAGTGCTGTCAAAATTTTCACAGGAACCTTTGAGCAGTCTTGGGAAATTTGCTATATCTGGTTGTAGAAATATCAGAATTGAGTTCCGTTTGTTGCGTTTTAAACTAGACTCATAGGACTATAAACCGTAAAAATTTCAGACCCTGTTTCTGTTTGTACGAATTATAGTGATGTTTTAAAGTTGACTGAAATTACATACCTGTTCTGTCTTGGACTGGATGAAGCTGCGTTTTGAGGCTCGAATTTGACCGACTTGTAGTATGAATCTTAAAAATGTGTCTTCTGAGAAATTTTACCCCTTTGAGTGTATTTTCCGACGGTATAAATTTTATTAATTTTGGACTTAAGAATCGTGAGATATGATTTTTCAAGTGATGGCGCGCAAAACTGGAAAATCCTGTTTTCCTCGAATTGGTCCTACTTTCATTTTGCACTTTAAATTTGGAGTTAGTAGATCATTGTAGGCATGGTTTTGGGTAGAAGTGAAGGGTTTTGGATCGTTCATGTCTTGAGGACCAACTACTACAACTTTTTCACTCCACAACTACACTTTTGTATTGCTTTGGGTAATTTACTTGGTTAGGCATATGACTCGTAATCGAGTCTCAATTGTTTTACCTTGGTGGTTTAGGACGTGCCGGTGATCCGCGTACTTCGGGAGGAAACGTTTGAAGTTGTTTGTGTGAACTGGTGAGTGTACCATTCCCTGAAATTGGTGCTTATCTGATTCATCTGAACTTGCAACTTGATTATCTGTGACTTTTGTATACTTCGTATGAAACGAGGGTGTACTTTATCACACTCGTTTCTCTCATCTGGGTTTTCTGGTTCCTGTATACTGTATGAACCTGTACTTGTTCTCTGTATTTGTTATTTGTACCTGTTCTCTGTATTGGTTGATGTCGTTTGGAGGGTTAAGTCCAACGACCATTCTATGACCTTTGAGCTCAGTGCCGGGGGCTAGTTACTCGAGTCGAGCCGGCAAGGGCTGGTCGATTAGATAACAAACAACGGTAGTCCCCTTCTAGGAAATCTCTGGGTAATGAAGACTCTGGATTTCCGGTATACTCGAGTATTACCAACCACTGTAACTGTGAGGTGTTCGGGCCCGGTATGGGGTTGTTTGGTGGACGGAATCGGCGTAAAGGGTGTTCTACTGGACGGGTTACTGTATTTGAAAGTTGACGGAGTGTCAACTACTATTTGATCAAGCTCCGGTGAAGCAATGGGAACTTTGGCTCCTGAGAGCCACCTGTATCCTTTCCATTTGAAGTGTTTATTCATTTCCCTATCTGGTGTATAACTGCATGATTGATACGTGAAATGCCATGATTCGTGACTACTTGTACTTTTGGTACCTCATTGAGCGTAAGCTCACCCCCTTCCCGTTATCTTTGTTTTCCTTACAGGGAACAACACTTTTGAACTGTGATTTTGAAGAAAGGGTCGAGCTAGTGTAAATGTTCTTTTGTTATGCTCTTTTGTAATTAAAACCCTAATTGTTTTAATCAAGTATCACGTTTTACTTTGTAAAGTTTTCTATATATGTTTGTATTTGTTGAGATGCTAATTGTAACAATTGGGCGATCGGACGAGCGCGGCATTTGTGCAAGGAAAGAAAATTTCTGGTAGGAACTGTTCATCGGAATCCGGTCGAGTATCCGGCCAGTTCTTGGCCGGATATCTGGCCGGATTTGCAGGGGATTTGGAGGATTTTGGGTTGAGCTACTGCCTCCAATCCGGCCAGGAATCCGGCCGGGTATCCGGCCAGAAACCGGCCGGATTGTGACGTGGCAGTCACTGTTCATTTTTAGATTCATTTTTCGTTTTTGCATTTCTTGGTCGTCAATACATGTAATCGTTATATTTCATTCGGAACGTTTTCGTTGTGTGTGATCGGTTTAGTAGTCTCCGAGAGTTTGTTTTCTTTGGGTTCTATCGCGCGAAGTCTAGGGTTTGCGAGGGTTCGACTTCGTAGTCCTGACGAGAGCTGGGCAGGCGGTCCGCCAAACCCTTTGGTTCGCCTTAGGGGAAGGTGGGGCTGTCACTGTTGGTATCAGAGCCACGTCGCGGGGTCTCTGCGCGGAGTGATCTTGGGTCAAGCGATGTTATGGTCCTGATTGTGTGAATAAGTGTAAGGGACTAAGTGCTCTTCTTGGATGTAAGCTATGAATTATGAGCCGTTATAGGTTTCCAATCTTTCTCAGAATACTTGGGGACAATAGTTATGTACGTCAGGTAGGAATCTCTAATATGGGTGACTTACTCTTGGGACCGGCCGGCTCGAGTTGTGAATTACCTTATTGTGGATTCTTGTACTTGAGTACTCGATAGTGAGAACGCTAGAATAAAGGCCTGTAGTTTGATTGTACTTGAGGTGAGTTTAGCGGCAAGAGTCAAAGTGCAGAAGATTCAATATTTGATCTAGTAATTGGACTGATCGGGGGGGATTGGATCTAAGAATGTTATCATAGACGAACCTAGTAATGGTCTGACTGGGGTTTCTATAGAGGGTGACCGGATTGTAGTATACGTCGAGAAATTCGTACCGAAGATCTATTTCGTTTCTATGAACGTGAGGACTATATAAGTGATTATTTGATTTGAGATGATCTGACTGCAACGATATAAGTATCTATACCTCGTTTTGTATATCTGATACCCGTAGCTTGATTTTCGAAGAACGACTCTTGTTTATGCTTCCTTGATCCCTATTCCCTAATACCAACGTATGAACTTGGTTTGATTACTATTGTACCGAGAGTGGAAGTTTTGGAATTAGATAGGGAGATGTTTTGTTTAAAGCACGGATGTGGCATAAGGGTTGAACTTTTGATGTGTGAGGTATGCTTTAAGGTTTTGTTATGTACATGAGTGATACGTGGCATAGTATGCCTTAACCATGTTCTATTTTCTCGCCTATTTATTAGAAATATCTCCGTTTGATTTTCCGTGGTGGGATTGGGAGTGAAGGACTTAACAGTTATATGATTTGAGTGCCACTTGAACTTAGATCCACTTGTGCTTAGTTACTTATTATGATCCCTTGATTTCCTGGCAGGCTATCACTCAAATTCCAGAGAATCCGTGTGATGGCACATTGGGTTGATATGTATAAGGAAATTGAGACTCTTCGAAACGCAATAGAGGTCCAAACGAAATTGGCCGAGTACTGGGAAGGGCGATGGAAACATGAGTATTCGGAGAAAATTGAGCTCTTGCACAAGAACATAGAGCTGAAAAGAAAATACGAAGGAATTTCCGAAGAGGCTTTAGCAATGGCACAAGTTAATACTTTTACGGAGATTCCGGAGAAAGTCCAAAGGGCAGAAATTGCAAGAGCACAGGTGAAAACCTTCCATGCAAAGAAAAGAGGTGCATCTAGTAACATACTTGAGGAACCTAGGGAAAAGATAACGCCCTCCAAGGTACAAAAAGTGAACCATTTCTCTCATCCACCTTGGACATTTGGAGCCCTATTTGGAGGAGGACAACTAGGAGGCACCTCACAAGGAGATCAAACCTCAACCCCTCCCTTATCTTGTGGCTATTGTGGAAAAATCAACCATACTGAGGAGAGTTGTTGGAAGAAAAGGAGAAAATGCCTGCGATGTGGGAGCGCCGAGCATCGAATCGCTAATTGTCCGGCTCTATTACGAAAAGGGAAAAAGACCCAGGAATCGACCAAGACCCACCCTGGACTGTCGAAAGGGGAAGGGACTGAATTGAAGGTATCGGCTCGGGTGTATGCCCTAGAACAACGTCAGGTCCCTGACTCGTCTGAGGGCGTAGAAGGTACGATACCCGTGTCCCACCGTTTAACTAAGATTTTGATAGATCCTAACGAAGAGAGAATTTCGAGGACGAAATTCTTTAAGGGGGAGAGAGTGTGAGAACTCGAGGAAGACAAAAAATCCGATTTTAGGGTTTTAGGGTTTTATCGATTTTCGTGCACACATTTTTTTTATTTTCTTTATTATATTCATTTTACATATATTTTATAAGTAAATATAGTTTTTAAACCATTTTTCTAGTATAAGTGAGTTCACGAGAAAATTGGAGCGAATAGCGGAGGTGGGACCCGCTAGTGCGTTAAGTGAGAGAAATTCGGCCAATTAGGTTAAGTTGTGCAGTAAGGCATTAAATTACTGAGTGCTAAGAGATAATTAGAGGTTGGTTAGATGCTTGGTCATTAGTGAGCTAAAGGATAAGGAAAAGATCAAAAAAAAGGTGACACGTGTCGCGAGGGGATTGGGCCAAGTTTTGCCTAACTTTCTTACAACTTTACTAAAAGCTAAATTTGACCAAAATCATCTTCATTCTTGATGCTTCTTGGCCGAAAATATTGAGGGAAAAGAAAGGAAAGAAAGCTTCAACTTCTCTTCCAAATTCTTGTCCAAATCTCAAAATCCAACCGATAAAACTTCGAATCTCTCCGTAGAAACCGCTTATTAAGGAAGATCAAAGGTGCTTGTGGAGTGATTTTGCAAAGGAAAGCCCTAAGTTGCTATCTTTCTTGGTGATTAAGGTATTTTGCTTGGAACTTCATTTTTGTCCATAAGAATGGTGAATTAGTGGTTGATAACGATTAAGGAGCTTGTTTTATGGGTGATTGTGTGGATTAAAGTGAAGTTTAGTGAATTTCTTATTTTTTGGGAATTTTTCTGATTTCATATGATAATCATAGTTGACTTGGATTGATGGCTTAAAATGGTGTAAGTTGGATTTATTATATGTTAATTGTGGTGAATTGCGGAAAATTCCAGCTTAGGGTTTCTATATGGAAGTAATCTGCCCTGTTTTTGCACTGTATGTTCGACCTTGAGAGAGACCGAATCAGCCCTTGCTCTAAACATGAAAGTTGTAGGTATTTGAGTTAGCTAGCTACTGGTAAAATTTCAGCTCAATCGGAGCACTGTAACTTGTGAAATGACCAAAATACCCTTGACTGCCCACAAGCCTTGTTTCTCGGACAGTTTTCTGTTCTCTCTGGAATTTCAATTTTTGACCATGAAAATGCATGATTTGGCTTTGGAGGTCTTCATAGGAAATGTAGGTATATGTCTTGGCTTCGAAACGCCATAAGATTCGTCTCAATCGGACAAGTGTAGCTTCAGTTGTGGTTGTTATGCCGAAAGGTGCGTGGAACTTGATGATTCCAGAATATTCTTTGCTTGACCTAATATTTGTAACTTAAGGTGTGGAGTAATTGTGATTGATTTTGGAGCTATCAATTGGCTCATTTGAAGGGTATTGTGGCCCTCATTAGATGTGTTTTACTGCCTATGAATTGTATGTGTAATTGTGGTTGGTTTGAGTTGGAATTTGGTGTTGTTTGTAGGATGGAAAAGTAAGTAAAAACAAGGGAAGTGCTGTCAAAATTTTCGCAGGAACCTTTGAGCAGTCTTGGGAAATTTGCTATATCTGGTTGTAGAAATATCAGAATTGAGTTCCGTTTGTTGCGTTTTAAACTAGACTCATAGGACTATAAACCGTAAAAATTTCAGACCCTGTTTCTGTTTGTACGAATTATAGTGATTTTTCAAAGTTGACTGAAATTACATACCTGTTCTGTCTTGGACTGGATGAAGCTGCGTTTTGAGGCTCGAATTTGACCGACTTGTAGTATGAATCTTAAAAATGTGTCTTCTGAGAAATTTTACCCCTTTGAGTGTATTTTCCGACGGTATAAATTTTATTAATTTTGGACTTAAGAATCGTGAGATATGATTTTTCAAGTGATGGCGCGCAAAACTGGAAAATCCTGTTTTCCTCGAATTGGTCCTACTTTCATTTTGCACTTTAAATTTGGAGTTAGTAGATCATTGTAGGCATGGTTTTGGGTAGAAGCGAAGGGTTTTGGATCGTTCATGTCTTGAGGACCAACTACTACTACTTTTTCACTCCACAACTACACTTTTGTATTGCTTTGGGTAATTTACTTGGTTAGGCATATGACTCGTAATCGAGTCTCAATTGTTTTACCTTGGTGGTTTAGGACGTGCCGGTGATCCGCGTACTTCGGGAGGAAACGTTTGAAGTTGTTTGTGTGAACTGGTGAGTGTACCATTCCCTGAAATTGGTGCTTATCTGATTCATCTGAACTTGCAACTTGATTATCTGTGACTTTTGTATACTTCGTATGAAACGAGGGTGTACTTTATCACACTCGTTTCTCTCATCTGGGTTTTCTGGTTCCTGTATACTGTATGAACCTGTACTTGTTCTCTGTATTTGTTATTTGTACCTGTTCTCTGTATTGGTTGATGTCGTTTGGAGGGTTAAGTCCAACGACCATTCTATGACCTTTGAGCTCAGTGCCGGGGGCTAGTTACTCGAGTCGAGCCGGCAAGGGCTGGTCGATTAGATAACAAACCACGGTAGTCCACTTCTAGGAAATCTCTGGGTAATGAAGACTCTGGATTTCCGGTATACTCGAGTATTACCAACCACTGTAACTGTGAGGTGTTCGGGCCCGGTAGGGGGTTGTTTGGTGGACGGAATCGGCGTAAAGGGTGTTCTACTGGACGGGTTACTGTATTTGAAAGTTGACGGAGTGTCAACTACTATTTGATCAAGCTCCGGTGAAGCAATGGGAACTTTGGCTCCTGAGAGCCACCTGTATCCTTTCCATTTGAAGTGTTTATTCATTTCCCTATCTGGTGTATAACTGCATGATTGATACGTGAAATGCCATGATTCGTGACTACTTGTACTTTTGGTACCTCATTGAGCGTAAGCTCACCCCCTTCCCGTTATCTTTGTTTTCCTTACAGGGAACAACACTTTTGAACTGTGATTTTGAAGAAAGGGTCGAGCTAGTGTAATGTTCTTTTGTTATGCTCTTTTGTAATTAAAACCCTAATTGTTTTAATCAAGTATCATGTTTTGCTTTGTAAAGTTTTCTATATATCTTTGTATTTGTTGAGATGCTAATTGTAACCATTGGGCGATCGGAATCCGGCCGAGTATCCGGCCAGTTCTTGGCCGGATATCTGGTCGGATTTGCAGGGGATTTGGAGGATTTTGGGTTGAGCTACTGCCTCCAATCCGGCCAGGAATCCGGCCGGATTGTGACGTGGCAGTCACTGTTCATTTTTAGATTCATTTTTCGTTTTTGTATTTCTTGGTCGTCAATACATGTAATCGTTATATTTCATTCGGAACGTTTTCGTTGTGTGTGATCGGCTTAGTAGTCTCCGAGAGTTTGTTTTCTTTGGGTTCTATCGCGCGAAGTCTAGGATTTGCGAGGGTTCGACTTCGTAGTCCTGGCGAGAGCTGGGCAGGCGGTCCGCCAAACCCTTTGGTTCGCCTTAGGGGAAGATGGGGCTGTCACACCCAACATAAAGCTACTTTCTTCCAATCTTCCCTCACAAGCTACAACACACCAAACCCTCTTCTTTCTCTCCATAGTCAGCCGAACCTCAAGAGGAAAAAGGGAAGAAGACAACTCCATTTCTTTGGCTCCAATCTTGCTCCAAAACTTCATCTAATCTTCTAGTTCTTGGAGATTCATCTTAGCTTGAAGAAAGGCAACATCTTGTGGTGGTTCTTGGAGAGTTTTTAGTGGGAAAAATCTGACTTCATCAAGGGTTTAGTTGCTTGGAAGGTATAAACATCTCCCACCACAACTCTTGTTTTCTTGTTTCATTTCTTGGCTTTGAAGCTTGTAGCCTCCTTCTTGTTGTTGTTGGTTGGATTTGGTTGGTTGAAGTGGGCTCTATGAACTCCCACCTTGGTTATATGAGGGCTGCCATGATGTCTATGGGTGTTTTAGAGTGTTTGTGATGAGTTTTAATGGTAGAAACTAGAAGAGGAAAAAGAAAGAGAGAAATCGAGAGGAGAGGGAGAGAGCTGGCCGAAACTGTCCTGCTGTTATCTTGCTTGTATTTTCAAAATTTTGTTGGTTATTTGGTTGTTAAATTGAGTGATATATGTTGTGTTATGTGTGTAGAGTATATCTACCAAAAATCGTTTCAATTGGTTGCTCAAAACTAGAGTTTTCGAAAAGAAAGAAATCTGGAAATGGTAATCTGGGCAGCCGAACAATACCTCTTTGTTTGAACGTATCTCGCTGTACACAAGTCAAAATTGAGTGCCATTGGAATCATTCAAAACTAGACATTCATATCTTTCCAACGGTATAAAAATCACCCACTAGTTCATTTTGAGTCATCCGTAGTGATTCGGCAAAGTTTGCTGTCCTATTCTGATTGTCTGTCCGAGAGGAATGGAGAAGCTGCATCTTGTGGCTCTATTTTCTCTCACTTACGAACTGATTTTGAAAGTTATTCCTTCTGATGAAGTGTGGAATTTTGAACCTAGTTTCCAACGCCACCAACTATTCTTAATTTGAACCTGTATTGAGTGAGATGTGGCCTGATTTTGAAAGTGCAACAAAGCTGGAAAACTGGAAAGTTTTTCCCTTCTTGCTGGCCGAATGGTCAGGTTTGATGTGAGATGTTTTGTCTAGAATTTTTATGTCAATTGCTTTTTCAATTGATTATTAAATGTTTATAGGACCTTGGTTTCAAAAATGGATCGATTTGGGACTGATTTCATTGTGCAAAATGTTTGGAAAAGAAAGGAAAGCATGAGTGACAGATTAGCCTTGAGAATTTCCTAAACTTTGGTAGTTTTGTTAACTGCCTTCCCACGTGAGTTTTTGCGTAAAATTTGATAGAGAGGTAGTCCACTTATGGAAGTTTAATTGTACCAAATTTGGTGGAATTTAAATACCATTTCGATACCTAAATAATGCCCCAAAGATGGCTCTTCAAATCTGGAAATTCACTGTCACGTAGTGAAAATCAACCGACTTTGAACTGTTATATCTTGTTGCTCAAAACTCCAAATTTAGTTCCATTTATTGTGTTTGAAACCTTGTTTGGAACTCTTATTGTGTTATGAATTTCAAAGGTTGATTCCTTTTCTATGAATTTTGCCGAATTTTCAAATATCGCCGAAAAACTAGACTGGCCCTGTCTTGCTTGTTTAAATCAGCAACTTTGAGCTGAAAAATGAATGCTTTCAGTTTGGAACCATGTAAAAGTGTCTTTTAGGAACTTTTAGTACTTTGGATCTAGTTTCCAACGGTATAAAGTTTTCCATTTTTGGACATACGGAACTCAAGATCTGATTTTACCAAGTTTGTCACGCAAATCTGAAATTTTGATTTATTAGAAAATGAACTTTTAAGAACTTTCCACATTCCTTTGCAATTGTAGGACTGTTTTAGGTGTAATTTCATGGTTGAATACATGGTTCCTTTGGAATTTTAAACTTTCATTTCAAATCTTGGTTTCCGAAGGTTAAACCTCTCTTAATGCATTTTCTTGGTTGTTCCACTTTCTTGGTTAGTGCGACCTTATTTTTGTACTTGAAAAATGAACTTCAAACCCTAGTTTTGTGCCTCAATTTCCATGAGTTGAAACCAAAAAAAGGAGCTTTTTGACTAGAATAATTCTTGGTGAATTTCACTAGTTTCATACTTGAACCTTGGAACCTTAACTTTGATATTTTCTATGAAAATGAGTGGAGTTTAAATGAGTTTTTAACTCCATTAGTTGGATAATGTGCATGCTCTTTGCCTTTTAAGGTTTGGACATGAGACTTAAAGTTTTGGGAAATGAAAACCATTTACCCTTTTCCTCGATTTTCGTGCTGAAAGTGAAAATGGTACTTTCTCTTGGATATGAGATTACTTACCACGACTTGAATTAAAAACCACCTTCGAGCTCTCTTGAGCATTATTTTAACGATTTAGTTAGAAGAGCTTCTTTAATTTAGCTCAAACTTGTGACCTTGAGAGTGAGTAGTGAGAAAATGTCTTTCTTTTAACCTTGGTCGAGCACCTAGGTAACTATGATTGTATACGTCTCAGGTGGTCACGAGGACTTCGAAGAGCTCGTTTGACTTCTCGTTTCACTCTTATTTTGCCCTTGGCTAGTGGTGAGTGTCAAGTGCATGTTAAATGCTTATGTGATTGAAATGATAATTGTACAAGTGTTATACATGATACGTAAACTTGCCGAGATGAAGGTGTACTTTATCGCCCTCGTCCTCTCTCTCCTTTAATTATGTGATACTTGTTACATGAATACATATGATTGGTAATTGTACATAAATATGTTTAACTCGTCAGCTCTGAGCGGATGCATGTACCAGACCAATTCGGGTGGGAGGTACCTCTCATGTCGACTTAGAACCATAAACAATTCTGAACGGATGTATGTACCACACCAATTCGGGTAGAAGGTACCTCTTACACCGTCTCTGTGCTATAATTGCTTATCGAAGCGATAGCATGTACCACACCAATTCGGGTGGGAGGTACCTCTCATGTCGACTTAGAACCATAAACAATTCTGAACGGATGTATGTTGTGACGGCCCCGCCTCCCCCTAGGGCGAACCGAAGGGTTCGGCGGACCGCCTGCCCATCTCTCACCAGGACTCGATCACTCTTTTCGAACAAAATAAAATATAACCTCGAGGAAGACGAAAACAATTCTCAAACTTGAAACATTTATACTTACATTTATCCAATCTCAAATGGTAGTACAAATCCAAAAGAGACAAAAGGTCTTAGTTCCCAGTACACCCAACCCCAATCAAGCACTAGAACTAAAACGAACGCAAAATAATCCAAAAGGACTAGACTATACTATACAAGTCTCTTGTCCTTGCTCGCAACCCCTATAAGGAAGACAAACGGCGTGGAATGAGCTAAAAGCCCAGCGAGATTCTATATATATAACCAAACAATTAAACAAGAACATTAGGCACGTAATAACAAGTAATCCAGATAACATTTACGATATAAAGCAAGAGTAACACATTCATTAAAAAGGATACATGGAGCCATTCGTTCGTTCGTTCATCGACCATTTCCTCATTCCTTCAATCGTTTAGAAAAAATTTCATTTGAAATTGAAAATCCCTCCGTCAATCTTGCCATTCATTCATTCATTTCGTTCTCCCCATTCTAGCCAGTGCACTGGCCAGTCCTCCCAACTACGTGGTCATACTCGAGTATACCAAACATTCACATTCACCCAGGGTCACTAATCGCCCGACCGAGTCCGCTTCTGGCTCGAGTCGACCAGTAACAAAGGGCAAGGGCCCAGTTCAGCCAGAAGGCTTACATTTATGCACAAGTAACCTTTAATTATTCAATCATTGAAAATTTCACGTTCGTTTAGGTCTAGTGCGATAAAGTACACACTCGCCTAGCAAAAATCGTTTTAGCAATCATTGAGAACATTTAACATTTAATCAAGTATTCCAACTAGCCACATAGTCAATGAAACATAACGTACATCAATTCTTATTAGGGTAACAATTCAAATAGTCACATCAAGTCACATAGTCATTAGAAACAAAACGTATATAGAACACTCACCTATACAAGCAAAATAACGTCCAAAATTCCTTCCGGCTAACACTCCTAATCACCAAGAAACCCTAAGAATAATCATAAGAAAGTATTATTTAAGAGCATTGAAAAATAACTAAGGCTCGAAACTTCAACATTTCGTTTAACGAGAAACAAATAATTGAAACTTATTTAGGGACTATTCGTAAAACCCTTGCTCACTTTCCAAACGGTGAAATTTAAAGCCATTATATGTGAAAAATGCCATTTGGGTCAAAGAAATGAAGAAAACATATTTCCATTAGTTGTAAATTCCAAGGGTACAAGTTTCGGCTGAAATTCGCTTTATATACCTTCACAAAAGGAAACTTGAATAACCTAGACAAATCGAGTTAGATTCGTCCTCAAAGTCTTACTCAAGATAAGCGTAATTCTACTTAAACCTCAAGTACAAATTTGGGCAGCATGCCCTTTGTGTTTACCAAATTTCCAGCCATTTATGGCTTCCTTATTTTTCCTTAATTCAGCCCCACAATACACACAAGTAAGGTCACCACAATAGCCCTTCCATTAGGCTCCAAAACCATCCAAGAACAACACAAGTGCGAAAGTACAAGCAAATATCACTTTTGAAGATAAAAGCTAAATGGCAGATTTGACATCTCGTAGCATTTTAATCATAACTAGAGCTATGGTTATCAAATCGGGGTAAATGTTATACCATTTCGAAGCTAAGACAGAGGGGAACAACTTTCATGAAGGTCACTTAACCTAATTTATAGTTTATCTAAGTTGAATTTGCCAATTACAGATCCAGAAGTTCATGATCAGTCTGGTTGTCAGCACTAACTTTAACCGGCAATAACGCAGGCTACACAATTCCGTTTTGGGTGTTTTTAGAGGCGTTGGAAAGCTAGAACATAGGGCTACAATTCTTATGAAGATACCGCAACCCAGTTCTCAACCTAACCTAGTAAATGTTACCCAAACAGCTCCAGAGTTTCCAGTTCGAAGCTCACTGTAAAAGTCATCTAGCAGTCCTGACTAATTCAATCATATCGCAGCACACACAACTCAGATTTAGTTGATTCCAAAGCCATTCGAAAGCTAGAATACAAGGTTACAATTTGTAAGAAGGCATCAAAAGCTAATTTATTCATCTTCCTAGCCAAACGAGCCAATTACAGAGGCCGTTATCATTTTCGGACAGAAACAGGGAAGCAGGGGTAAATTAGTCATTCACAAGCTACCCTGCTCCGATTGAGCTGAACATTTACAGGCATAATCTACATTCAATTCTCTACAACTTTCATGTTTTGTGCTAAGGCTAATTCAGCCCCCAACATGTTCGAATTTTCAGACTAATTTCGGACAGAAATCTTGACAGAAAATGAATACTTGAAGTTCATTCAAATTCCACCCAATCAAACGAATTTCCAGCCATCCAAATCAGTTCCTAGCTAATTATATTCAACTTCCAATCATCAATCATAAGTTTCACCACAAGAATCAAGAGTTAGGAACTAGTTACCTCAAAGAAAATGGTAGCTTAGACTTTCCTCCTCCAAAACAACTCCACCAAAGTCCTTAGACTCCCTTAGTAATCACTTGTATGGAAGGGTTTCAAATTTGGTTGGTTAAAACTCAAGATTCAAGTGAGTTTGGAAGCTAAAATTGGAAGAGCTCTCTCTTGTTTTTCTTCACCAAAGGGCCGGCCAAAAGGGTGCAAAATGGAATGAATTTTTTGGTCAAAATTTGTTTTAATAAAGGTTAATATCTTGGGTCAAAAGTCCATCATCCAATGGAAGCATGACACTTGGCATCTTGAAGGTTCCAAACTTATCTTCTCTCCTCCAATAATTCATTTAGCTTATTAACCACTAATTACCTCCTAATACTATGGAAAATAATATCACTTAATATTTCGTCACGTAATCGGCAAAAATTATATCGCACTAGCGGGTCCCACATCAAAAAATGCACTTCGAATTCACGTACATTAACTTATACTAGGAAAATGATTTAAAATTGTACTGACTTGTAAAATGTATAAAACATTTAATATTTTCAAAGGACAGTATAAAAGGTAGGCAAAAAATAAAATAATAATTGAAAATGTGAAAATTTTTCGGGTTCTCACATATGTACCACACCAATTCGGGTGGGAGGCACCTCTCATACCGTCTCAGTGCTATAATTGGTTCTCGAAGCGATAGCATGTACCACATCAATTCGGGTGGGAGATACCTCTCATGTCGACTGAGAACCATAAACAATTTTAAGTCGATTGGAGCGATGTCTCATCGACCACTTATACTTCTGGGGGGCACCCCAACCCATTGGCCAACCATGTAACTTGAGCCGGCGAGAGCTCCCGTATCCTTATTGAGTGTGTCTATTTTAAATTGTGAATTGCTTGAATGTTATAGTTTTAATTCTCGCATAAGTGCTATTGCTACTTGAACTATGTGTTTGCATGTTTTTTTCTTGGCCTCACTGAGCGTTAGCTTATCCCATTCCATTTGTTATTCCTTAACAAGAGAGTGATGTGAAGGACGTGATTGGAAGATACTAGTGAAGGCTAGTCTTTTGTATAGTTTGGTATTTTGTAACTGACCTTTGGGGAAATGTAAGATTTGAAACTCGATGTAGTTGACTTGAGATTTGTATCCTTGGACGTACTTGTGAAATGAAATATTGTAGTCGTGTTATTATTTTGGCATATTTAGATGTAATCATTGGAAATTGATCTGTTTGTCATTTAAGGACTGTAGTGAGTCCCGGCGAGAGTTAGGCAGGCGGTCCGTCGAACCCTTTGGTTTGCCTTAAGGAGAGGTGGCGTCGTCACAAAACTCAAGTTTTGTGCAACCATTCGATGCGATTTTAAAAGGCACTTTGTACACACAATATACAACATATATCCATCAATTTAACAGTCAACCAAGCATCAAAACTTCGAAACTAAAACAGAACAACATGACCAGAATTTCGGCCAGCTTCCTTTCGCAACTTTCCTTCGATTTCTCTCCACTTTCTAACCATAATAATCTCATTCATTACATAAACAACCATAATCAAACAATGAAGGCTCAAGTCAGCTACCTAGAAGCCTCATCAAGACAGCTAGCCTATGATTTAAAGCGAGATAAATGGTTCCTCAAGTCCGCTAGCCTATAAACGCGATTAGGGTTTCAAACCCATGAAGATTAACCGTTAAACTTTGGATAATTGGAAAGATTAAAAAGATGAAGTGATTACCCTTTAAACCCTAGATGAAGACCAGATTTTTCCACCAAAAATCACCAAGATACTTCACAAGACGGCTTCTTTCTCCAAGCTAGAGTGAAATCCAAGTGGTTTGTGAGTTGCATGAAGAAAAGTGAGCAAACTTGGAGCCAAAGAATGGAGTTTCTTTCTTCCCTGCTTTCTTTCCCTAGGCTAGCCGAAAATGAGAGATGGTGAGGGAGTGTTGGTGGTTTGAATTGTGAAACTTGGAGAGAAAGAATGAAGAAAAGTAGCCATTAAGTTTTGCCAAAAGTCAACTTTCAATAGTGACTCGATAGGGTTTCGTACTACCACTTTCTCTCTCATTTGATACACTCTTACACTAATCCTCCACGGTAATTCCTCTAACATTTTAATTACTCATACTTACGAGTCTAATACTAATTCCTCAAATCTCCAATTAATCGGACCGGCGTGACTTACGAGAAACTATCGACGCGCGTGCGGAAAAAGCTTAATTTGAACTCACTCACCTTTAATCCCTCAATTAACTTTTCTTAGTCTACTATTGATCATTCTTAATTCTCCAAGATTATTGCACTCTCGGATCAAATATTACCTCGAAAAACGTGTATTCGCTATTCCTTACTGAACGAGTCGCAGAAAAATGAAATTTGCTAATGGGACATTTTAAAAATATAAGTGAGACCTTGTTCTCTGTAAATAGATTTAAAATGGTTGAAAGAAATTATTCGGAATAAACGGTTGAATAAATAATTAAATAAGCCAGTAAAATAAAATAAATGTAAGTAAAATTCGGGTCCTCACAGTTTCCATATAGATGCAAATCTAAATTTAAAGAAGATATCAAAAAGGGCAAAATGTCTATCCAAGGTCTAATTGGTACCAATCATATTAATTGTGAGGTCCAAAATAATTTCTTGAAGGCGTCACGAGTATGCGAAAATGAGACTGAAAAGGAATAAAATTTATAATATATATATAGAAGTATGCATGACCAAAAAAATTGGAATGGAACATAATGGGTATGGGAGACAAAGAAACTCGCAACACAATTTTTTTTTCTTATAGGGGGATTAATAGAGTATTTAAGCTAAAAAACTATAATCACCCATTTTCCATATTCGAAAAGTGACTCTTCTAACATAGGCAAACAAATGAACTAACTTATTTTTCTAATTTTCTAAATAAAATGCGAATCTAAATAATATGACTTATGCATATAGGGATAAGGGAATAATCCAAGAGGAAATATCATGCAAATGAGAAAAGTTGTCTAAAATAGGAAAATGCATGAAAATGCAATGAACGACACACAAGAGATGAATCTTAAGCGTGGATAACCTAAGAGTCTAGCATTGGACTAACCCATTTTTAGATATCTTCACTAACATTGGACTAACAAGAAAGCGGAAGGAAAAATTACAACTAGCACTGGACTAGTGTAATGACGTCATGCATTCATTATCTATAATAAAGCATGTAAAGCATGAATTAAAACAAGTAAATAAATATGAGCATATACAACACATAATACATAAGCATAATATCTAAATGCATAATCCAAAAAAATGTGAATAAAGCATATAAGCACATAAGTCACATAAACACACAAAACCTATCTATTACAATTGGAAATCTAACTACAATCTAAAATGGAGAAGTGTAATATTTTTTTTTTTGGCTAACCCCGTCCACGGGGAGGGACGCCACCCCCATTTTTATTCATTAAAAACCGAACTACAAGGGAACTCAATTTTGAGCAAGTTCTAGAGTTTTTTTACCTTCCTAACCAAAGGCACTCCCATGCTATCTAGGCGAAGCCCCCCACGAGCCAATCACGGCCACTCACTCCAATGCACATACAGCTTGATCTCCTGGTGAGGATGCGCTACCCCGACATTGGCCAGCAGATCCGCCACCTGATTGGCCTCCCTGAAGCAATGTGAGAACCTAGTCGGTACGTCAATCAACTTCCATATTTGCTGGGCCACCTACCGAATCCGCCACGGGCACTGTATCCGACGTTGAAGAACCCCCACCAAGATTAGGGAGTCTAACTGAACACTAATATTTGTAATCCCCCTCTGAGCACATATTCGAAGACCTGTCAAGAGAGCCAGTGCCTCAGCCTGGGGACTAGTCCCCTCCCCAAAGAAAGCTGAGAAACCCACTAGGGGGCGTTCGCCCGTAGCACTCCACCGCCACCACAAATCCCAGGATTACCTTTGGAGCAACCATCGGTGTTCAAAGTGACTCTTCCCCCCATTCCCCTAGTTTCCAGTAAACCAGCATGAAGCCAAACCTCCGGCCTGTCTGAAGCGACCAGTCGTACAACTGCATAAATGACCGAACCCCAATATGTTCCTAAAATGGCCCTTAAGCAGCAATGTAGTCTCCAAAAAGATGGCCTAGCAGATAGAAGCGGAATGCGGCGTGATCGCTTCGAAAAGTGCTCTGTTTCTAGCTTTCCAAAGATGCCAGCATACAAGGCTCGAAAGAATGTAGTAGAGCACCTGCTGCCTCTGCGAGGCGGGGGAAGCCAACCACCAAGAGGCCATTCGGCCCCGCACAGAGGGGCCTAAGCTAATGCCGCACAGCCCTCCAAAGTACACCCAAACCTCCGTAGCAAACTGGCCCGTTGCAAAAACATGCTCTAGCATTTCAACCGACGCGTACGGGCAACACCCACACTTGGAAGGACCATGGAACCCCACCGTAAGGAGCACGTCATCTAAGGGCAGGCGTCCCGAGAGTAGTCGCACCATGAAGAATGACACTTTCAACGGAATTGGAGGCTGCCAGACCCTAGAAAACATAAGAGAAGTGTTACGTACCTGATGAACCTCTTGGAAGGCCGATGCCAAGGAGAACTGCCCAGACCTCGCAGCCATCCACACCACCTCATTCGCCCGCTGCTCTGCAGGGACCGGTGTACCCAAAATAGCCGGTATAACCTCCTGTGGAAGAACTTGACCCAGCGACTGCACGTTCCAACGACCCTGACTGATGAAGTCACGAAAGGAAAGATCGAAAACCATAGGAACACGCAGGAACAACGCACCACTACCCAACCAATTGTCGTACCAAAAGTGACACGACCCATCCTGTATCAGCCACAGCATAGAAAGCTCTACCTGGCAGCTGACGTCCAGCATCCGTCTCCAAGTTGCTAAAGCCAACGGCGTACTTCTCTCGACAATACTTCTCTCGCATAAATATTTCTCCAAGTTGCTGAACTCCCCGACAATACTTCTCTCGCATAAACGCAGCCCAAAGCGAAGAACCTGTCCGAAACTTCCACCATAGCTTATATGAGAAGGCTGTATAGACATCCCGAAGCCGTCGGAAACCCACCCCACCTTCCTCAGGCGGGTAACACAATTTAGACCATCCGACCCAATGGTACTTCAAACCTAACTCCGAGGACCCCCAGAGGAAGTTGGCACACGCTCGCTCTATAGCGCAGAATACCGCTTTGGGCATCACTGCAGCCGAAAGCGAATGAGTTGGGATAGCATAAAGCACATGCTTAACCAAGGTGATTCTCCCCCCTGCCGATAAAAACTTCGATTTCCAGGACAAGATTCTCCCAAGAACACTTTGACTTACCTCCGCAAAATATGTCGTTTTACACCGCCCAACATATAGGGGGAAGCCTAGATACCGAGTGGGAAACACCTGACGGGAGAACCTCGTAATACGTTCAATAACCCGACATCTCGAACTGGGTAAGGACGGGTGAACCAAGTAGCCACTCTTTTGAGCGTTGAGCAATTGACCCGATGAGCGCTGGTACATGTCCAGAACCCCCATAACTCGGCGAAGAGAAGCGGTGGACCCATTAGCCAAAATTAGCACGTCATCCGCAAATGCCAGATAGGTTACCCCAGGACAAGCCTGAGGTACCCTAAACCCCTGGAAACCCGGTTGAGCTGCAAGGTTGTTCAACCCTCGCGATAAGACTTCCGCTCGTATGGCAAACAAGGCTGGGGATATTGGATCCCCTTGGCGAAGCCCCTTGCTGGATTTAAAGAACCCGTACGTCGCCCCATTAACCATAACCGAAAACCAGACATTTGAAACCAAATGCCAGGTCATATCAATAAAGCACTCACCGAAACCAAACTTCCGCAAAACTCTAGTAAGATGAAGTCACGATACTCGGTCATAAGCCTTGGCCATATCCAGTTTTAGTGCTACGTTCCCCCCTCTCGACTTTTTACCAATGCCTGCTATAACTTCCTGAGCCAACAGGTAGTTCTCCATGAGATTCCGACCCCGGACAAACCCTGACTGCTGGGGAGAAACAATTTTCGGCAGCAAAGCCGCTACCCTATCGGACAAAAGGTGCGAAAGCACCTTATTAATGAAGTTGCAAAGGCTTATAGGCCGAAACTTGGAGAAATCCTGTGGGTTTGGGATCTTCGGGATGAGAACAATGGAGATCGAGGTAATAAACCGTGGTAACTCTGCCCCACAGAAAAAGGTCACTACAGCATGATACACATCCTTGGCAATAATATCCTATGCATAGGTAAAGAACTTACCTGTAAAGCCGTCTGGGCCCGCCTCACTGTCCCCATCCATGGCATACACCACCTGTTTCACCTCCTCCATCGAAGGGATACCCTCCAGGGCTAGGTTGTCCTCCCGCGAGATCAGAGACGGGATGACCTGAAGCAACTCAGAGCTGGGAACCTCGGCCTCGGAATATAAGGCAGAGAAATATCGAATAGCCTCAGAGGAAATATCCTCATCACCCTCTACCCAAGTACCCTCCACAGTCTTAATTCGATGAATCATGCTTCGCACCCGCTTTTGCTTAACAGTCGCATGAAAAAACTTGGAATTCCGGTCCCCATGTGAAAGCCATTTGACACGAGCATTTTGACTCCAAAACCGCTTCTCTATAGCCAACGCATGCCGGTACTCCGCCTGCGCCCGTTGGAGCTCAATGAGAGCCCCCTCCGAGTCATCACTCTCTGCCTGCAGTTCTGCCTGTGCCAACTGAGACTCTGCCCCCTTAACAGCCTCAAAAATATTTCCGAAGGAACCCTTGTTCCACTGTTGGATAGCCCTCCTCGTGGCCAGGAGCTTGGCACACGACACCCGCCAGGGAGAGCCAATCACGGGCGGCTCCCATGCAGTGCGGATCACGTCCAACAGTGAGGCCTTTGAAGTCCAAACATTCAAAAAACGAAATGGCCGTGGCTTAGTGTCCTGGCGAGTGGCGAATGTGATTTTCAGAGGCGCATGATCTGACGGATGTCTAGCCAAGTGGACCACTGAAATGGAGGAGGAAGGGCCCGCCCACTCACCATTCACTAGGAGCTGATCCAATCGCTTCCAGACCCGAGCTCTACCACGCCTGTTGTTACACTAGATAAAGGAGGGCCCCAAGAACCCTGCATCGAACACTTGAGCGTCCTCCATGAATGACATAAAATCCACCCCTTCAGCAGTCCCAAAAGGCCGCCCACTTCGGACGGCTCCAGGATCACGTTGAAATCCCCCCAATACACCAAGGCCTCCCCTGAGGCTTGTCCCCTAACAACACTCTCCATAGGTCCTTGTGAGCCTCCACAGAGCACCCCGCATGAACCCAAGAAAGCACTACCGAGCAAGGCCACAACAGATGGCGGACATCTAACGTAATATGTTGGTTAGAAGACCAACTAAAGAACAAGCAAACGCCGACTTATAAAAAACCCATAGATCAGCGGACCTACTGACCATCACATAATCAAATGCAATCCGCAACCGTATATTTTCAACTTTTGAGATATCTAACTTAGGTTCACAAATGACAAGAAACTGAACTCCATGCAAACGAATTAATCTACGCAATCTTCTAAAATTGGGAGCTTTCGCCACTCCTCTAATATTCCAGAACATGGCATTAATCATGATCCAACACATTAAAAATATTTTGAGAGCATGTTGCGGACCGAAGTTGTCGATCAGAAGGGAACCTAGCACGCATACCTTTCGACTTGACCCGCGCAAACCCCTCCTCCATCTCCACGGACTGATCAACATTAAGGGCCAGCAACACATTGTCCTCTGACCGTCCAGGCAGACTGCCCATCCGTGGGGACAAATTCCCAGCACCACACGGCATCGTGCCATCCCTCTCCCCCTCCAAAGGAGAGGAGCGCACCCCACCAGGCACCCCCGAACCAGGCAGCAGCAGAGGCGGGCTGTCGCACCCACACTCCACTTCGCACCCATTCTCATGGTCCCCCGCACACGCGAGCTCCTCTCCCCCTGTTCCAATAGTATTGGCCAACCCACCAGGGGACTGAGGACCTCCTTGCTGGTCATCATCAGCAGCTAAATGTTCAGCAGAATCCACAGCAGCCATCCCTCCCACTCTTTCCTTGATAGACCCTTCGCCCTCCACAGCTACGAAATCCCCCAACTCTTGCCGTAAATCTGGTACCACGCCACTTACAGGCAGCAACACCTCCAGTTGAATTCCCTCAGCCCGAACCTGTGCAGGCTCTGGCGACCTGACAGGAGCCTCCAACCTAACACCCTTGATGTGAGAAGGCCACGGGACAGCAGTCCCTTTCCTGGATGTAGGCTGCGGCTGAAGCAGGGGCACCGCACCATCCTTTTTATAGTCATCCTTGGAGTGACCGAGCCTCCAACAAGATGAACAATAGGAAGGCAGATTCTCCACCACAATGGGTTTCCAGAAACCCGCCTCCCCTTCCACTGCCACCCACACCCGCGGACATATGGGGGTTAGCAGGTCCACTTCCACACAAGCTCTGGCCACGCTAGGCCGTGTGCCTGAAGCAGTGGCCAAATCCAGAAACAAAGGAACTCCTACGAGTGATAGAATAGAGAAAAGCGAGTGCTTGTCAAAGTAGTGAATGGGTAACGCCGACAACGATACCCAAACCGGCGCCAGAGACGATTCTCTGTGAACGTGAAAGTTGCGTGTCCAGCAAAACACTCTCATGGGAAACTTCCCCAAGTGCCACGCACCACGCGTCCAAATATGGTTGAAGTCGGCTTCCGCCGAACTTTTCAACAGGACATGCCTGTAATCCAACAATCCTATCGTTATGGTGTCCTTCAAATCCAGCGTTGAGAAGAACTTCCTCACTGCCTCCAGCGAAGGTCTTCCATGCGAGAATTTGCCTACAAGAGCCCAGCGGAAGGGGGCAGCCAGTTTGTCCGCCTTCTCCTTGGAGAAGACAACTGCCGCCTCCCCTTTATGCGTCGTTGCTGGCCGCAAAGTGATTGGGGAAACTGCAGGCTGTGAGAAGAGTTGGGAGAAGGATTTCTTGGCAGTTGGAGTGACCACCATTCCCTTACCAGCCAACGGCGGGGCGGCCATGGTGCTAGCCGCCCACAAAAACCCTAACTTTTGGCAAGAAAATGTATTAGAGTCGCATGCAGCTGACCCAATTAACTAGTACAATATTCGTAAAGTCGGAGAAATGTAATAAAATAAACCTATCTATCTTATCTATTACATTTGTCTATCTAATTACAATTTTTGTAAAAGTAAATAAAAAATTTACCTATCTATTACATCTTGAAGTATTTAAAATTAATTATATAAATATAGAAAAATTGAATAAAATTTTAAAATAAGTAAATAACAAAAACATGTAAAAACATATAAACATACATGAGCACGTAGGAGCACATAAAAACATATAATCAAACTTTAAAGGATAATAGGGGTACATCCCTTTTGATGTGGTGACTAAATGAAAAAAACTTACCCTATCTATACTCAAAATCAATAAAGGATCATGGCACCAATTTTATTGAATATATATATATATATATATATATATATATATAGTACCAAATTCACATTATTATGTTAGGAAAATGTAAATAAACTCAAGTACAATTTAAATGCATGTAAGAGAAGCATAATTAATAACTAAAGGAAGGGAACAATTATAATTGAGAAATTGAAAAAACAATTAAGGACTGAATTGTCAAAATATAATTTTACAAAAAAGGGTCAAAATTAAATAAAGATAAAATTTATGGGCCAAAATGCAATTCAATTAAGGGCTGAAATAAAAGGAATTTAAAATTTTTGGCCATAATAAAATTACTCAAAAGATCAGGGGCAAAATGCAAAATTCTTTTCAGATTTGCGCAGAATATGAAGAAACAAAATTGGGCCATCATCATTTTTTTTGGTCTAAACCAGACTACTCTAGCCCAAAAGAAAATGTAGGCCATTTTCACTAAAAAAAAATAAACAAGCTCAAATGGAATCTAACAAATCCAAACATGGAAAATTACCCAAACTAAATGCTAAATTCCAAACACAAGCCCAACGAAATTAAACACAAGTCCAACTTAAAAAAATGAATTCCAACCCATATGAATTGAAAGAAAACAAACCCATTCATTTTTTTTCTTTTCTTTCATTTTTTCTTCTTCTTCTTCCCTTCTTCTTCTCTTCTTCTTTTCTGGCAAATTGAAGTTCCTCGCCAGCGACCATGGCAGATGCGGACAGCAGCGCTGCCGCTAGACTATCGTCAGCCGTCGGTTTTTGGCGACTTATCCGGTCACAAAAATTAACCAAAATACACCTTTTCACTTGATTTTTCACGTAGAATCCGTTTTCGACCTTAGTTTTTCACAAAAATGCATGAAAAGTGCTCAAAAGAGTAATTTACAGCTGGATTTTATTTTTAAAAAATCA
This sequence comes from Coffea humblotiana, assembly GCA_023065735.1. Classification (NCBI taxonomy): domain Eukaryota; kingdom Viridiplantae; phylum Streptophyta; class Magnoliopsida; order Gentianales; family Rubiaceae; genus Coffea; species Coffea humblotiana. The sequence goes on along the minus strand of CM041213.1, from coordinate 34,455,792 downwards.
CTCAAATCTTCACTAAAACTCATGAAAAATATAGCAAAACAACCCTTACGAAATCTACAATGGTACTGCACGTTCAATTTAACAACAAACAGTAAGGAAAATGATGAATTAAAGCAAAATAGTCCCAACTTAAAAAAAAACTTGTTTCATGCTTTCTAGGCTAAAAACTCAAAAATTTTGAAGAACAGAATATTTTCCAGGCCTTATTCTAGCTATAACCAACTATTTTAGCAAAATATGTACATCAAATTTACTCTTTTAAATCGGTTCTTCATTTAGACATTTTTTCAAACACTTAACATGCATACACAACCCATTTTTCTTTCCTTACTCTTTTCCTATGACTTGCTGGATATCCCAACAGCACAACAACAGCAAAAAACCAGCAAAAGCAATAGAAAAATAAGCAACAAAACATGCATTTAATGTGATTTAAAAGGCTGGAAAATACCTCAATGAAAGTTGTAATCCCTTGGCTAAATTTTTTGATGAAATTCCAAGCGTCAATCGTCTGACCATCTGCTCCTCTTTTTTTGTGTTTAATTGTAGAAGAAAATGTGTAGAAGGAGGGAGTGAATGAGCCAAGAGAGAGTTAGAGTTAGGGGAGTGTTATTGAGTGTCTGAGTGTTTATTTGTGTATAACAGAGGGAGAGTTTCTTTTTCTCTTTGGTGAGTGTTTGTGTCTTGAGAGAGTGAATTAAGAGAGAGTCGAGGGAGAGTTTTTGTCTTGTGAATTGAGAGAAAAGGAAAGAGAGGGAGCTGAGAGATGAATTGGGAGATTTGTTGCAAGTCTATGTGTGTGTTAGTGCATGTGTTGTGAGAAAAATTGAGAGGGGGACCGAGGGGAAGTTTTTGCGTGTGTGAGTGTTGTGTCTTGTCTTGAGGGGAAAAGAAAAAGAGGGAGTGCAGAGAGGAGTTGGGAGTTGCTGAAAAATGATGATGGAGTTTGTACAAGATGAAGAAAAAGAGGGATGGAAAGTGAAGTGTTTTTTTGGATTAGGATTTTATTAGGTGAAAAAATGATTAGGGTGTGTAGATTTTGTTAGGCATTTTTATTCTTTTTTATTCTTTTCTCTTTTTCTTTTTCTTCTCTCTTTTCTTCTTTTCTTTGCATTTTTTTTGCATTTCTTTTTCTTTTCTTTCTCAAAAATAAGAAAAAAATAAAATCTCACATTTGCATATATGAAAATGAATAATTAATAAGCAAATAAATATCTTGACGAATTAAGGATCAAAATAAAATTAAAAATTTGGTGTTTACATCCTGTCCTCAAGCAATAGGAAAAACCATACAACAATGATTTAAGAATTGAAATAAATAATGTGAAACTTTTGAAATGCAACTCCTCATCATAACTTTGTAAATTGTCATTATGCAATTATTCAAATTGCTATAAATACTCATAATATCAAGTAAAAGAGAAATAATTATGTCTTAATCTCATATCAAACGCAATGTCTCAACCTAATTAAATTGTATAAATAAACAAATCATATAGTATTTCAAGTTTTTTCTCTTCCATATCACTTTTCTTACTTCAAGAGGGACATATTCTTTTTATACTATCAATAGCTCTCTCAAATTGTGAAGATGCCTTTTGATGCGAAAATCCACATTTTTTAGATAAAGATCCCCGATTATTTAACACTTCACTTATTTGAGCTATATTATATACTCTTAATTTAAATACCTTTGACGTGAAAGTTAAGATTTGTAGATGCTAATCCTCGGTTACTCAGTACTTAAATCATAGGAGTAACACAACTTCTTCTTTTTTTTAAAAAAAAAGTTAAAGGTGGTAAATTTCCTCAAGAAATTAAAATATAGGAAAAGAATAACTCTATTTAATTATATCAATCGTTTACTTATAAAATCTAATAAAACAAGAAATCTTGTTTATCTACAAAATTTTAGGCATAATTTTTCCTATTTTACCAGATATACTTTCTAAATATGCAAAAATTCTAATCACATAATAATACTTTCCAAGTAAAAAAAAAAAAACTTTCCAAGTCAAATGTGAAATTGAATTCCTTAACCACATAAATTCATTTCAAAGTATAAGGGAAAATGAATTCGAATAGCAAGAACTAATGAACTTTTGAAAAATTTTGGGGGTAAGTTTGCAATTTGGCACAAGATTTTGAAAAATTTTTGGCAAAGCTTCCCCTTATATTTGGACGAAATTCCCTGCCAACAAACCCAAATTTTTTACAAAATGAAGCACAAATAACATGTCCAATATCAAGGCCAACAAGAATTCATGAAGTAGAGATATCTCCTCCCTCATACTTCGAACACACAGTGTCCTCAATGTGTGGGAAAGACAAAACAACAAAAAGAAAGAAATACTCTTCAAATGCAAAGGATGAAATCCAGTGCAACCAAGATTTCACAAACATCTGGTCTACTACTTAACAGATACTGCAGAGAATTCAGAAGTAGCACAGCATAAGTTCCTAATATTAGTAGTCCAGAAAGCAAAAGAGATACTACTAAGAGTTAAACAAGGGTAATAGCAAAAAGAACATAGATCAAAGTTGAGTCAATTTCTCCAGAAGTGGTGGCATGTGCCCGGAAATCCTTAATCCTCACTAGAAGGTGCATCAGTGGATGGTTGGCATTGAGAAATGTCCAAGTGATCCTCGATGCAACGTACTCGAATGTCTTGGCGTTCTAAACTAGCATCGATTTGATCAAAGCGTTCCTCCATTCGAGTTTGGAAACAATTAATCATATTGAAAAGGTGCTGCCAATTTGATCGGGGTGGTGGAGACGGTGGTTGTGGTGCAGATGTCGAAGGGCTAGCTTCATCTTCATTTGGTGGAGTGGGCAACGAAGATTGTTGATGTCTAACTTGGCCAGCTCCTCTAGACCTTGGTGGACAAGGAATATTAGCAGCCCTTACACTCAATTCATGTAAAGTATATTCGTTAAGCTCATAAATTGCCCTTGCACCATTTCCACGTCTTCTATATTAACTCCCTCTTGTTCAAATAGCAATGATAAGAGGCGCAGGAATCCAAACCTATACTTGGTAGTATGATGTCTCACAGCCATCCTTATATGCTGATAATGATATTTGGGAGTGGAATATGAGCATATGGAGAAGTCTGATTGTGGAACATTCAATCCAAGAAGTAAAGATCACTATTGTGGACTTCATTAATGCTACTCTTCCTTGGGGTTGTATTTCTTGAAAACAAGTGCAGGATCAGCCGATGGCGTGGTTCAAATGCACTAGCCTTAAGTGTAGATCTTTGAGAAGTTCTAGTGTAATCAAAAGATTGATTAAACCATGCCATGGCTAAAACAGGATCCCAATCGTCATCTGGTGAGTGAAACTCCTTTTTCAATTCAATGCTTGGACCTTCATCATTACACCCAAGATGAGCCACCAATATATCTCGAGTGATTGTCAATTGCTTCCCGCAGACATAAAACTTGATGATCTCTCCACTGTGCCCACCTTTGTTCACTATATTGGCATAGAACTCCTTGATCAAAGTTGGATAAATATGACTTGGAAGAGATATATTGGTGTCCAACCAAGAATGTTAAAAGCCTCACTAATTTGAAATTCTACATGTACTTCTGGGGCAACATGCATTTCATAAATGAACTCTCTCTGCTCGCGTGCTTCAAACCATTCTTAGTTCTCCTTTGAAGTGAACCAAATTGAATCATAATCTAGAGAACCTTGCCGACTTGTTGAACATCTTGTTGATCGAGTTCTTGGTGGCGGAGTTGGAGAAGGAACATATTCTTCATACACTTCTTCTTCAGACAATGATGATTGTATAATTGCTCGAACTATAGTGTCTATCACAATTTATCCAGGAGGATATAAGGTACTAGTAGATTTTAATTCACAATTAAAAGATAGTTCACCCAAATGAATGCTAAGAAATGCATAAATAAGCAAATAAAACTTCTCTAGGCAATCATCAATCCAGTGTACCAAATCACCAAATCAACAATTAACCGTTGAATGAGTTAAATTGCACTAAGAAATATTCTTTTTAAATATAAAGCAATTTAACTTCCCAAATTCACCAAAATCGTTAATTCTTCAACCATTAACAACTTAGCATCAAATTATATGTAGGGTGATGGATTAATAACATTAAACTCAATAATTCCGTTAAAACAACTCACTTTCCCCATTTAAACAAAATGTCCCAATAATTCATAATAATTCGCTTTTTTTTTCAAATGTCAACTTGTAAGCAAGATAATCAATTACCCATCATTAACAAGTCACATTGTGGCTAATTAATATTCCAAATAAGTTCATTAACATGCAAAACTTCATTCTTTAATTTAATGCAAATATTGCAAATAAAAAAAATTTCAACAATTAACCAAATATCACATTGCTGTATTTAAACATTAAAACATGCTTGAACAACTCTAATGAGCATTTAAGAACCAACAAACATCAATAAACTTCAACCAAATTTGTATACTAGAAGATGTTAGAAATCTCAGGAAATTGAAAAAATACCAACTTTTAAAATACAAAGATTTGATGAATACACTTACCTCAATCCAATAGAATGATGTTTGATGATGCAAATGATGCCAAATCCCCCAAAAATTTCACTCAAAATAACTCCCAATTGAGCAAATTATAGCTTAAGAAACCCTAACTTCAATGGATTGAAATGAAATTTTTTATTTTTTTTGTTGATTTTAATCCATAATGAGTCTAAACAAGGTTTGGGATGATTCTATGGTGAAATTTGGCAAGAAAAACAAGTGAAAATGGTGATTTGTGAGGGGCACCTATAGTGTGTGGTCGGATGTGTGAAGTGTGTGAATGTAAAGAAGAAGAAATGAAGAATAGAGTCGGTTTCGTTCGTTTTTAAAAACCAGCAGAGCATATCCGCGAGGCATCACCTCGCAGATCATCTCGCAGATCCTGGAGGTTCATACCCTAGAAATGGTTCTGCGAGCTGCCTCTTCGTAATCAGAGAACCGCGAGCCTATGCCTCGCGGATCCCTGGGTTTCTACAACAAGATGCAGAAATTTTGCATTTTTCAACTTTTACTTCAATCCTTTTTTTTGCCCAAAATATGATCTAATCATTTTTTTCACCAAAATCAAAGTTTCTAATAAGTATAAAATAATGTAATCATGCAATTTATCCCCTTATATCAAATAAAAAATATCAAAATTACAAATTGAGGGGAGTTCTTTATGCTTTGCATTCCTCGCCAACTCCAAAAAGTGACTTTTACCTCAACCTTTGAAACCCACAAAACAAACATTACAAACACAATTTAATAGATCTAATAAGCATAGAAACACACTTAAAACAAAAGAAATTAAGCAAACATTAAATTGCCTTCCAATTAGCGCCTTTGTTTAGATTCTTAGGTTCGACTCAAAAGAATTGATTTCTCAATCATTGTTAGGATCCTTCAAGGAGTATGTTACCCTTTTAGGGACCATTTCACTAGTTAGATAGGTTTCAAACAATGTCCCTTGACTTTAAAGGGCGGACCTTGTTCAAAAGTCACATTCACGACAGCATATGGATATACTTTTGCAACCGTAAATGGTCCAAACCACCTAGATCTTAGCTTACCTGAAAACAACTTGAGACAAGAGTTAAATAGAAGAATTTTTTGTCCTATCTCAAATTGTTTTTGAGCAATGTGCTTATCATGCCAATATTTCACTTTTTCTTTATATATTTTTGCATTTTCATAAGCACTTAATCAAAATTCCTCCAATTCGCTTAATTGAAGCAATCTTTTATGACGTGCAAGAGAAAAATCCATGTTAAGATCCTTAATTGCCCAATAAGCTCTATTTTCAACTTTGACAAGTAAATAGCATGCTTTTCATATACTAGCGATAAGGAAACATTCACAGAGGTGTTTTAAACGCAGTCCTATATGCCCAGAGTATGTCATCTAACTTCGTATCCCAATTTTTTCTAGACTTATTCATAGTTCTTTCTAAGATCAATTTAAACTCTCTATTAGTTAGTTCAACTTAGCCATTAGCTTGTGGATGATATGCAAGAGATGCTTTGTGCCTACAACCATATTTTAACAAAAGTAAGCCAAACCATTTGTTGCAAAAATGTTTATCTTCATCACTCACTATTACTCTAGGAATACCAAATCTAGCAAAAATATTCTTTTTAATAAATTTAAATACAACTTTTGCATCATTAGTTGGGATGGCAATTGCTTCTACCCATTTTGACACAATCAATCACAACAAGTATGTAATTATTTGAATTAGAAAATGGTCCCATAAAATCAATGCCCCAAACATCAAATAATTCAACTTTAAGAAACACATTTGAAGGCATTTCATGCTTCTGAGAGATTTTATCGGTTCTTTATTCATCACAATTTCTAATATAATCTCTAGCATCTTTATACATAGTAGGCTAATAAAATCTGGATTGCCATACCTTTGCAGTTGTTTTAGATGTACTAAAATGATCACCAATTTCTCAGTTATGACAATGAAAAAGGATATTTGGTACCTCATCATCCGAAACACATCGTCTTACCATTCCATCTGCACAATGCTTGTGGAACAAAGGTTCCTCCCAAAAGTAATATTTTACATCATAAAGGAATCGCTTCCTTTGATGCTTAATCCTTCTGGAATTATGTCGCTTACTAGGTAATTGATATAATCCACATACCAAAGTGAAGCAATTGCTCATCCAAGAAATTCTCGTTGATAGGAACGACTTCATTTGAAGGGATATTTTCAAGGCGAGAAAGGTGATCAGCTACTACATTTTCAGATTCCTTTTTGTCTCTAATCTCTATCTCAAATTCCTACAAGAGAAGAATCCATCGAATAAGTCTAGGTTTTGCATCTTTTTTGCTTAACAAATATTTAAGGGCTACATGATTGGTATAAATAATAACTTCAGAACCAACTAAATTAGATCTAAATTTGTCAAGTGCAAATATTACTGCTAACAATTCTTTCTCAGTTGTAGTATAATTGACTTGAGCATCATTTGGAATCCTACTAACATAATAAATAATATGCAATCTTTCTTCTTTTCTTTGTCCAAGAACTGCCCCAACTGTATAATTACTTGCATCACACATGTGACGACCCCACCTTCCCCTAGGGTAAGGGTTTGGCGAACCGCCTGCCCAGCTCTCGCCAAGACTCACTCCCTCACTCAATCGACTCTCAACATTTAAGTTCTACAATTCAACCAAAATGCAAACTTCTTTACAACCCAATAGCCAAATGTATGATACAACGTCAAACATCAAAATACATCCGATCAACCAAGAGTACAAGTACAACAGGGTTCTACTCTCTAGTTCACACTTAATTGCTTCAGACCTCCATCCTGTAAGGAAAACAAAAACTAAAGGAATGAGCTAAAAGCCCAATAAGGTTCCCAAATAAGTAATCAGGTAGAGAAACCATAGAAGTATGGTATTTAACCGTTTGAACACTTTGCACAATAATAAACAGTCATTCAAGAAATAAACATTCATTCATTGGAAGGATACGTGCTCACTTGGAGCCATTCATTCATTCAGTCACTCAGTCTCCGATCATTTCCCTTATTCCTCCAATATTTAAAAACATTTAACAATGAAAACTCCTTCAGTGTTCATTTCATTCAGTCAGTCATTTCATTCATTGCATTTCATTCACTGGCCAGTTCTCCGCTAGACTTCGTGGTAATACTCGAGTATACAAAAACACTGTCCTAGGGTCACCAGCCGTCCGACCGAGTTCGCTTCTGGCTCGAGTTGACTGGCAACGAAGGGCAAGGGCCCAGTTCAGCCAAAGGCTTACATTCATGCACAAGTAACATTCAATCACTTGATCATTGAAAATTCACATTCACTTAGGTCGAGTGCGATAAACTACACACTCGCCCATTGAAAATACATTTAACAGTCATTGGAAAGAATTTAACATTCAAAAAATCAGTCACAGATATTCACATAGTCACTTATTGAACAAACATGCAAGGAACACTCACCACGGTACAAGTTCAAGTGTTCGCCTCATGCGCACTTCTGACCTCACCTCCACGTCCTAAAATCACATTTATAAAGTGCCATGAGATCCACTATGCCAAGTCACATTATTCCAAAAGAAAAATCAAGCTCAAAATGGTTCAACAACTCTAACTTGAAGTTGGAAGTGAAAGTAAGGACAGTTTCAAGAAAACAGAATTTTTCCCAGTTTTGCGCGACGCTACTTGAAAAATCATATCTCAATTTTCTTAAGTCCAAAATTTATAAACTTTATGCCGTTGGAAAATACATTCAAAGGATTACAATTTCTCAGAAGACACATTTGCAAGATTCTGTCCACATGTCAGTCAAAATCCAATCTCAAACGGCTGCTTTATCCAGTAGAAAGACAGAACAGGATTGGAAATTCAGTTAACTTTGGAAAATCACAGATATTCATAGGAATTGAGAACAATTCTAAAATTTTCATGATTAAAATATCTATGAGTCTAGTTTCAAATGCAACAAACAGAACTCAATTTGGATTTTTCTACACCAAGATATAATAGATTTCCCAAGACTGCTCAAGATCTCCTACGGAAATATTTTCAGCAGCACTTCCCCTTATTTTCCCTAATTTCCAGCCATTTTCAAGGCTACAATCTCATAGTATAACAGCCCCAAATCAAGCTCACAATTTATAGGAGACAATTGGTACATATTCTAGATAGCAAAGACTAACCAAATTCAACATATACTTGATATATAAACAAATATACTCAAGCTAGAATTTTGAAACCCTAAGCTGGAAAATTCTACAAACTTCACAAATTCATGATATCTTCCATAAAACTTCCATATTCAAGTCATCTATCCAATAAAATGCAACATAAGAAAGGGAAGGAGAGTTTCTTAGCTTAATACCTTCAAACCTCAAGGAAAAATACAAAACCAAGGCTACCTATGCAAAATCACTCCACCTCAAGCTTCCTTGTCACCTTGTTGCACCTTTGTTCGGATTAGATTTATGGTTCTTGTTGATTTCTTACTAAATCAAGGCAAGATCAAGATGATTTGTGAAACTTTCTCCTCTATTTTTTCTCTCTAAGGGTCGGCCAAAGAAGGAAGAAAATGAATAGGTTTTGAGGAGAATTTACAAGATAAAGACTAGAATGGTCTTCGGTCAAAGTTGGCTTGATGGTCAACACTTGTCGCTCTACCATTTTTCCTCTTATTTTTGTTCTTTTTCCTCTCTTTTTTGGTCAATAATTTCGGCCAACCATAGGGAAAGAAAAATGAAAGAAAAATAAGAAGATTAGGGGAAAGAAAGTCTTGGTCAAGTGGTGTGCTCGACCGGTAACAAACGGCGCACGTCGGTTCAAGCCTATTTTCTTAACTCCCTTGTACTTTTGTTTTAACTTATGATTCACTAATTTAGTATTAGTACTTCTAATCACACACTTCCTCTTACTTAATACCCGCTCTTATCCACCAAATTTAGTGCACACACACCTCACCAATCGATCACACTACCAAAATGCTCCAAAACCCTACTTACTCTAACTTTAAAAGTAAAAGTAAAACTCTTGATTCAACTAATGAAATCAGCATGAAATTTAGGGCTAGTAAATAGTTAAATAATCAAGTAAAGAAATATAAAAGGAAATATAAATTAATGTTTCAAAAAATGGGAGGAAATTTTGAAGGAATTTTCGGGTCCTCACAACACATGAGTTCAAATGGCGATGACCAATCTGGTGATGTCAATGCCTTTTTTAACATATTAAAAGCATTCAAACATTCATCATTAAAGTCAAAGATGGCATCTTTGTGAGGACTCGCAAATTTATCTATTTTAAACTCCTATTACTAGCTTATTTAGATATTTAATTGCCCGTTTGCCTCGAATATTTTATTTCAACCTTTTTAGACCCAATTACATGGAACTATAACTTACTTATATTTTTAAAATGACTCGTTTCGAAATTTAATTTTTGAAAGCCCGTTAAGTGAGAATAGTGAATACGCGTTTGGAAACAATAATCGATTCGAGGATACAATAAACTTGAAAAATGGGAGACTTGTACATTAGTCTTGAAATAGGTATTTTTATGTTTAAGTGTTCAATTATTTGTTAGTGATACCATTGTTATAAGAATTTCTTGAAAATTCCACTTTATCGCACACAAATCGGAAGTACGCGTTTTTACTCGCGCGATTAATTGAGGGACTTAAGACCATTATTTTTAAACCATTGAGAGTGAATAATAATAGTATGAATGAAAGTGCATTAGAAGTTTAGTGTTCAAATGAAATAAACTCGAGAGGAATCGAGCACAAAACGCGCGCGTGCGCGCGGGAGAAAGAGTTGACTTTTGAATTAATTAGAGCCACACATTTTAGCTTCTCACGGAAGCACCACACCAGATCAAAACCCTTCTTTTCTCACCTCAAGTGCACGGCTGAAACTCTCATTTTCTCACCTCAAGAGCCGGCCAAAACAAGAAAGAAAAGAAAGGAAAGAAAACTCTTCATTTCTACCTCAAATCTTCACCAAATCACCTCAAATTTCACCTAAACATAGCTAATCACTTGGAGATTACATCAAGCTAGGAGGAGAGCTTGCTTTCCACGATTTTGTTGAGCTTCAAGAGGCCGAAAATTTCTGCTTTGTTCATCAAGAGAGGTAAACCACGATCAACTACAAGAATCTTAGTTTATGAAGACTATCTTGCACTTATAAGCTTATATAATCATGTGGGTAGCTTTATTTATGTTGGAAAGTTGTTGTGTGGGCTCTATGAACTCCCACTATGGCTTGATGGACTGATTTGTTGTGTTTTGATGTTATTAATGTTGAATTAGTGTTTAATCTAGTGGAAATAGGTTGTCTTGTTGAAGGAAAACTCGACGGAAGTGATGAGGGAATTTTTCCATTTCTGCCCATGTACATGCCGCGGCCCTTAGAGCAATTTTTGTCGTTCTAATGACTTGTTTATGATGTATACATGTTGTATGGGTTCTGTAGAAAGTTTCATCAAAAAATTTCATGATTCGGATGGCCAAATGATGTGTTTTTGGAAATCCGTAAAATCTGGAAATTTTCCCGTAACTGCTTCGGCAGTGTTTTTGTTTTGGCTATAACGTTTTGCTCCGACGTTGAAATCGAGTGCCGTTTGTGGAACTGGAAACTAGACACTCCCCGAATTCCAACGGTATAAAATGTACTTTCTGATTCCATCTGAGTAATCCATACCAATCGTTTGAACATGACTGTCCTGTTTCGCATCTACACTGGGAGCTCTGTTTTGAGCAGCGAATTGATGCTCAAATATGAGCTAGTTGTGGACAGATTTCGAAAATGATTTCTTCTGAGAAATTGTAGCTTTATGAATCTTGTTTTCAATTCCACTGACCACGCTCAACTCCAAGTTGAATTGAGTGAGTTGTGGCCGAACTCCGAAACTGATCCAATGATTTGAAACCCTCTTTTTGGCTAGTAAATGTCTAAATCTTGATTGGGACTCGTTGTTTCGAAATTCTTGGAGTTAATCACCTACTAAATACATCCTGGATGTTTCTTAGACATTGCCTACACAAAGGACCGTGTTTGAGACATTTTTGTTAGCCAAACGTTTTGAAAACGGAAAACTCATGTACAAGGCAGATTTGCCTTGGAAATTTGGAAACTTTGGTGATTCTGGTTAACCAACTATCCGTGTGTATTTTTCCATGAAAATTGATAGAGGAATAGCCCTTATATGGAAGTATAATACTACCAACTTTGGTATCATTCCGAGTCCATTTCGATGCCCAACTAAAGTACCTAAGCTCAAGCATTAAACCTGGAAAATCCTTGTTTGAGGAGGAAATTCAGCAACTTGGAGCCACCATATCTTGGTGCTCAAAACTCCAATTCTTGTTCTGCTTGTTGAGTTGAAAACTTTGATTGTAACTCTAATTGAGTTCCAAATGTCAGAGGCTAGTTCGCATTGTGTGAATTTTGCCGAATTTCCAAACTTGGTCGAAAATCAACCCAAATCTGTCTTGACTTTCCAAAACAGCAACTTTGGGCCAAATTTTGAATATCTTCCAATTGGAATCATGGAAAAGTGTCTTCTAGGAACTTTTAGTACTTTGGAAGTAGTTTCCAACGGTACCAAGTTTTCCAATTTTGGACATACGGAGAGTGAGATACGATTTTTCAAAGATCGAACCTCAAATCTGAAATTTTCAAACTTGACGGGAATTGAGTTTTTGAGACTCTTCCCTATCCTTCAATACTAATTGACCATTTTGGACTTGTCTTCATGAAGTAAATCAGTTTTTCCTTGTGTTAATAAACACTACTTTTGAATCTTGAATTTTGAGCAAGTAAAGCCCCATTCCATGGTATTTTCTAGATTGTACAAGTGTACAATCCCTCTCTTGATAAGAAAGGATTTTAAGTGATAGTGTGTAATGGATAACTATTGTTTGCTCAGGTGCTCAAGGAGACCTTCACGAGGATCTCGAGGGGAACACCTAAAGGCTTGTTTACGCACTCACTCTCTTATTTTGATTGGTGAGTGTCAAGTGCATGAATTTGTTGCTAAGTGGTTAACTGTTTCTTATCCGTTATGTGAATTTGAAATTTTGAACGAGTGTGTACTTTACCGCACTCGTTCTCTTTCGAACAAAATTATATTCGTATTTTGCTACGTGAATTCATATTCGACTTGTACATAGTAATGTGGATGTGATTCGTATTTGTGATTCCTATTTGGAATCGTCGATTTGAGCGTTGCTCATCGACTTATATTCGTATTCGTAATCGGGGGACGCCCAAACTCGTTGGCTAACTTTGCGAATCGAGCCAGCATGGGCTTGGTCGATAAGCTTAGCAAACCATGAGATATTCGTAGAGCATGATCTATTGGAGAGATCTTGCTCGGCATTACTCGTGCAGTATTGCCATGATATACTCGAGTATTATCAAAAACTTTGATGAGCGGGCCCGGTAAGGGGGTGTAATGGTGACGGGATTTGAAGAAAAGTGGTGTATCTACGGATTTGATACTTATGTGGTTGACGGAGTGTCAACATGAGATGTGATCAAGACTCCGACTCGACTACGTGGAATTTAGCTCCTGAGAGCTACAGTATCCTTGAATTGTTTCTGTTTATTTTTTTATTTATTCGAAATGTGAATTATTCGAACTTATAGCTTTACTTACTATGTAATTTGTGGCTATTTGGATTGCGTGTTTGCATGTGTGTTTCTTGGCCTCACTGAGTATTGGCTCATCCCATTAGTTTGTTTTCCTTAACAGGAACCCGATTGGAAGGAGTTAAGCAAATGCCGACTTGAGGCACTTTTGTATTAGTGTTTTGATTGTAATCGACTAGACACTCTTGGATGTTGTATATCTTGGGGAAAAGTGATTGTAAATTTGAAATTGTGATGTAAGACTGGATATTTATGTATGGAAATGATTTCGTACCTTTATTCCGACTTTCGTTGTTAGTATTAGACTAGGTTTGAATTGGATTTGTTTCGAGTCCTGGCGAGAGCTGGGCAGGCGTCCCGCGGATACCCTTTGGTTCGCCTTAGGGAGAAGTGGGGGCGTCACAGTTGGTATCAGAGCACTAGGTTAGAGATCTATATGGGAGACCTACTAGATACTCTACCCTTAAGACCTGAGACAGAATGACTTAGTCATATTTCAAGTGATACTTGGGCAAGTTAGTGACTAAGTTAGGCATGCCGTAAGTGACATTCGTGCGAGCTAGTGATTAAGTTTCTAACCCGAAAAGTGTAATTGTTTTGCAGGGATGGAAAATGGAAATGGGGACCCCGCAGCTAATGGGAATGGCCATGCGAATGGTCATGTAGAGCCTCCTAGGCCTATTTACTACCGAGCTCTAGGTGGGGGAGCTCGTGTACGCTACTCGCCTGCTAATAGGTACCCTCGATGTTCGTGTAGGTTGACTTTTGCCTACCCGAACCACCTCGTGCTAGCCTTGGACGACGAGCGTCGTCAGTTGGTGACTGCCAACTTAGATTTGCAGGCGGAGGTGGACGAGCTGAGACAGATGGTTAGCGCTCAGGGTGAGCGGATTGCTGAGCTGAGGAGGTGATAGAGGGCGAGGTGGCTACTGCTGCAGTTACTCGTGAGGAGCTCCAGAGGACTAGGGCTCGACTCACTAGGTTAGGTGAGGAGGTCCGTGATCGGGCTTCCGGGATCCTGGCTGATGCTACTAGGCTGGTAGATGAGGTGATGGATGTAGTCCAGAGCTCTGATCAGGAGGAGGATCCTGAGGAGGAGATTCCGCCTGGTAGTCCTACTGTGGACTAGGTCCCTAGTGATTGACTTTTTTGACCCTTTTGACTGATGTAGCTAGGATTAGCTGGGGTGATGCGAGTGCTGAGGCCATTGTATTTTGCATGACTGTGTGGCCTACTTTTGAGGCACTTGCTTTTACTTTAGTCTTCTGTGACTAAAAGTACTCTTGTGGCACTTGCGTGCTATATTTTTGTGATTGCCCCCTGACTTGCTAATTGTATGAACTTGAAGTGTTAATGAATGTAAATTATTGTTATTTCCAATGTTTTCTTGATTGGTTCTTGTTTCGACTTTTTTTTGCATAATTGATTTATTTCTTGCACTAGGCACGTCTAGAATAATGGAAGGACTAAGAAGTGGTCGAGGCCGTGGGCGAGGGACTAGACAGGCCCAACCTCATGGGGATGACCAGGGATCGGCAACTGGACCGACCCAAGGACAAGAGAATATAGAGGTTAACCAAATGGCTACTGCCATTAATAGGATGACTGATATCCTGGAACGATTAGCTGAGAGACAGGGACCAGGGCCACTTAACCAGCCCGGGGGCCAGGATAGAGGGGAAGATAGAGCCTTGGAGAGGTTCCTTAAATTCAACCCACCTAAGTTCACTGGAGAGCCCGACCCCGAGGCAGCTGAAAACTGGTTAGAGAGAATGACTAATATATTCGCTGCTTTAGACTATACCGAAGATAGGCGAGTAAATTTTGCTGCTTTCCAATTTGAGGGAGTGGCACGTGCCTGGTGGGACTTGATAAGGGGGAAGTGGGAAAGAGCGCAGACCCCTTGGACTTGGGAAAACTTCACGAGGGAATTTAATGAGAAATTTCTCCCACCCTTGGTCCAAGAGAAAAGGGAAGATGAATTCATAAAGTTGAGGCAAGGAACTTCTAGTGTAGCCGAATATGAAGGGAAATTTACTAAACTTTCTAAGTATGCTCCAGAATTGGTGACTAATGAACGAAGGAGGATAAGGCGCTTTGTACAAGGATTTAATGTGGAGATTCAGGAGGGTTTAGCAGCAGCCCAAATCTCTACGTTCACTGAAGTCTTAGAAAAAGCGCAGAGAGTCGAGAGTGCAAGGCTGCAAGTTAGAGACTTCCATGCTAAGAAAATGGGCACTTCTAGTAACCCTTCGGGACAGGCAGATAAGAGTGCCCCACCTTTTAAAAAGGGAAAAGGAACGGGTGGAGTGGAGATATCTAGCACACCAAAAGGGACTCAATCAAGAGGAGATCGCAATGGACGAGGTCAATCGAGAGGGACACCTCCAAGTGGTCAATCTGTGGCTCCCCAAGTTGTTTGTGGTTATTGTGGCAAGCTCAACCATACGGAGAGTGATTGTTTTAGGAAACAAGGGAAGTGCTTGTATTGTGGTAGTACCGAGCACCAGATATCGAAATGCCCAACCGTACCAAAAGAAGGAGGTAGTACCCAAAGGCCTGAAAAGTCAGCCGCTAAGCAGTCTAGTGCTGGAGGAAGTCGATCTAAAGCACCAGCTAGGGTTTATGCATTAGGCTATCAACAGGTTTCAAATTCTGCTACGGTCGTTGAAGGTATGATTCTTGCTTTTCATTGTCTATTTGAGGTTCTAAGTGATCCTAGTACAATTCACACTTTTACAAAATCCTAGATTCATAAGATAGAATCAAAGTTTGACTACAATGTAGGTGGATAGAAATTGTGAGATATGGGTTAGCGATTGTAAGTTACTGATTGATCCGATAGGCGCGACTATTAAGGGGTATGATATTGTCCTAGATGTGAATTTCGAGGAAGAAATTCCTTTTAAAGAGGGGAGGATGTGAGGACTCGCAAATTTATCTATTTTAAACTCCTATTACTAGCTTATTTAAATATTAATTGCCCGTTTGCCCCGAATATTTTATTTCAACCTTTTTAGACCCAATTACATGGAACTATGACTTACTTATATTTTTAAAATGACTCGTTTCGAAATTTAATTTTTGAAAAGCCCGTTAAGTGAGAATAGTGAATACGCGTTTGGAAACAATAATCGATTCGAGAATACAATAAGCTTGGAAAATGGGAGACTTGTACATTAGTCTTGAAATAGGTATTTTTATGTTTAAGTGTTCAATTATTAGTTAGTGATACTATCGTTATAAGAATTTCTTGAAAATTCCACTTTATCGCATACAAATCGGAAGTACGCGTTTTTACGCGCGCGATTAATTGAGGGACTTAAGACCATTATTTTTAGACCATTGAGAGTGAATAATAATAGTATGAATGAAAGTGCATTAGAGGTTTAGTGCACAAGTGAAACAAAATCGAGAGGAATCGGGCACAAAACGCCCGCGTGCGCGCGGGAGAAAGAGTTGACTTTTGAATTAATTAGAGCCACACATTTTAGCTTCTCATGGCAGCATCACACCAGATCAAAACCCTTCTTTTCTCACCTCAAGTGCACGGCTGAAACTCTCATTTTCTCACCTCAAGAGCCGGCCAAAACAAGAAAGAAAAGAAAGGAAAGAAAACTCTTCATTTCTACCTCAAATCTTCACCAAATCACCTCAAATTTCACCTAAACTTAGCTAATCACTTGGAGATTACATCAAGCTAGTAGGAGAGCTTGCTTCCCATGATTTTGTTGCGCTTCATGAGGCCGAAAATTTCTGCTTTGTTCATCAAGAGAGGTAAACCACGATCAACTACAAGAATCTTAGTTTATGAAGACTATCTTGCACTTATAAGCTTATATAATCATGTGGGTAGCTTTATTTATGTTGGAAAGTTGTTGTGTGGGCTCTATGAACTCCCACTATGGTTTGATGGATTGATTTGTTGTGTTTTCATGTTATTATTGTTGGATTAGTGTTTAATCTAGTGGAAATAGGTTGTCTTGTTGAAGGAAAACTCAACGGAAGTGATGAGGGAATTTTTCCATTTCTGCCCCTGTACATGCCGTGGCCCTTAGAGCCATTTTTGTCGTTCTAATGACTTGTTTATAATGTATACATGTTGTATGGGTTGTGTAGAAAGTTTCATCAAAAAATTTCATGATTTGGTTGGCCAAATGATGTGTTTTCAGAAATCAGCAGAAACTGGAAATTTTCCCGTAACTGCTCCGGCAGTGTTTTGGTTTTGGCTATAACTTTTTGCTCCAATGTCGAAATCGAGTACCGTTTGTGGAAATGGAAACTAGACACTCCCCGAATTCCAAAGGTATAAAATGTACATTCTGATTCCACCTGAGTAGTCCATACCAATCGTTTGAACATGACTATCCTGTTTCGCGTGTACACTGGGAGCTCTGTTTTGAGCAGCGAATTGATGCTCAAATATCAGCTAGTTGTGGACAGATTTGGAAAACGATTTCTTCTGAGAAATTGTAGCTTTATGAATCTTGTTTTCAACACCACTGACTACGCTCAATTCCAAGTTGAATTGAGTGTGTTGTGGCAGAAATCCGAAACTGACCCAATGATTTGAAACCCTCTTTTTGGCTAGTAAATGTCTAAATCTTGATTGGGACTCGTTGTTTGAAATTCTTGGTGTTAATCACCTACTAAATGCATCTTGGATGTTTTTTAGACATTACCTATACAGAGGGACCGTGTTTGAGACATTTTTGTTGGCCAAACGTTTTGAAACGGAAAACTCATGTACAAGGCAGATTTGCCTTGGAAATTTGGAAACTTTGGTGATCTGGTTAACCAACTTTCCGTGCGTATTTTTCCATGAAAATTGATAGAGGAATAGCCCTCATATGGAAGTATAATACTACAAACTTTGGTATCATTTCGAGTCCATTTCGATGCCCAACTAAAGTACCTAAGCTCAAGCTTTAAACCTGGAAAATCCTTGTATGAGGAGGAAATTCAGCAACTTGGAGCCGCCATATCTTGGTGCTCAAAACTCCAATTCTTGTTCTGCTTGTTGATTTTAAAACTTTGATTGTAACTCTAATTGAGTTCCAAATGTCAGAGACTAGTTCGCATTGTGTGAATTTTGCCGAATTTCCAAACTTG
Organism: Coffea humblotiana; assembly: GCA_023065735.1. Taxonomy (NCBI): domain Eukaryota; kingdom Viridiplantae; phylum Streptophyta; class Magnoliopsida; order Gentianales; family Rubiaceae; genus Coffea; species Coffea humblotiana. The sequence goes on along the minus strand of CM041213.1, from coordinate 34,437,493 downwards.
GTCGAAATCAACCCAAATCTGTCTTGACTTTCCAAAACAGCAACTTTGGGCCAAATTTTGAATATCTTTCAAATGGAATCATGGAAAAGTGTCTTCTAGGAACTTTTAGTAATTTGGAAGTAGTTTCCAACGGTACGAAGTTTTTCACTTTTGGACATACGAAGAGTGAGATACAATTTTTCAAAAATGGAACCTCAAATCTGAAATTTTTGAACTTGACGGGAATTGAGTTTTTGAGACTCTTCCCTATCCTTCAATACTAATTGACCATTTTGGACTTGTCTTCATGAAGTAAATCAGTTTTTCCTTGTGTTAATAAACAATACTTTTGAACCTTGAATTTTGAGCAAGTAAAGCCCCATTCCATGGTATTTTCTAGATTGTACAAGTGTACAATCCCTCCCTTGATAAGAAAGGATTTTAAGTGATAGTGTGCAATGGATAACTATTGTTTGTTCAGGTGTTCAAGGAGACCTTCACGAGGATCTCGAGAGGAACACCTAAAGGCTTGTTTACGCACTCACTCTCTTATTTTGATTGGTGAGTGTCAAGTGCATGAATTTGTTGCTAAGTGGTTAACTGTTTCTTATCCGTTATGTGAATTTGAAATTGTGAGACGAGTGTGTACTTTACCGCACTCGTTCTCTTTTGAACAAAATTATATTCGTATTTTGTTACGTGAATTCATATTCGACTTGTACATAGTAATGTGGATGTGATTCGTATTTGTGATTCGTATTTGTGATTCGTATATGTGATTCCTATTTGGAATCGTTGATTTGAGCGTTACTCATCGACTTATATTCGTATTCGTATTCGTATTCGGGGGACGCCCAAACTCATTGGCTAACTTTGCGAATCGAGCCAGCATGGGCTTGGTCGATAAGCTTAGCAAACCATGAGATATTCGTAGAGCATGATCTATTGGAGAGATCTTGCTCGGCATTACTCGTGCAGTATTCCCATGATATACTCGAGTATTATCAAAAACTTTGATGAGCGGCCCCGGTAAGGGGGTGTAATGGTGACAGGATTGGAAGAAAAGTGGTGTATCTACGGATTTGATATTTATGTGGTTGACGGAGTGTCAACATGAGATGTGATCAAGATTCCGACTCGACTACGTGGAATTTAGCTCCTGAGAGCTACAATATCCTTGAATTGTTTCTGTTTATTTTTATTTGAAATGTGAATTATTCGAACTTATAGCTTTACTTACTATGTAATTTGTGGCTATTTGGATTGCGTGTTTGCATGTGTGTTTCTTGGCCTCACTGAGTATTGGCTCATCCCGTTAGTTTGTTTTCCTTAACAGGAACTCGATTGGAAGGAGTTAAGCAAGTGCCGACTTGAGGCACTTTTGTATTAGTGTTTTGATTGTAATCGACTAGACACTCTTGGATGTTGTATATTTCGGGGAAAGTGATTGTAAATTTGAAATTGTGATGTAAGACTGGATATTTATGTATGGAAATGATTTCGTACCTTTATTCCGACTTTCGTTGTTAGTATTAGACTAGGTTTGAATTGGATTTGTTTCGAGTCCTGGCGAGAGCTGGGCAGGCGTCCTGCGGATACCCTTTGGTTCGCCTTAGGGAGAAGTGGGGGCGTCACAATCTTTATTTAACAAATCATATAGGGGTTTAGTAATTTTAAAATTTTTTTATAAAACGTCTATAAAATCCAACATGACCAATAAAACTTTTAATTCCCCTAACATTGGTTGGTAGTGACATTTTCTTAATTAATTGAATTTTAGCCCTATCCACCTCAATTCCCTTAGAAGAAATTTTGTGACATAATACAATTCCTTCTTTAACTGTAAAATGACATTTTTCCAATTTAAAACAACGTTAGTATCTTTACATCTTTGCAAATGTTTTTTAAAATTATTCAAACAATCATCTTAAGAAGATCCAAAAATCGAAAAATCATCCATAAAAATTTTCATGATCTTTTCTACATAATCGGAGAAAATAGCCATCATGCATCTTTGAAATGTTGCCAGTTCATTACACAAGTCAAATGGCATTCACCTAAATGCGAAAGTATCATAAGGACAATAAATGTTGTCTTTTCTTAATCTTCTAGGGCAATAACAATTTGGTTATATCCTAAAAATTTATCAAAAAAATAATAAAATTCATAACCAACTAGTCTCTCTAAAATTTGATCAAGAAAATGTAATGGAAAGTGATCTTTATGAATAGTTGGATTTAATTTCCTATAATCAATGCACACTCTTCATACGACTATAATTCTAGTGGAAATAATTTCATCATTTTTATTTACAATTACTTTCATCCCACTTTTCTTTGGTACAACATGGATTGGACTAATCCAATCACTATCGAAAATAGGAAAGATAATACCTGTATCGAGCCACTTTAAAATTTTCATTCTAACCACTTTCTTCATGTTTGGATTTGGACGCCTTTGAATTTCCACCACCGACTTATCATTTTCTTTCAAAAGGATTCTATGCATGTAAATAGTAGGGCTTATACCCTTGAGATCGAAAATGGTCCAATCAATTACCGATTTGTGCCTCCTTAAAACTCGTAACAATTTGTCCAACTACACATCATCAAGAAAAGCATTTACTATTATCGATAATGTATCATTTTTGCCAAGAAATGTACACCTTAAATGATCGGGTAATGGTTTAAGATCAAGAATCGGAATTTGCTCACTTGATAGCGGTGGTAGTCCTTTTCCTTTTCCTAAACTCTCATAACAATTTCCTCTTTGTAAGGCACTTGAGAGTTCAAGAAATTAGCCATTTGCAAAATCTTCAAATCATCATCTTCTTGAAAAATAGAATCAAACAAACAAGTTTTAAGAAGATCCGTTTCATGTTTCATCCGACTCACATCTTGAGTTAGATTTTCAATCACATCAATTGCATACACATAATTAGTAAACAAAGGAAATTTCTCAAGTTCATTCAAATTAAACTCAATTTCATCTTCTCATATTTTGAACTTAATTTTCTCCTATTTAACATCAATAGTAGTACCGGTCGTAACTAAAAAAGGTCTACCAAGTATAATTGATGTGACGAGCCCACCTCCCCTTAAGACGTACCCCAGAGGTTAACAGACCGTCTGCCCAACTCGCGCCAAGACTCACTCACTAACATTAACTTTAGAGATACCATTAAGTCCAAAATAAGCACGAAACTCTCCAATAAATATTACAAACCATCAAACTCTCCAAAACATCCATATTTATGTACACAACTAAATGGATTGAAATACAAGTAGTTCAATCAATTCACTAAGTATAAATAGAATGGCAATTACCTAAAATGAGGACTACAACCTTCGAACTCATTATTCTTTGAATACCAAATCAATAACACTAAAATTCTTCAATACAATATTTACATGCTACAAATCGTCCAAATATACAAACCAAAGTACAAATCAAAAGATAAGAACTTGAACAACTAGTACCATAATATAGTGCCGGTCAAATACAAGGTTAAGATTTTCTATTACAAACTAGTACTATTCCTGTCTTTCTCATCCCCACACCCTGTTAAGGGAAACAAATAAAGGGATGAATTAGAAGCCCATTGAGATTCCAAGAAAACAACAAACAATCAGGCATTATAACATTCACGATGCTGGCATGATCATGTTTTCCATGAAACAAGTAATATCCAGATATCTCATTTAACAATGTACGGTAAATAACACATTCACATAAAAGGATACAGTCTACTCTCGGAAGCAGGTTCTGTAGCAGCTTGTCCAGGATCTATTGACACTCCGTCAACCATGGAATTATAACAAGCCTAGAAGAGCACCATTTAACTTCAATTTCCGTCCACTGATCAATCCCCTATCGGACCCGAAATCCAAAAACACTAGAACTCTGGGTGGTAATACTCGAGTATACCGATTCCAAAGGACACATCCAATGGATTTAAACAGTGAAATAAACAGTAAACAGTACCCATGATTCGTCAATCTTCTCGACCAAACCCTTACTAGCTCGATTCGACTAACTAGCGATGGGGTTTGGGACCCAGACCCATTACTTTCAAGTTATGCACATGAATTGTGAGGACACGAAATTTGAATATTTTTTTTCCTTTGAGTTACATGATTTATTTGGTAATGATAAAGAATTGTTGTACTTTATTGTCCGTTTCAATTATTGCATGTTATTGTTTTTCTTGGGGAGATATACCAATTAGTCCAACTAGTCAGATGAGGCATAAAATAAAGAGAGATATGTTTGTAGAAGGATATTTTGTGATACTAAGATATTGGGGTGAAAGAGATATTTGGCAAAAGATATTTTGAGAATTCGATATATACAATTTGTAATTGTGCCATTTGTCCATTTGTCAACAAAGTTTTGAATAAAACTCTTGTGACCCAAAAATATCTTGACCAAGACTCCAAATTCTAGTCTTTCTTCTTCTTGCAAGACCATGCCAATTTCACTTCTTCACTTCTTGTTGGAGCGAGAGGGAGAGCATGACCAAGAACTCTTTAGACCAGCCATTATATTTTGACCAAACACATCTTGACCAAGTCTGCAACTTACTAGTCTTTCGTTCTTGCTTGCAAGACCAAACACTTTCTTTCTTCTTGTTGGAGCCGAGAGACTAGAGGGAAAGCTTGTAGGAATTTTCCTTGCCTTGGCTCCCTCTTCCAATCGAGAGAAACTAGAGAGGAAAGAATGAGAAAATCAAACTTTCTTGCTCCATTTGCAGCTGAGAACCAAGGCTAATTTAGCCACAAACTCCACAAAAGTTCCCTATTTCTTCAAGCTTCAACCCGTGAGTGAGGGAACCTGTGACGCCCCCACTTCTCCCTAGGGGCGAACCCAAGGGTATCCGCCGGGACGCCTGCGCCAGCTCTCGCCAGGACTCACTACCAATCCATAATTCAAAAGTTCGAAATACTTCAAATATATAATTAAAATACTTCGTACTTACAATTGGTTAACTTTTCAAGCTTATACAATCCAAAAGATTATGTACTACAATCATCCACTATATTAAAATTTAAGATCTTCAAAAGAAAACAATCTAGTACTACTCACGAGCCACTCTTGGTCTCGAACCCTGTTAAGGAAAACAAAAATGTGGAATGAGCTACACAGCCCAGTGAGGTTCCAAGACACTCTAGTAGTTCTAATAAATCAGGGTAATTTGAGCATACCACATATATGGTTCCAGGTTGCATATTGGGTACATTAACATGAGACGGGTTCATTGTACGATTAATTTGAACATAACACAGGTATAGTTCGAGATTGCACATTGGCATTAGCAAGGAACAGTTATTCATTACGCAAAATAAACACATATTGAAGGATACGGTTTCTAGTGGAACCATTTCGGTCAACTTCACCTTATGACTCCAGTGATCCCGCTCGGTTGTTTGGCCATCACCTTATCCCTCCAGTGGTAGTACTCGAGTATACCGAAACGGTGTCCCAAGGTTCCCAACCTACCCGACCGAGCCCAGTCCTGGCTCGAGTAGGTTAGTAACCAAGGGCAGGGCCCAATTCAGCTTAGAGCTTACAACATGCACAAGTAATCAAGTAAATCGGTAAATGGTAAAAATTCATCATTTTAGTAGGTCGAGTGAGATAAAGTACACACTCGCCTTAAAACATTGGCAATTTCACAAGAGCAATTATAGGTAACACTTAACATCCAAACACGTAAGGAATATGCCATAATTTCATATGAATACGGAATTTATGGTAATCAAGTAATCAAGTAGTCAAGTAAATCGGTAAACAGTAAGTAATCACGGTTAACGGTTAACGGTAAGTAGTCACGGTTAATTGATAGACATTATTCATCTTAGTAGGCCGCCTATTGGCCATCTATTTTTACCACTTAAGAGTCGAGGAGATTCACTCCAATCGACTTATGCAGCCATAGCATAGTCAATCATTGAAACGCTTCATGTAAATATGCATTTCAAGTATTTCATATCGAGTAATTCAAGTACGTTTTACTTAAATGAAAACGAGTGCGGTAACACTTGACATGTAATGACCATGGAGTAAACATATCATAGACTATTCAAATCACGTACTCCTATATGGAACACTCACCTAGTCAATACAAGAGAGTAAGTGCTCAAACAAGTGTTTAGGCGTCCACTTCGAGTTCCTCTTGAAGGTCCCCTTGAGCGCCTGAAAAATAACCATCAACTATTACACAATATCACTTAGAACCCCTACTTATCGAAGAAGGTTGTACTAGTATACAATCTAAGGAGAATTCATGAATTGAACCTTAATTACTCGTAAATCGAGACTCAAAGTGGGGTTTTAAAATACAAGAGAAATCGGGTTTTCATCTTTGAAATCAAGTGTAAAACGATCGAGTGATATCGAAGGAAAAAGATGAGTTCTAAAAACTCAATTTCCTTTAAGTTTGGAAGTTTCGGGTTTGTCACACAATCTTGGAAAAATCGTATCTCACTCTCTACAAGTCCAAAATTGGAAAACTTGGTACCGTTGGAAACTTTCCAAAGTACTAAAAGTTCCTCGAAGACACTTTTCCATGATTCCAAATGGAAGGTATTCAAAATTGGCTCAAAGTTGCTGTTTTGGCTATCAGACAGTTTCGGGGTTGGTTTTTGGCCAACTTTGGAAATTCGGCAAAATTCACAGAATGAACTAGCCTCAAATTTGAAACTCAATTAGAGTTACAATCAAAGTTTAAAACAAAACAAGCGGAACAAGAATCGAAGTTTTGAACACCAAGATATGGCGGCTCAAAGTTAGCTAAAAATAAGGACAGATTGAACATTTTCCAGATTTGAAACATGAACTTTGGGACTTCAGTTGGACATTGAAATAGACTCGGAATGGTACCAAATTTGGTAGTATTACTCACCATATAAGGGCTATTCCTCTGTCAAATTTCATATAAAAATTCATTCGGGAAGTCAGTTAACAAAGCCACTAAAGTTCCAAGAATTTCCAAGGCAAATCTGCCTTGTACTTCAATTTTCCTTTTTAAAAGCTTTGCTCCACACAATCAACTTCAATTAATTCAAATATTGAAACTAATGTTCCATAAACATCCAATAAGTAATTTAGAAGTAGTTGACATCAAGGTTTTCGAAATATAACTTCCCAAATCAGATTTGACCATTCGGCCAAGAGAAAAGGAAAAGTTTTCCAGATTCGAAGAGCAACTTTGGGACATCATTTGTATATCGAAATGGTCTTAGATTGACACCAAAATTGGTACAATTCAACTTCCATATGAGGACTACTCCTCTACCAAATTTCATTTGAAAATTCACACGGGAAGGTAGTGAACTAAACTACCAAATTTCAAGAAAATCCCAAGACCAATCTGTCTTTTACTTTCTTCTTCCTTTTCAAACATTTTGCCCAATGAAAATGATTCAAATCTGGTCCATTTATGAAACAAAAGTCTGAGAGACATCTAATACATTTGGTAGGTGTTTGACACCAAAATTTCAAAATAACAAGTCCCAAACAAGATAGGCCATTGATCAGTCCAAAATGAGGGTTTTCAAGCAATGACGCAGGTCTGTAATTTGGCCATATTTCACTCAATTCAACTTGGAATTGAGCGTAGTTGGTGGCGTTGGAAAATAATTCACAAATCTACAATTTCTCAGAAGAAATCGTTTTAAAATTTGTCCATAACTGGCTCATTTTGAGCATCAATTCGCAGCTCAAAACAGAGCTTCCAGTACAGACGAAAAACAGGACAGGCAACTTTACAAGGTTGGTACGGATCACTCAGGTGGAATCAGGATGTGCATTTTATACCATTGGAATTATGGGAATGTCTAGTTTCCAGTTCCCAAACGGAACTCGATTTGACATCGAGCAAAAGTTATGACCGAAACAAAAACACTGCCAGAGTACACTGGACACCCGTTTCCAGTTTTGATGAATTTTCGAAATCACAACATTTAACCATCCAAATCAGTAATTTTTTGTGGAAACCTTCCACACAACCCACACAACATATATACATCATAAAAAAGTCATTAGAACCGCAAAAATTGCTCTAAGGGCCACGGCATGTACAGGGGCAGAAATGGAAAAATTCCCTCATCACTTCCTTTGAGTTTTCCTTCAATAATATCACTCATTTCTACTAATTTAAGCACTAATCCAACATTATTAACATCAAAACTCACAAAATCAGTCCATCAAGCCATAGTGGAGTTCATAGAGCCCACACACCAAATTTCCAACATAAATAAGCTACCCACTGATTATATGAACTTATAAGTGCAATAGAACTTCCATAAATCAAGATTTGAAGGTTTGATCGTCACTTACTTTGCTAGATGTTCAAGGCAGAATTTTCGGTCCTCCTTAGCCCAAGAAAAACCGTGGAAAAAGCTCTTTTGTAGCTTAAGATGATCACCAAGTGCTTAACAAAGTGTGGTTGAATTTTGGTGTGATTTGGTGAAGATTTGATGAAGAAATGAAGAAGAAAATTGAAGATGTGAGACCCCGAAATTTCACTTGTCTTTATAACCCTTATATGAACTCACTTATCTTTGATTCTTGGTTGCTTTAATGGTTGAATTTGAGTCAAGGGAGTGAATTTTGTTAAGAAAAGTTTCATAATCTCAAGTTGTTAGAAAATTTAGAAATTTTCGCAGGAGGCTTTGCGCAGCTTTGGGAAATTGGCTATAACTTCGTATAGGAAAGTCGGAATTGAGTTCCGTTTGTTGCGTTTGAAACTAGACTCATACATCTTCGTACGGGATAAAATTTAGAGTTTGATTCAATCTCTATAAATTCCAGAAAATTGGCAAAGTTGACTGAAAATTCTGCCTTGCACAAGTAAACATAGGAATGTTGTAGTAGCTTATGGCTCAATTTGGACCAACTTATGAGCTGAATTTCTTTGAGGTGTTTTCTAAAGATTATTAGTATTTGAAGTCTAGTTTTTAACATGTCAAGTTGTATGAATTTTTGATATCTATAATTTAAGTTATGATTTTTCTAAAGGAATGGCATAAGTTAGGGGTTTTTGTGCATACTAGGGTTTTTGGTGTGTTTTTGGTGCATTTTGGCCGTGTGATCACTTGGTGAGGTGTGTGTACTAAATTTGGTGGTTAAAAGTGTGTTTTAGGTAAGAAAAAGTGTGTGATTAGAAGTGTTAATAATAAGTGAGTGAACCATAAGTAAAAACCCTAGTACGCGCGAGTTAAGGAAAATCGGCTTGAACCGACGTGCACCGTTTGCTACCGATTGAGTGCACCATTTGAACATTACTTTATTACCTTAATCTTCTTGTTTTTAATTGAGCTAATTAGCCCTTAATTAACCCATAAGTCAGCCACCATTATTGACTAAGGAAAAGGAAGAAAAGAAAACAAAAACAAAGAAAGATCTTGTGTGACAGCCCCACCTTCCCCTAAGGTGAACCAAAGGATTCGGCGGACCGCCTGCCCAGCTCTCGCCAGGACTCGATCACTCTCTCCGAACAAAATAAAATATAATCTCGAAAAAAAAAACGAAACAAAACACAATACCCCAAATTGAAACATATCCTTACATTCATCCCCATCTCAAACAGAAGTACAGTTCCAAAACCAAAAGCTTTACATTCTCAATACACTCCAACCCTATCCAAGCACTAGAGCGAGTACAAAAGCCAAAATATACAAAAGGGACTACTATGCTATGCTATACAGGTCTCTCGCCCGCTCGTAACCCCTGTAAGGAAAACAAATGGCGTGGAATGAGCTAAAAGCCCAGCGAGGTTCTATATACACCACCAAGCAATTAAACGAGGACATAAAGCATGTAATAACAAGTAATCCAGATAACATTTACAATATAAAGCAATAGTCACACATTCATTAAAAGGATACAGGTTCACGAGGAGCCATTCGTTCATTCATTCGCCGAACACTTTCCTTATTCCTCCAATCATTAAAATCATATTTGTAAGTGAAAACTCCTTCATTTTCTTGTCGTTCATTCATTCATTTCATTTCCCCCTTTCGGCCAGTTCATTGGCCAATCTCCGCCAACTTCGTGGTCATACTCAAGTATACCAAACATTCACCCAGGGTCACTAGTCGCCCGACCGAGTTCGCTTCTGGCTCGAGTCGACCAGTAACAAAGGGCAAGGGTCCAATTCAGCCAAAAGGCTTACATTCATGTACAAGTAACAATTAATTATTCAATCATAGAAAATTTCACGTTCGTTTAGGTCGAGTGCGATAAAATACACACTCGCCTAGCAAAAATCATTTTTAGCAATCATTGAGAACATTTAACATTTAATCAAGAATTCCAACTAGCCACATAGTCAATGAAACATAACGTACATCAATTTCTTATTAAAGTAACAATTCAAATAGTCACACCAAGTCACATAGTCATTAGAAACAAATCGTATATAGAACACTCACCTATATAAGCAAAATAACGTCCAAAATTCCTTCCGGGTAACACTCCTAATCACCAAGAAACCCTAAGAATAATCATAAGAAAATATTATTTAAGAGTATTGAAAAATAACTAAGGCTCGAAACTTAAACATTTCGTTTAACGAGAATCAAGTAATTGAAACTTATTTAGGGACTATTCGTAAAACCCTTGCTCACTTTCCAAACGGTGAAATTTAAAGCCATTATATGTGGAAAATGCCATTTGGGTCAAAGAAATGAAGAAAACATATTTCCATTAGTTGTAAATTTCAAGGGTACAAGTTTCGGCTGAAATTTGCTTTATATACCTCCACAAAAGGAAACTTGAATAACCTAGACAAATCGAGTTAGATTCGTCCTCAAAGTCTTACTTAAAATAAGCGTAATTCTACTTAAACCTCAAGTATAAATTTGGGCAGCATGCCCTTTGTGTTTACCAAATTTCCAGCCATTTATGGCTTCCTTATTTTCCTTAATTCAGCCCCACAATACACACAAGTAAGGTCACCACAATAGCCCTTCCATTAGGCTCCAAAACCATCCAAGAACAACACAAGTGCAAAAGTACAAGCAAATATCAATTTTGAAGACAAAAGCTAAATGGCAGATTTGGCATCTTATAGTATTTTAGTCATAACTTGAGCTATGGTTATCGAATCGGGGTGAACCATATACCATTTCGAAGCTAAGACAGGGGGGAACAACTTTCATGAAGGCCACTTAACCTAAATTATAGTTTATCTAAGTCGAATTTTCCAATCACAGCTCCAAAAGTTCATGATCAGTCTGGTTGTCAGCACTAACTTTAACCGGCAATAACTCAGGTTACACAATTCCGGTTTGGGTGTTTTTAGAGGCGTTGGAAAGCTAACACATAGGGCTACAATTCTTATGAAGACACCGCAACCCAGTTCTCAACCTAACCTAGTCCCATTTACCCAAACAGCTCCAGAATTTCCAGTTCAAAGCTCACTGTAAAAGTCATCTAGCAGTCCTGACTTATTCAATCATATCTCAGCACACATAACTCCGATTTAGTTGATTCCAAAGCCATTTGAAAGCTAGAATACAAGGCTACAATTCTTAAGAACGTATCAAAAGCTAACGTATTCATATTCCCATCCAAACGAGCCAATTATAGATGCTGATTTCCAGTTTTGGCAGAAACAGGGCAGCAGGGGTAAAATAGTCATTTCACATGCTACAGTGCTTTGATTGAGCTGAAATTTTACAGGGAACATATATACTCAATTCTATAAAACTGTCATGTTTTGAGCTAAGGCCAATTCAGCCTCCATCATGGCCGAATAACACTGGTCAGAACAAAGCAGAAAATTTTCTAAGAAACTGAAATCTACACATCATCACTTCTAACCAAGAAATATTGCACAAAACTACCAAAGTGGGAACCACAAGCCATTAATTTCCATCTATTAGAAGCAAAGAAGGATGTTCTTAGCAATTTACCTTAGAACCTCAAAGAAAGTAGTAGCTTAGTCCTTCCTCCTCCAAATCAACTCCACCAAAGCCCTTAGTCCTCCTTAGTGATCACTTCTATGGAAGGGTTTCAAATTTGGTTGGTTAAAACTCAAGATTCAAGTGAGTTTGGAAGCTAAAATTGGAAGAGCTCTCTCTTGTTTTTCTTCACCAAAGGGCTGGCCAAGAGGGTGCAAAATGGAATGAATTTTTGGTCAAAATTTGTTTTAGTAAAGGTTAATATCTTGGGTCAAAAGTCCAACATCCAATGGAAGCATGACACTTGGCATCTTGAAGTTCTAAGCTTATCTTCTCACCCCCAAAATTCATCTATCTAGCTAACCTCTAATCATCTCCTAGTACCATGGAAAATAATATCACTTAATACTTCAGCGCCTAATCGGCAAAATTATATCGCACTAGCGGGTCCCACGTCGAAAAATGCACTTCAAATTAACGTATACTAACTTATACCAAGAAAATGATTTAAAAATTGTACTTACTTGTAAAATGTACAAAACATTTAATATTTTCAAGGACAGTGTAAAATATAGGCAAAAAAATAAAATAATACTTGGAAAATGTGAAAATTTTTGGGTTCTCACATCTTGAGCGACAAGTGTCGGCAATCCAACGGTTGTTTGACTAAGACAAGTTTCTTTCTTCTTATCTTTCTTCTTGGCCAATTTTGCTTCATTTCCTACTAGCATGGCCGAAATTTTGGAGAGGGAAAGAGAGAAAACAAACCTCAACTCCAACCTTAGATTTTGCCTTGTTTGAGTGAAATCAACCGAACTAAACCGATTAAACTTGCAAGAAGGTGACAAGGAAGTTTTGGGTGGAGTGATTTTTGCATGGGCAGCCTTGATTTTGTGTATTTCCTTGAGGTTTGAAGGTATTAAGCTAAGAAACTCTTCTTCTCTCTCTTATCTTGCATTTTATTGGATAAAAGTTCTTAATATTGGATTTTGATGGTTGAATTCCTAGTTTTGGATGATTATGTGGAATGTTAGCTAGGGTTTACATTTTCAGCCTTGATTATGGTTATCTACCTATCAATTGATGTTATTGAGCTAGTACTTGAGGGTTTTGTTGATAGAGTACTTGTTAGATATGAATTTCTAGAGTAAAAGTCCAAATTCCAGAAATTTGAAACCAAGTTGTTCTGTTCTGACCTGTTTAATTCGTCCATGTTAGAGGCCGAATCAGACCTAGGTCAAAACATGAAAGTTGTAGGGAATGGAGTTATGTAGCTTCCTGTAAAATTCAGCTCAATCTGAGCACTGTATCGGGTGAAATGACAAAATTACCCCTGACTGCCAAATGCACTGTTTCACGGACAGTTTTCTGTTTTCTCTGAGATTGCACCTTTTGACCTTGAAAATGAACAAATGGCCGTCATGTCTTCATAAGACTTGTAGTTCTCTGTCTTAGCTTCGAAACGGTATATAGTGTACCCCAATCCGATAAGCATAGCTTCAGTTGTGACCGAAACACCAAGAGACGTCAAACCTGCTGTTTTGTTATTTTTCCTTAAACTTGGTTTCCGGTCGCATTACTAGTATTGTTTTGTAATTGAATGACATTGAGCCTAGTTGAAGGGCTATTGTGTTAACATTGCTTATGTGTGACTTTGGGGCTGAGTTGAGGAAAATAATGAAGCCATAAATGGCTGGAAAATAGCTAAATACAAAGGGCATGCCGCCCAAATTTTCACTCGAGGGTTAGGAATGTGTACTTGCAACTTGAGTAAAGATTTGACGATGAATTGAACTTGATTTGCCTAAAGTATTCGAGTCTTCTTTTGTAGAGGTATATAAGTTGGAATTTGGCCGAAACTCATACTCTTGAAAAAATGAAAGTAGCGACCAATAGAAATACGTTTTCCTCGTCTTTTCGACTCAAATGGGAATTCAAAAGTTTTAATCGTTTCATTGCCAAAACCAAAAGAGCGAGCATGAGTTTTCTAGAGTTTGATACGTAACATGAACCCTATCTAAATGAGTTTCATTTACTTGATCTTTTTGAAACGAAATTCTTAAGTTTCGAACCCTAGTTGATTTCAAGCTTTTAAATGATATTGTATCGCAGATTTGGACTCCAACCAAGGAGTTACACCTGAGCGTGATTTTCGACAAGCACTAAATCTTTGGTGAGTGCTTCCAAATACCTGATTGAACTTGACACTTGTTTTCAATACTTGACCAATGTGATCGAATGAAATGTGATTGGTATGGTCGGGCAAAGGTGTACTTTATCGCACTTGCCCTAATGTGATATATACTTGTTTATTGTTGCAATCGACTTGATATACTTGTGCTTGGCTTGTAAGTGCGGAGCGGCAGTATGTACCACACTCGATCCGAGTGGGAGGTACCTCTCATTCCCGTCTCCGTACTTTTATATTGATTCAGTCGATTGGAGATATTATCTCATCGAATTCTTGGGGACCCAAACCCCACTGGCTAGTTAATCGAGTCGAGCCGGCAAGGGCTTGGTCGATAGATAACGAACCATGGGTATCTAGTGTTGTCGAGTGGAGTGTTATCTCTCGACTAATCGGTATACTCGAGTATTACCACCAGTGTTTAGTTGGTGTTCGGGCCCGGTAAGGGGGTTGAATGGTGGACGGATTGGTGTGAAGCGAAGTACTACTGGACTGGTTACGTTCCTTGAAAGTTGACGGAGTGTCAACTAATACTTGATCAAGCTCTGGTGAAGCAATGGGAATTTGGCTCCTGAGAGCCATCTGTATCCTTATATTTGATTGTTATTCGTAGTGTTATTGTTTCTTTTAAGAAAAGAATTTTACACTCTCTCATTTTAAGATTTGCTACTTGAAGTGTTATTGCTCACTTTTATGGACTGGTTATACTCGCTACTTTGCTACCTTGATACGTGAACTTTTTAATAATGGTCAACTTGCTATTTGGAACTTCACTGGGCTTTTAGCTCATTCCACGCCATTTGTTTTCCTTTCAGGGGTTGCGAGCCAGGGTGAGAGACCTGTATAGAATAGTATAGTTTAGTTCTTTTGTATTGTTTTGTTTTTGCACTCGCTCTAGTGCTTGGATAGGGTTGACTGTATTGGGAACTAAGAGCTTTTGTTACATTTGGGACTGTATATCTGGTTGAGATTGGAATGAATGTAAGTATACCTTTCAAGTTTGGGACTTGTTATTTCAATTATCCTCGAGGTTATATCTTATTTGGTTCGAAGAGAGTGAATGAGTCCTGGCGAGAGTTGGGCAGGCGACCCGCCGAACCCTGGGGTACGCTCTAGGGGGAGGTGGGGCCGTCACAGAAGAACTTGGGGTTGTTTTTCCTCCTCCTTTGGCCGGCTGGAGTGAGAGCAAGAGAGAGAGTGTTTTGATCAAAATGAAGCTTCCAAGAGAAGCTAAAATGTGTGGCCCAAAATTGTGTGAAAGTCAACTCTCTTACCCGCGCGTTCCGTGCTCGATTCCCCTCGGGTTTGTTTCACTTGTGCACTAAACCTCTAGTGCACTTCTATTCATACTATTATTATTCACTCTTAATGGTCTAAAATAAGGGTCTAAAGTCTCTCAATTAATCACGCGCGCAAAAACGCGTACTTCCGAATTTGTGCTCGATAAAGTGGAATTTTCAAGAAATTCTTATAACGATAGTATCACTAACTAATAATTGAATGTTTAAACATAAAAATACCTATTTTAAGACTAATGTACAAGTCTCCAATTTTCCAAGTTTATTGCATTCTCGAATTGATTATTGCCTCCAAACGCAAATTCACTATTCTCACTAAACGAGCTTCCCAAAATTTAATTTTGTAACAAGTCATTTTAAAAATACATGTAAGCCATAGTTTCATGTAATTGGGTCTAAAAAGGTTGGAATAAAATATTCAGAGCAAACGGCCAATTAAATATTTAAATAAACTAGTAATAGGGGTTTAAAATAAGTAAATTTGCGGGTCCTCACAACCTCCCCTCCTTAAAAAGAATTTCGTCCTCGAAATTCATACCTTCCGTAACCTCAGATAACCCTGAACCTTGTTGTGTGATCATTTCATATGTTCTTGCAGATGCCACAGGTCGGTTTCCTCCATTGACTTGTCGAGGGATAGTTTTATTTCCTTGTGAAGTAGTAGTTTCTCGTGGATACCGCTTTGGACAGTCGTGAACCTTATGGTTGGTGCTCCCACATCCCATACACTTTCGTCCCTTTAGCCAGCAGTTTTCTTCGGTATAATTCGTCCTTCCACAATATCCACAGGTCGGACGAGGCATTGTGACTTGACTTGCTTGCGAGGTTTTCTTTGATTGTATCTGTCCTACTGGAGCTCTTCGTGATGTAGTCCCTTCTGGTTCCTTTTATCATGAGGGGTGAAGGAAGTAATAGTCTTATTCCATCCATTCCTTTTGTATCCATTTCTCTTTATCTTTGGGACTGCATCTCTTTTCCCGCTTGAAAGGCTCTCTGTGACAAGCCCCACCTTCCCCTAAGGCGAACCAAAGGGTTCGGCGGACCCGCCTGCCCCAGCTCTCGCCAGGACTCGTTCACTCACTCCAAACAAAAAGATAACACCTCGAGGATAAACGGAAAAACAATTCCCAACCTGGAAAACATCTATTTACACATTCATTCCAATCTCAACCAGAAGTACAGTCCCAAATGTAACCAAAAGATCTAACTTTCTCAATACAACCAACTCTATCCCAAGCACTAGAGCCGAGTTGCAAAAGCCAAAACAAAACAATGCAAAACCAAAAACTAGACATTTCTATCTATACAGATCTCTCGCCCCATACTTGCAACCCCTGTAAGGAAAACAAAAGGCGTGGTATGAGCTAAAAGCCCAGCGAGGTTCTATATACTCAAACAAATAATTAGGCAAGGACGTTTATCAGCAATTAGCAAGTAATTTAGAAAACATTTACAAAATGAGAGCGATAGTAACACATTCATTAAAAGGATACATGTTCACGAGGAGCTATTCGTTCGTTCGTTCATTCATTCGCCTAATATTTTCCTTATTTCTCCGATCATTAAAACATTGTTTGTAAGTGAAAACTCCTTCATTTCCTTGTCGTTCGTTCATTCATTTCATTCCCCAATCTCCGCAAACTTCGTGGTCATACTCGAGTATACCAAACATTCACCCAGGGTCACTAATCGCCCGACCGAGTCCGCTTCTGGCTCGAGTCGACCAGTAACAAAGGGCAAGGGCCCAGTTCAGCCAGAAGGCTTACATTCATGCACAAGTAACATTTAATCATTCAATCATTGAAAGTTCACGTTCATTTAGGTCGAGTGCGATAAAGTACACACTCGCCTAGCAAAAATCATTTTGGAAACATAACATACCTCAATCACGTATTAAAGCAACAATCCAAATAGTCACAATAGTTCACATAGTCATTAGAAACAAAGCGTATATAGAACACTCACCTAAACAAGAAAAATAACGTCTAAAGTATTCCTTCCGGATAACACCTTAGTCACCAAGGAACCCTAAGAGTAATCAAGAAAACACATTACGGTTCAACCATCAAAATGTTTGGTGAATCAAAGAAAATCCGAATAACTAATAGTACAATGTATAAGTATGATTTTGGAAGTAAAAAGAGTGCATTTAGTCCAAAATACATGAGTAAAATAGTTGTAAAACTTATATCTGCTCTTAAAATTTGAAATCGCCATTTGAGTGCAAATTTAGGCAGCACGCCCTTTGTGTTTACCAAATTTCCAGCCATTTATGGCTTCATTATTTTCTTCGATCAGCCCCCAAAATCACATACAAATAATCTCATTACAATAGCCGTTAAAAAGGCTAACAAGTCATTCAATTACAAAACCAACTAGAAAAGGGATCGGGGATTAAGGTTTAACGACAAGGAACAAAATGACAGGTTTGACATCTTTTAGCGTATTGGTCACACACCGAAGTTAACACCTATCGGATTGAGGATAATTTATACCGTTTCGAAGCTAAGACATAGCTCTACAATTCTTATGAAGACCACCGCAAACCCTGTTCTCAACATAACCTAAGTCAAATGTACCCAAACAGACCCAGAATATTCCAGTTCCAAAGTTCACTGTGAAATTCAAACTAGCAGTCCTGATTTATTCAGTCATAATCTCAGCCACACAACTCCGATTCTGTTGATTCCAAATCCATTCGAAAGCTAAAGATACAAGGCCTACAATTCTTAGAAGGCATTAAAACCTAATTCATTCATCTTCCCAGCCAAAAGAGCCAATTAACAGATGCTGATTATCATTCTCGGACAGAAACCAGGACAACGCAGGGGTAAATTAGTCCATTTCAACAAGCTATCCCCTACCCGATTGAGCTGAAATTTACAGCATAAATCTACACACAATTCTCTACAACTTTCATGTTTTGAGTTAAGTCCAATTCGGGCCCTCTATCATGACCAAACAACACTGATCAGATAGGCGCAGAAAAATTCACTATAAACTAAAATCCACATAATCACTACTCATAACCAAGAAATAATGCACACAAACCCCCAAAGTGGCAACCACAAGCCACTAATTTGCAACTATTGGAACCAAAGAAGGATGTTCTTAGCAATTTACCTCAAAACCTCAAAGAAAATGGTAGCTTTGGCTTTTCTTTCCCGCAAATCAACTCCACCAAAAGCCTTTAATCCTCCTTAGTTAGCACACCTATGGAAGGGTTTGCGATTTGATCGGTTGGAACTCAAGATTTTGAGCAAGGTTGGAGCTAGAAATTGAAGAAGCTCTCTCTTGTTTTTATCCTCCAAGGGCCAGCCAAGATGGCACAGTGACAAAATGGAGATGAAAATGGTGGTCAAATTGGTTTTAGTAAAGTTAAAGAAAGTTAGGCAAGTTTAGTGCAATCGGAACGGCGACACGTGGCCTCTTGAAATTTCCAAGCTTATCCATCTCACTTCCAATAATTAGTCTACCTAATTACCCTCTAATCATCTCCTAGCACCTTGGAAAATAATGTCACTTAATATTTCATCACTTAATCGGCAAAATTATATCGCACTAGCGGGCCCCACATCGAACAAATGCACTTCAAGTTACGTACACTAACTTATACTAGGAAATGATTTAAAAATTGTACTTACTTGTAAAATGTACAAAACATTTAATATTTTCAAAGGATAGTATAAAATATAGGCAAAGAAATAAATAATACTTGAAAATGTGAAAATATTCGGGGTTCTCACACTCTCAGTTGGGATTTTGTGCTTTCCACCCTTTGCGCTTTCTCGAGAGCGTCACTAAATGTTTCAATCTGTGCTGCGGCAAGGGCATCTTGGATTTCTAAATTTAATCCTTGAATAAACCGTCTTAGTCTCTTCCGTTCCGTCACCACCAATTCTGGAGCATATGTAGATAATTTCGTGAATCGGGTTTCGTACTCAACCACAATCAAAGTTCCTTGACGAAGTTTTATAAAATCGTCTTCCCTCTTTTCTTGGACTAGTGGAGGAAGAAATTTCTCATTAAATTCTCGTACAAAGTTTATCCAAATCCTTGGAGTTTGATCTCTTTCCCACTTGTTTTTTATAACATTCCACCAGGCTCGGGCTACTCCTTCAAGTTGAAATACAGCAAAAGTCACTTGTTTTTCCTCTGTGTAGTCCAAGGTATCGAATATATTCCTTATATTTCTAAACAATTCTCAGCCACTTCTGGGTCAGGTCCTCCAGAAAATTTGGGCGGGAAGAATTTCTGAAACCGCTCCAAAGCTCGATCCTGCCCTATCTCTTGGTTTCCACGTTGGTTTCCTTGTCCAATCCTCTGGCCCTGTTGAGCTACCAAAAGCTCTAGTACATCGTCATACGAGTTAAAACTAATCCAATTTGGTCATTTCCTCTTTAGCCCTTGGCTCGGCATTTTGATGAATATCCGGAACCCATTATCTACTCTTTGATTTCGGGGTTGTCTAGGTTGACGTCCCCTTTCGTTGTCCTCTAGTTTCCATGTTCAGAGCTAATCTATGCGCATATGCATAAATCTCACACTAAGCCATAATTGAACTACACACACATACTAGTAACAACATTTAAAGAAAAATGAAATCACTTGCCACAAATAACATTATCACCATACAAGTAAACACACGTTAAAGTTCATTAAATCATAACATAAGTTATAGTCAAGTAAAGTTCACACCAAGTCAAAGTCTAAACAAAAGTGAACAGGTGATTATCAAAAGTACATTCATCTCCCAAGGCACAAACTCTTAAACTCTACTCCCATTGTACCCACTACAAAAGATCACAAGTAGAGCTTCACTAGATTAATTCAGACTAGATGGTTCTCGCTCCCTAACACGTTCAGTTTTATTCCCAACACTAGGATCTTCTGGGTCACGATCCTTTCCACCTCCTGCTCTTAATTATTGGGCCTTCTTAGCCTAACAATTATTGGTTTCCTGTAACTATTCATGTGAAATATCGATTCGTTCTTATTCCCCAACAATGGAGATCTCAAGTCCTTAGAGTTGCCCTCAACTCTTAAGTACTCGAGTACAAGAATCCGGAACAAGGTAATTCACAACTCGAGCAGGCCGGTCCCAAGAGTAAATCACCACATTCGAGATTCCTACCCAACATACACGTCTAATTTTCCCCAAATATCAAGATGAAGGATTTATACCTATCACATTCATGATTCATAACTTACGATCTAGAAGAGTACTTAAGTTTTTACTCATTCACATAATAAGGACCATAACACCACTTGGTCCAAGCTCACCCCGCGCAGAGACCACGTGAAGCGGCTCTGATTTTCATCCCTACAATAGTCACTTAACTTTCAAACCAGTCCCACAGTCCGGCATCCTAAACTTTTAAGCCTAGGATACACTACAAAGATTTGAAGTCTAAGCTCTGATACCAACTGTGACGCTCCCACTTCTCCCTAGGGCGAAACCCAAGGGTATCCGCGGGACGCCTGCCCAACTCTCGCCAGGACTCACTACAATCCATATTCAAAAGTTCGAAATACTCAATATATAATTAAAATACTCCAAAATACTTCGTACTTACAATTGGTTAACTTTCAAGCTTAATACAATCCAAAAGAGTATGTACTACAATCATCCACTATATTACAACTTAAGATCTTCAAAACAAAACAATATAGTACTACTCATGAGCACCCTTGGTCTCGAACCCTGTTAAGGAAAACAAAAATGTTGAATGAGCTACACAGCCCAATGAGGTTCCAAGACACTCTAGTAGTTCTAATAAATCAGGTAATTTTGAGCATACCACATATATGGTTCCAGGTTGCATATTGGACACATTAGCATGAGACGGTGTTCATTGTACGATTAATTTGAGCATAACACAGGTAGAGTTGGAAATTGCACATTGGCACCATTAGCAAAGGAACAGTTATCATTACGCAAAATAAACACATATTGAAGGATACGGTGTTCCAGTGGAACCATTTCGGTCAACTTCACCTTATGACTCTAGTGATCCCCTCGGTTGTCTGGCCATCACCTTATCCCTCCAGTAGTAGTACTCGAGTATACCGAAACGGTGTCCCAAAGGTTCCAACCTACCCCGACCGAGCCCAGTCCTGACTCGAGTAGGTTAGTAACCAAGGGCAGGGCCCAATTCAGCTTAGAGCTTACAACATGCACAAGTAATCAAGTAAATCGGTAAACGGTAAAAATTCATCATTTTAGTAGGTCGAGTGAGATAAAGTATACACTCGCCTTAAAACATTGGCAATTTCACAAGAGCAATTATAGGTAACACTTAACATCCAAACACGTAAGGAATATGCCATAATTTCATATGAATACGGAATTCATGGTAATCAAATAATCAAGTAGTCAAGTAAATCGGTAAATAGTAAGTAATCACGGTTAACGGTTAACGGTTAACGGTAAATAGTCACGGTTAATTGATAGACATTATTCATCTTAGTAGGCCGCCTATTGGCCATCTATTTTTACCACTTAAGAGTCGAGGAGATTCACTCCAATCGACTTATGCAGCCATAGCATAGTCAATCATTGAAATGTTTCATGTAAATATGCATTTCAAGTATTTCATATTGAGTAATTCAAGTACGTTTTACTTAAATGAAAACGAGTGCGGTAACACTTGACATGTAATGACCATGGAGTAAACATATCATAGACTATTCAAATCACGTACTCCTATATGGAACACTCACCTAGTCAATACAAGAGAGTAAGTGCTCAACCAAGTGTTTAGGCGTCCACTTCGAGTTCTTCTTGAAGGTCCCCTTGAGCGCCTGGGCAAATAACCATCAACTATTACACATTATCACTTAGAACCCCCTACTTATCGAAGAAGGTTGTACTAGTATACAATCTAAGGAGAATTCATGAATTGAACCTTAATTACTCGTAAATCGAGACTTAAAGGTGGGGTTTTAAAATACAAGAGGAATCGGGTTTTCATCTTTGAAATCAAGTGTAAAACGATCGAGTGATATCGAAGAAAAAAGATGAGTTCTAAAAAACTCAATTTCCTTTAAGTTTGGAAGTTTTGGGTTTGTCACACAATCTTGGAAAAATCGTATCTCACTCTCTACAAGTCCAAAATTGGAAATCTTGGTACCATTGGAAACTAATTCCAAAGTACTAAAAGATCTGAGAAGACACTTTTCAATGATTCGAAATGGAAGGTATTCAAAATTCGGTTCAAAATTGCTGCTTTAGGCTTATCAAGACAGTTTCGGTGTTGGTTTTTGGCCAACTTTGGAAATTCGGACAATTTCATAGAATATGAATTAGCCTCTAAAATTTGGAACTCAATTAGAGTTACAATCAAAGTTTAAAAAAAAACAAGCGGAACAAGAATCGAATTTTTGAACACCAAGATATGGCGGCTCAAAGTTAGCTAAAAATAAGGACAGATTGAACATTTTCCAGATTTGAAACATGAACTTTGGGACTTCAGTTGGACATTGAAATAGACTCAGAATAGTACCAAATTTGGTAGTATTACTCAATCATATAAGGGCTATTCCTCTGTCAAATTTCATATAAAACTTCATTCGGGAAGTCAGTTAACAAAGCCACTAAAGTTCCAAGAATTTCCAAGGCAAATCTGCCTTGTACTTCAATTTTCCTTTTTAAAAGCTTTGCTCCACACAATGAACTTCAATTAATTCAAATATTGAAACTAATGTTCCATAAACATCCAATAAGTAATTTAGAAGTAGTTTACATCAAGGTTTTCGAAATATAACTTCCCAAATCAGATTTGACCATTCGGCCAAGAGAAAAGGAAAAGTTTTCCAGATTCGAAGAGCAACTTTGGGACATCATTTGTATATCGAAATGGTCTTAGATTGACACCAAAATTGGTACAATGTAACTTCCATATGAGGACTACTCCTCTACAAAAATTCATTTGAAAATTCACACGGGAAGGTAGTGAACTAAACTACCAAATTTCAAGAAAATCCCAAGACCAATCTGTCTTTTACTTTCTTCTTCCTTTTCAAACATTTTGCCCAATGAAAATGATTCAAATCTGTTCCATTTATGAAACAAAAGTCTGAGAGACATCTAATATACATGTGGTAGGTGTTTGACAACAAAATTTTCAAAATAACAAGTCCCAAACAAGATAGGCCATTGATCAGTCCAAAATGAGGGTTTCCAAGCAATGACGCAGGTATGTAATTTGGCCATATTTCACTCAATTCAACTTGGAATTGAGCGTAGTTGGTGGCATTGGAAAATAAATTCACAAGGCTACAATTTCTCTGAAAAAATCGTTTTAAAATTTGTCCATAACTGGCTCATTTTTTAGCATCAATTCGCAGCTCAAAACAGAGTTTCCAGTACAGACGAAAACAGGACAGGCAACTTTACAAGGTTTTGTACGGATCACTCAGGTGGAATCAGGATGTGTATTTTATACCATTGGAATTATGGGAATGTCTAGTTTCCAGTGCCCCAAACGCAACTCGATTTGGACGTCCGAACAAAAGGTTATGACCGAAACAAAAACACTGCTAGAGTACACTGGACACCCGTTTCCAGTTTTGATGAATTTTCGAAATCACAACATTTAACCATCCAAATCATGTAATTTTTTGTGGAAACCTTCCACACAACCCACACAACATATATACATCATAAAAAAGTCATTAGAACCGCAAAAAATTGCTCTAAGGGCCACGGCATGTACAGGGGCAGAAATGGAAAAATTCCCTCATCACTTCCTTTGAGTTTTCCTTCAATAATATCACTCATTTCTACTAATTTAAGCACTAATCCAACATTATTAACATCAAAACTCACAAAATCAGTCCATCAAGCCATAGTCGGAGTTCATAGAGCCCACACACCAAATTTCCAACATAAATAAGCTACCCACATGATTATATGAACTTATAAGTGCAAGAACTTCCATAAATCAAGATTTGAAGGTTTGATCGTCACTTACTTTGCTAGATGTTCAAGGCAGAATTTTCGGTCCTCCTTAGCCCAAGAAAAACCGTGGAAAGCAAGCTCTTTTGTAGCTTAAGATGATCACCAAGTGCTTAACAAAGTGTGGTTGAATTTTGGTGTTTTGGTGAAGATTTGATGAAGAAATGAAGAAGAAAATTGAAGAATTTGGGGTTGTTTTTCCTCCTCCTTTGGCCGGCTGGAGTGAGAGCAAGAGAGAGAGTGTTTTGATCAAAATGAAGCTTCCAAGAGAAGCTAAAATGTGTGGCCCAAAATTGTGTGAAAGTCAACTCTCTTCCCCGCGCGTTCCGTGCTCGATTCCCCTCGGGTTTGTTTCACTTGTGCACTAAACCTCTAGTGCACTTCTATTCATACTATTATTATTCACTCTTAATGGTCTAAAATAAGGGTCTAAAGTCCCTCAATTAATCGCGCGCGCGAAAACGCGTACTTCCGAATTTGTGCTCGATAAAGTGGAATTTTCAAGAAATTCTTATAACGATAGTATCACTAACTAATAATTGAACGCTTAAACATAAAAATACCTATTTTAAGACTAATGTACAAGTCTCCAATTTTCCAAGCTTATTGTATACTCGAATTGATTATTGCCTCCAAATGCAAATTCACTATTCTCACTAAACGAGCTTCCCAAAATTTAATTTTTGTAACAAGTCATTTTAAAAATACATGTAAGCCATAGTTTCATGTAATTGGGTCTAAAAAGGTTGGAATAAAATTTTCAGAGCAAACGGCCAATTAAATATTTAAATAAACTAGTAATAGGGGTTTAAAATAAGTAAATTTGCGGTTCCTCACAGAACCTTCCTCTTTCCTTCTTCCAGCCGTGAGTGTAGAGAAAAGGGGAGGAAATCAGGAGTCTTGTTTCCTTGTTCCAGGCGAGGGAAGTTGGAGTGAGTTGGGAGGAAACCTGGTGACCTTATTGCTGCTTCAACCAAGGGAATCAGTGAGGAAAGAAAGGGAAGAAACTAACCTTATTTTTTCAGCTTAGCATTTTGCAGGAAGGAAGGTAAAACTTGTGATAAAACCCCTCAAACTTTCAATACTCTTAGCTATGTATGATATGTGTTAGATTTTACCAAGATAAGAGAATTTTTTTGAGGAAGAAAACCTTGTGTAATGATTGATCTTTTGCTGGAAAAAAAATCTGTTATGGCCAAGGAAGAATGGTAGAAATTTCCAGCTCAAAAACCGTGAGGTAAACTTGCTATCCAAACCTTCCATTTCTGAAGACACACCACGATGATTGATGCATATTAGTTCTACCCACGAAAATAGAAATTTTGTGGAAAAGTAATCTCATTAGAAGTTGATTTATATGCTGAAAATTTCCAGATTTGACCGAGAGGTACATGAGCTCAATTTACAGCCTCTTATTTCGACCTTTTGAGGAGTTTTCACTAGAAAGTCATGCTATAAGTGTTATATTTCTTGTTTAGTATGATATATAGCATGCTATCTTTGATTTTGGTGGCAAATTGTTGGCTTAGATGTGAGAATCGGCAGCAGCAAATTTGAAATAACTCTTGTGAAACTGATGGAGTGAAGCTGCAAGTTTGGTTCCTTTCTCCCAAGAAATCTTGCTGCAATTTATTTGAATGTACCATATATATCTCCTATTTCTCTTTCTAGGACCTGCACATAGTGTATTGTTTACCAACTTGATTTGTGAAGAAACTTTGCTGGAAATTCTATTAAGTTAATGAATGTGGACTGACCGATTGCATAAAGTTGGATATGTCAGTTTTACTTTGAATTTGGAGTGAAGTTTTGCTAAGATTTCATGTTTTATATCATGACAACTGTGTATATGGAAGCTGGTATATTTATATGGTTGAATCATAGTTGTATGTTCATTGATTTTGCTGAAAATTTGTCTAAGAAAGCTGTTGAAGTTTTCAGGAGGAAGCCGAGAGAGTTGAGTTGTGAATTTTCAGCTCTTATTTGCAGCTTTTGTTGAGTTTTGCTAGGAAATACATGATTAATACCTCACCTTATGTTATAAACATGTTATTGTGCGATTTATGGATGAAAGTAAGTAAGAAAGATGCTGTATTTGGTGTTTTTAAACAAGTTAAAGCTTGGAACTTTGGGTGACAGTCACCCCTGGGCAGTTTTAGTAAAATGATCATAACTTAGTGTGGAAAAATTGAAATTGAGTGCCATCAATTGCGTTTGAAACTAGACTCAGAGATCTTTCTAACTGTATAAAATTTGAGTTGTGGTTCATTTTATATACACACCAGAAAATCAGTAAATTTGACTGAAAATTCTACCCTGCACAAGTAAAACTGGAATGTTGTAGTAGCTTGTGGCTCAATTTGGACCAATTTATGAACTGAATCTATTTGAGGTGTCTTCTAAGGATTGTTAGTGCTTTGAGTCTAATTTTTAACGGGGTAAGTTGTATGATTTTTTGATAGTTATAACTCAAGTTATGACTTTTCAAAGGAGTGATGCTGGCTGGAAATTTCATTATAGTCTAGGGCAGGAAAGAGTTTTTTTCTCTTTGCAGTTTTCCTCCTCAAATATTGGCTGAAAATTTCACATTGAGGTTTGATATACTTCATAACACCATAGTCATCATATGCCTACTGAGTTAGAGTGAAAATAAAGCATTTTTTATGGAAAAATTTCGTTATTTCAAGCTACCAATTTTCTGGAATTTTCCAGCTTGGACCAAGAGAGAAAGATGATGAGATTTTTCAACTTTTCCATAATTTTTGGCTATAAAACTGCATGTGTGTTATTAATCTCCCTTTCTAATACAATAATATTGGCATGTATGTGCGTTCTAAGGAGAAACTTGAGTTTTAAGGCTGTCATTCTTGTTGGAATTTCTCCAGTTTTGGTCGAGAGAGTAAGCTGTATAAGTGCAGCTCTTGTTTGCAAAATTTGTTGAAAGGTATGTCTTATTTCTGCTTGGATGATACCTATTATATGTTCACCACTGAATCTAATGGGAACTTGATAACTTGGCTAGGGAGCAACTTGAAGAAACTGCTGGAAATCCACTTGATTGGCCGAGTGAGGAAGAGAGAAAAATTTTCCGTTATTACATGACTTTTGGGGCTGCAAAAATTTTAGATTGTTGTTCAATAAACCTCATAACATATTAATCTTCATATGCATGTTGAGTTTGAGTGATAACTAAAGAGTTTTATTGAAGAAAATCTCCCTTAGCAAACTGTTTCTTGCTAGAAAATTTTCTAGCTTTGAACTGTAGAGAAAACTTGAACTTCTAGTTTTTAAATGCAAATTTTCTTGTTGAGTTTTACTGGAATCCATGATTAGTACCACCTCTCATGGTACAAGCCTATTTTTGTGTCATTTATGGTTGAAATAAGTATGAGAGGGGCTCTTTTGGTGACAAAAATGAGGAGAGGCTTCCTGGAATTTTGCTTGCTTAAACCATGGACTATATGCTAGGTTTTCTAGCTTATAACTTCCACTTTGTTGCAGTTTTTCAAGAGATTCATGCCTTATATTCACACTATGAGGCATTGCATGATTTATACTTGAACCATGAAAGAAAGTTGAATTTTTGGTTAGCAATCCACTTACATGTAACCTGTTTTGGAGGAAAAACTCCCAGCCATGAACCATGGTTAAACTTCGACCTTGCTTATGACAAATGGATGCTATTTTACTAAAAATTTCCTGCTCAAACTGAGAACATGTAACTACCATTTCTTTGAGTTTTAACTCCAGCTTTAACTCTAAGATATTAGCTACAAACTCGTACCTTTTGACTCACTAAACATTTCATGTGTTAAACATAACATGCATGAATAAATTCACTAGTGGTTGGAGAAAATTGGAAGTCATCTTGATGACAAATTTCTGTCAAAGAAACCAAGAGTAAGGGCAAGGTTTCCAACCTTATATTCATGCATTTGGTTGCAAAACCCTATACCTTTTAACCTACATGTTTGATAAATTTAAAACTGGAGTTCCTGTGTCATTCACTTGTTTTGATCAAGATGATAAGTGTAATTATAGTTTGGATATGTCTCAGGAGTCAGTGATGAGCTAAAAAAATCCAGAAGCCAAGAAGTAACTGTCCATTTGATTTGGTGAGTGTTCCAACTGCATGTTCCATGCTACTTGTTGCTCAAATCTAACTTGTTGCTTGAACTGCAAATGAACAGGCGAGTGTGTATTTTATCGCACTAGACCTAATTTGATTGAGCTCTTGTTATACTGTTACAAGTGAAACGGTTTCAAGTGAACTATTATAAGTGAAGTATTTAGAAATGAACTGATATACATGTGCATGACTTGAAAGTCGGTGGGAGATGTTATCTCATCAACTATACTCATGATTGGGATCCCAAACCCCATCGGCTAGTTGGTCAAATCGAGCCAGCAAGAGCTTGGTCGAGGTGACCAATGAACCATGGGTACTATATCTTGTTATTGGTCTTGGTATACTCGAGTATTACCCTACTTGTACTTGATTGGCGTACGGGCCCGGTAAGGGGGATGATCGGTGGACGGAGATGGCGTGAAGTGTTGATCTACTAGATTTTGATAATGTATTCCAAGGTTGACGGAGTGTCAATGATTGCGAGTTAAGCGGCTAATGCGAGATGAATGTATCCTTCCACTTGAAAGTGCTACATGTTCCCTGCTTGCCTTTTATTGTTTTGCTTAGTTACCATTTTCTTACCTGCTCTGAGATTGGTACTTGCGTGCATGATACTTGGAATCTCACTAGGGTTTTAGCTCATCCCTTTATTTTTTTTCCTTAACAAGGTGTGGAGATGAGAGAGACAAGAATAGTACTAGTTTAATAGGAAATCTTAAACTTATATTTGGCCGGCACTGTATTATGGTACTAGTTGTTCAAGTTCTTATCTTTTGGCTTGTACTTTGTATTGTCTATTTGGACGATTTGTAGCATGTAAATGTTATATTGAAGAGTTTTGGTGATATTGCTTTGGTATCCAAGGAATAGTGACTTCGAAAGTTGTAGTCCTCGTTTAAGTAATTGCCGTCCTAATTATACTTAGTGAATGGATTGAATTAATTGTATTTTGATCTGTTTAGTTGTGCACCTAAGTATGAATGTTTTGGAAAGTTAGATGATTTGTAATATTTCTTAAGAGGGATTTTGTGCTTACTTTGGAATTAATGTTATTTCTAAAGTTAATGTGACTGAATGAGTCCTGGCGAGAGTTGGGCAGGTAGTCCGCTAACTTCTAGGGTACGCCCTAGGGGGAGGTGGGGTTGTCACATGAATACTAGTTCACTTGGAAACATTTCACTTATAATAATTCACTTGAAAATATTTCACTTGTAACAGTATAACAAGAGTTTAGTCAAATTAGGTCGAGTGTGATAAAGTACACACTCGCCTATTCATTTGCAGTTCAAGATATATGACAGTATCAATCAAATACATCACATGGTCCTAACAAACAGTTGGAACACTCACCATTTGACCTCACCAATTGGTCACCCTGGTTCTTCCTCTAGAACATTCTCAAGTCCTCTGATCATGTAATCCATCAAGAGTCTAGCCACTTAAAACCAAAATGATGAGAAAATATGATATTCGAAACTTCACTTAGCAACCATAGAAACTACAGGTTTAACCCTAATATTAGAAGACCAAAAGGTCCACGGTTTCTTGTTTAAATCAAGTTCATATCAAGTTCAAATCAAGTGAAATATTTCATCCATGCTAACATTAACACATCACTAAGTATTTCAAATAAAAATATGCAGGATTTAACCATAGAAAGTTAGGTTTAAAAAGCCAGACAATTTTTCTAAAGTTTTCTCAAGTCCAACTCAATCCGTTTGATAAAATTCCCAACTTTGGTGACATTCTTTGAAAAGGTATAACTTGAGTTCCGTAGGTCGAAAAATCATGCACTAATAGGCTTTAGAAGACATCTTCATGAAATTCATCTCATAGATTAGTCAAATTTCAGTTTAAAACTCACTGCTATCACAAGCGCAGAAATAAAACAATCATGATTTTCAAGAAACTTTGCAGATTTACTAGTCTTTATAGAAATTGAACCAAATCCTAAATTTTATACCGTTGGAAGCTTTATGAGTCTAGTTTGAAACGAAATAAACGGAACTCAATTCCGACTTTTCTATACGAAGTTATAGCCAATTTCCCAAACTTGCAGAGAGCTTCCTATGAAAATTTTCAGATTTCTAACAATTTAAGAAAATGAAACTTTTCTTAATAAAATCTCACTCCCTTGGCTCAAATTCAACATACATGTGAAGATTAAAGTTTACAAAGTATCTTAAGCAAAAAACTTGCCAAAATCACCATAAATTTCTGGAAATTAAAGGTTAAAAATTCACCAAAACCTAACAAAATCATAAAATCTTCCATAACATGCTTCCTTTAGCTTCAATCATGACATGTCTTGGATGAATCTCAAGAAACAAGTAAAAAGAGATGTTTCCTAGAACATTTACCTCAAAACCCTAAGATGACAAGCAAATCAAGAGGGATACAAGATTTTCTTCTTTCAAAACTTCACCAAGAGTTTCCCACCAAACTTACCTCAAGATTGATCAAAATAGATTAAGATTTTTCTTTGGATTCTTCATGATTCAAGCAAGAGATTAAGGCTGGAATTTTTTTGTATTTTCTCTCCCTTTCCCTCTCATAAGTTTTATCCACTATGGAAGACAAAGGAAGAAAATGGTGATTGACTTGAGTTGGAAAAGTTTTAACTTTAATCTTGGTCAAGGTCTTGGTCTAGATTGGCTTGGTGACCGACAAGTGACACAAATCCAAGTGAAGTCTATCTAATTGTCTCTCTTAAGCACTCAAATATCTAATACTCCTCCAATCACCTCTTAACACCTTTTGTCACATAATTTTATTTTTTCACAAAACTGCTTCTAATCCTCCAAATTTATTGCACACTTCACTAATCGGTCACACTAGTATTATGCACTATGAAACCTAAACTGTACCAAATTAAACATGCATCAAGTGAGATAACACAATAGGAAAAAATTATGATTCAACCACTGAAACAATCAAGAATTTGAGGCAAGTAAGTGACAATAAAAGAAAATATGAAAAAAATTGTCAGATTATAAAACAACTTTGCAAACAAAACAACTAAATTTGAGCAAAGATACACAAAACCTTTGTCTTGAGGCAAAATATGAGACATTTTGTCCAAAATGAATAAATGTGAAAATTCGGGTCCTCACAATTGACATATTAACATCCTTTTCCATATAAAGAATAACAAAGTCAATAAGAATTATGAAATTCTTGACTTTTATAAGCTCATTTTGAATCACACAAAGAGGATATTTAACCGATCTATCTGCTAATTGCAAAGCAATGCTAGTCCTCTTAAGTTTAGTTAAACCAAGTTTTTGAGCAACTGTAAGGGCCCGAAAAATTTTCTTATTTTATTTTATTTCTTCGAATACATTTTCGTTACTTTACCGTATTGCCTTCATTTCCTAGATATTTTTATAAGTGAGTTAAGTTTTTAAATCATTTTCCTTGTATAAGTTAGTACATGTTAAGTTGTAATGCATTATGGAAGTGGGACCCACTAGTGAGGTGTGTGCGTTAAATTTTTGAAGATTAAGAAGAGTTTTGTGCAAAAGGATATTATTTTATAAGGTGTTAAGGGCTAATTAGAGGTTGACTAGATATTTTAGCATTTGGAAGACAATAGGATGAGGATTAACCCTAGAATGCCATTTGTCACAAAATCATGGAGTTTTGACTTTGACTACAACCTTTCTTATCCTTTAATAAAAGCAAAAAAAATTTGACCAAAAATCCTATCATCTTTCTACCTCTCTTGGCCGAAATTTTGAAGGGAAAAATGGAAGAAAAACTTCAACTTTCATCTTCTAATCTTGCTTGAATCTTGAGTTTTCACTTTAATCTTGCAAAGTACTCCATAAAAGGTGTCATCCAAGGAAGATTAAGGGCTTTGGTGGAGTGATTTGGAAGAAAGAAGTACTTGGTTTCCTTTTCTTCTTAGGGTATTAAGGTAATTGATGTGGTCATCCAAGCAACTACCAAGGACGTGATGATACCATCCGGACCAATCACTAGAGCTCGTGCCAAACGAATGAAGGAGCAATTGAATATCTTGGTACGCGCGATACAAGAAGCTAAGGAAGGTAGTTCGATGTTTGAAAGTGGCTCCGAGTACGTGACTTTGCTCCAACTAGAAGATCAAGACCCGTGAAACAAAGCGTATCAAGTCACAAGAGGAATCCAAGATCACGAGTGACAAGTTTAGCAAGTTTTGTTTTCAATTAGTAGAATAAAGCAAATGATTTAAGTGTTTTAGTCCTTGCCATTTTTTAGTCATTAGTTTGTCTTAATTTTTTAGCTATTATTTTCAGCGACATTCCCTTAGTCTATTCAGCCATAATGGGCCAATGTGAGGGCCGACAATCAGCCCTAGTTTCTAGGCCCATTAGGATTTGAGATCATTCCTAGTTTATAGTCATATTAGGATTTGAGTTGTAAGAAGCTATAAATAAGCTTCAAACCAACAACAATAATTAGATTTTGATTGCTTAATGAAATTGAGAGTATTCTCTTGGCTTCTCGCAAGCACCCCTTGAACATCTTAGGAATTTCCTAAGAGAGTTCAATTGGCTTATCAAACAAGAAACACACTTGTTTGTGGCGCCATTCTACCAAATTCCTTGGTTCACTAATTCGTTAATTCGCGGGTTGAGATTGTATCAAGAGTGTTCACAACTTAGAGGGTTAGATTGGGTCGAAAGGAATTCCGCCAAGCAAACCTGGAAAATTCTCCATCAAGATCATGGGAACCACAAGGATGAACTTCTCCAATGTGGAGGAATTCGCATCAGTTGGCATCAGAGCTAGTTGATGGTTTTCCAGGTTATATCCTCTTAATTCCAGCCTTTTCGTGTCATATTTTTTTATTCCTAGTCGTGTTTGTGTCTTGTTCTTATTCGGTTCTAATCCAGCAAAAAAAAAAGTACTGTTCACCTATTACTATTCACTGTCACTGTTCACGTACTATTCATCAGTTGGTACTGTTCATCCAAATACAAAAATTTGTTTGTTTCTTATCTTTCTTTTTGTGTGTTTTGTGTCTAGTCCCAAAAAATAATAATCTTGGGTCGTTAGGGTTTCTTGTTGATCTTGCTGTCGTGTCTTTCGTTGGTTATGTGATACAATCTGTCCGAATTGCTTCCTTCTTGTTTTTGTTTATTTCTTGTTCCAGCACCTTGTTATATTGTTGTTCTCATGGTTAAGTCGAAATCTGACTCAAAAAAAAAAGAAATAGAAATCTGTTTGGTCGTTAGGAGCGTCTAGCCGTCAACTTGTTCTTGTTGTTGCATTAAAAAAAAAGAAGGGGAAGAAGATAGCGGCTAACCTCATTAAATTCTTGGAAATCTAGATCAAGACTTGAGTTTCTTCGAATTCTTGGTTGTTTACACAACAATCTTGAAATTCTTGAAGCTTTGGTTGAGATTCTTGAAACCTTGAAACCCTAAAATCTGCCTTGAACCAAAACCCGTGGGATCTTGGACTGTTGGGTATGAGAAAACATCTTCAAATTGTGTTCTTGAAATCTGGAAATTAACTCCTCGAATTCTTCAACAAAACTTGAAGTTTGTTGGGGTTTGGGAATCCAATCTTGAACAAAACAAAGCTGCCAAAAGAAATTCCGGCCGCAAACCCTAGTCTTTTTCAAGTTCTTGGCTGATTACAAAAAGAAAAAGAAAAAGAGAGAGCAACCATCAGCCACGAAATTGTCTTGTAAAACTCCAGAATTGAGCATTGGGTGAAACCAAAACACCCCAAACGGCTGAAACCACAAAACAGCTTTCAACCTAATCCAAGTCCAAGTAGGATTGACTAGTTTGATTCGAATTGGACAAGCTATCCAAGTTTCTATCCAATTTCGTTTTTGACAGCCTACAAATCCTTATTGGGATAGGAAGAGGGGGTTAACCCCAAATTAGATCAAGAATAGTCCGTTGATCACCATTTCCAAATTGCAACAATAAGAACGGGTAGGCGACAAGCTCTTTAGGCGATTGTTCTTGAGTTTAGTCTTTATAGTTTCTTTGAGTTAGTAGTTAGCCTAAATTTTCCAGAAATTGCAGTCATAAAAACTCGTCCTAAGGACCAGGTTTCGTGTCTCAAATTTCCAGATTTTAAGTGTCGGTCAATTGTTCAATTTTGTGGTAAACAACTAGTGCTTCTTGAGTCGTTCACTTTAGCACTTTTTCAGCAATTTCCAGCCTTATTTATTCTATTTTCTAGCCTCGTTTTATTTCACTCCAAATCTGATCGAGCTACAATTGAGTGGGTTCCTGTGCGAAGTTGGTTGGCTTTTGAGGAAATTCTTCTAATTTCTTTAAGGGAAGCAAGTGGGGCCTCGAGAACATATTGGTGAGGAATATTTGAGGGAACTTTGAGTGAAACACGAGTGTGAGAGTAAACACGTAAGGGAGTGAAGTGAGGAATATTTTATTTCACTAACGTTTTTTTGCAGGTGTAAGAAAGCATGTCACATGAAAGTGAAGGAATGCCTCAAACCGTTGATATCAAAATGCTTGCCGATATGTTGGAAACGAGATTCAAAGGAATGTGGGGAAAATGTTAGCCGATGCTTTAGACCCCATTCATGAGAAGTTGGCGGGTAGTAACTCCCAAGGCACTCCTAATCCTTCCAAACCCACTCATAGGAGGCGATATGTGGAGGAGTTTGCGAGTTCCAATGATGAAAAGGAGGAACCCTTTAAGCGTTCCAAATCCAAGTCAAGGGGACTAGATAAGTCCTCCGATGTCTTTAAGGGAATTAAAATGAAAATTTCAGAATTTAAAGGACGGTCGGATCCGGAAGCATATTTGGAATGGGAGTCCAAGG
This sequence comes from Coffea humblotiana, assembly GCA_023065735.1. Taxonomy (NCBI): domain Eukaryota; kingdom Viridiplantae; phylum Streptophyta; class Magnoliopsida; order Gentianales; family Rubiaceae; genus Coffea; species Coffea humblotiana. The sequence continues at coordinate 34,402,235 of CM041213.1, read as the reverse complement.
TTGAGATGATTTTTGCTTGTCAAGATTATACGGAAGAACAAAAGGTGAAGTTGGCCGTGATCAAATTTAGTGAGGACGCCGTAGTATGGTGGGATCAACTTACCACATCTCGACGAAGGAGTAGACTACCGGAGATTGGGTCTTGGACCGAGTTGAAGGGGATGATGACGACCCGATTTGTGCCGAGCCATTACTATAGAGATTTGTACCAATGGTTACAAATTCTTACGCAAGGCACTAGGAGTGTTGATGAATATCACAAGGAGATGGAGATTCTCATGCTAAGGGCCGATGTTCAAGAAGACAAGGAAGCAACCATGGCAAGATTCTTAAATGGACTTCGACCTGAAATTGCCGAGAAAGTCGAGTTGGAGCATTATTTAGAGTTTCATGAGTTGGTGGCAAAAGCTGAAAGGGTGGAGCACCGTCTCAAGAGGAAGGGTAACACACGGACTGAATATTCTTACTCTACCCCAAACTCGAGACAATTCACTCCAAGGAATGACCGAAGGAGCGAGGACCGAGGAGGCTTCAATCGAGTCAAATCTGAATTTCCTACCAAGGCAAAAGTCGAGCCATCTATGGGGGACAACAAAGGAAAATTGGTGACCAACCAAGCCAAACTAGGAGGAAGAGATGATCGATGCTTCAAATGTCATGGGCGAGGACACATTGCCAAGCGTTGTCCTAACTAACGGATCATGCTAGTCCTGCCTAATGGGGAAATTGTTACAGATGATGAAGCCGAATATGCCGATATGCCACCATTAGCTAAAGATGAAGATGACTCGGATGAGGGGGAAGAACGTGCACTTGAGGGTGAAGTGGGGTTTGGTCTTGTTGCACGACAAGCCTTAACCGCACGACCGCAAGAGGATGATATACAATGCGAGAACATCTTCTCTGCACGCTGCCTAGTCAAGGAAAAGTTGTGCGGTCTTGTTATCGATGATGGCAGTTGCACAAATGTTGCTAGTGCTACGATGGTGGAGAAGTTGGGATTGCCAACTATGGAGCACCCTGTGACGACCCCACTTCTCCTTAGGGCGAATCCTAGGGTTTCGGCGGGCCGCCTGCCTAGCTCTCGCTAGGAATCGATACAAGTCAAATTTAAATTTAAAGCTAATCAACCAATAGGAAAACCAATATAAAGAAAAGCCGCTTCCTTCAAATTGTCATTCAATTCTTACATCACAATGTTTCCAAAAGGTACATCAAATTCCCCAAAAAATACAACCACCTAAAGTTGACTAAATCATTTACATCCAAATTCGGATCAAAATATAATGAAGCCAGCTTCTCCAAAATCTATCCACTCCCAGTTCCTGTTAAGGAAAACAAACTACGGAGGTGAGCTAATACTCAGTGAGGCTAAGAAAAAAAAAAGCTGGCAAGCAAGCAAGTACAACAAGTATTAAACTTATAAAAGAAAGGCAGTCATAATATTCATGAAATTCACAAAAGAAAACAAGACACAATCATTAAAGGATACGGAAGCTCTTAGGAGCTAACTCCACACTGCTTTGCCAAGGTTTTGATCCAAAATTCCAAGTGTTGACACTCCGTCAACCAAGCAAGTATCAAGTCCGTAGAACCCCACTTTTCACCAAATTTCCGTCCACCATTACACCCCCCTACTGGGCCCGAATGTCAAACAATTTTTTGATATTATTCGAGTATATCCAAGTCAAGTATATGTCCAAGGTTCACCAGACTCCTCAACCAAGCCCTTGCTGGCTTGAGTTGAATGGCTAGCCATTGGTTTTGGGCGTCCTCACAAGTTCAAGTATAAGTCGACGAGATTGCTCTCAAATCGACGCCAAGTCAATCACAAGTATAATTGTCAAGTACGAGCAAGTCAATTATCAAGTCAAGTAAAAGAGAACGAGTGCGATAAAGTACACACTCGTCTCGACAAGTCCAATTCACATATTCAACAAGAAGTAGTCAAGTATTATGCAACAAGTCATGCACTTGACACTCACCAATTTCAAAAGCAAGTGAGCAAGAAATTCCTTTAAAGTTCCTCGCCGGAATTCCTTTCGAACCCCTCTTGAGCACCTGATGAAATATTAACCAATCATCACTCACGGATATCGTAGGTCGCTTGGCATACAAGGAAGAAAATTCATTTGCTTAGAACTTAGGACAACGCCTCAAAAGTGTTTTAATCCATCGAAAATCGAGATTCAAAAATTAAGGTTTAAAGTCACAAGAGAACTTATATCATCCATGAAATCAAGTTTGAAACGGACTATCATTCTCAAAAGAAAGTTGGAAGTTCTTAAAAGTTCATTTTGTTGGAAACCAGAAATTTCCAGCTTTATGTAACAACACTTGAAAAATCATATCTTGAGTTCGGTAAGTCTAAAAATTGGAAACTTTATACCGTTGAAAACTAGATTTAAATTACTAAAACTATCCAGAAGACATTTTTCCCAGATTCCAATCAGAAATCATTCAAATCTCAGCTCAAACTTGCTGTTTTATTAAAACAGGCAGAAACAGTCTTGATTTTCAGTAAAGTTTGAAAATGCGGTAAAATTCACAGGAATTGAATTAGCCTCTAAAATTTATAACACAGAAAGAACTTCAAGTCAAGTTTAAAACAACAAGCGGAACTCAATTTGGATTTTCTAACACCAAGATATAACAGTTTTTAGAAAACTGGTTTTTGCAACCTGTTCCGCAGATTTTCAGTCATAAAGTTTCAGTACAGTTTCGAAATTAGGCCATAACTAATGCTACATAAATCCAAATTGGGAATGGTTTATGGCGATGAAAACTAGATTCAAAATACTATAAATCATCAGAAGAAATCATGTTCAAATTCTTTTTACAAGAGGGACGAAATTGAGCCACAAGATGCACCTGTATAATTTTCTCGGATAAACAGGTAAAGCAAATCAGTCCACTTTGCCGGTTCGCTACGGCTCACTCAAAACGAATTTGTTGGGGAATTTTATACCGTTCGAAAGCTCTTGGTGTCTAGTTTCAAATGCAGCAAACGGTACTTGATTTTGACTTTTGTACAAATATTTATGTTTAGTCAAAGAGCCCCTGGTCTGATGGCCTGGGCAACTTTTCCAGTTTTCTTTCTTTTCTCAAAACTCAAGTTTTACCCAACCAATGGAAACAATTTTTGGAAGATAATTTTTTCACATACAATACAACATATAACAAGCATTTTTGTAGCCATTTGAGCAACAAAATTCGAAATTAAAGCAAGGGAACAAGACAGTAAAATTTCGGTCAGCCCTTCCCCTTGATTTCTTCAAGTTTTCTCTCCACTACCAAGCCAAATATCAAGCCATAACTCACAAGATTAGCAACCAACAAGCAAGAATCCTCAAGTCCTCTACCTAGAAGTTCACCTCAAGGCCACTACCTAGGATATAAAGCAAGAAACAAGGGTTTCCTCAAGTCCTCTAGCTTAGGTTTTTGGTTAGGGTTTTTAAATCCATGCAAAACAACCACTAACCATTACTAATCCTTGTAAAAATTAAAGATCAAAAGAGATGAGCTTGTTACCTCTTCAAGCTTCTTGAACCCTAGTTGGAGACAAGTATTTTTTTTTTACCAACAATCCACCAAAAATCTCCACAAGATAGCAACTTTCCTCTAGTTAGAGCAATATCCAAAGGTCTTGAGGGTTGGGTGTGGATCTTTGAGCAAGATTAAGGCCAAAAGTTAAAGCTTTTCTCCCTTCTTCTTGAGCTCCAAATTCGGCTAAAGAGAGAGAAAGAATGAGGGAAGATGAGCTTTTGATTTGTGGTGTAAAGGTAAGAAGAAAAGCTAGCCTTTTGTTTGGTGAGAAAGTCAACTTTGAATAGTGGTGTAATAGTGTCATGCACTACCAATTTCCTTCTTGTTTGCTACACTTAAATACTAATCCTCCAAGATAATTCCTCTAGCACTACAAATACTCATTCTTACTAGTCTAAAATTAATTCTCCAAATTTCCGATTAGTCGCACCGGTGCGACTTTTGAAAAATTTTGACGCGTAAACGATAAAAGTATAATTTAAGTAAAATTCATGCTAAAATAATAAAATTAAATAATACCAATGCAAATAATTTTAAAATATACTAAATTAAGAATAAAAATATGAGTCCTCACATCCCTGACCCTACAAACTTCAATGGCTTAATAACAGTGGGGAGCTTCGAGTAGCCAAGCAAGTACTGGTATCCTTCAAGATTGGTCGCTGCGAAGACGAGATTCTATGTGATGTTGTACCCATGCATGCAAGTCACATCATTCTTGGGCGACCATGGCAATATGATAGGCGAGTGAACTTCGAAGCAGTGAGCAACAAATACTCATTCATGTACAAGGACCGCAAGATCACTCTTGCTCCCCTATCTCCTAAGCAAGTTCAAGCAGACCAAGAAGGTCTTTAAAAGGAATTCGAACTAGAAAATGCGAGAAAGAAGAATGAACTTAAGGCCGAGAAAAATGAAAAGAAAAAGGCAACTACACATTCGGCTAGTGAGGAAAGAAAAAGAAAAGAGGGGAAAAATGAGGGAAAGCACTTGATGCTAGTAAAAGCCAAACAAGTGAAGCGAGTTTTGAGTGAACAACAACCGTTTCTTGTACTTGTGTGCAACAAAGTAAGGCTGTCTGATGATGATCCATTTAATAACTGTCCATCTATTGTTGCTCCGATTTTGCAGGATTACAAGGACGTTTCCCCCGAGAATATTCCAAGTGGTTTACCACCTATTTGCGGGATTGAGCACCAAATAGACTTTGTACCTGGAGCAACCATACCTAATCGTCCAGCCTACAAGAGCAATCTCGAGGAAACAAAGGAGCTACAACGTCAAGTGGACGAGTTGCTAGACAAGTGATGGGCGACAGAGAGTTTGAGTCCTTGTGCGGTGCCGGTGATTCTAGTACCTAAGAAGAATGGAGCATGGCGCATGTGTACCGATTGCCGAGCTGTGAACGCGATTACGGTAAAGTATCGTCACCCTATACCTAGGTTAGATGATATGCTTGACGAATTACATGGTGCAGTCATTTTTACCAAAATTGATTTGAAAAGTGGGTATTATCAAATCCAAATTAAGGAAGGTAATGAGTGGAAAATTGCTTTGAAAACTAAGTATGGCTTGTATGAATGGTTAGTAATGCCTTTCGAGCTAACCAATGCACCTAGCGCATTTATGAGGCTTATGAACCATGTATTGAGACCGTTCTTAAGGAAATTTGTAGTAGTTTATTTTGATGATATCCTTATCTATAGCCGTAGCATTGAGGAGCATCTTGAGCACTTACAAGCTGTTTTGGATGTACTTCGAAGGGAGAAGCTATACGCTAATCTCAAGAAGTGCAATTTTTGTACTGACTGTCTTGTGTTTCTAGGGTTTGTGATTAGTGCACAGGGGATACAAGTAGACGAGTCTAAGGTACGGGCTATCCGAGTCCATTGGGGATGTGCGTAGCTTCCATGGACTTGCAGGTTTCTACAGGCGATTTGTGAAGGATTTTAGCACCCTGGCAGTCCCACTCACCGCGCTTATCAAGAAAAAAGAGAAGTTCACCTGGGGGGAGAAGCAAGAGCAAGCCTTCCAAGCACTAAAGGATAAGTTAACACATGCACCTGTTTTAACTCTATCTGACTTTGCTAAAACTTTTGAAATTGAATGTGATGCTTCAGGGATAGGAGTTGGAGCTATGTTGATGCAGGAGGGTAGGCCTGTTGCATACTTCAGTGATAAACTCAACGGGGCAGCATTGAACTACTCGACCTACGACAAGGAATTATATGCATTAGTTCGAGCACTACGGGTATGGCAGCATTACTTGAGACCTAAAGAGTTCTTGGTTCACACCGATCATGAGTCTCTCAAGTAGTTGAAGGCACAACACAATCTTAACAAGAGGCATGTGTGATGGGTTGCCTTCATTAAGACATTCCCATCCTTCATCAAGTATAAGAGTGGTAAGAGTAATATAATGGCCGACGTACTATCTCACAGGTATTCTCTACTCATTACTCTTGATGCTAAGTTACTCGGATTCGAGTTGCTCAAAGTTATGTATGCAAGCGATACAAACTTTGGTGACACGTTCCAGAGTTGCTCTCGAGCTGCTGAAGGAAATTACTCAATTTTGGATGGTTACCTATTCTACCTAAATCGCCTTTGCATACCTAACTTTTCCATTCGACTTTTACTGGTAAAAGAAGCATATGGAGGTGGTTTAATGGGACATTTCGGAGTTGCTAAGACTTTATCTATCTTGCAGGAGCATTTCTACTAGCCACGGATGCGGCGTGATGTGGAGAGAGTTGTGAGTCGATGAATAGTATGCAAGAAGGCAAAGTCTAAGGTACAACCTCATGGTTTATACTTGCCTTTACCAATTCCTGATGCACCTTGGGCAGATCTTTCAATGGATTTTGTTTTTGACTTACCTAGGTCTAAGAAAGGGCATGACTCTATTTATGTGGTTGTTGATCGGTTCTCTAAAATGGCACACTTTATTGCTTGCCATAAGACGGATGATGCATCTCATGTAGCAAATTTATTTTTCAAAGAAATTGTTAGGCTGCATAGCATCCCTAGGACTGTGACGACCCCACCTCCCCCTAGGGCGTACCCTAGGGTTTAGCGGACCGCCTGCCCAACTCTCGCCAGGACTCACTCACGCATCTCAAGAAAATAACTTACAACCATAGAAAGAAAATGAAACAACAAATCCCAAGTTTCGAATATACATTAATGCTTAAATTCACCTCCAAGACTCATACATACCCAAATATATTAAAATATTTAAAATCCAGGTACATTTAACCCTAGTCGAGTACTAGCGCGAGCAAAATCGTAAAAATTCAAAAAAACTAGACACTGCTAGCTTGTACCAGTCCTCACGCCCTCACTCGTACCTCTTGTAAGGAAAACAAAAACTAATAGAGTGAGCTGAATCTCAGTGAGGTTCCAAAACATCATGCAGACCTAAATAGCAAGTTGACCATGATTTAAAACATAAGTATCAAAATAGCGAGCCTATGAAGTCAAGAAAAATCACTGGATATTTAACATGTCAAGTAAAAGAATACAACTGCTATTGCAAAATAGCTCCGCCATAGTTTGATCAAGTAGTAGTTGATGTAAGGATCGAAAACAACCTAAGAGGGGGGGTGAACGAGGTTATTTAAAAACTAATCAAGTTATGAGACATTTTTTGACTTAATATGAAATTTACCCTCTTTTCTAGATGATCACACAATGAACAATAGATTAAGAAAGCAAGATTGCTCAGGAGTAGAAGAGATAATCAATTTATGTTTGTAAGATAGTAAGTAAAAGAGAAAGAATGGCAGACCAAATATTTCCAACCTCCTATTGAGCTTGAGTATCACTTTATAGAACAAGCCTCTTCAAGTTGGTTAAATACAACCAATCTTTGTGTACAAAAGAAGGATCACCTCCTCCTTACCCCAAACTACACTTGGTCAAGTTAGGAAGTTTTACTATCAGTCGGATAACCCTCACAAAATTACACTATTGAAGTATTTTTCTCATACAAGAAGGGCTTACATGAAATTCACACAAACAAGAGTACAAATCTTCTTTGAAGAGTATTTTCTCACTAAAATCACTCTAGATCTTTTGTAGTTTTAATGTGTAAAAGTAGTTTGGAAGTGGTTGACCATGCTCTATTTATATGAGACCAAAAAGTTCATCTATTAATACTTCCAACGGCTGGAAGGCAGTTGAAGAGTCAACTAGCCGTTGGTAGTGTTGGACGTCCAGTAGACCTGTTTCTTGCGTCCGATGTGAGAACCCGAAACTTTTTCCATTTTCTAAGTATTATTTTATTTCTTTGTCTATATTTTTATACTGTCCTTGAAAATATTAAATTTTCTATACATTTTATAAGTAAGTACAGTTTTTAACTCATTTTCCTGGTATAAGTTAATGTACATTAATTTGAAGTGCATTATTGAATGTGGGACCCGCTAATGCGATATAATTTTGACGATTAGGTGATGAAGTATTAAGTGTTATTATTTTCCAAGGTGCTAGGAGATGATTAGAGGTTAGCTAGATAGATGAATCATTGGGAGAAAGAAGATAAGCTTTAAGCATTCAAAGTGCCAAGTGTCGCGACCCGATTGAAAGTTGGACTTTTGACCAAGGTTTTTAACTTTCCTAAAATCCAATTTTGACCCAAAATTCCTTTCATTTTTCACCTTCTTGGCCAGCCCTCTTGAGGAGAAAAATAAGAGAGACTTCTTCAATTTCTAGCTTCCAACCTTGCTCAAATCTTGTGTTTTAGCCAACCAAATTGGAATCTACTCCATACAAGTGATCACTAAGGAAGACTAAAGGCTTTGGTGGAGTTGTTTTGGAGGAGGAAAGACTAAGCTACCATTTTCTTTGAGGTTTTAAGGTAATTTGCTAAGAACATCTCTCTTTGCTTCTAATAGATGTAGATTAGTGGCTTGTGGTTGCCACTTTGGTAGTTTTATCCAATATTTCTTGGTTAGAAGTGGTGAGATGTGGATTTTCAATTTTCTTAGTGAATTTTCTCCCATATATGAAGCTTAATGGTTAGCCATGTTTTACTAGCTTTGATATGAGGAATATCTAGTGTTTCGGTGTTAGTTTCATTTGCCTAAAGAAATTCCAGCTTGTGGTGCATCAATTTCAGTTTTAGGGTTTCCAAGTTGAGCATGATTAGGGTTTCTAATTAGGGCTTTATTGTGGTTGGTGGTGAAGCTACCAATTGGTTGTATTTTAAGGGTGTTTAATAGCCTATTATGTGTATGTGCAATTGTGGTTGATTGTTATGAGATTTAGTGGTGTTATTTGGATAGAAAAGTAAATGAAAAACAAGGGAAGTGCTGCTGAAATTTTCGCAGGAACTCTTGAGTAGTTTTGGGAAATTTGATATATCGTGTTGTAGAAATATCATAAATAAGTTCCGTTTGTTGCGTTTTAAACTAGATTTATAGAGCTATAAATCGTCAAAATTCTAGACTCTAGTTCTATCTGTGTGATTTATGGTGATTTTCCAAAGTTGACTGGAATTACATACCTGTTCTGTCTTTTACTGGATAAAGCAGCGACTTGAGGCTCGAATTTGACTGACTTGTGGTATGAATTTTATAAATGTGTCTTCTGAGAAATTGTACCCCTTTGAGTCTATTTTCTGACGATATAAATTTTATCAATTTTGGACTTAAGAATCTTGAGATATGATTTTTCAAATGGTGCTGCACAAAACTGGAAAATCCTGTTTTCCTAGAATTAGTCTTACTTTCATTTTATACCTTAAGTTTGGAATTAGTAAATCATTGTAGGTATGGTTTTTGGTAGAAGTGAAGGGTTTTGGGTCATTCACGTCCATAGGACCAACCGTTACCTTTTACTCCAAAACCGCCTTTTATCTCTTTGTACTAGTAGTTATTCGGATTGTCTTTGATTCACCAAAAATTTTGATGGTTGAACCGTAATATTTTCTCATGGTTACTTTTAGGGTTTCTTGGTGATTAAAGGTGTTATCCGGAAGGAATTTTGGACGTTATTTTGCTTATATAGATGAGTGTTCTATATACGTTCTGTTTCTAATGACTATGTGAATTATTGTGACTATTTGGATTGTTGCTTTAATAAGTGATTGATGTACGTTATGTTTCCAACGTTTTAAAAATGAATTTTGCTAGGCGAGTGTGTACTTTATCGCACTCGACCTAAATGAACTTGAAATTTTCAATGATTGAACGATTAAATGCTACTTGTGCATGAATGTAAGCCTTTTGATTGAATTGGGCCCTTGCCCTTCGTTACCGGTCGACTCGAGCCAGAAGTGGACTCGGTCGGGCGACTAGTGACCCTGGGTGAATGTTTGGTATACTCAAGTATGACCATGTAGTCTGGTGGAGACTGGCCAATGAATTGGCCAGAAGGGGGTGATGAAATGAATGAACGAACGACAAGAAAATGAAAGGGTTTTCCCTTACAAACATGTTTTTAATGATTGGAGGAATAAGGAAAAAAATGTTAGGCGAATGAATGAACGAAGGGCTCCTCGTGAGCATGTATCCTTTTAATGAATGTGTTACTATTGATTTCATATTGTAAATGTTTTCTGGATTACATGTTATTACGTGATTAATGTCCTTATGTAATTGTTTGATTATGTATATAGAATCTCGTTGGGTTTTTAGCTCATTCCACGCCGTTTGTTTTCCTTACAGGGGTTGCAAGCAAGGGCGAGAGACCTGTGTATAGAATAGCATAGTTTAGTCATTTTGTATTGTTTTGGCTTTTGTACTCGCTCTAGTGCTTGGATAGGGTTGACTATATTGGGAACTAAGAGCTTTTGTTATATTTGGGACTGTATATCTGGTTGAGATTGGAATGAATGTAAGTATACATTTCAGGTTTGGGAATTGTTTTCGTTTATCCTCGAGGTTATGTCTTATTTTGTTTGAAGAGAGTGAACGAGTCCTGGCGAGAGTTGGGCAGGCGGTCCGCCGAACCCTTTGGTTCGCCTTAAGGGAAGTTGGGGCTGTCACATCCGATAGCAGGCAGTGAACTCAAGAAGTTTTCTTCAATTATTTCGGACGTCTGGTACCTTCAATGTTTGCGTCCAAAAGTAGATAGTGAAACTGAGAATTCTTTTTCAATCTTTTCGGACGTCCGGTGCCTCCAATGCTTTGCGTCCGAAGTGTCGCAATGTTTGCCGGACGTCCGGTGCTCTAATGTTGTACGTCCGATCGAAGTTAGTGAGCTTAGAAGAAATGACTTAATTTCTTTGGACGTCCGGTGGTGGAGTTCTTCATGCGTCCGAAGTTACGCAATGATTATTGGACATCCGATCCAGTCTTCACGAGCGTCCGACAGCTTTCATCACTCTTAGTTTCTTTCAGTTGTATTTAGCCTTTGAACCTGATTTGTTTTATTGCTGAAAAGATCTTTGAGGAGATATTAGTAACATCCATTTGTTTTGTAAACATCAAAAGTTAGGGACTAAGATTAACAATCTCCCCGTTTTTTATGATGACAAAACAATGGATGGAGGAAAAGAAATAATTGAGTCAAAACTCCCCCTCACATAATGCATCTAAAAAGTTTGTAAGTACACACTCCCCCTCAGGATAACTCTCCCTCACATATTTACCAGATTACACTTCCTGGTGTGGCATTTCCAACATAATCTTAACATCCATTTCTCCCCTTTTTGTCATCATTAGATGATATTAAGAACCAATGGCACCAATCCAATTATCAATATACCACATCATACCAGAAAATCAACATCAATGTTATCGATAACATATTGATGATCCAGCATTAACATCATCAATGTCAGCAACCAATATCAGCATTAACCCATAACACTCAACATTATCAATATCAGCAGCCAATATCAGAAATGCAATTTGATATACCAATGTCAAAATAGCATAAATACACTTGACAAACACAGAGAATTGATATTAGAGATCAGTAATCATATAGGTATACCAATCATTCAGCGCTCATTAGCCCAAGAACAGAATTAACCAAACAAAAGGTAACTGACAAAAGTAACTAGAAACCATCAAAATATAAAAGTTAACCAAATAAGTTACAAACCAATAGAGTTAACCAAATAACCAGAAATCTGAGTACAGAGTACTTGAGATGTCAAAATACAAAAGATGCAAATGTCTACTATGAGGTGCCATCCTAAAATGAAGTGTAAGGGCCTAAAGGTGCCTAAATGGTGATTTTGGATGATCCAGGTCTCCTCCTTGTTAGGTGAAATTGAGCAGGATCCACTTCTTCTTCTCTTCAGTTTCCTCATCATCATCACTGTCTTCAGTTGCTGGAGCCTTGCCCTTATCTTGTGGTTGAGAACTGGAAGCATGAACTTTTGGAGTGGGTTCAGTATGTGGAGTGTGCTCAGATAGCTGAGTTCTCGGCTCCTTTTGACACACATTCTCATCTTCTTGAGGGATAGGAGGCATAAGCAAGTTCCTTTTGTCAATGAAGGTAGCTTGTTACTCAGGTGACATGTTCATCATCATACCATCTTCGAGAAGGAGAATATGTTGTTTGAGATCCTCAAACAATGAGATGACCTCAGAGTTAGATGAAGAAGGTTGAGTGGATGATTTTCTAGAATGGATAGTAAAGGGTGAAACAAATTTAGACTGATTTCGAGGAGTTCTAGGGGTGACAGGAGTTTCATGGCGACTCTTTGTCCTAAACTCCAAAACAGACTCCTTGTAGCACCACTTACCATCAAAGAATTTCAGATTTTTTCTTTCAAAATAGGCTTTTGAAAAGACGGTGGATGCATTTGCTTTTGGTGACACTCCAGTGAAAGGAATCTTAAAGTGAGCAAAGATTGGAGTTAGAAATTTTCCATAGGAAAGTTTCCTACGGCTATCAGTGCTGATTTTAAGTAAAAACTTGCACATAACAAAGTCGAAGTCGGTTCTGATCTTTTCAAGAAAGCAATATAATAAGTAAAGCTCCATTTTGTTGGCATCAATCCTATGACCATCAGTAGGAACCAATAGATTTGAAATTATTGAAAAGATGATCTGTGAGGACCCGCAAAATTCTCCTTGTTTTATTGAATATTACTTTATTTTCCGCTTGCATTTTCCTTACTTTAATTTTAGTATATTAATTTTCAGAGATTTTATAAGTGAGCGTCATTTTTAAATCATTTATCTAGTATAAGTGCGTACATGTTAAGTTTGAGGTGCGTTGTGGATGTGGGACCCGCTAGTAAGGTAAGTGCGATATATTTTTGACCACTAGTTGGAGTTTTGTGTTAAGTGATATTATTTTACAAGGTACTAAGAGATGATTAGGGATTAACTAGGAAGATTAGTATTGGAAGACAAAACTAATTAGAGTAAACTCTAGAAGCTAAGTGTCAAGATACCATTGGAGGTTGGACTTGACCAAGTCTTACCTAACTTTACTAAAACGAAAATTGACCCAAATCTTCTTCATTTTCTTCTCTAGCTTGGCCAGCCATATGCAGAAAAATGAGAGAAAGAAAGCTTCAACTTCATCCTCCATCCTTTGCTTGAATCTTGAGATTTCACCGATAGTCTTGCAAAATACTCCATAGAAGTTGGTCTCTAAGGAAGATTAAGGGGTTTTGTGGAATGATTTGGGAGGAGAAAGGTGTGGGTAGCTTCCTTGCCTAAGGTTTAAGGTAATTTTGCTAAGAAACTCTCTTTATTTCAAATAATTGCAAAATAGTGCCTTATGGAGGCAACTTTGGTAGTTTTATGCAATATTTCATGGTTGGAAGTGATATTATGGAAATTTTCAGTTTTATCAGGAATTTTCTGCCCTATTCTGGCCAGTGTCATTCGAATATGATGGAGGCTGAATTAGCCTTAGCACAAAACATGAACGTTGTAGAGCATTGAGTGTAGATTATGCCTGCAAAATTTCAGCTGAATCGGAACACTGTAGCCTGTGAAATGACTATTTTACCCCTGCTACCCTGTTTCTATCCGAAATGATAATCAGCCTCTGTAATTGGCTCGTTTGGCTGGGAAAATGAATAAATTAGCTTTTTATGCCTTCATAATAATTGTAGCCTTGTATCGTAGATTTCGAATGGCTTTGGAATCAACTGAATCGGAGTTCTGTGTGCTGAGATATGATTGAATAAATCAGAATTGCTAGTTGAATGTCATAGTTCAAAGTTCCTTTCAAGTATCTAAAGATTCTTTTCATAGCAATCAAGTGAGATTATTTTGGACAAGATTGGAAACGGGCACACAAGCAAACAGCAAACATAATATCAGGTGTACTTGCTGTTAAATAAAGTAAACTGCCTATCATACCTCTATACTTCTTTTCATCAACATTTACGCCTTCTTCATCCTTGTCAAACTTGGTAGATGTGCACATTGGTGTTCCAACTTATTTTGAATCCTCCATTCCAAATCTTTTGAGCAGCTCCTTGGTGTATTTAGCTTGATTGATGGACGTACCTTCTTGAGTTTGAACCACTTGTAGCCCAAGGAAGAAATTCAATTCTCCCATCATACTCATCTCAAACTCTTTTTGCATAATAGTGAAAAAAATCCTTGCACAAACACTCATTAGTAGCACCAATGATAATATCATCAACATATATTTGTACAATTAGGAGATCATTGGAACTCTGTTTAGTGAAAAGAGTGGTGTCCACAATGCCCCTTTTAAAACCATTCTCAATCAAAAAACCACTTAACCGTTCATACCAAACTCTTGGAGTTTGTTTGAATCCATACAAAGCTTTTGAAAGTTTAAACACATGATTTGAAAATGTTTCATTCTCAAAACCGGGAAGTTGGTCTACATAAATCTCTTGATCAATAAAACCATTTAAGAAAGTACTTTTAACATCCATTTGAAATAATTTAAAATCCTTGAAACACGCAAATGCCAAAAACATTCTAATTGACTCTAGTCTAGTTACGGGAGTAAATGTTTCATCAAAATCTATTCCTTCTTCTTGAGCATACCTCTTAACTACAAGACTAGTCTTATTTCTCACAACTTCACCTTTGTCATTCATTTTATTTCTAAAAACCCATTTTGTGCCAATAATGGGATGATTTTGAGGTCTTTCGACTAGTGTCCAAACCTTAGTCCTCTCAAATTGATTTAGTTCCTCTTCCATGGCTAAAATTCAATTTTCATCTTTCAAGGCATCAACAACATTTTTGGGTTCAAAATGTGAGGCTAAGGCAAAATTATCCATCAATTGTTTAGTGGAGGAAGGAGTTATAACCTTCTCGGATGGATCACCAATGATAAGTTCCTTGGGATGATTTTGAGTAAACTTCCAAACTCTTGGAAGATCTCTAGGTGTACCATCATTCTTGACATTTTCTTCCAAAGTTTGATCATCCTTTGAATTGTCTTCTAGTGGAGCATTGTCTTGATTATGAATTGTGAGTTTCTTGAGTCCCTCTTGAATACCTACTTTATCATCCTCACAACAACTCTTGAAAATATCATCATTAGATTCATCAAATATGATATGTATGGCTTCCTCTATGACAAAAGTCCTTCTATTATATACTCTAAAACCTCTTTTGTTTTAACAATAACCCAAGAAGATCTCTTCATCAGATTTCTTATCAAAATTTCCAAGGTGTTCATTGATATTTAAAATAAAACATTTGCAACCAAAAACTTTGAAATATCCAACAATTGGCTTTTTATCAAACATTAACTCATAAGAGGTTTTGTTCAAAATTAGTCTCAAAAAACCTCTATTCATAGTATAACAAGTCGTATTTACAGTTTCGACCAAAAAATATTTTGACAAATTGCATTCACTTAACATAGTTCTTGCAGTTTCTTGAAGAGTTCTATTTTTTCTTTCAACAACACCATTTTGTTGTGGAGTTCTTGCAATAGAAAATTCATTAATGATTTCATTATGATCACAAAATTCTGGAAAATCGCAAAATTTAAATTCTGAGCCATTGTCATTTCTAATTTTAACAATTTTCAAACCAATCAGATTTTGAACTTTTGCAAATAGGGAAACAAAATTTTTGAAAGCATCATCTTTATGGGCAAGAAACATCACCCAAGTGTATCTAGCATAATCATCAACAATAACCAAACAATATCTTTTACCACCCAAACTAGCAATTTGAGTAGGACCAAACAAATCAAGATGTAAAAGTTCCAAGGGTTTTGAAGTAGAAACACATTTTTTTGGTTTAAAAGAAACTTTTACTTGCTTGGCAAATTGACAAGCATCACTAAGTTTATCCTTTTCAAAATTAATTTTTGGCAAACCTCTAACAAGTTCCTTTTTGGAAATTTCTTTTAACAAATCCATGTTGAAATGACAAAGCCTTCTATGCCACAACCAAGGGTCTTTATTTTCAATTTTAAGACATTTAAAGTTAGAGGAATCAACATTTTCAAGAATAACTACATAGATGTCATTTATCATTTTTTCCTTCAAGATAATATTAAACTTAGAGTCAAGAACAAGACACTCATGCTTTTTGAATAACACAAACAGATTTCTATCACACAATTGACTAATACTAAACAAGTTATAGCTCAAATTATCAACAAGAAGGACATTATGAATAAAGGTTTGACCATTCTTACCAACATCTCCTATTCCAACGGTTTTGGCTTTGTTATCATCCCCAAATGTTACTTTTCTACTTGATTTTGACTTGAACTTGATGAATTATAATGGATCACCGGTCATGTGCCTTGAACATCCACTATCAATGAACCATTTTGATTTCTTAATGATGTTCACCAAGTTCACCTACACAAAAGTTCACAAGATAATATTTGGTACCCTTTACTTTTTGGGTCCTTGAGAGTTAGCATTATGTCTAACTATCCACATGCATTTCATGCCATTTCTCATATTCTTCCTTACATAGCAATTACTCTTCATGTGACCAATTTGGCAACAAAAACTACACATGGTCAGCGAATTACTTGTATGGACAGGTTTAACGAATCTGACTTGTTTTTTCCTAAAAATGGTAAATTCGTTTGCACTAGAATTCAGCCTTTTCTCATGAGCTTTTGATTCGTTCCTTTGGAAACAGTTTTGTTTCTTGTGTTGAAGCAAATCATTTAGACAATCCATTCTTTTTTTCAAGTCACTTTGTTCTTTTTTAAACAAATCACAAAGTTTTGTTTTTCTATCAAGCTCAAGAAGTAAAACAGTTTCATTCTTTTTGAAGTGGTCATTTTCATCTTTCAGATTCTTGTTTTGTCGAAAAAAGTTTGCATTGTCTTGAATAAGAAAATTGATCTTTTGTTTTAGTTGCTTGTTTCTAGCACAGGATTCTTTCAAACTATCATGCAGTCTCTCAATGAAGAAATTAACATCTTCATCAGATTCATCATCACTATTGAGTTGAGAGTTGCAAGTAGTTATCTCATCATCACCAATAGCCATGAAAGCCATTTGAGCAGATTCTTCTTCCTTTCAACATCACCGTCTGAGTTGCAATCATTCCAGGTGATATGAAAGTTGTTGAATCTAGGTTTTCGTTCAACATTTCCTTCTCTCTTTTTTTTCGTTGGGCACTCATTCATGTAGTGTCCCAGTTGGCCGCATTAAAAGCACTTATCAGCTTGCTTCTTATTAACCTCTTGCTTTCCTTTGTTTCTTGCATTGTTGAACTGATTTGAAGATGAATTGCTGGGTCCTCCCTTTCTGAATCTCCTCTTATTGAGGATTCTTTTGAAGTTTCTTGTGATAAGAGCAAGATCATTGTCGTCAACTTCCGCATCATCTCCATCCAAGTAGGCTGAGTCATCTTTATCTTGAGATGCTTTTAGAGTAATGCTCCTTCATACCTTTGCATCCTCTTCCTCTTGTACCTTGGACTTAAGCTTCAGCTCATAAGAGTTAGAGAATTAATAAGAGATTCAATAGGCATAGAATTTAGATCTTTAGCCTCTTCAATGGTGTCGCGCCCCAATTTTTAAAATGAAAAATAAGGAGTTTTAAGAAAATGGATTTTTGGTTGATTTTGATTTGAAAAATTCAGGGCCTAAATAGGGTTTGAAAGTGCGACAATTTTTTGCCCAAATTATAGTTTAAAAAGGGTTTTTGAATAAAAAATTGGAGTCGCCACTTGGTATTGAGTTAAGGTGTACCAAGTCACCTAAAAAATGAATTTTTAAAGAAAAAGTAGAAAAACCCTTTTTAAACGACTCCAATCCTACGAAAATCAGAGAAAAAGATTCGGGAATCACATTTGAAGAAAGGGAAGGCAAGGATAAAAATCCAAGGCACCCTTTCAACCTAACCAAGGCTAGTTGCGTGATTTAGTCAAAATTTTTCTTATTTTTACCAAAAAAATTATCGCATTTGGAGGTACTATATGAATGCAAACCCTAGACCTAAGAGGGTATCGGGGGTCAAAATATCTCTTCGAACTTATTTGATGCAATTCGCATTAATTGCGACGCCCAAAAGTAAACTTTTGAAGAAGTCATGAATTGTGCACAAATATGAGACTCTAAGAAAAGAAAAGGAAGAATAATAAAAATAATCCTAAATATACAAATATACATGTCCTGAAGGAATGCATCATGTTGGGTACGGGGGACTAATGTTCGTGACTCAATTTTCCCTTTAATAGAGGGAATACGAGCGTACTAAGGCTAGAAAGCCAAACTCGTCCATATTCCAAATCTAAGGGATTGTTTTCCTAATCTAATCAAGCA
Organism: Coffea humblotiana; assembly: GCA_023065735.1. Lineage (NCBI taxonomy): Eukaryota > Viridiplantae > Streptophyta > Magnoliopsida > Gentianales > Rubiaceae > Coffea > Coffea humblotiana. The sequence continues at coordinate 34,384,025 of CM041213.1, read as the reverse complement.
AATGTACTAACCTAATTCTAATTCTTAAATAAAATGCAAGTCTAATGTCGTGTTTTCATACAAAGAGGTAAGGAATATACATATAAGGGGAAATATGGGATAACGGATATAAATATAAGGGAATATGTCATGCTAAATGATAAGAAAACCCTAAAAGTGAAAAACATGCATAAGATGAAGTGATTTTATCACACAATCATGATCTAACGCGTGGACTGTGACAGCCCCACCTCCCCCTAGGGCGTACCCTAAGGGTTAGCGAACTGCCTGCCCAGCTCTCGCCAGGACTGCTAACGATCACATACACGCAAATATAAACATTTCGGGAGGTATACCTACAAGTAAGTTTGACAACAAGCGCGCAAAACGAAAACGGAAAAAAAAACGGAACGAACGCGTCCCAAACACGGCTAAACTTTAATTAAGCATAGACAAGTACATTTCCAAGAAAGTACATCATATATACATGAGAAAATATATACACATAACCCGCTCTAGGGTTTTCCAATTCAAAATGAAATGTTCAAGTCCCACATTAGGGTTCCTAAAAGTCGAGGAGCTATAAAAGATGCAAAAGAATGCCTAATAAGCTCTACTCGTCTCACCAAAACTCATGGTTCCCAATAACATGCCCTGTAAGGAAAACAAAAGTACGAGTGTGAGCTTTCGCCCAATGAGGTACTAAAATTCATGCATTCAAAGCGCACAAATAGCCATGCTCGATCATACTCAAATAACACACATAGGAAGAATACCAAACTAGTTTCACAAGTGAAAGGATACAGATGGCTCTCGGGAGCCAATTTCCTTTTGCGACACTTGATCACTTCCCGTTGACACTCCGTCAACGTCCAACGGACACGTACGACCGTAGATCACCACTTTACTCCCAATACCTTCCACCATACATTCCCCTACCGGGCCCGAACACCTCACAGTAATCAGGGGTAATACTCGAGTATACCACAAGTCGAGGAGCAAACGCTCCACTCGACACACAGTGACCTCACGGCACGTTACCTAATCGACCGGCCCTTACCGGCTCGACTCGATAAACGGCCATTAAGGCTTGAGCTCAGTTATCACAGTAAAGTCGTAGGGCTCATACCCAAAACGACATGAAGCCAGACATGAATCCAATTCACAAGTATTCAGTTCAATTCACACATATCCAGTAATCAATTATACACATAAGAGAACGAGAGCGATAAAGTACACTCTCGCCTCAAGCACATAATCACAGTTATCCAATTCAAGGATCCAAGTACACAACCAAGTAAACACAAGCCATGCATAGTACACTCACCACTTAAGCAAGCAAATCAAAATTTCTCGCCCGACGGTTGTCCGGGATCACCAACCCGACCTACAAGAAACAAGAAACTACCATTGATACTCGGATACGAGTCAAACGTCTCTTTCATGATTCACGCAAGTAAAGTTCAATTATAGCTTAAAAATGGAAATTACTTCGATTTTAAGGCTAAAGGTGTAACAAACTCTCAAACCTAAGAGGAAAAAGGAAAGTAAGAATAATTCTAGGAAAACAGTATTTTCCAGTTTTGCGCACCCTCATTGGAAAAATCATATCTCACAAATCTTAAGTCCAAAATTGATAAAATTTGTACCGTCGGAAAATACATTCAAAGGGGTACAATTACTTAGAAGACATGTTTACAAGATTCGAATCACAAGTTAGTTAAATTCTAGCCTCAAGTCGCAGCATCGTCCAGTCAAAGACAGAACAGGTATGTAATTTCAGTCAACTTTGGAAAATCACCATAAATCACACAGACAGAACTAGGGTCTGAAATTTTCACGGTTTGTAGCCCTAGGAGTCTAGTTTAAAACCCAACAAACGGAACTTAATTCCGATATTCCTACATCGAGTTATAACAGATTTCCCGAGACTGCTCAGGAATTCCTGCGGAAATTTTGACAGCACTTCCCTTAAATTCCAGCTTTTCCATCCTACAAACAAACATCAAATCCCATCCAATTCAACCACAATTACTACAATTCACTCATAGGCTACTCAATAACCTTCATTCCAAGCCAATTGCCATTCCAATCATCAATTATAGAAAAAGCCCCAATTTCCAAAACCCTAAAACTGAAATTTTTGTTCAAAGCTGAAATTTTCCACAATTAATCACAATTCACATACAAGAGCTCCAATTGGCTCAATACTAAACCTTCAATCCAAGGCTAACTAACATTTATTATATAAAACAGAAAAATTCCCAATAAATCAGAAATTTACTCAACTTTCAATTAAACCATAAATTCATCCATAAATCTAACTACTAATCCACCATAGGCCACTAATTTGACATTAAGAGTAGTAAAAGTCGAGTTTCCAAGCAAGGTACCTCAAATCCTCAACAAAGGTGGTAGCTTAAGGCCTTAGTCCCCAAAACAACTCCACCAAGAGCTTGAATCCTTCTATGCAAGTAGTTTTTATGGAGTACTTTGAGATTCAAGTGGTTAATTTGTAAGATTAAGCAAGAAATGGAAGATCAAAAGTTGAAGGCTCTTTCTTCTTTTCTCTCTATGAAGTTCGGCCAAGAGGGGGTGAAAATGGGAAAGAATTGGGTCAAAATTAGCTTTTGGTAAAGGTGATAAAAGTTAGGCAAGTCTTGACCAATCCCGCCGCGACACGTGGCACCTTTTTAACTTCATTCCTATCATCTTGTCTCACCATGGTTAATTCATCTAGGTAACCTCTAATCACCTACTAACACCTAGTAATTTAATCCCTGTACGCAAAATTTGACCTAATCGGTCGAATTTCTCTCACTTAACGCACTAGCGGGTCCCACGTCCACTATTCACTCCAAAATCTCGTAAATTGACCTATACTAGAAAAATATTTTAAAACCCTATTTACTCATAAAAATGTCCAGAAAATTTATAAAATAAAGAAAATGTGGAAAACGGGTGCAAATAAATAATTTAAAGCCTAGAAATAAAGAAAATTTACGGGTTCTCACACTCTCTCCCCCTTAAAGAATTTCGTCCTCGAAATTTCTTACCTGGGTTACTAAACAGCTCAGGGTATTTCTTTTGCATTTCTTCCTCCACTTCCCAGGTTGCCTCTTCTATACCGTGGTTTCTCCATAAAACCTTCACCAGTGGAATATTTTTATTTCTCAGCTCCTTAACCTTTCGGTCGAGTAATTGCACAGGTTTCTCCTCATAGGTCAGGGTTTCATCCACCTCAATCTCCTCCGCTCGTAAGACGTGGGTTGGATCAGGATGGTACTTTTTAAGCATTGAAACATGGAAAACGTCGTGGATTCTGGATAAACTGGATGGTAACTCAAGACGGTACGCCACTTTTCCAACTCTTTGGAGGACTTTAAAGGGTCCTACAAATCTAGGTTGCAGTTTCTTCCCTCTACCCGCCGTGATACTTCGTAATGGCGTGACCTTAAGAAACACTCGGTCTCCAACTTCAAACTCCAAGTCTTTCCTGCGATTGTCTGCGTAGCTCTTTTGGCGGCTTTGAGCGGTTTGGAGTCTTTGGCGGATTAGTTTAACCTTTTCTCGTGCATCCTCCATCCATGGAATGATCGTTGGATCTAAGACTTTCTTTTCTCCTACTTCATCCCAATAAACTGGTGAACGACATTTCCGGCCATAAAGAGCTTCGTATGGTGCCATTTGGATTGAAGAGTGGTAACTATTGTTGTAGGCAAACTCTACTAACGTCATGTGTTGCCCCCAATTTCCCCCGAAATCCAAGATACAGGTTCGTAACATGTCCTCAAGGGTTTGAATGGTTCGCTCCGATTGTCCATCGGTTTGGGGATGGTAAGTGGTACTTAGGTTGAGTTTGGTTCCCAAGGTCTCCTGAAATTTTTGCCAAAATCTAGACACGAAACGCGGATCCCTATCCGAGACTATACTCACAGGAATCCCGTGCAGTCTCACAATTTCACTCATATACAGTTGAGCCAATTTCTCCAGAGTGTATTTCATGTTTATAGGTAAGAAATGGGCTGATTTAGTGAGTCTATCAACGATCACCCACACGGCATCGTGTCCTTTTTGGGTTCTTCGCAAACCAGAAACGAAATCCATCGTGATGTTTTCCCACTTCCATTCAGGTATCTCTAGGGGTTGTAACAAACCAGAGGGCTTTTGGTGTTCCGCCTTTACTTGCTGGCAGACGAGGCAGGTTTGAACGTAACGGGCTATTTCCCTCTTCATGTTATTCCACCAATACAATTTTCGCAACTCCTGATACATCTTATTGCTACCCGGATGGATCGTATACTTTGATCGATGGGCTTCCTCCAGAATTTCTCTTTTCAGGGTTTCGTCCTCTGGCACCACTATCCGATCCCGATATTTTAATATCCCTTCAAATCTCAAGTTAAAGTCAGGTAACTCCCCTTTCTCCACCTTGTCTCTCCATTTTTGGACCATCGGATCCTCCTTTGAGCCTCTTTGACTTGCTCCAGAATAGCAGAGGTTATCCTGATGTTTCCTAAAATTACCCTTCGACGTTCCAACCTAAGGCTCCACTCACTTATTGCTTCTAACATCCCCCACTCTCTGATCATTAACCTAGCTATTTGAGCCTTTCGACTCAAGGCATCAGCTACTACATTTGCCTTCCCCGGATGGTAATTAATTGTACAGTCGTAGTCTTCTAAGAATTCCATCCACCGTCTCTGCCTCATGTTTAGCTCTTTTTGGGAGAATAGGTACTTAAGGCTTTTGTGGTCGGAACAAACCTCAAAGGTCACCCCGTACAGGTAGTGTCTCCACTTTTTCAGGGCGAAGACAACTGCGGCTAATTCTAGGTCATGGGTCGGGTAATTTTGCTCATGAGGTTTCAGTTTTTCTAGAGGCAAAGGAAATCACATTCTTATTTTGGCATCAAAACACACCCTAAGCCTTCCCCAGAAGCATCAGTATACACAGAAAAACTATCCTTTCCATTTGGTAGGGCTAGAATAGGGGGCTACGGTTAACTTCCGTTTCAACTCCTGGAAACTACTCTCGCACTTAGAATCCCATAGAAAACGCCCATTCTTCTTCGTCAAATTGGTCAGGGGGCTAGCGAGTTTTCGAAAAATCTTTAATAAACCGCCGGTAATACCCAGTTAACCCTAGAAAACTACGAATTTCAGTGGGAGTTTCGGGTCGTTTCCACTCAGTTACCGCTTCTACTTTCGCCCGGTCTACGATAATGCCCTCCTTCGAAATCACATGCCCTAAAAACGAAATTTTCTCCAGCCAAAATTCACACTTACTAAATTTGGCATACAACTGGTGATCTCTTAGGGTTTGTAAAACTAACTTCAAATGTTGCTCATGCTCCTCTCGGGACTTAGAGTAGACTAAAATGTCATCAATGAAAACGACGACAAATCGGTCCAAGAAGGGTTTTGAAAACTCTATGCATCAGGTCCATAAAGGCAGCAGGGGCATTGGTCAAAGCGAAAGGCATAACGGCAAATTCGAAATGCCCATATCGAGAATTAAAAGCAGTTTTGGGTACGTCCTCCCTCCTAATCAACAACTGGTAATATCCTTGTCGGAGGTCTAACTTTGAAAATACTACGGCTCCCTGTAGCTGGTCAAATAACTCATCAATATGGGGCAATGGGTATTTATTCTTAATGGTTATATTGTTTAATCCTCGATAATCTATACACAACCTCAATGTCCCATCCTTTTTCTTCACGAATAGCACAGGGGCTCCCCATGGGGACCCACTCTCTCGGATAAACCCTCGCTCCAACAAATCCTGTAACTGTAATTTCAATTCCTTAAGCTCGGCAGGTGCCATTCGATAGGGGGTTTTAGAGATAGGTGATGCTCCAGGTAGTAAATCGATCTTTAAACTCTATCTCTCTTTCCGGAGGTAGGGTTACTAGTTCGTCTGGGAACACGTCTGGGTATTCACGCACAATAGGCACATCCTCTACCTTTAACTTATCGACGGGAGTATTTATAAGAAAAGCCAGGAACCCTTGTGCCCCTCTACTTAATAGTTTCCTAGCCCTAATGCCCGAAATCAACGCAGATGAGGCAAGACTGCCCCTCACATCTAGCCTCAACGTAGCCTCCCCCGGTATACGGAATTCTACTACCTTCCTCTTACAGTCAAGTTGGGCATCGTACTTGGCTAACCAGTCCATACCTAGTATGACATCGTACCCCTTAATAGCTAAGCTGACCAAGTTTCCCAGTAATTTTCTCTTTCCTACCCAAATCTCACAATTCACGTACATCCTACTAGTAATCAACCGTTGATTTCCCGTAGGGGTACTAACTTCCAAGTCATAAGGTAAACTAACAGGTTGTATATCAATGCCATACATGAATCAGGATTAACAAAGGAATGGGTGGCACCGGGGTCAATCAAAATCCTAGCTAGACGATGGAAAACAGGAATGATACCTTCTACGACTCCAGATGGGTCAGGGAGTTGGTGTTGCTCAAGTGAGTACACCCGAGCGGGCACTTTCGGTTTCGCCCCTTCCACTTTCGATTGGCTAGAACTGGCCCTGGAAGACTGTGGGGTCACTCTCGAGTCACGGGGTAGGACTGGACAAGTAGCTATCTGGTGCTCCGCACTTCCACAGCGCAGGCACTTCCTCTCCTTCCTCCAGCAATTGGTCTCCGTATGGTTTGGTTTCCCGCAGAATCCACAAGGTCCTCGGGAAACAGAAGCTGAACTCCCTTGCGAGGCACTCCCCTGCGGGCCTCGCCCAAAAGAACCACCCCTCGCCAAACTCCCTCTCGACGGCCCCGCAAACCTTCCTCCACCGGACCCTCGTCCAGACTTAGGAGGGTTTACTCCGAGCACCCTGATTAGAACTATTTCCAGGGAATCCCCCGCTTCCTCACCTGGAAGTTTCTAACTTGTAGCCTAGCGTTCTCTACCCTTAGCGCCTTTTCCACTGCTTCGCTAAAGGTAGTGATCTGGGCAACCGCCAGATCCTTCTGAATCTCCACGTTCAACCCCTGAGTAAATCGCCGAATCCTCCTTTGCTCCGTTACTATAAGTTCAGGGGCGAACTTCGATAGTCGCGTAAACTGGCTCTCGTACTCGGCCACCGATTGCGTACCTTGGCGCAATCTGAGGAACTCATCCTCCTTCTTCTCCTGGACTAAAGGCGGGAAGTATTTCGCGTTAAATTCCCGGATGAAGTTTGCCCATGTCCGTAGCGTGTTTTCTCTCTCCCATTTCGTCCCGTATAATGTTCCACCAGGAACGGGCAGCTCCTTCTAATTGAAAGACAGCAAAAGTAACCTGTCTCTCCTCCGAATAATGTAGGGCCGCAAAAATGTCTACCATTTTCTCCAACCATCGTTCAGCCACGTCCGGATCCGGTCCTCCCAGAAATTTCGGAGGAGAGAACTTTTGGAACCTTTCGAGGGTTCGATCCTCGCTCTCAATGTGCTCGCCAGGGTTTCCAGGGTTATGGGTAGGGTGCTGGCCCTGATGCTCCACTACGTGGGCCAACAAATCAGTTATTCTCTGGATAGCGGAGGCTACTTGAGCATTCGAGTCAACTCTCGGCCCAGGGTTAGGTTCAGGCACGGGTTCCTGAGTACCCCTATCAATTGAAGGCTGCCTAAGACCGCGTCCACGACCTCGGCCACTACGAGTCCCTTCCATGTCTTAAGTTCACAATCTAGGGCCGAAACGCAAGTACGGTATCAAAAATAGAAAATAAAGGTAAGCAAGTAATCAAGAATTAAACACGAAACAAGAATATCAAGGCAAATAACACATAAGCATATCAAACAAGTTGTACAGTAGCAGTCGGTCAAATATATACAAACATTCCCATAAAAGTAGCGGGGTCAATCAAAAGTACATATACAAAGCTAGGTCAAAACACAAAAGTAGCTAACGAGTAGCTTTCCCCTAGCTGGTCCCCACATGGGATCCAAAACACGGCTCAAAGGAGCCCTAGCCTAGTTCCCCACGGAGCACACGGACTCCTCCCCACCACTAGAGTTAGGCGTGCTCCCCTCATCAGGTGTACTAGTACTGGACGCCTCCACTTGCCTATTAGCGCCGATCACACCTCGGACGAGCGCCTCGCACTCGTTAATGATGCCTCCCGACCTATCTCGCACTACCCTAGTCACCCTCGTGAGTCGGTCGGTGGCTACTTGCAATTGTCCCCTAAGAGCGTCGGTTCGCTCTTGCTCCTCAACTACGTCGGCCTCAAGCTCACGGATTCGGTCCGCTTGCATGCGCATAATTCCCCTTAATCGTGCCATCTCAGTTTGGTCCCTAGCGGTGGCTCGCCTAAGCCTCCTACGCTCATCAAGGACGGCTATGACTACTCGATCTATATACGAGTAGTTCTGGCATCGGGTACATCGGCGAGTCCGACTAGCGGCACTCCAACGGCGAATGGGTCCTCCAGGTCTCTCCTGGTAGTCCACAACACGAAAACGTCTCTGAGGTGGCACACCTCCGCCCTCGGGGCTCGATCCAGCCATAACCTACAAAACGAGTTACAATTTAAACCTTAGACGGAGCAATCACACTTAATGGCGCCCTAACACCATGCCAAAAGGTACTAAAACAAAGTTTCTAACTTGCCCAAGTTGTTTCTAACCTAGGCTCTGATACCACCTGTGACAGCCCCACCTCCCCCTAGGGCGTACCCTAAGGGTTAGCGAACTGCCTGCCCAGCTCTCGCCAGGACTGCTAACGATCACATACACGCAAATATAAACATTTCGGGAGGTATACCTACAAGTAAGTTTGACAACAAGCGCGCAAAACGAAAACGGAAAAAAAACGGAACGAACGCGTCCCAAACACGGCTAAACTTTAATTAAGCATAGACAAGTACATTTCCAAGAAAGTACATCATATATACATGAGAAAATATATACACATAACCCGCTCTAGGGTTTTCCAATTCAAAATGAAATGTTCAAGTCCCACATTAGGGTTCCTAAAAGTCGAGGAGCTATAAAAGATGCAAAAGAATGCCTGATAAGCTCTACTCGTCTCACCAAAACTCATGGTTCCCAATAACATGCCCTGTAAGGAAAACAAAAGTACGAGTGTGAGCTTTCGCCCAATGAGGTACTAAAATTCATGCATTCAAAGTGCACAAATAGCCATGCTCGATCATACTCAAATAACACACATAGGAAGAATACCAAACTAGTTTCACAAGTGAAAGGATACGGGTGGCTCTCGGGAGCCAATTTCCTTTTGCGACACTTGATCACTTCCCGTTGACACTCCGTCAACGTCCAACGGACACGTACGACCGTAGATCACCACTTTACTCTCAATACCTTCCACCATACATTCCCCTACCGGGCCCGAACACCTCACAGTAATCAGGGGTAATACTCGAGTATACCACAAGTCGAGGAGCAAACGCTCCACTCGACACACAGTGACCTCACGGCACGTTACCTAATCGACCGGCCCTTACCGGCTCGACTCGATAAACGGCCATTAAGGCTTGAGCTCAGTTATCACAGTAAAGTCGTAGGGCTCATACCCAAAACGACATGAAGCCAGACATGAATCCAATTCACAAGTATTCAGTTCAATTCACACATACCCAGTAATCAATTATACACATAAGAGAACTAGAGCGATAAAGTACACTCTCGCCTCAAGCACATAATCACAGTTATCCAATTCAAGGATCCAAGTACACAACCAAGTAAACACAAGCCATGCATAGTACACTCACCACTTAAGCAAGCAAATCAAAATTTCTCGCCCGACGGTTGTCCGGGATCACCAACCCGACCTACAAGAAACAAGAAACTACCATTGATACTCGGATACGAGTCAAACGTCTCTTTCATGATTCACGCAAGTAAAGTTCAATTATAGCTTAAAAATGGAAATTACTTCGATTTTAAGGCTAAAGGTGTAACAAACTCTCAAACCTAAGAGGAAAAAGGAAAGTAAGAATAATTCTAGGAAAACAGTATTTTCCAGTTTTGCGCACCCTCATTGGAAAAATCATATCTCACAAATCTTAAGTCCAAAATTGATAAAATTTGTACCGTCGGAAAATACATTCAAAGGGGTACAATTACTTAGAAGACATGTTTACAAGATTCGAATCACAAGTTAGTTAAATTCTAGCCTCAAGTCGCAGCATCGTCCAGTCAAAGACAGAACAGGTATGTAATTTCAGTCAACTTTGGAAAATCACCATAAATCACACAGACAGAACTAGGGTCTGAAATTTTCACGGTTTGTAGCCCTAGGAGTCTAGTTTAAAACCCAACAAACGGAACTTAATTCCGATATTCCTACATCGAGTTATAACAGATTTCCTGAGACTGCTCAGGAATTCCTGCGGAAATTTTGACAGCACTTCCCTTAAATTCCAGCTTTTCCATCCTACAAACAAACATCAAATCCCATCCAATTCAACCACAATTACTACAATTCACTCATAGGCTACTCAATAACCTTCATTCCAAGCCAATTGCCATTCCAATCATCAATTATAGAAAAAGCCCCAATTTCCAAAACCCTAAAACTGAAATTTTTGTTCAAAGCTGAAATTTTCCACAATTAATCACAATTCACATACAAGAGCTCCAATTGGCTCAATACTAAACCTTCAATCCAAGGCTAACTAACATTTATTATATAAAACAGAAAAATTCCCAATAAATCAGAAATTTACTCAACTTTCAATTAAACCATAAATTCATCCATAAATCTAACTACTAATCCACCATAGGCCACTAATTTGACATTAAGAGTAGTAAAAGTCAAGTTTCCAAGCAAGGTACCTCAAATCCTCAACAAAGGTGGTAGCTTAAGGCCTTAGTCCCCAAAACAACTCCACCAAGAGCTTGAATCCTTCTATGCAAGTAGTTTTTATGGAGTACTTTGAGATTCAAGTGGTTAATTTGTAAGATTAAGCAAGAAATGGAAGATCAAAAGTTGAAGGCTCTTTCTTCTTTTCTCTCTATGAAGTTCGGCCAAGAGGGGGTGAAAATGGGAAAGAATTGGGTCAAAATTAGCTTTTGGTAAAGGTGATAAAAGTTAGGCAAGTCTTGACCAATCCCGCCGCGACACGTGGCACCTTTTTAACTTCATTCCTATCATCTTGTCTCACCATGGTTAATTCATCTAGGTAATCTCTAATCACCTACTAACACCTAGTAATTTAATCCCTGTACGCAAAATTTGACCTAATCGGTCGAATTTCTCTCACTTAACGCACTAGCGGGTCCCACGTCCACTATTCACTCCAAAAATCTCGTAAATTGACCTATACTAGAAAAATATTTTTAAAACCCTATTTACTCATAAAAATGTCCAGAAAATTTATAAAATAAAGAAAATGTGGAAAACGGGTGCAAATAAATAATTTAAAGCCTAGAAATAAAGAAAATTTACGGGTTCTCACATGGACGGGTCCCTAAGGGTCTAGCATTGGACTAGCCCACACCTATGAGTCCTTACTAGCATTGTACTAGTAGGAAAATCGAAACAAAATGGCACAACTAGCGTTGGACTAGTGTGGAATCGGGAAAGGGGCCACAACTAGCGTTGCACTAGTGTGGTAACGTCATGCATTCATTTATAACCAGATAAATCATGTAAAGCATAATAAAGCAAATAAACACATAAAATTACACAAAACACATAACACATAAGCATGATATCTAGATGCAAAACCCTAAAAAAGCGGTAAACACGTAACACATAGGCATGCTAGGCACACAAAACAAGTAAAACGAATAAAACCCTAACTATTACATTCGGGGAGCCCTACTACAATCTAAAGGGGGAAAGAATTAAATAAAATGATATAATAACCTAACTATTACAATTGTGGCATTTAATTGCCTTCCCAAATAATTACAAATTAAAATAAATATACAAAAATTAAAACAAATAAAATGAATAAATGAAATGAAATGAAAACATTCAAAAGGCATGCAATTGAACACATAAAGTCACATAAGTGCACATAGGGTCAAATAAAGTGAAAATAAGGGATAGAGTGTACCTCCCTTGAGTTGGAACCCTAATGACATGACCTTACTTATTTACCCTCCAAAATAATAAAAAGGGTCAAGGCATCACTTTAATTAACAAATAACCACAAAAATGGAGATAAACACAAAATTAAATCAATCAAGATATTCAAATAAAAGTAAACAAATCATATTTGACAAATTAACACAAATAAGGACCCAATTGAAAGAATTAAAGAAATTAAGGGGTCGAAATCACTATTATTGCAAATATGAAGGATCTAAAAGGAAATCAATTAAAATCAAGGACTTAGAGTGAAACCTACCCATCAAATGCTAAAATTCACAAAAATGAATGAAAGCCAATTTACTACGATTAAACAACAAAGTTACCCAAAATTTTACTAAAAATCCGAATTAAAATCATAAATTTCTCAAAAACTATTAAACCTCAAAAATTTCATCCCAAAAACTCATGAATATTCTGTCCAAAATCAAATCAAGCATGCCAAAGGAAAAACGACATGTTAAGAGGACAAAATTGATTAAATTATCCAATTAATTGAGCCTTAGTAGCATTAGTTGAAAATTTAGGGGTTAAAGTGCAATTTTGGAAAAATTCCATGCAAGCTTCAACGAAAGCTTTCTTCTTCATTTGATGGTTGGTTTCTGCAAATTCTTGCTGGGTTACTTGAATGCAATTTCTTTTCTATCCCAACTCAACTAGTCTCAACCAAACATCAAAGCCTCAAAAAGAAACACGGAACTCGACATCCAAACAAACCGAAAGAAACTGAGAATGAAATCATACAGATTCTGGTAAAAAGTTTCATGTAAATTCATGAAGAAACCTTCTGCAACTTTCATCCGAGAGCCTCTATAGCTCCATGTAAACTTTCGGCAAAACAAGATTCATACAAGACTATGAGCCAACCCAAAACGCGACTAAACAGCTATTAACAATGGTGAACACTCCAACAAACACACGAAACCAAAGCTATTGTCTGTAAACGAAAGCTTCAGCTCCTCACAACATCAAACACCGACAAGGAAAAGGATACAGAATGCATGTTTCTCTTTCTTTCCCCAGTTTCAAAATTAACGACTTTTCTAACTATAGCTATCAACATGTGTATGACATTCCAATCAAAGCACAAACAAATGAAGCACTTCTAACAATCCAAAACTTCAGCAACTAAAAGAAAGGAAAGGCCTGTCCATGTTTCACTTTACTGCAATTAACCGAGAGTCATGAATATTGCTGGAACAAGCAAGTAATTTCCACTTTGATGCAGCAATGCATGTCTTTAGACCAGAAAAAAGTAGCTCAATGCACAAACCCTCAAATACACGAACTTGGGACAGGGAGAAGGGGAAGATGAAACACCACAAAATGACTTGAACACTTGCTGCACAACTTCGACCCAACCCAAATGATGAAACGAACAAGAGAATGAAACCCAAGATCTGTGGGTCACGTTACTTCAGTTTCAAGGATAAAAAAACTGATAGACTTTATCCATAGGTTCCCAATCAAAAGATTCAAAACGCAACTTTGAGCATAAACCCCAAGACTAGGACAGAAAGCAATGGAAAGAACAAGGCAGCTTTATAATCTGCTGCAATTTCGTAACCGTAACATTCAGATCATATGCCGCTAATAAAATCCAAGCAAACAACAATCTTTCGAATTAAAGCAACCAGATATGCATTCTATCATTAAGACCCAACCCCTTCCTATGCATTCCCAAAGATTTTTCCAATCAGGATTATGCACAAGAGGAACCAAAAGACAGTCATGAACTCCTACGGACTTCTGGGTTTCTGCAATTCATTGCCCAGGAGCATTTCCAATTAGTTTTTGTAAACATGCGAGACCTTATGATCATTTTCACTTTGTAATCGCACATCCAACAACATAAAAAACAACAGGAAACCAGAAAACAGATGTCTAAACGAAAAGAGTAAACATCAATAAGACATGAAAGCTTCGGTTGCCTTCTTGTATATGCATGGGAATGAACAAGGGGGCTGGAGAGTTACCTTTCTCTGCCTTAAAGATTTGAAATGGTGATGGAAATCCCCAAGCAGAGTGAGCGAACCTCACTAAGAATCAAAAACCCAGGTCCTCTTGCATCTCACCACGAGTTACATGCTCGACTTGATCCTTGCTAGGAGGGCTGAGCATCCCCTACTTTCGTTTGCTTGTTGAGGCTGTTGTATGAAGCCTTTGCTGCTGCTGCTGCTGGTCAAGTCCCGGCTGAGACGTCGGCACCCAGAAGAGGAAGAAACAGGTGACACCGCCGCACCGCCCTGCTTGTTTTTCTTCTTCTCGGTCTGAAATTCCTTCCTTTTCATTACCTTCTTGGTTCCTTTTCCAGATCTCTTTTCTTTTCAGCCCCCAAAACCCTTGTTTCTGGTTTCCCCAAGCTCCTAGTTGCCCAGATTCTCCCCTGCTCTCTCTTTTCTAGTCTTTTCCTCCTCCAGCCCGTCAACCCTTCTATCCTCTCTACCCTTAGTTTTTCATCTCCAGCCACCACTAGATTCTCATTCTCTTCGTTTTCTCTTTTCCAGCTCACAGCCTCCTTTGCTTAGTTTCTTACAAGCTCTCTTTTCTTTCTTTTCTATCCCTTTCTCTCCGTTTTTTCTCCCTAATTCAACCGCCACCCCAATTCTTTTCTTGTTGTCCTTTCTCTAGCTGCCACCCTTAGATTCTATATCCCTCCTCTTTCGTTTAGGGCTGCATTTGAATGCCTTTATAGGAGACCCAGGTTGCCAAAACCCTTATCTCTAGGGTTCATGTATAAACTGATATTTGCTGGAAGTTTTTGAGCCCTTTGATTCGTTTTTCTCTAGATGCTTCCTGATGATTCTTATTGAGGTGAGCTGTCTTTGTACTCAGCTTGGAGGAAAGAAAAGAAAATGCCTAAAATAAAAGAGAAAATGGAACAAATGCTGTGATGAATATGGCCTTGTTCCTGGTACGAAACCAGGAATATGATGCGCGTGCCTGCGTGAAGCATCACCTTTCCTTTTTTTTTTAAACAATAATAAAATGATTTTTGTTAGAAAAAATGAAATGAAACAAAATCAACAAAGCCAATCCAAATAAACGCTAAAACATTTTGCGTATAATTGATGATTTTTTCCCACTTTTTATTATTTTTCTTTTCCTTTTCCTTTTCATTACTTTCTCTTTTTTTCATCAAACATCAATTTAGAAAAACAAAATCCCCAACTGAAGTCGTGTGACAACAAATTTTTATTTCTTGAATCTAAAAGGATTAAAACACACATTTTTGTGAAAATTTTTCTTTTTCGGAAATTTAATGCTAAGAATGTCTTAAAATAAAAATTAGGAGACTAATGAGCAAAAATAAATAATAATATAATTATCATTAAAAATAAAAAATAATAATAAATAAAGCTAAATTAAAAACTTGGTATTTAAAATGCTAAACAATGTCTAAAAACAAAATCATAAAATTAATAAATAAAAATAGATAATAATCAATAAAAATAAAAATAAAAATAAATTAAAATTTTGGTGTCTACAAATGGCAGTCACCTTACTCTCCCAATCTTTGGTCAAGGCATTCAAGATTTTTCTATTTTTCTCACCAAGGGAATATTCCTTTTCCAGCATCTCTAAGTCCTTAATGAGATCATTGAATCTACAATACATCTTGTCAATATTTTCATGAGGTTCCATCTTAAATGATTCATATTTGGTAATTAGGATAGATTTCTTTTGTTTTCTCACATTCTCATGGATTTCTCTCAATTTATCCCAAATCTCTTTAGCCGACCTACAACTTTTGACCCTAATAGACTCATTTGAATCTAAAGCACTATACAACGCATTCATAACTTTGGCATTCAAAGTAAGGTGGGTTCTATCATCACCAGTCAACTCATTTCTGGTTTTTAGTCTTGGTCTATGAGTGACTTCATCTAATATAGAGGCATCATATGGACCTTCATTAACAATAAATCACAGTTCAATATCAATAGATTGCAAGAAAATAATCATTCTCTCTTTCCAACTCACATAATTGGATCCATTAAACCACAGTTGACTTTTTGGCAAACTTAATTGCTACTTTTCTTCATTTTTTCTCTCCAAGTTTCACAATTCAAACCACCAACACACTCTCTCTCTCTCTCTCCATTTTCAACCAGCCCTCAAGGAAGAACAAAGGGAAGGAAAAACTTCATCTTCTAGCTTCCATTTCACCCACAAATCCTCCACCAAATCACTCACAACTTGGAGTACCACTCTAGTTAGGAGCAAGGAGCAATCTTGTGGATTTTCTTGGAGAATTTTCGGTGGAAAAATCTGATATTCATCTAGGGTTCCAAGGGTAATCAGTTCATCTCTTTAATCTTTCCATTTCTCCAAAGTTTAACGGTTAATCTTTATGGGTTTGAAACCCTATTCGCACTCATAGGCTAGCAGACTTGAGGAACCATTTTTCTCGCTTTAAATCCCAGGCTAGCTATCTTGATGAGGCCTCTAGATAGCTGACTTGATACTTTAATGTTTTATTATGGTTGTTTATGTGATAAATGAGATGTTTATGGTTAGAAAGTGGAGAGAAATCGAAGGAAAGTTATGAAGGCAAGCTGGCCGAAAATTCTGTCCATGTTGTTCTGTTTTTATTTTGAAAATTTGATGTTTGGTTGGCTATGAAATTGATGGATATATGTTGTATATTGTGTGTACAAAGTGCCTTTCAAAAATTGTATCGAATGGTTGCTCAAAACTTGTGTTTTGGTAAAGATTCAAATCTGGAAAACATATAGCAGGGTACTCGGGCAGTGGTTCTTTGTCCGAACGTAACTCTTTGTACAACAGTCAACATTGAGACTCTTGAGCGGCAATCAAAACTAGACATTCATAGCTTTTAAATGGTATAAAAAATTCCCTGCTAGTTCATTTTGACCAAACCGTACCAAGTCGGCAAAGTGGACTGTCCTGCTTTACCTATGTGTTCGAGTGAAACTGGGAAGCTGCATCTTGTGACTCGATTTTGTTCTACTTGTGAAACGATTTTCAGAATGATGTCTTCTGATAAATTGTAGTATTTTGAACCTAGTTTCCAATGCCATCAACCATTCTCAATTTGGAGTTGCATAGAGTTAGATATGGCTTGATTTCGAAAACGCGACAAAGCTGGCAACTGGAAACTTTTCCCTTCTTGCTGACCGAATGGTCAAATCTGTTTTGGGATGTCATATTTCAAACATTTTAGTGTTATTTAACCATCAATTACTCACTAAATGTTTCTGGGATCTTGGTTTAAAAAATGGAGCGAATTGGGGCTGATTTCGTTGGACAAAATGTTTGAAAAAGAAAGAGAAGTAGGATGGCAGATTAGCTTTGAAAGATTTTACAAACTTTGATCGTTTTGTTAACTGTCTTTCCGTGTGAGTTTTTATCTAAATTTTGACAGAGAGGTATTCCATATATGGAGGTTTAAGTGTACCAAATTTTACGTAATTTCAATACCATTTCGATACCCAAATAATGTCCCAAACATTGCACCGCAAATCTGGAAATTCACTGGTCAGGTTGTTAAAATTAACCGACTTCAAACTATTATATCTTGTTGCTCAAAACTCCGAATTTAGTTCTGCTTGTTGTATTTGAAACTTTATTTGGAACTCTTATTGTGTTATAAATTTTAGAGGCTGATTCACTTCTTGGGAATTTTACCAAATTTCCAAATATCGCTGAAAACCAAGGCTGGGTCTGTCTTGTCTCCGTGTATCAGCAACTTTGAACTGAAATATGAATGCTTTCTGTTTGGAATATTGTAAAAGTGTCTTCTGGGAACTTTTAGTACTTTGGATTTAGTTTCCAACGGTATGAATTTTTCCATTTTTGGACGTACCAAAATCAAGATCTAATTTTCCAAGTTTTGTCGTACAAAGCGGAAAATTTCCGATTTCATAGGAAATGAGTTTTAAGAACTTTTCATTTCCTTTTGATATTGATAGTTCATTGTAAACCCGATTTCATGGAGGATACGAGTTTTCCCTTGTGACTTTAAATCCTCACTTTTGAATCTTGAATTTCAATAGAGTGAAACTCTTTTGAGGCATTGTTCTAAGTTTAAGCAAATACATTTCCTTCCTTGTATGTTAAGTGATTGTGAGTATATGTGAGTGATAATCGATCACTATTTCTTCAGGCGCTCAAGAGGATATTGAAGGAAATCTCGGAGTGGAACACTAAAGGACTTATTAACTCACTTACTTTTAATTTGGTGAGTGTTCCCTACATGTGTTTGACTTGAATAGTTTTGCTATATGTTTATTTCATAATTCTCGTGTGTTTAAGTGCTAAGTGTTCTCTATAATTGCTCTTATATAATTTTTCACCGTTTTAAGGCGAGTGTATACTTTATCTCACACGAGCTACTAAAATGACAAATTTCTACCGTTTATCGGTTTATTTGATTATTTGCGCATGTTGTAAGATCTTAGCTGAACTGGGCCCTGTCCTTGGTTGCTAACCTGCTCGAGCCAGGACTAGGCTCGGTCGAGTAGGTTGGAACCCTAGGCCACCATTTCGGTATATACTCGAGTATTATCATCGGAGGAATAAGGCGATGGCCAGACAAATCGGGGAAATTAATGGAGTTATAAGGTGAAGCTGACCGAAATGGTTCCACGTGAACACCGTATCCTTTTAATGCGTGTTTATTTCTGTAAAATGATAAATGTCTCATTTTAATGTGCCAATATGAAATCTTGAACCATATGTGCGTTATGCTTCATTTACTTGATCTATTAGAACTGTTTGTGTGTTTTGGAACATCACTGGACTGTTTAGTTCATTCCACTCCTTTGTTTTCCATAACAGGGTTTAAGGCCGAGAGTGCTCATGAATAGTACTAAGTTATTTTCTTTTGAAAACTTCAAGTTGTGTTATAACAAATGACTGTAGTACATATTCTTTTGAATTGTATTTAAGCTTGAAGGTTAACTAATTTTAAGTATGAGATGTTTTGGAGTACTTTCAATGTATATTGAAAATATTTGAAGTATTTCTAGTTTTTGAATTATGGATTACAGTGAGCCCCGGCGAGAGTTGGGCAGGCAGTTCGCTGACCCATCTGGTTCGCCTTTAGGGAAAGTGGGGCTGTCACAGGTGGTATCAGAGCCACTTCGCGTGGTCTCTGCGCGGGATGAGCTTGGGTCAAGGGGTGTTATGGTCCCTATTATGTGAATGAGTAAAAACTTAAGTACTCTTCTAGAGCGTAAGTTGTGAATCATGAATGTGATAGGTATAAACCATTTATCTTGATACTTGGGGAAAATTAGATATGTATGTTGGGTAGGAATCTCAAATGTGGTGATTTATTCTTGGAACCGGCCGGCTCGAGTTGTGAATTACCTTTTTTCGGATTCTTATGCCCGAGTACTTAAGAGTTGAGGGCAATGCTAAGGACTTGAGATCTCCATTTGCGGGGAATAAGAACAGGCTAATGTTTTGCGAGAGCAAGTGCAAGAGGTCAACGGACGTCTAGTTCGGGTAGTAAGAGAAGTGAGAGATCAGACGGAGAATATTTTGACCGAGTGTGGGACAATATCGGCCAGAGAGAAGTGGAATGTAGTTGAACTTGAGAGAGAAGTGGAATCGATTGGTTCAGTGATGATCTAAGTTAGAAACGTAAGACCTTGTGATTGTAGGAATGGAAAGAAATGCTGTACAAGGACTGCCTAGGAGGCAACTTCGACCTCTTATGTTTCAGACAGGGCCGGGCGAGCCATTTCGGTAGTTCGTCCCAGGGCATTGGATGGATCGCCGATGTGATTGGTGGATGACACATTCATATCTTGACCGTGTGGTACTAGCTATAGCAGAGGAGAGATAGAGGCTAGTCATTGCAAATGAAAGAGCAAATCACCGAATTCGAGCGCTTGAGACTAAGGTGCTCGAGGAGCAAGAATGAATCGATATGTTACGTGAACAGTTACAGGAAACCAATAATCGTTTAGCTAGGATGACACAACAATTAAGAGAGAGAGATGGAGAAGATCGTGGCGCAGAGGATCCTAGTGTTAGGGAACGGGAATCATCTAGTTCTAATTAATCTAGTGAAGCACTACTTTGATCTTTTGTAATGGGACGATAGGAGTAGAACTTAGAAGTTTGTACCTTGGAGATGCATGTACTTTTGTTAATCACCTGTTTACTTTCGTTTACTGACCTGGACTTGGTGTGTACCTTACTTGACTGTAACTTGTGTTATGATCTGATGAACTCTAGTTTGTGTTTGACTTGTACGGTGATAATGTTATTTGTGCAAGTGATTTCATTTTTCTTTAGAGTTGTTACTGGTATATGTGTGTATTTCAATTATGATTTAGTATGGGGTTTATGCATGTGCATCTAGATTAGCTGTGAACATGGAAACTAGAGGACAACGAAAGAGACGTCAACCCAGATAACCCCGAAATCAAAGAGTAGATAATGAGTCTGATATTAATCAAAACGCCGAGCCAAGGGTTGGGGGAGGAGATGACCAAGTGGGATTAGTTTTAACTCGCGTGACGGATGTACTAGAACTCTTAGTAGCTCAACAGGGCCAGGGGGTTGGACAAGGAAACCAACGTGGATACCAGGAGATAGGAGAGAATCGAGTTTTGAATCGGTTTCAGAAATTCTCCCCACCCAAATTTTTTGGAGGACCTAACCCAGAAGTGGCTGAAAATTGGTTAGAAAATGTAAGAAATATATTCGATGCCTTGAACTACACAGAAGAAAGACAAGTCACTTTTGCTGTATTTCAACTTGAGGGAGCAGCTCGAGGTTGGTGGAATGTTATAAGAAACAAGTGGGAAAGAGATCAAACTCAAAGAACTTGGATAAAGTTTGTACGATTGTTTAATGAGAAATTTCTTCCTCCACTAGTCCAAGAAAAGAGAGAAGACAATTTTATAAAGTTTCGTCAAGGAACTTCATGTGTGGCTGAGTATGAAACACAATTCACGAAATTATCTAAATATGCTCTAGAATTGGTGGCTACGGAGCGGAAGAGAATGAGACGGTTTATCCAAGGATTAAATTTAGAAATTCAAGTTGCCCTTGCCACAGCATAGATTGAAACATTTAGTGACGCTCTTGAGAAAGCACAAAGGGTGGAGAGCACAAAATCCCAATTGAGAACTTTTCAAGCGAGGAAAAGAAATGTATCCGATAGTAGTCACTAACTTGAAGTACCAAGAGAAGTTGGACCGCCACCTAAAATTAGAAAATGAGTGGATCGAGTAAGACTACCACTTCATCACCCATGATAAAGAAACTAGAAAGAACTATGTCACGAGGAGCTCCAGTAGGACAGATACAATCAAGGGAAACTTCGCAGGCAAGTCAAGTCACAACTCCCCGTCTGACTTGTGGATATTGTGGAAGGACGAATCATACCGAAGAAAACTATTGGGTGAAGGGGCGAAAGTGCAGGGGATGTGGGAGCACTAACCATAAAGTTCAAAACTGCCCAAAGAGGTATCCACGAGAAATTACTATTCAACAAGGAAATAAAACTATCCCTCGACAAGTAAATGAATGAGTAAACCGACCAATGGCACCTGCAAGAACGTATGCAACGATCACACAACAAGGTCCAGGGTTATCTGAGGTTATAGAAGGTATGAATTTCGAGAACGAAATTCTTTTAAGGGGGAGAGGATGTGAGGACCCATGTTTTATTTCTTAATTTTGTTTATTTTATAATTATTTGCCCTAGTGTTATTTAATTTTTCTGCGGCTCGTTTAGCGAGAAATAGTGAATACACATTTTTTTCGAGACAATATTCGGTTCGAGAGTGCAATAATCTTGGAGAATTAAGAATGATTAATAGTAGACTAAAAAAAGTTAATTGAGAGATTAGAGGTGAGTGAGTTCCAATTAAGCTTTTATCGCGTTCGCGTCGGAAGTTTCTTGTAAGTCGTGCCGGTCCGATTAATTGGTGAATTGAGGAATTTGTATTAGATTCATAAGTATGAATAATTACAGTATTAAAGGAATTACATTGAAGGATTAGTGCATGGGTGTATCAAACCCGAGAGAAAGTGGTGGTATGAAACACTAGCGCGGCACTATTAAGAGTTGACTTTTTGACAAACTTAATTGCTACTTTTTTTCATTCTTTCTCTCCAAGTTTCACTATTCAAACCACCTACACACTCTCTCTCTCTCTCCATTTTCGGGTAGCCCTCAAGGAAGAATAAAGGGAAGGAAAAACTTCATCTTCTAGCTTCCATATCACCCACAAATCCTCCACCAAATCACTCACAATTTGGAGTACCACTCTAGTTAGGAGCAAGGAGCAATCTTGTGGATTTTCTTGGAGAATTTTCGGTGGAAAAATCTGATATTCATCTAGGGTTCCAATGGTAATCACTTCATCTCTTTAATCTTTCCATTTCTCCAAAGTTTAACGGTTAATCTTCATGGGTTTGAAACCCTAATCGCACTCATAGGCTAGCAGACTTGAGGAACCATTTTTCTCGCTTTAAATCCTAGGCTAGCTGTCTTGATGAGACCTCTAGATAGCTGACTTGATGCTTTAATGTTTTATTATGGTTGTTTATGTGATAAATGAGATGTTTATGGTTAGAAAGTGGAGAGAAATCGAAAGAAAGTTATGAAGGCAAGCTGGCCGAAAATTCTGTCCATGTTGTTCTGTTTTTATTTTGAAATTTGATGCTTGGTTGGCTTTGAAATTGATGGATATATGTTGTATATTGTGTGTACAAAGTGCCTTTCAAAAATTGTATCGAATGGTTGCTCAAAACTTGAGTTTTGGTAAAGATTCAAATCTGGAAAACATATAGCATGGTACTCGGGCAGTGGTTCTTTGTCCGAACGTAACTCTTTGTACAACAGTCAACATTGAAACTCTTGAGCGGCATTCAAAACTAGAAATTCATAGCTTTTCAAAGGTATAAAAAATCCCCTGCTAGTTCATTTTGACCAAACCGTACCGAGTCGGCAAAGTGGGACTGTCCTGCTTTACCTATGTGTTCGAGTGAAACTGGGAAGCTGCATCTTGTGACTCGATTTTGTTCTACTTGTGAAAAGATTTTCAGAATGGTGTCTTCTGATAAATTGTATTATTTTGAACCTAGTTTCCAACGCCATCAACCATTCTCAATTTGGAGTTGCATAGAGTTAGATATGGATTGATTTCGAAAACGCGACAAAGCTGGAAACTGGAAACTTTTCCCTTTCTTGCTGACCGAATGGTCAAATCTGTTTTGGGATGTTATATTTCAAAAATTTTAGTGTCATTTAACCATCAATTTCTCATTAAATGTTTCTGGAATCTTGGTTTAAAAAATGGAGCGACTTGGGGCTGATTTCGTTGGACAAAACGTTTGAAAAAAAGAGAGAAGTAGGATGGCAGATTAGCTTTGAAAGATTTTACAAACTTTGATCATTTTGTTAACTGCCTTCCCGTACGAGTTTTTATCTAAATTTTGACATAGAGGTAGTCCATATATGGAGGTTTAAGTGTACCAAATTTGGCATAATTTCAATACCATTTCGATGCCCAAATAATGCCGTAAACATTGCTCCGCAAATCTGGAAATTCACTGGTCAGGTTGTGAAAATTAACCGACTTCAAACTATTATATCTTGTTGCTCAAAAACTCCGAATTTAGTTCCGCTTGTTGTGTTTGAAACTTTATTTGGAACTCTTAATGTGTTATAAATTCAGAGGCTGATTCACTTCTTGTAAATTTTGCCAAATTTCCAAATATCGCTGAAAACCAAGGCTGGGTCTGTCTTGTCTCCGTGTATCAGCAATTTGAACTGAAAAATGAATGCTTTCTGTTTGGAATCTTGGAGAAGTATCTTCTGGGAACTTTTAGTACTTTGGATCTAGTTTCCAACGGTATAAATTTTTCCATTTTTCGACATACCAAACTCAAGATCTAATTTTCCAAGTTTTGTCGCGTAAAGCGGAATATTTCCGATTTCATAGGAAATGAGTTTTAAGAACTTTTTTATATTGATAGTTCGTTGTACACCCGATTTCATGGAAGATACGAGTTTTCCCTTGTGACTTTAAATCCTCACTTTTGAATCTAGAATTTCAATAGAGTGAAACTCTTTTGAGGCATTGTTCTAAGTTTAAGCAAATACATTTCCTTCCTTGTATGTTAAGTGATTGTGAGTAAATGTGAGTGATAATCGATCACTATTTCTTCAGGTTCAAGAGGTTATTGAAGGAAACCTCGGAGCGGAACACTAAAGGACTTATTTACTCACTTACTTTTAATTTGGTGAGTGTTCCCTACATGTGTTTGACTTGAATAGTTTTGCTATATGTTTATTTCATAATTCTCGTGTGTTTAAGTGTTAAGTGTTCTCTATAAATGCTCTTATGTAATTTTTCACCCTTTTAAGGCGAGTGTGTACTTTATCTCACTCAACCTACTAAAATAACAAATTTCTACCGTTTATCAGTTTATTTGATTATTTGCGCATGTTGTAAGCTTTTAGCTGAACTGGGCCCTGCCCTTGGTTGCTAACCTACTCGAGCCAGGACTGGGCTTGGTCGGGTAGGTTGGAACCCTGGGCCACCGTTTCGGTATATACTCGAGTATTATCACCGGAGGAATAAGACGATGGCCAGACAAATCGGGGGAATTATTGGAGTTATAAGGTGAAGCTGACCGAAATGGTTCCACGTGAATACCGTATCCTTGTAATGTGTGTTTATTTCTGTAAAATGATAAATGTCTCATTTTAATGTGCCAATATGAAACCTTGAACCATATGTGCGTTATGCTTCATTTACTTGATCTATTAGAACTACTTGTGTGTTTAGGAACCTCATTGGGCTGTTTAGCTCATTCCACTCCTTTGTTTTCCTTAACAGGGTTTAAGGCCGAGAGTGCTCACGAATAGTACTAAGTTGTTTTCTTTTGAAAACTTCAAGTTGTATTATAACAAATGACTGTAGTACATATTCTTTTGAGTTGTATTTTAGCTTAAAGGTTAACTAATTTTAAGTATGAGATGTTTTGGAGTACTTTAAATGTATATTGAAAATATTTGAAGTATTTCTAGTTTTTTGAATTATGGATTATAGTGAGCCCCGGCGAGAGCTGGGCAGGCAGTTCGCTGACCCCTCTGATTCGCCTTTAGGGAAAGTGGGGCTGTCACAGGTGGTATCAGAGCCACTTCGCGTGGTCTCTGCGCGGGATGAGCTTGGGTCAAGGGGTGTTATGGTCCCTATTATGTGAATGAGTAAAAACTTAAGTACTCTTCTAGAGCGTAAGTTGTGAATCATGAATGTGATAGGTATAAACCGTTTATCTTGATACTTGGGGAAAATTAGATATGTATGTTGGGTAGGAATCTCAAATGTGGTGATTTATTCTTGGAACCGGCCGGCTCGAGTTGTGAATTACTTTATTTTGGATTCTTGTACCCGAGTACTTAAGAGTTGAGGGCAATGCTAAGGACTTGAGATCTCCATTTGCTGGGAATAAGAATGGGCTAATGTTTTACGAGAGCAAGGCAAGAGGTCAACGGACGTCTAGTTCGGGTAGTAAGAGAAGTGAGAGATCAGACGGAGAATATTTTAAACCGAGTGTGGGACAATATCGGCCAGAGAGAAGTGGAATGTAGTTGAGCTTGAGAGAGAAGTGGAATCGATTGGTTCAGTGATGAACTAAGTTAGAAACGTAAGACCTTGTGATTGTAGGAATGGAAAGAAATGGTGTACAAGGACTGCCTAAGAGGCAACTTCGACCTCTTATGTTTCAGACAGGGTCGGGAGAGCCATTTCGGTAGTTCATCCCAGGGCATTGGATGGATCGCCGATGTGATTGTTGGATGACACATTCATATCTTGACCGTGTGGTACTAGCTATAGCAGAGGAGAGATAGAGGCTAGTCATTGCAAATGAAAGAGCAAATCACCGAATTCGAGCGCTTGAGACTAAGGTGCTCGAGGAGTAAGAATGAATCGATATGTTACGTGAACAGTTACAGGAAACCAATAATCGTTTAGCTAGGATGACACAACAATTAAGAGAGAGAGGTGGAGAAGATCGTGGCGCAGAGGATCCTAGTGTTAGGGAACGGGAATCATCTAGTTCTAATTAATCTAGTGAAGCACTACTTTTGATCTTTTGTAATGGGACGATGTGAGTAGAACTTAGAAGTTTTTACCTTGGAGATGCATGTACTTTTGTTAATCACCTGTTTACTTTCGTTTACTAACCTTGACTTGGTATGTACCTTACTTGACTGTAACTTGTGTTATGATCTGATGAACTCTAGTTTGTGTTTGACTTGTACGGTGATAATGTTATTTGTGCAAGTGATTTCATTTTTCTTTAGAGTTGTTACTGGTATATGTGTGTAGTTCAATTATGATTTAGTATGGGGTTTATGCATGTGCATCTAGATTAGCTGTGAACATGGAAACTAGAGGACAACGAAAGGGACGTCAACCCAGATAACCCCGAAATCAAAAGTAGATAATGAGTCTGCTATTGATCAAAACGCCGAGCCAAGGGTTGGGGGAGGAGATGACCAAGTGGGATTAGTTTTAACTCGCATGACGGATGTACTAGAACTCTTAGTAGCTCAACAGGGCCAGGGGGTTGGACAAGGAAACCAACGTGGACACCAGGAGATAGGAGAAAATCGAGTTTTGAAGTGGTTTCAGAAATTCTCCCCACCCAAATTTTTTGAAGGACCTAACCTAGAAGTGGCTGAAAATTGGTTAGAAAATATAAGAAATATATTCGATGCCTTGAACTACACAGAAGAAAGACAAGTCACTTTTGCTATATTTCAACTTGAGGGAGCAGCTCGAGGTTGGTGGAATGTTATAAAGAAACAAGTGGGAAAGAGATCAAACTCAAAGAATTTGGATAAAGTTTTGTACGAGAGTTTAATGAGAAATTTCTTCCTCCACTAGTCCAAGAAAAGAGAGAAGACGATTTTATAAAGTTTCGTCAAGGAACTTCAAGTGTGGCTGAGTATGAAACACAATTCACGAAATTATCTAAATATGCTCCAGAATTGGTGGCTACGGAGCGGAAGAGAATAAGACGGTTTAGTCAAGGATTAAATTTAGAAATTCAAGTTGCCCTTGCCGCAGCACAGATTAAAACATTTAATGACACTCTTGAGAAAGCACAAAGGGTGGAGAGCACAAAATCCCAATTGATAACCTTTCAAGCGAGGAAAAGAGATGTATCCGATAGTAGTCACTACCTTGAAATACCAAGAGAAGTTGGACCGCCACCTAAAGTTAGAAAATGAGTGGATCGAGTAAGACTACCACTTCCTTCATCACCCATGATAAAGAAACTAGAAGGAACTATGTCACGAGGAGCTCCAGTAGGACAGATACAATCAAGGGAAACTTCGCAGGCAAGTCAAGTCACAACTCCCCGTCTGACCTGTGGATATTGTGAAAGGACGAATCATACCGAAGAAAACTATTGGGTGAAGGGGCGAAAGTGTATGGGATGTGGGAGCACTAACCATAAAGTTCACGACTGCCCAAAGAGGTATCCACGAGAAACTACTATTCAACAAGGAAATAAAACTATCCCTCGACAAGTAAATGAATGAGGAAACCGACCAATGGCACCTGCAAGAACGTATGCAATGATCACACAACAAGGTCCAGGGTTATCTGAGGTTATGGAAGGTATGAATTTCGGGAACGAAATTCTTTTAAGGGGGAAAAGATGTGAGGACCCATGTTTTATTTCTTAATTTTGTTTATTTTATAATTATTTGCCCTAGTGTTATTTAATTTTTCTGCCGCTCGTTTAGCGAGAAATAGTGAATACACATTTTTTTTTTGAGACAATATTCGGTTCGAGAGTGCAATAATTTTGGAGAATTAAGAATGATTAATAGTAGACTAAGAAAAGTTAATTGAGAGATTAGAGGTGAGTGAGTTCCAATTAAGCTTTTATCGCGTTCGCGTCGGAAGTTTCTCGTAAGTCATGCCGGTCCGATTAATTGGTGAATTGAGGAATTTGTATTAGACTCGTAAGTATGAATAATTACAGTATTAAAGGAATTAGATTGGAGGATTAGTGCATGAGTGTATCAAACCCGAGAGAAAGTTGTGGTGCGAAACACTAGCGCGACACTATTAAGAGTTGACTTTTTGGCAAACTTAATTGCTACTTTTTTTCATTCTTTCTCTCCAAGTTTCACTATTCAAACCACCAACACACACTCTCTCTCTCTCCATTTTCGGCTAGTCCTCAAGGAAGAACAAAGGGAAGGAAAAACTTCATCTTCTAGCTTCCATATCACCCACAAATCCTCCAGCAAATCACTCACAACTTGGAGTACCACTCTAGTTAGGAGCAAGAAGCAATCTTTTGGATTTTCTTGGAGAATTTTCGGTGGAAAAATCTGATATTCATCTAGGGTTCCAATGGTAATCACTTCATCTCTTTAATCTTTCCATTTCTCCAAAGTTTAACGGTTAATCTTCATGGGTTTGAAACCCTAATCGCACTCATAGGCTAGCAGACTTGAGGAACCATTTTTCTCGCTTTAAATCCCAGGCTAGCTGTCTTGATGAGACCTCTAGATAGCTGACTTGATGCTTTAATGTTTTATTATGGTTGTTTATGTGATAAATGAGATGTTTATGGTTAGAAAGTGGAGAGAAATCGAAGGAAAGTTATGAAGGCAAGCTGGCAGAAAATTCTGTCCATGTTGTTCTGTTTTTATTTTGAAAATTTGATGCTTGGTTGGCTGTGAAATTGATGGATATATGTTGTATATTGTGTGTACAAAGTGCCTTTCAAAAATTGTATCGAATGGTTGCTCAAAACTTGAGTTTTGGTAAAGATTCAAATCTGGAAAACATATAGCAGGGTACTCGGGCAGTGGTTCTTTGTCCGAACGTAACTCTTTGTGCCAATGTGAAACCTTGAACCATATGTGCGTTATGCTTCATTTACTTGATCTATTAGAACTGTTTGTGTGTTTTGGAATCTCACTGGGTTGTTTAACTCATTCCACTCCTTTATTTTCCTTAACAGGGTTCAAAGTCGAGAGTGCTAACGAATAGTACTAAGTTGTTTTCTTTTGAAGACTTCAAGTTGTATTATAACAAATGACTGTAGTACATATTCTTTTGGGTTGTATTTAACCTTGAAGGTTAACTAATTTTAAGTATGAGATGTTTTGGAGTACTTTAAATGTATATTGAAAATATTTGAAGTATTTCTAGTTTTTGAATTATGGATTGTAGTGAGTCTCGACGAGAGCTGTACAGGCAGTTCGCTGACCCCTTTGGTTCGCCTTTGGGGAATGTGGGGTTGTCACAACTAAGATTAACAGTTGACACTTCGTCAACTTTTAAATAAAGTAATCAGTCTAGTAGTGCCCCACTTAAACCCAATTTCCGTCCACCATTCAACCCCCTTACTGGGGCCCAAACACCAAGATAAACACGTGTGGTAATACTCGAGTATACCGATTAGTTGAGGAGATAACACTCCACTCGACAAACCAAGAGACCCGGGTTCATTACCTAATCGACCAAGCCCTTGTCGGCTCGAGTCGAGTAACTAGCCATAGGATTTCTGGAATTCCAGAAAGTGCTCACGTCATACACAAGTATATCAAGTCAATTGCATTCAATGCACAGTAATAAGTCAATTTTTAGGGCAAGTGTGATAAAGTACACCCTTACCCGTCCAAACAAGGCAAATATTGTCAAATCACATGGTAAAATATTTAAAAGCAAGTATTAAGTACAAACATGTACTTGGAAGCACTCACCAATATGAGCAAGAGATATGTCAAAAGTTTCCTTCCGGGTTGTACTCCGGATCACCAAAGAAATCTAGATCAGTCAAAATAAGGTATTATGGTTCAACTAATCAAAATCTAGATGAACCATAAAAAATTCAGAAATTACTAGTGCAAATATGAAAATACAGTTTTAGAGTGAATAATAACATTTGAACTTCCAAGTCATGAAAAATCTTGAGTCATTTCTCAAATTGAAACATAACGAAAGAAAATTCCAGAAATCAGTAGGTGAAAGAACAACCAATCCCAAATTGAAGTGAGCAAATATAATTCAAAATTTTCGAGATATAACTAACACTTTTCATCTTAGTCGATACCAAATCTTGATAAAAAACAACTCATATACTACTATTGAAGTGCATTCAAGAATACATATGTAACTTAAGATCCAACTAACCCAAAATCAAACCTTACATCTCACTAATATTCATAAGAGCAAGTAACAGAAATTTGGGCAGCATTTCCCCTATTTTCTTACTTTTCCCATCCAAGTACAACTTGGATTCACAAGCCAACAAACCTTCAATCCAACCACAAGTGATAACCAACAACATACATCTATTCAAGGCCTCAACCAACCAAACAAACCAAATAATAAACTTATCACCATGGCTATCAAAGCTGGAAACCAGTTTCAAGAAGAAATTATAAGTGGCAGATTTGTCATCCTTTGGTGTTTTGGTCATAACTGTAGCTAGGTATATCAGATCGAGGTAAATTTGATGGTGTTTTGAAGCTAAGACATAGGCCTACAACTTTGATGAAGGCATCAAACCCCAGTTCAAACATTATCAGGGTCGAAATGGGCAAAAATAGAGACATAAAAATTCTGTCGGAGCCAAAACAGGACAACTGAACAGTTTTGGTAAAATGGCTATAACTTGGTGTAGGAAAATCGAAATTGAGCTCCGTCAGCGGCGTTTAAAACTAGATTCATAGTGGTTTCCAACGGTAACAAAATCCAATTCTAGTTCATCTCCTACATCTACCGGAAAGCTCAGAAAATTGACTGAAATTCACCACCAAATGCTAGACACTCAATTTTTAACTCTAAAAAGTAATAAACATGCTACTAATCACTTCACAAGTTCCATTTCCAAGCTCAATAACAACATTTACTAGTTAAACAACATAATCATGGCTGAAAAATACAAACCCTAGCTGAAAATTCCACTACACCATCAAAACTAGAAAATCAACCATAGCAAGCCAAGATTAAAAGCTTCTATACCAAACTTAGCAAGATTAAGTAAGAGAAAAGGAAGTTTTTGCCTTATACCTTCCAATACTTGTTGCTAAGTAAAGAACCAACCACTTTTTCCCAAGATTTCCACCACTCCTAGCTTCCTAAGCACCAAGATGTAAGTTTAATCGGTTTGGTTTGTGTGATTTCAACTCAACAAGAAGAATCAAGGTTGGAGTTGAAGTTGTTTTTCTTTCTTTTTCCCTCTCTTACTCTTGGCCACCAAGGAGAAAGAATGAAGAAGAAGTGAGGACCCGAAAAAAAAATTTTCTTATTTTTAACTTATTTACTGGCGTATTTAAATATTTATCCACTCATTTTCTCCGAATTATTTATTTCAATCATTTTAAATCTATTTATATGGAACAACGCCACCTTTATGTTTTTAAAACATTTTGTTAGAAAAATTTATTTTTCGGAAGCTCGTTTGGTAAGGAATAACGAGTTCACGTTTTTCGAGGAAATAATTGAATCGAGAGTGCAATAATAATTTTGGAGAATTAAGAATGATCAATAGTAGACTAAGAAAAGTTAATTGAGGAATTAGAGGTGAATGAGTTCTAATTAAGCTTTAACGCGCGCGAATCGGAAGTTCGCGTATATCGAGCCGGAACGGTTAAATGGAGATTTAAGAAACTAATACTAGGCTACTAAGAGTGAATAATTATAGTATTAAAGGAATGACCATAGAGGTTTAGTGCACAAGTGAAACAAACCAGAGAGAAACGGAAAAGAAACGCGCGCGTGACACTATTTTTAGTTGACTTTTTCATAAACTTTGGCCACAAGTCCTTAAGCTTCCAAGAGAAGCTTCATTCATCAGCTATACTCTCTCTCCTCACTCACCATAGCTGGCC
The DNA here is from genome assembly GCA_023065735.1 of Coffea humblotiana. NCBI lineage: Eukaryota > Viridiplantae > Streptophyta > Magnoliopsida > Gentianales > Rubiaceae > Coffea > Coffea humblotiana. The sequence goes on along the minus strand of CM041213.1, from coordinate 34,352,106 downwards.
GAAACTCACCAAGGAAGAAGAAGGAAAACTCTCTTCATTCCACTTCACTTTGTGCTTCCATTTCCCCTCAAATTCTTCACACAACTTGCAAATCACTTGGAGAATCACTAACTTGGAGGAGGACATTTTTCTTGCGATTTTCTTGGAGTTTTTGGCGACTAAAATTTCTGGTTTTCAAGAGCTAAAGAGGTATATACCTCAACTCATCCAATCTTCCTTTCTTAGCTTAAAGAGTTTTCGATCTTGGCCTTGAAGCTTGTAGCTTCCTTGTGGTTGTTGTTAGTTGGATTGGAATGGTTGATGTGGGCTCTATGAATTCCCACCTTGGTTGTATGGGCTGATATGATGATAATATGTGTGTTTGTGTGTTTGTGGTGTGTAGATGAGTGTTAAGATTTGAAAAGGAAGAGAGGAATCGAAGGAAAAATTTCGCAGGAATGCTATACAAATCTGTCCTGTTTTTGCCGAACCTGTATTTCGAATTTTGGGGGCTCAAATGATTTTGAAACTGATAGATATGTGTTATATATTATGTGTAGAAAGTGTCTACCAAAAATCATTTGAATTGGTTGAGCAAAAGTTGAATTTTCGAAATTGATAGAAACCTGGAAAAAGTGTTTTGGGTTGATGAACAGTGTCTCTTTTATTGAACATATCTCTCCGTGCAAAAGTCAAAATTGAGTACTGTTCATGGAATTTGAAACTAGACATTTGTAGCTTTCCAACGGTATAAAATTCACCATCTAGTTCGAACCGAGTGATCCGTAGTGGTTCACCAAAGGTGTCTGTTTTGTTCGAATAGCAGTGGGAAGCTGTAACTTGTCACCTGAATTTGAACTACCTATGAACTGATTTTCAGAACGACTTCTTCTGATGAAATGTAACCTTTTGAATCTAGTTTTTAACCCCACCAACCATTCTCAATTCTAAGTTGTATTGAGTGAGATATGGTGCAATTTGTAAACTGCAGCAGAGCTGGAAACCCTACTTTTTGCTGGCCAACTGATTTGGTTGTTTGTGAGATGCTTTGCTTTAAACATTTTGATGTCAACCAACTATGAACTGCTTATGAAATGTTTCCTGGACCTTGGTTTTACAAAATGAACCAAATTGGATTTGATTTCATTGGGCAAAATGTTTGAAATAGGAAAAGGAAGCAAGAAGGCAGATTTGTCTTGGAAATTTCTTGAATTTTGGTAGTTTTATTAACTACCTTCCCGTACTAGTTTTCAAATGAAATTTGATATGGGAGTATTCCTCATATGGAAGTTGAATTGTACTAGTTTTGGTGTCATTCTAAGATCGTTTCGATATACAAATGATGTGCCAAAGTCGTTCTTCAAATCTGGAAAATGGACCAAACAGTCTTCATTTTTTGCCAACTTTGCGCTGCTATATCTCAATGCTCAAAACTCCGAATTTAGTTCTGTTTGTTGTGTTTGAAACCTTGATTGGAACTCTAATGATTTTACAAATTTCAAAGGCTAGTTCAAGTACTGTGAATTTTGTCGAATTTCCAAAGTTTGCCGAAAAACATGACTAAAACTGTCTTGTATGCTCAAGTCAGCCACTTTGAGCAGAAATTTGAATGTCTTTTGTTTAGAATCTTGGAAAAGTGTCTTTTAGGAACCTTTAGTACTTTGAACCAAAATTCCAACGGTATAAAGTTTTCCAATTTTGGACCTATTGAATGCAAGATTTGATTTTTCTAAAGTTTGACGCGCAAAGCTGAAATTTGCCGATTTCTTAGAAAATGAAAATTTTGAGACTCTTCCCTATCCTTTGATATTGATTGATCGCTTTAAACTTGACTTCATGGAAGAAATCAGTTTTTCCTTGTATTATTAAACCCCACTCTTGAGTCTTAATTTACGAGTAATTAAGGCTCTCTTTCATGATATTTTCTTAGTATTGTATAAGTGTACAACTTTCCTTGTTAACGAGGGGTTTATAAACAATAGTGTGTTATAGCCAAATTATTATTTGTTCAGGCACTCAAGGGGACCTTCAAGAGAATCTCGAAGCGGACGCCTAAACACTTGTTTAAACACTTACTCCCTATTTTGATTGGTGAGTGTCAAGTGCATGATGTGCTGCATCTACTTGATTTATCTTGCTTATATACGTGAATCTCACTTGATGAGACGAGTGTGTACTTTATCGCACTCGCTCTCCTTTACTTAACATGCTACTCAACTTGTTATGTGATTACTCGAATTGTCTCGCATTAAACTTGGTTTTCAAAGTCGTTGGAGTGAATCTCCTTGACTCATAATTGAATTGTATGCATGCCGGTTGGAGTGCGCTCATCGGCCCTGTAACGGTATTTGTTGATTGGACTGAATGTCATCGACTTATAACGGTAATTGGGGGACGCTCAAAACTCATTGGCTAACATTGCGACTCGAGCCAGCATGGGCTTGGTCGAGAAGCTTAGTGAACCGTGAGCAAAAATGAAACTTGATCTATTGAGAGATCTTGCTTGGCATACTCGAGTAGTATCGCCATTTTCTAGTCGTCGTTCGGGCCCGGTTAGGGGGTGTAACGGTGGACGGAAATTTGAAGTTGGAGAGGAGTTCTACGGACTAAATACCTACCCGATTGACGGAGTGTCATCACGGGGAAGTATGTGATCGAGCCTTGGACAAAGCAAGTGGAAATTAGCTCCTGAGAGCTCCTGTATCCTTAATGATTGTGTTTAAGTGAAAATCATGAATTGTTTAAATGTTACAGCTTTATTTATCGCTTAAATACTATTGCTACTTGAACTATGTGTTTTGCATGTTTTCTTGTCCTCACTGAGTATTGGCTCATCCCATTAGTTGTTTTCCTTAACAGGTTGGATTGGGAAGATTTTTGGAGAAAGCCGACTAGGTTATATTTTTGATTGGTATCTTGGTTGTAAATGTTTAGTCGACTTTTAATGGTTGTATTTTGGGATTTAATGTATCTTTTGAGAATATGATGTAAGATTTGGAGGTTCAGTTTAAGGAAGCGACTTTTCTTCATTTAGACTTGTGTTATTTGGTATGTATATTTAAGTTTGAATTGCATTGTCTCGAGTCCTGGCGAGAGCTGGGCAGGCGTCCCGAGGATACCCTTGGCTTCGCCCTTGGGAGAAGTGGGGGCGTCACAGTTGGTATCAGAGCCTAGTTTTCAGATCTTTGTAGTGTATCTTAGACTAAAAGTTTAGGATGCCGGACTGGTTCGAAAATTAAGTGACCGCTTGTAGGGATAAAAATCAGAGTATAGGTTTAAAGATTTATTTGGGCAGATATTTTAGAGACTTTACTCTCGAGGATAGTGACTAGACAACTTAGTTGTACTTTAAGTAATATTTGAGCGAGTTAGTAACTTTAAGTTGCTAACCTAGAAAATTTTGGTTGTTTTGCAAGGATGGATAATGGAAATGGACATGCCGCTAATGGTCATGGTCATGCCAATAGCCATGTAGAGCCTTCGAGGCCTATTTACTATCGAGCTCGTGGTGGAGGAGCTCGTGTGCGTTACTCGCCTGCTACTAGATATCCTCGATGTCCCTGTAGGGTGACATATACTTATCCTAATGACCTAGTACTATTACTGGACGACGAGCGTCGTCAGTTGGTAAATACCAACCGAACGCTACTTCAGGAGGTGGAGGAGCTGAGCCTTATGGTGAATGCTCAGGATGACAGGATCGCAGAGCTGGAGGGGACTGTGGTAGACGAGGTGGCTAGGACTGAGACCGCACGTGACGAGGTTCGGAGGGTTAAAGCTAGACTCACTAGGATAGTCGAGGAGGTCTGGGATCGGGCTTCCGGAATTCTAGCGGACACCTCTATGCTGATTGATGAGGTGATGGATATTGTACAGAGTCCGCCTCCTGAGGGCACTCCTGAGGAGGAGGATCCGGAGGAGGACTCTGAGGAGGAGATTCCACCAGATAGCCCTACTGTGGACTAGACCTAGAGTGACAGACTTTTGACTTTTGTGGTTAGAAATAGATGGGGTGATGCTAGTGCCAAGGCCATGTATTTTTGTTTGACTGTGTGGCCTATTTTTGAGGCACTTGGCTTTACTTTAGTCGTGTATGACTAAAAGAAATTTTATGGCACCTGTGTGCTACATTTTTGTAATACCCCATGGCTTGCTAATTGCATGGATCTTGAAGTGTAAATATATGTTAATTATTGTTATTTCCAATATTTTCATGATTGGTTCTTATTTTAAGCATTTCCTCACGTAATTACTTTTATTTCCTGCGTTAGGCATAACTAGGATTATGGACGGACGAAGGAGTGGTCGAGGTCGTGGGCGAGGGACTAAAACAAACCCAACCTCAAGGGGATATCAGGGATCAGCAACTGGACCGACCCTAGGACAAGAAAATGTAGAGGGTTAACAAGTGGCTATTGCCATTAATAGGATGACTGATATCCTAGAACGATTAGCTGAGAGACAGGGACCAGGGCCACTTAACCAACTTGGGGGCCCAGGATAGAGGGGAAGATAGAGCCTTGAAGAGGTTTCTGAAATTTAACCCCACCTAAATTCACTGGGGAACCTGACCCCGAGGTAGCGGAGAATTGGTTGGAGAGGATGACCAACATTTTTGCCGCCCTAGACTATACAGAGGAGAGGCGACTGAGTTTTGTTGCCTTTCAATTTCAGGGAGCAACACGCGCTTGGTGGGACGTGATAAGGGGAAAGTGGGAGAGAGCCCAAACCTTTTGGACTTGGGAAAACTTCACGAGGGAGTTTAATGAGAAGTTTCTACCGCCTCTGATCCAAGAGAAATAGGAGGACGAATTTATAAAGTTAAGACAAGAAACTCTTAGTGTAACCGAGTATGAAGGGAAGTTTACTAAGCTTTCAAAGTACGCTCCAGAATTGGTGACTAATGAGCGGAAAAGGATAAGACGATTTGTACAACGACTTAATGTGGAGATTCAGGAGGGCTTGGCAACAGCCCAAATCTCTACATTTACTGAAACTTTGGATAAAGCGCGAAGAGTTGAGAGCGCAAGGATGCAAGTTAGGGACTTCCACAATAAGAAAAGGAACATTTCTAGTTATACTTCTGGACAAGCTGTTAAGGGTGCCCCACCTCCTAAAAAGAAAAAGGAATGGGAGGAGTGAAGATATCTAGCACACCAAAAGGGACTCAATCAAGAGGAGGTCACAATGGACGAGGTCAATCGAGAGGGACACCTCCAAGTGGTCAGGCTGTGGCTCCTCAAGTCATTTGTGGTTATTGTAACAAGTCCAACCATACAGAGAATGAGTGCTGGAGGAAAGCGGGAAAGTATTTGTACTGTGGTAGTGCCGAGCACCAGCTCTCGAGATGTCCGAGTATGCCGACAGGAGGAGGTAGTACTCAAAGGCCAGAAAAGTCAACCTCGAAGCAGGCTAGTGCTGGAGGAAGTCGATCTAAGGCGCCGGCTAGGGTTTATGCTTTAGATTATCAATAGGTTTCCAATCCCATTAAGGTCGTTCAAGGTATGGTTCTTGTTCCCCATTGCTTAGCTAAGGTTCTAAGTAACCCGAGTACCACACACTCTCTTTTACGAACTCTAAATTCATAAGTGGGATAGACGTGAGACCGATTAAGTTACTCTATGACTTGGAAGTTAAAACGTCTATTGGGGGAAAATCAAAGTTTGATTGCTAATTGGATGAATAGAAATTGTGAGATATGGATTGGAGAGTGTAAGTTAGTGATTGATTTGATAAGCATAACTATTAAGGAAATGATATTGTCCTAGATGTGAATTTCGAGAACGAAATTCTTTTTAAGGAGGGAAGAATGTGAGGACCCGAAAAAAACAATTTCTTATTTTTAACTTATTTACTGGCGTATTTAAATATTTATCCACTCATTTTCTCCGAATTATTTATTTCAATCATTTTAAATCTATTTATATGGAACAACGCCACCTTTATGTTTTTAAAACATTTTGTTAGAAAAATTTATTTTTCGGAAGCTCGTTTGGTAAGGAATAACGAGTTCACGTTTTTCGAGGAAATAATTGAATCGAGAGTGCAATAATAATTTTGGAGAATTAAGAATGATCAATAGTAGACTAAGAAAAGTTAATTGAGGAATTAGAGGTGAATGAGTTCTAATTAAGCTTTAACGCGCGCGAATCGAAAGTTCGCGTATATCGAGCCGAAACGGTTAAATGGAGATTTAAGAAACTAATACTAGACTACTAAGAGTGAATAATTATAGTATTAAAGGAATGACCATAGAGGTTTAGTGCACAAGTGAAACAAACCAGAGAGAAACGGACACGAAACGTGCGCGCGCGACACTATTTTTAGTTGACTTTTTCACAAACTTTGGCCACAAGTCCTTAAGCTTCCAAGAGAAGCTTCATTCATCAGCCATACTCTCTCTCCTCACTCACCATAGCTGGCCGAAACTCACCAAGGAAGAAGAAGGAAAGCTCTCTTCATTCCACTTCACTTTGTGCTTCCATTTCCCCTCAAATTCTTCACACAACTTGCAAATCACTTGGAGAATCACTCTAGCTTGGAGGACGACATTTTTCTTGCGGTTTTCTTGGAGTTTTTGGTGACTAAAATTTCTGGTTTTCAAGAGCTAAAGAGGTATATACCTCAACTCATCCAATCTTCCTTTCTTAGCTTAAAGAGTTTTCGATCTTGGCCTTGAAGCTTGTAGCTTCATTGTGGTTGTTGTTAGTTGGATTGGAATGGTTGATGTGGGCTCTATGAATTCCCACCTTGGTTGTATGGGCTGATATGATGATAATATGTGTGTTTATGTGTTTGTGGTGTGTAGATGAGTGTTAAGATTTGAAAAGGAAGAGAGGAATCGAAGGAAAAATTTCGCAGGAATGCTATACAAATCTGTCCTGTTTTTACCGAACCTATATTTCAAATTTTGGGGGCTCAAATGATTGTGAAACTGATAGATATATTTTATATATTATGTGTAAAATGTTTCTACCAAAAATCATTTGAATTGGTTGAGCAAAAGTTGAATTTTCGAAATTGATAGAAACCTGGAAAACGTGTTCTGGGCTGATGAACAGTGTCTCTTTAATTGAACATATCTCTCAGTACAAAAGTCTAAATCGAGTTCCGTTTGAGGAATTTGAAACTAGACATTTGTAGCTTTCCAACGGTATAAAATACACCATCTAGTTCAAACTGAGTGATCCGTAGTGGTTCACCAAATGTGTCTATTCTGTTCTGCTGTTCTGTTCGAATAGCAGTGGGAAGCTGCAACTTGTCGCCTGAATTTAAACTACCTATGAACTAATTTTCAGAATGAATTCTTCTGATGAAATGTATCCTTTTGAATCTAGTTTTCAACCCCACCGACCATTCTCAATTCCAAGTTGTATTGAGTGAGATATGGTGCAATTTGTAAACTGCAGCAGAGCTGGAAAACCCTACTTTTTGCTGGCCAACTGATTTGGTTGTTTGTGAGATGCTTTGCTTTAAACATTTTGATGTTAACCAACTATGAACTGCTTATGAAATGTTTCCTGGACCTTGGTTTTACAAATGAACCAAATTGGATTTGATTTCATTGGGCAAAATGTTTGAAAAAGGAAAAGGAAGCAAGAAGGCAGATTTGTCTTGGAAATTTCTTGAATTTTGGTAGTTTTATTAACTACCTTCCCGTACGAGTTTTCAAATGAAATTTGATAGGGGAGTAGTCCTCATATGGAAGTTGAATTGTACTAATTTTGGTGTCATTCTAAGATCGTTTCGATATACAAATGATGTGCCAAAGTCGTTCTTCAAATCTGGAAAATGGACCAAACAGTCTTCATTTTTTGCCAACTTTGAGCTTTCAAAACTATGAATTTAGTTCCGTTTATTGTTTTTGAAACCTTGATCGGAACTCTAATGATGTTACAAATTTCACAGGCTAGTTCATGTTCTGTGAATTTTGCCGAATTTCCAAAGTTTGCCGAAAAACATGACCGAAACTGTCTTGTATGCTCAAGTCAGCCACTTTGAAATTTGAATGTCTTCCGTTTAGAATCTTGGAAAAGTGTCTTCTAGGAACCTTTAGTACTTTGAACTAAAATTCCAACGGTATAAAGTTTTCCAATTTTGGACCTATTGAGTGCAAGATCTGATTTTTCTAAGTTTGACGAGTAAAGCTGAAATTTGCCGATTTCTTAGAAAATGAAAATTTTGAGACTCTTCCTTATCCTTTGAAATTGATTGATCGCTTTAAACTTGACTTCATGGAAGAAATCAGTTTTTCCTTGTATTATTAACCCCCACTCTTGAGTCTCAATTTACGAGTAATTAAGGCTCTCTTTCATGATATTTTCTTAGTATTGTATAAGTATACAACCTTCCTTGTTAACGAGGGGTTTATAAACAATAGTATGTTATAGCAAATTATTATTTGCTCAAGCACTCAAGGGGACCTTCAAGAGGATCTCGAAGCGGATGCCTAAACACTTGTTTAAGCACTTACTCTGTGAGGACCCAAAATTTACTTATTTTAAACACATATTGTTGGCTTATTTAAATATTTATCCACTCGTTTTCTCCGAATAATTTATTTCAATATTTTTAGAACCATTTACATGGAACTATGACTTCCATATATTTTTAAAATGTCCCGTTAATAAATTTAATTTTTGGAAGCTTGTTTAGCGAGATTTAGTGAATACGCGTTTGGAGGCAATCGTCGATTTGAGAGTACAGTGACCTTGGAGAGTCGAGGACTCATGCGTTAGTTTTAAAATAGGTATTTTTATGATTAAATACCCTAGTATTAGTTAGTTTTATCATCGTTACAAGAATTTCTTAGAAATTTCGCTTTATCGCGCGCGAGTCGGAAGTTCGCGTTTTCGCGCGCGCGACTAATTGAGGAACTTTAGAAATTGTTGATAGACTCCTAAGAGTGGATAATAATAGTGTTAAAGGAAGTACATTAGAGGTTTAGTGCACAAGTGAAACAAACCCGAGAGGAAACGGGCACGAAACGCGCGCGTACGCGCACTATTGAGAGTTGACTTTTGTGCCAAAATTTGAACTACAACTGTGAGAACTCGAGGAAGACAAAAAAATCCGATTTTAGGGTTTTAGGGTTTTATCGATTTTCGTGCACACATATTTTTTTTATTTTCTTTATTATATTCATTTTTCATATATTTTATAAGTAAATATAGTTTTTAAGTCATTTTTCTAGTATAAGTGAGTTCACGAGAAAATTGGAGCGAATAACGGAGGTGGGACCCGCTAGTGCGTTAAGTGAGAGAAATTCGGCCAATTAGGTTAAGTTGTGCAGTAAGGCATTAAATTACTGAGTGCTAAGAGATAATTAGAGGTTGGTTAGATGCTTGGTCATTAGTGAGCTAAAGGATAAGGAAAAGATCAAAAAAAAAGGTGACACGTGTCGCGACGGGATTGGGCCAAGTTTTGCCTAACTTTCCTACAACTTTACTAAAAGCTAAATTTGACCAAAATCATCTTCATTCTTGATGCTTCTTGGCCGAAAATATTGAGGGAAAAGAAAGGAAAGAAAGCTTCAACTTCTCTTCCAAATTCTTGTCCAAATCTCAAAATCCAACCGATAAAACTTCGAATCTCTCCGTAGAAACCGCTTACTAAGGAAGATTAAAGGTGCTTGTGGAGTTATTTTGCAAAGGAAAACTCTAAGTTGCTACCTTTCTTGAGGATTAAGGTATTTTGCTTGGAACTTAACTTTTGTCCATAATAATGGTGTAAGTTGGATTTATTATATGTTAAGTGTGGTGAATTGTAGAAAATTCCAGCTTAGGGTTTCTATATGGAAGTATTCTGCCCTGTTTTGGCACTGTATGTTCGACCTTGAGAGAGACCGAATCAGCCCTTGCTCTAAACATGAAAGTTGTAGGTATTTGAGTTAGCTAGCTACTGGTAAAGGTTCAGCTCAATCGGAGCACTGTAACTTGTGAAATGACCAAAATACCCTTGACTGCCCACAAGCCTTGTTTCACGGACAGTTTTCTGTCCTCTCTGAAATTTCAATTTTTGACCATGAAAATGCATGTTTTGGCTTTGGAGGTCTTCATAAGAAATGTAGGTATATGTCTTGGCTTCGAAACGCCATAAGATTTATCTCAATCGGACAAGGGTAGCTTCAGTTGTGGTTGTTATGCCGAAAGGTGCGTGGAACTTGATGATTCCAGAATATTCTTTGCTTGACCTAATATTTGTAACTTAAGGTGTGGAGTAATTGTGATTGATTTTGGGAGCTATCAATTGGCTCATTTGAAGGGTATTGTGGCCCTCATTAGAGGTGTTTTATTGCCTATGAATTGTATGTGTAATTGTGGTTGGTTTGAGTTGGAATTTGGTGTTGTTTGTAGGATGGAAAAGTAAGGAAAAACAAGGGAAGTGCTGTCAAAATTTTCGCAGGAACCTTTGAGCAGTCTTGGGAAATTTGCTATATCTGGTTGTAGAAATATCGGAATTGAGTTCCGTTTGTTGCGTTTTAAACTAGACTCATAGGACTATAAACCGTAAAAATTTCAGACCCTGTTTCTGTTTGTACGAATTATAGTGATTTTTCAAAGTTGACTGAAATTACATACCTGTTCTGTCTTAGACTGGATGAAGCTGCGTTCTGAGGCTCGAATTTGACCGACTTGTAGTATGAATCTTAAAAATGTGTCTTCTGAGAAATTTTACCCCTTTGAGTGTATTTTCCGACGGTATAAATTTATCAATTTTGGACTTAAGAATTGTGAGATATGATTTTTCAAGTGATGGCGCGCAAAACTGGAAAATCCTGTTTTCCTCGAATTAGTCCTACTTTCATTTTGCACTTTAAATTTGGAGTTAGTAGATCATTGTAGGCATGGTTTTGGGTAGAAGTGAAGGGTTTTGGATCGTTCATGTCTTTAGGACCTACTACTACTACTTTTTCACTCCACAACTACACTTTTGTATTGCTTTGGTAATTTACTTGGTTAGGCATATGACTCGTAATCGAGTCTCAATTGTTTTACCTTGGTGGTTTAGGACGTGCCGGTGATCCGAGTACTTCGGGAGGAAACGTTTGAAGTTGTTTGTGTGAACTGGTGAGTGTACCATCCCCTTAAATTGGTGCTTATCTGATTCATCTGTACTTGCAACTTGCAACTTGATTATCTGTGACTTTTGTATGTTTCGTATGAAACGAGGGTGTACTTTATCACACTCGTTTCTCTCATCTGGTTATTCTGGTTCCTGTATACTGTATAAATCTGTATTTGTTCTCTGTATCTGTTATCTGTACCTGTTTTCTGTATTTGTTGATGTCGTTTGGAGGATTAAATCCAACGACCATTCTATGACCTTTGAGCTCAAAACCGGGGGCTAGTTACTCGAGTCGAGCCGGCAAGGGCCGGTCGATTAGATAACGAACCACGGTAGTCCACTCTAGGGAATCTTTGGGTATTGGAGACTCTGGATTTCCGGTATACTCGAGTATTACCACCCACTGTACTGCTGAGGTGTTCGGGCCCGGTAGGGGGATGTTTGGTGGACGGAATCGGCGTTAAAGTGGTGCTCTACTGGACGGGTTACTTTATTTGAAAGTTGACGGGGTGTCGACTACTATTTGATCAAGCTCCGGTGAAGCAATGGGAACTTTGGCTCCTGAGAGCCACCTGTATCCTTTCTCTTTGAAATGTTTATTTATTTCCCTATCTGGTGTGTGTAACTGCATAATTGAAAAAGGTGAAATGCCATGATTCATGACTACCTGTACTTTTGGTACCTCATTGAGCGTAAGCTCACCCCGTTCCGTTACTTTTGTTTTCCTTACAGGGTTTAACTTCTTGGAAATCATGATTTTTGAAGAAAAGGGGCGAGCTATTGTATATGTATTTTGTTAAGCTCTTTTGCAACTGAAACCCTAATTGTATTTTGACCGATATGGATACCCTGGCTTGTATTTTAGTTACTTTGTTCAAAACTTTGATGTAACAATATGTATAAGTGTAATCATTTGAGATGTTGTGATTCTATGGTTTTGGATTCTATCGCGCGTAGTCTAGGGTTTTGTGGGATTCGATTCCGTAGTCCTGGCGAGAGCTGGGCAGGCAGTCCGCCAAACCCTTTGGTTCGCCTTAGGGGAAGGTGGGGCTGTCACAACAACTACCAAGCTTCTCCAAGAAGCTTGATCACCTGCCATATTCTCTCTCTCTTCCCTCTCATGCTGGCCGAAACTCCAAAGGAGGAAGAAGGAGCAAGTTCATCTCATTTTACTTCAAATCTTCTCACCATTTCACTCCAAAATCATCACACAAACTCACAACAACTTGGAGACTCACTTGGACTAGGAAGAGAACAACTTTCTCATGGTTTCTTGGAGCTCTTAGTGACCCAAAATTTCTGATTTTTCATCATCCAAGAGGTGGTAATCATCTAACCTTTTAAACTTGATTATAGTGAGTTAAATTTGACTTGGAAGCTTGTAGCTTCATGTGGGTATCTTTATTTGGTTGAAAATCATTTGAGTGGGCTCTATGAAATCCCACAATGGACATGTTGGACTGATATGATGATTATGGGTGTTATTTATGTTGATTAAGTGTTAAATAAGTGGATAAGTTGAAAGAGTGGAAGGAAAATCAAAGGAAAGTTGAAGCAAAGAAGGGCCGAATTCTGCCCTGTTCTTGCCGAGCCCTTGGTTCAATTGTTTTGTGATCAAATGACCTTGAATTTGTTGTAGATATGTTGTATAGGTTATGTGGAAAGTTTCCACAAAAAATTACTTGATTTGGTTAAGACAAAGTAGAGTTTTGAACAAGAACAAACTGGAAATTCGCGTAACAGGGGTATGCTGGCAGTAATCTTCAAACGATCATAACTCTTTGCTCAGTTGTCAAAATCAAGTATCGTTTATGGCATTTGAAACTATACACTTCCAGTTTTCTAACGGTATAAAATTCATCCCATGATTCTACTTGAGTGAGCCGTACCAGTTCTTCAAAGTTACCTGTTCTGTTTTACTCCTGTGCTAGAGAGTCAGTGATGTTCTAGGACTTGTTGCTTGAATTTGAGCTAGCTAGGAACTGAATTTCATAACGATTTCTCTGATGCAATGTACCCTTATGAATGTAGTTTCCAACGCCACCAACCATGCTCAATTCCAAGTTGAATTGACTGAGTTATGGCCAAATTACAGAACTGCACCAGTGATAGAAAACCCTAATTTTGGCTAGCCGAATGGCTTAGCTCGAATTGGGACTTGTTATTTTGAAACTTTTGGTGTCAATCACCTACCAAATGTATGTTGGATGTTTCTTAGACCTTTTCTTCATAAATGGACCATGTTTGAGATGATTTCATTGGCGAAAGGTACGAAAAAGAAAAACGGCAGCTTGAAGGCAGCTTTGTCTTTGGATTTCCTTAAACTTTGGTAGTTTAGTTAACTACCTTCCCTTGTGAATTTTTCAAATGAAATTTGGTAGAGGAGTAGTCCTCATATGGAAGTTGAATTGTACCAATTTTGGTATTATTCTAAGACTGTTTTAATGTACAAATAAGTTACAAAAGTTATTCTTCCAAATCTGGAAAATTGCCCAACAGCCCTCATTTCGAACCAACTTTGAGCTGCTATATCTTGGTGCTCAAAACTCCGATTCTTGTTCCATTTCTTATGTTTTAAACTTTGATTGGAATTATAATTGAGGTAAAAATTTCAGAGGCTAGTTCACTTTCTGTGAATTTTGCCGAATTTCCAAAGTTTACCGAAAACTAAGGCTGAAACTGTCTTGGGAGTCCAAGTCAGCCCCTTTAGGCCAAAATTTGAGTGTCTTCCATTTTGAATCTTAGAAAGTGTCTTCTAGGAACTTTTATTACTTTGAAACTACTTTCCAATGGTACCAAGTTTTCCAATTTTGGACCTACGGAGTGTAAGATATGATTTTTCAAAGATTGCACCTTAAATCTGGAATTTTTGAACTTGAAGTGAATTGAGTTTTTAGAAACTCTTCACTACCCTTCGATATTGAATGACCGTTTTAGACTTGATTTCTTGAAGGAAAACAGTTTTTCGTTGTATTGTTAAACCCCACTTAGGAGTCTCGATTTACGAGTAATTAAGGCTCTCTTTCATGATATTTTTTTAGATTGTACAAGTGTACAATCTCCCTTGTTAACTAGGGGTTTGTAAACAATGGTGTATGATAGTAAATTATTAATTATTCAGGCACTCAAGGACACCTTCAAGAGGATCTTACAGTGGACGCCTAAAACCCTCACTTGAACACTTGATTGTGCACCACTCTCTTGTTTTGACTAGGTGAGTGTCAAGTGCATGTTTTGTTGCAATTATGTGAATTGCTCCTATTGGACTGAATAATTGATAACTGCTGAGTCGAGTGTGTACTTTATCGCACTCGTTCTCATTTAAATGAATTGAATTAAATTGCCTGAACTGAATTGAATTACTTGAACTGAATTATATGCTATGGCTGCATATGTCGTTGGACTGAATCTCCTCGACCTTTAACTGAACTGTATACATATCGTTGGAGTGAATCTCCTCGATACACAACTAAACTGGGGGACGCCCAAACTCATTGGCCGACCTTGCGACTCGAGCCGGCAAGGGCTTGGTCGGGAAGCTTGGTGAGCCCTGAGAAAAACTAAAAGCATGATCTATTGGAGAGATCATGCTTGGCCTACTCGTATAGTAGTGCCTTTATAGAAGTTCGGGCCCTGTAGGGTATGTATGGTGGACTGGGAACCGGTAAGTGGAGTTTCTACGGACTAAATACCGACCCGGTTGACGGAGTGTCATTGCGGGAAGGTAATTGATCGTACATGGGCAAAGCAAGTGGAAATTAGCTCCTGAGAGCTCTCATATCCTTGAATTGTTTCTGTTTACTTTTCTCACTCGAATTGTTAACTGCCTGAATATTACTGTTTTACTTGATAAATTGGGATTGCTACTTGAACTATGTGCTTGCATGTGTGTTTCTTGGCCTCACGAGCAATTGCTCACCCCGTAGATTTGTTTTCCTTAACAGGTGGATCGGAAGATTTTGGAAAAACCGACTAGGTTATACTTTTGATTGGAATCTTGGTTGTAAATATTTGGTCGACTTTTAATGGTTGTATTTTGGGACTTGATGTATCTTTTGAGAACGTGATATAAGATTTGGATATTCAGTTAAGGAAGTGACTTTTCTTCATTTTAGACTTGTATTATTTGGTATGTACCGTTAAGTTTGAATTGAATTGTCTTGAGTCCTGGCGAGAGTTGGGCAGGCGTCCCGCGGATACCCTTGGGTTCGCCCTTGGGAGAAGTGGTGGCGTCACATACTCCCTATTTTGATTGGTGAGTGTCAAGTGCATGATTTGCTGCATCTACTTGATTTATCTTGCTTATATATGTGAATCTCACTTGATGAGACGAGTATGTACTTTATCGCACTCGCTCTCCTTTACTTAACATGCTACTCAACTTGTTATGTGATTACTCGAATTGTCTCGCATTAAACTTGGTTTTCAAAGTCGTTGGAGTGAATCTCCTCGACTCATAATTGAATTGTATGCATGCCAGTTGGAGTGCGCTCATCAGCCTATAACGGTATTTGTCAATTGGACTGAATGTCATCGACTTATAACGGTAATTGGGGGACGCCCAAAACTCATTGGCTAACTTTGCAACTCGAGCCAGCATGGGCTTGGTCGAGAAGCGTAGTGAACCGTGAGCAAACATGAAGCTTGATCTATTGGAGAGATCTTGCTTGGCATACTCGAGTAGTATCGCCCTTTTCTAGTCGTCGTTATGGCCCGGTTAGGGGGTGTAACGGTTGACGGAAATTTGACGTTGAAGAGGAGTTCTACGGACTAAATACCTACCCGGTTGGCGGAGTGTCATCACGGGGGAGTATGTGATCGAGTCTGGACAAAGCAAGTGGAAATTAGCTCCTGAGAGCTCCTGTATCCTAAATGACTGTGTTTAAGTGAAAATCATGAATTGCTTAAATGCTACAGCTTTATTTATCGCTTAAATACTATTGCTACTTGAACTATGTGTTTGCATGTTTTCTTGGCCTCACTGAGTATTGGCTCATCCCATTAGTTGTTTTCCTTAACAGGTTGGATTGGGAGATTTTTGGAGAAAGCCGACTAGGTTATATTTTTGATTGGTATCTTGGTTGTAAATGTTTAGTCGACTTTTAATGGTTGTATTTTGGGATTTAATGTATCTTTTGAGAATATGATGTAAGATTTGGATGTTCAGTTAAAGAAGCGACTTTTCTTCATTTAGACTTGTGTTATTTGGTATGTATCTTTAAGTTTGAATTGCATTGTCTCGAGTCCTGGCGAGAGTTGGGCGGGTGTCCCGCGGATACCCTTGGGTTCGCCCTTGGGAGAAGTGGGGGCATCATAGAAGATGAACAAAAAATGAATGATAAGAAGGAGGAAATTAGTTGGTCAAACATCTCTTGGATGGCCGCCACTTGTCGCTACAAGATGATTTCTTATTTTTTTTCTTTTCTCCCCTTTTCTTTTGGTCAAGGATTTTGGCTACTTTAAGGGTTAATTAGGAGCTGATTAGCTCAAATAAAAACAAGGAGATTAAGGTAATAAAATAGTGTTCAAGTGGTGTACTCAATCGGTAGCAAACGGTGCACGTCGGTTCAAATCTATTTTCCTTAACTCTCGCGTACTTGTGTTTTAACTTATGATTCACTAACTTATTAATAGCACTTCTAATTATACACTTCCTCTTATCTAAAACTCACTCTTAACCACCAAATTTAATACACACACCTCACCAAGTGATCACACGGCCAAAGTGCACAAAAACCCTAATTTACGCTAACTATAAACGTAAAGGTAAACTCTTGATTCTAGTATATATTACACCTATTGAGAGAGTAAATTGGTAGTAAAAGGAATTTATAAATTAATTTATTCAAAATAAGAGAATTATAAGGAAAATATAGGTGAATTTTCAAGTCCTCACAAGGACCATAGTGTCAGATAGAGATGTCAAATTTCTCTCTTATTTTTGGAAGACTTTGTGGTCTAAGTTGGGCACTAAATTACTGTTTTCGACCACTAGTCATCCACAAACTGATGGACAAACCAAGGTTGTCAATCGCACTCTCTCTACTCTTTTACGTACTATCATCAAATCTAACTTGAAAAATTGGGAGGAGTGTCTACCACATGTAGAGTTTGCATATAATAGGGCTGTGCATTCCACCACTCAATACTCTCCATTTGAAATTGTTATGGATTTAACCCATTGACGCCTTTGGATTTGACCCCGTTACCTTTGAGTGAAAGAGCTAATCTTAATGGGCAACAAAAGGCTGATTTTGTGAAAAGGTTGCATGAGAAAGCTCGCTTGAACATAGAGAAGCGTATTGCACAGATTGTTCAACAAGCCAACAAGGGTCGTCACAAATTCCTGTTCGAACCAGGTGATTGGGTGCGGCTACACCTGCGCAAAGAACGATTCCCCGTCCAATGCCGTAGCAAATTGTTACCCCATAGAGATGGATCATTCCAAGTACTTGAACGCATTAATGCCAATGCCTACAAACTTGACCTCCTTGGTGAGTACGGTGTTAGTGCTACATTTAACGTATCTGACTTGAGTCCGTTTGATGTAGGTGACACACTTGATTTGAGGGCAAATCCTTCTCAAGAGAAGAGGAATGATGTGGTCATCCAAGCAACTACTAAGGACGTGATGATACCATCCGGACCAATCACTAGAGCTCGTGCCAAACGAATGAAGAAGCAATTGAATATCTTGGTACGCGCGATACAAGAAGCTAAGGAAGGTAGTTCGATGTTTGAAGGTGGCTCGGAGTACGTGACTTTACTCCAACTAGAAGATCAAGACCCGTGAAACAAAGCATATCAAGTCACAAGAGGAATTCAAGATCACAAGTGACAAGTTTAGCAAGTTTTGTTTTCAATTAGTAGAATAAAGCAAGTGACTTAAGTGTTTTAGTCTTGCCATTTTTTAGTCGTTAGTTTGTCTTAATTTTTTAGCCATTATTTTCGGCCACATTCCCTTAGTCTATTCGGCCATAATGGGCCAATGTGAGGGCCGGCAATCAGCCCTAGTTTCTAGGCCCATTGGGATTTGAGATCATTCCTAGTTTCTAGTCGTATTAGGATTTGAGTTGTAAGAAACTATAAATAAGTTTCAAACCAACAACAATAATCAAATTTTGATTGCTTAATAAAATTGGGAGTATTCTCTTGGCTTCTCGCAAGCACCCTTTGAACATCTTAGAAATTTCCTAAGAGAGTTCAATTGGCTTATCAAACAAGAAACACACTTGTTTGTGGCGCCGTTCTACCAAATTCCTTGGTTCGCTAATTCGTTAAGTTGTGGGTTGAGATTGTATCAAGAGTGTTCGCAGCTTAGAGCGTTACATTGGGTCGAAAGGAATTCCGCCAAGCAAACCTGGAAAATTCTCCATCAAGATCGTAGGAACTGCAAGGATGAACTACACCAACATGGAGGAATTCGCATCAGAAACTCTATCAAGAAGCTCTCTTTTCTTTTAATACTTCCATAAGAGTGGATTTAGGGCTTGATTTTGGTAGTTTTCATGAGAAATTTCATGGTTTGAGTGATTTAAAAATTTCAGTTTTGATGGTGAAATTTCAACTATTATATGATGCTTTGAACTTGGCCATGATTTAGTAGCTTTTCCATGTGAATCTTCTAGCTTTTACAAGTTATTTTGGCTTCCTTATGAAAAATATTAGCTTGTAGTTGAAATTTTTAGCCTAGGATTATAAATTTCAGCTTTGTTGTGGTTGATTCTTGAGCTAGAAATTGGCTATATTGGATGGTTTTGTGGCCTTAAACAAGTGTACTTTATAGTCTATAACTTGTGGTTGTGATTGAGGTTGGATTGCTATCAATATTGGTGCTGAGTTTGGATGGAAAAGTTAAGAAAATAAGGGGAAGTGTTGCTGGAAATTTTCCCGCAGGAGACTCTAGGCAGTCTTGAAAAATCTGTTATATTTTTGTGTAGAAAAATCTAGATTGAGTTCCGTTTATTGCGTTTGAAACTAGATTCAGAGTGTATTCTACCATGTCAGAATTTTTCTCAATTCCTATGAATATCTACGATTTTCCAAAGTTGACTGAATTTTCACACCTGCTCTATTTTTCTACTTGATGAAGCAGCAACTTGAGACTGGAATTTGACTGATTTATGGACAGAATCTTATAAATATGTATTCTGGAAAATTTTAGTTCTTTGAGTCTATTTTCCAACGGTAGAAGGTTCATAAATTTTGGACTTAAGAAGGTTGCGATATGATTTTTCAAACAGTGTCGCGCAAAACTAGAGAAAATTCTACTTTCTAAATTTGTTCTTGCTTCCATTTCCAACTTTAATTTGGAGATGTTAAACCATTTTGAGCTTGGTTTTATGAGTGGAATTGAGATTTAAATGAAAGGAAATGAATTTTTTCAAATCATTTTAGGTCGGATAATTTCCAACTTTGTATTTTGAAAGTCTTGTTCTAATTTCTTCAAACGTTTGACTATAATCGATGCTCTTGTGTTCCAAATGACTTTTGCAATGTTGATTTAGTAAGCACATGAGGTTTTCTCCTCGATTACAACAAGAAAATATTATATTTTGATAGGTTATATGGGCATAAAACTTGTAAATTGATGCATTTTCTAAATGAAGTTTTGAAACATCAATTTTGTGAGAACCCGAAAAATTTCCACATTTTTCAAGTATTATTTTATTTCTTTGCCTACATTTTATACTGTCCTTTGAAAATATTAAATGTTTTATACATTTTACAAGTCAGTACAATTTTAAATCATTTTCCTAGTATAAGTTAGTGTACGTGAATTTGAAGTGCATTTTTCAATGTGGGACCCGCTAGTGCGATATAATTTTTGCCGATTAGGTGACGAAATATTAAGTGATATTATTTTCCATGGTATTAGGAGATAATTAGAGGTTAGTTAGCTAAATGAATTATTGGAGGAGAGAAGATAAGCTTGGAACCTTCAAGATGCCAAATGTCATGCTTCCATTGGATGTTGGACTTTTGACCCAAGATATTAACCTTTACTAAAACAAATTTTGACCAAAAATTCATTCCATTTTGCACCCTCTTGGCCAGCCCTTTGGTGAAGAAAAACAAGAGAGAGCTCTTCCAATTTTAGCTTCCAAACTCACTTGAATCTTGAGTTTTAACCAACCAAATTTGAAACCCTTCCATACAAGTGATCACTAAGGAGGACTAAGGGCTTTGGTGGAGTTGATTTGGAGGAGGAAGGACTAAGCTACTACTTTCTTTGAGGTTCTAAGGTAAATTGCTAAGAAAATCCTTCTTTGCTTCTAATAGATGGAAATTAATGGCTTGTGGTTGCCACTTTGGTAGTTTTGTGCAATATTTCTTGGTTAGAAGTGATGATGTGTAGATTTCAGTTTTTTCAAAAATTTTCTGCTTTGTTCTGACCAGTGTTGTTCGGCCATGATGGAGGCTGAATTGGCCTTAGCTCAAAACATGAAAGTTTTAGAGAATTGAGGGAATATTATGCCTGTAAAAGTTCAGCTCAATCGGAGCATTGTAGCATATGCAATGACTATTTTACCCCTGCTGCCCTGTTTCTGCCGAAACTGGAAATCAGCATCTGTAATTGGCTCGTTTGGATGGGAGGATGAATAAATTAGCTTTTGATGCCTTCTTAATAATTGTAGCCTTGTATTCTATCTTTTGAATGGCTTTGGAATCAACTAAATCGGAGTTGTGTGTGCTGAGATATGATTGAATAAGTCAGGACTGCTAGATGACTTTTACAGTGAGCTTCGAACTGGAAAATCTGGAGATGTTTGGGTAAATGGGACTAGGTTAGGTTGAGAACTGGGTTGAGATGTCTTCATAGGAATTGTATCCCTATGTGTTAGCTTTCAAACGCCTCTAAAAACACCCAAAACGGAGTTGTGTAGCCTGAGTTATTGCCAGTTAACGTCAGTGCTGACAACCAGACTGATCATGAACTTTTGGAGCTGTGATTGGAAACTTCGACTTAGATAAACTATAAATTAGGTTAAGTGGCCTTCATGAAAGTTGTTCCCCCCTGTCTTAGCTTCGAAATGGTATAAGGTTCACCCCGATTCGATAACCATAGCTCCAGTTATGACTAAAATACTATGAGATGCCAAATCTGCCAATTAGCTTTTGTCTTCAAAATTGATATTTGCTTGTACTATTGCACTTGTGTTGTACTTGGATGATTTTGGAGCCTAATGGAAGGGCTATTGTTGTAACCTTACTTGTGTGTATTTTGGGGCTGAATCAAGGAAAAGAAGGAAGCCATAAATGGCTGGAAATTTGGTAAACACAAAGGGCATGCTGCCCAAATTTGTACTTGAGGTTTAAGTAGAATTACGCTTATCTTGAGTAAGATTTTTAGGACGAATCTAATTCGATTTGTCTAGGTTATTCAAGTTTCCTTTTGTGGAGGTATATAAAGCGAATTTCAGCCGAAACTTGTACCCTTGGAATTTACAACTAATGGAAATATGTTTTCTTCATTTCTTTGACCCAAATGGCATTTTTCACATATAATGGCTTTAAATTTCACCGTTTGGAAAGTGAACAAGGGTTTTACGAATAGTCCCTAAATAAGTTTCAATTACTTGATTCTCGTTAAACGAAATGTTTAAGTTTCGAGCCTTAGTTATCTTTCAATGCTCTTAAATAATATTTCTTATGATTATTCTTAGGGTTTCTTGGTGATTAGGAGTGTTACCCGGAAGGAATTTTGGACGTTATTTTGCTTATATAGGTGAGTGTTCTATATACAATTTGTTTGTAATGACTATGTGAACTATTGTGACTATTTGGATTGTTGTTTTAATACGTGATTGAAGTATGTTATGTTTCCAGTATTTTCAGAAATGATTTTTGCTAGGCGAGTGTGTACTTTATCGCACTCGACCTAAATGAACGTGAAATTTCAATGATTGAATGATTAAATGTTACTTGTGCATGAATGTAAGCCTTCTGGCTGAACTGGGCCCTTGCCCTTTGTTACTGGTCGACTCGAGCCAGAAGCGGACTCGGTCGGGCGATTGGTGACCCTGGGTGAATGTTTGGTATACTCGAGTATTACCACGAAGTCTGGAGAGGACTGGCCAGTGCGCTGTCATGTTTTCATACATAAGGGTAAGGAATATAAGGGAAACATAAGATAAGGGATGTATATATATGAGGGAAATGGAATAAAGGATATACATATAAGGGGGATGTCATGCAAAATGATAAAAACCCTAAAAAGTGAAAAATATGCATGAAATGTAGTGTAGTCACACAAACATGATCTAGCGTGTGAATGGTTCTTAAGGGTCTAGCGTTGGACTAACCCATGTCTATAAGTTCTCACTAGCATTGGACTAGGGAGAAGACGGGGAACAGGACCACAACTAGCGTTGGACTAGTGTGGAATCGTAAAAAGGGCCACAACTAGCGTTGGACTAGTGTGGTGACGACATGCATTCATTTATAACTAACTAATCATGTAAAACTAATGAAAAGCAAATAAACACATAAGTTCACATAAACACGTAGCAAATAAGCATGATATCTAGATGCAAGATCCTAGGAAAGCGATAAATACGTAACACATAGGCATGCAAAACACACAAAGCAAATAAAGCAAATAAAGCTCTAACTATTACACTTGGGGCTCTGACTACAATCTAAGGGGGAAAGGAATAAATAAATAAATAAACCCATAACTATTACAACTCGGCATTTAAATGCCTTTCAAATAATCAAAATTGAACTCAAATAAATATACAAAATTAAAACAAATAAAACAAATAAATAAATAAAATGAAAACATTCAAAAGGCATGCAATTAAGCACATAAAGTCACATAGGAGCACATAGGGTTAATAAAATCAAAATAAAGGAGTAGAGTGTATCTCCCTTGAATTGATGACCTAGTGAAACGAAATTTACTTATTTACCCTCCAAAACAAAGAAAAAGGCCAAGGCATCACTTTAATTAACAAATAATCACAAGAAATGAAAATAAACATGAGATTGAATCGAACAAATCATTCAAATGAAAGTAAATGACCCCTACTCAACAATTAAAACAAGTGAGGACCCAATTGAAAGAATTAAAGAAGCTTGAGGGGTCCAATCACTATTATTACAAATATTAGGGTTTAAATTAAAATAAAATAAAATTAAGGGCTTAAGGTGAAGCCTACCAAAATTAAATACTAAAACTCACAAAATAAATGAAAATGCATTTGCTATAATTAAACAACAAAATTACTCAAAATTTCACTAAAAATCCAAATCAAAACTATAGATTTATCAAAAATCATTAAACCTTCAAATTTCACCCCAAAATTCCTAAACAAGCTATTCAAAAATCATATTGCAGTATGCCAAAACAAATCATGATTAAAAGGGACAAAACTGGTTTTATTTTTTTCAAATTTCGGGCCAAATCAGAATTATTTAAAAGCATAGGGGTCAAAAATGCGATTTTTGAAAATTTTACATGCAAAGCTGCGGAAAAGCTCTCTTCTTCCTCGCGGGTTTCTTCAGCAGTTCTTTCTTATGTCAAACGCAAGCAGTAAAATCCAACAAAACAGCAATCTTTCAACCCAAAACAACCAGATATGCATTCTATCATTAAGACCCAACCCCCTCCTATGTATTCCCAAAGATTTTCCAATCCGGATTATGCACAAGAGAAACCAAAAGACAGTCATGAACTCCTACAGACTTCTGGGTTTCTGCAATTCATTGCCCAGGAGCATTTCCAATTAGTTTTTGTAAACATGCAAGACCTTATAATCATTTTCACTTTGTAATCGCACATCCAACAACATAAAAAAGAGAAAACAAAACAACAGGAAACCAGAAAACAGATGTCTAAACGAAAAGAGTAAACATCAATAAGACATGAAAGCTTCGGTTTCCTTTTTGTATATGCATGGGAATGAACAGGGGGGGCTGGAGAGTTACCTTTCTCTGCCTTAAAGATTTGAAATGGTGGTGGAAACCTCCCAGGTAGAATGAGCGAACCTCACTAAGAATAAAAAACCTAGGTCCTCTTGCATCTCACCACGAGTTACATGCTCGACTGGATCCTTGCTAGGAGGGCTGAGCATCCCCCACTTTCATTTGCTGTTGAGGCTACTGTATGAAGCCTTTGCTACTACTGCGGCTGGTCAAGTCCCAGCTGAGACGTCGACACCCAGAAGAGGAAGAAACAGGTGACACCGCCGCACCGCCCTGCTTGTTTTTTCCTCAGCCTTGCTTTTTCGTTTTCCTTTAAACCTCTGCCCAGAAACCCTTCTCTAGCCGTCATCCCTCTTTTCCCCTTTTTGTTTTGCCCATAACCTCCATTCTTCTCTCGGTCTCTTTCTCACTCTATCTCTCACTCTACCTTCCTTCCAGCCGCTACCAGATTCTCTTTTCATCCCCCCTGCTACCCCGAGCTTCCTTCTTCCAGTTCCTTTCTTGGTTTCTTGTTCGCAGTTCTTCCTCCCCCAGCCAGCCCCCCTCGAAGCTCTCTCTTTTCCTTGCTGTTTTTCCTTTTGCCCGTAACCTCTCGCAACCCCAGCCGCCATCTCCTTTCTTTTTTCTCCAGCTGCCACTCTAATCTCCTCTATCTCTCACTCTTCCGTTACCCTTTTCTCTAACCCTAGCCATCACTCCTAGATCCTCCTTCCTTTTGTTCTCCCTTTTGCTCCTTTTATATCAAATGGCAACCTCAAACGCTGATCTCAAGGGCTCTCCATAAACCTCAGTTCACTGATTCTATCTTAGCTGTGAGGACCCGCAAAATTCTCCTTGTTTTATTTATATTATTTTATTTTTCTGCGTGCATTTTCCTTACTTTAATTTTATTATATTAATTTTCCATAGATTTTATAAGTGAGTATCATTTTCAAATCATTTTTCTAGTATAAGTGCGTACATGTTAAGTTTGAGGTGCGTTTGGATGTGGGACCCGCTAGTACGGTAAGTGCGATATATTTTGACCACTAGTTGGAGTTTTGTGTTAAGTGATATTATTTTATAAGGTGCTAGGAGATAATTAGAGGTTAGCTAGATAGTTTAACCATTGGGAGAAAGAAGATAAGATTAAACCCTAAAGGTGCCAAGTGTCGCGATCCGATTAGAAGTTGGACTTTGACCCAACCTTTCTTCGCTTTACTAAAATTCAAAAATTGACCAAAATCTCTTCACTTTCTTAGCTTCTCTTGGCCGAAACTTTGAGGGAGAAAAGGAGAGAAAAAAATTCATCTTGCACTTCAATTTCCAAGCTCAATCTTGAATTCTAACCATTAGTTTTGTAAATCACTCCATAAAAGTGATAGTTAAAGTAGTTTCGAAGGTGTTTGTGGAGTTAATTTGGGAGGAAGAAGCCTAAACTATCATTTTTCTTGAGGTTCCAAGGTAACTTGTTAAGAAAATCCCTCTTTACTCTTAATAGTCTCAAATTTGTGGCTTAAGGTTGTAGTTTTGGTAGTTTTATGAGGATATTTCATAGTTTGAAGTAGTATTGTGGAAATTTCAGTTTTATGGTGAAAATTCTGGTCACATGTGATGCTTGAGGGTTGTTCCTGTTTTGATAGCTTTGCTATATGAATTATTGAGGTATTATGTGCTAGATGGACTTGCCTAAAGAAATTTGCAGCTTAGGTGCAAAAATTCCAGCTTTAGGATTTCTAATTTGAGCTACTACTTGGTTGTAATTGAAGGGTGTTGTGACCCTAATTACGTGTGTTTCATAGCTTTTGATTTGTATGTGATATTGTGGCTGAATTGGGATGTGATTGGTGATTGAGTGTAGGATGGAAAAGTAATGGAATTTAAAGGGAGGTGCTGTCAAAATTTTCGCAGGAACCCTTGAGCAGTTTTGGGAAATTTGCTATATCTTGTTGTAGAAATATCGGAATTAAGTTCCGTTTGTTTTGTTCAAACTAGATTCATAGATTTATAAACCGTGAAAATTTTCAGACCCTGGTTCTGTCTTTACGATTTATGGTGATTTTTCAAAGTTGACTGAAATTGCATACCTGTTCTGTCTTCTACCGGATAAAACAGAAATTTGAGGCTCGAATTTGACTGACTTGTGATCTGAATCTTATAAATGTGTCTTCTGAGAAATTGTACCCCTTTGAGTCTAATTTCTGACGGTATAAATTTATCAATTTTGGACTTAAGAATCGTGAGATATGATTTTTCAAATGATGGTGCGCAAATCTGGAAAATCCTGTTTTCCTAGAATTATTCTTACCTTCATTCTGCACCTTAAGTTTGGAATTAGTAAATTATTGTAGGTATGGTTTTTGGTAGAAGTGAAGGGTTTTGGGGTTGGTTCGTATCCCTAGGACCAACTGTTATATTTTTGCTCAAAAGAGGCATTTTATTTTTTTGTACTAGTAATCAATTTAGAGAAGTATACGACTCGTGGTTGAGCCTCGCTTGTGCATTCCATTTACTGGGTTTGTGAATGTGAGAACTGTAATTGTTTACCCTGGTTACTCCTAGGACGTGTTGGTGTTCAAAGGCATCCTTCGGGAAGGAAACGTTTGAAGTTATCCTTGTTTGAACTGGTGAGTGTACCACTCGCATGACTTGTTGTTTAACTGTTTTACCTATACCTGCAAAATGTGACTTGCTTGACTGTAATACCTGCTTAATTCTGGACGAGACGAGGGTGTACTTTATCACACTCGTCTCCCTTACTTATTGTCAAATCACTGCATGTGCTTGTACCTGTTACTTGAACCTATTACTCGTTCTTTGCTCTGTGTGACTGGGTTATTGTATGAACTTGAATTAGTAAATCCTGTATGCGGACTTGCATGTTATGTGCATTTGAACTCGAGACCCTCTGGTGGGGTATAGCCGTTGTGCTAGCCAGGGACGAAATTCTCGACTTAGGGCTAAGTTATATTCTGAAGCAATGAGAATTTTGGCTCTTGAGAGCCACCGGTATCCTTTCCATTTGAAGTATTTATTCATTTCCCTATCTGGTGTGTATAATTGCATGATTTAAAAGTGAAATGCCATGCTTCGTGACTACTTGTACTTTTGGTACCTCATTGAATTTAAACTCACCCCTTTCCTGTTATCTTCTGTTTTCCTTACAGGGGCAAACTTTGAAACCACGATTTGGAAGAAAAAGGGGTCGGGCTAGAGTAACCGATCTTTTGTGAAACTCCTAGAAAGCCCTACGTATGTTTTGTATAAACACGAATATTTTGACTTGTATTTCAAGTAACTTGTTGAAGCCACTAATGTATATATGTTGGAAAGAGTATGGTTATGTATATTCGCTGAGAAATGCATGTATGTATGGTTGTATGAACTTTCATTGTAACCGTTGGAAAGATCGGATGTGTACGGACTTTGAACGAGAAAAGAAAAACATCGGGCAGGAAAGTCTTGCAGAGAATCCGACCGCATATCCGGCCAGTTCTTGGCCGGATACTTGGCCGGATTGTTAGGGCAGGTGGAAAAAAATTTGGGTTGCTCTCTGCCTCGAATCCGGCGAGAAATCCGGCCGGGAATCCGGCCAAATCTTGGCCGGATTGTGATGTGACTATTTTCCGATTGTATTTTCATTTTCATTTTCGTTTCCGTTGAAGTGTTTAATCGATGTCCCATTTCACGATATGATTTGGTAAGTTATATTTTGGCCTGGTTGCCTTCGAGTGTTTGTTTCTGTTGGTTATCGCGTGTTAAGTAGGGTTTTTGTGCGTTTTGTCTTCGTAGTCCTAGCGAGAGTTGGGCAGGCGGTCCGCCAAACCCTTTGGTTCACCTTAGGGGAAGGTGGGGCTATCACATTAGCCATTAGATTGGTTTCATTTCTAGATTCTTCTTGGTTTTTAGATGAAAGCCAGGTAGTTAGGGATTAAAGGATCCAATGGTGAAGAAAAAACAATGGGAAGAAATGGTGGAAAAATGATTGGAGCTGAGTTGCAGTTTCGTACTTCACATTTCATGGTTTCTGATACGAAACCAATGAAATGTTTGGCTCGCGTGAAGCTCACACGCGCGTGGCCTAGCTTTCCTCTTCTTCTTTTTTTTCCAATGATTTTCTTTAAAATGGAAATAGACAAAAATTTAAACAAATCAACTAAAATGAAATAAAAATGCTAAAATTTTTATGTTTGATAAAAGAAATGATTTTCTTCAACATAAAATGAAAAAAAAATCAAAATTAAAAATGAATAAAAAAAATAAAAATATGAATAAAATGAATAGTAAAATTTTGGTGTCTACAGAGTGTGGTACATGCTACCGCTCAGCACTAGTGTCAACGAGATAACTCTCCAATCGACTTAATCTGGATAAAAGTACTGAAACGGGATGAGAGGCACCTCCTACTCGGATTGAGTGTGGTACATGCTACAACTCAGCACTTACAAGTCAAGTACAACCACAAACAGAAGTATAGGTCAATCAAGTGCAAGCGAGTACAAGATCATTCAAGAAGGGGAGGCCGAACGCGATTTAGTCTTAGGGAAATGTCATAAGTGATTTAGTCTTAGGGAAATGGAAGTGATTTAGGAGAATTTATATTTTTGAGTGAGGGATCTTACGCTTAACATGTACTAACTTATATCAAGAAAATGAGTTAAAACTTGACTCACTTATAAAAATATTTAGGAAATTAAGGTAATAAAGTAAAGTAAAAAAAATGTGCTCATAGAAATATGATAAAATAAATATAATTTCCGGGTTTCTCACACAAACATAATATCGGGTCTAGTTGCGGTTAAATGAAGTAAACTACCAATCATACCTCTATACTTCTTCTCATCAATCTTCATACCTTCTTCATCTTTGTCAAGTTTGGTAGATGTACACATAGGCGTTCCAACTTGTTTCGAATCCTCCAGTTCGAATCTTTTGAGAAGTTCCTTTGTATACTTAACTTGATTAATAAATGTACCCTCTTGAATTTGAACCACTTAGAACCCAAGGAAGAAATTTAACTCTCCCATCATACTCATCTCAAAATCATTTTGCATAATAGTAGAAACATTCTTGCATAAACACTCATTAGTAGCACCAAAAATGATATCATCCACATATATTTGTACAATTAGAAAGATCATTTGAGATTTGTTTAGTGAAAAGAGTGATGTCCACAATACCCCTTTTAAAACCATTCTCAACTAAAAAACCACTTAAACGTTCATACCAAACTCTTGGAACTTGTTTTAACCCATACAAAACTTTTGAGAGTTTAAACATATGATTTGGATATGTCTCATTTTCAAAACTGGGAGGTTGGTCAACATAAACCTCTTGATCAATGAATCCATTTAAGAAAGCACTTTTAACATCCATTTGGAATAATTTAAAGTTCTTGAAATATGCAAATGCAAGAAACATTCTAATTGATTCTAATCTAGCCACGGGAGCAAAGGTTTCATCAAAATCTATTTTTTCTTCTTGAGCATACCCTTTAGCTACTAGTCTAGGCTTATTTCTCACAACTTCAACTTTATCATTCAATTTGTTTTTAAAGACCCATTTTGTGCCAATAATAGGATAACTTTAGGCCTTTCAACTAGTGTTCAAATTTTGTTTCTTTCAAATTGATTTAGTTCCTTTTACATAGTTAAGATCCAATTTTCATCTTTCAAAATATCAACAACATTTTTAGGCTCAAAATGCAAGACTAAAGCAAATTATCCATTAATTGTTTAGATGAGGAGCGAGTTCTTACCTTTTCGAATGGATCACCAATAATAAGTTCTTTGGGATGATTTTAAACAAACTTTCAAACTTTTGGAAGATCTTTAGGCGTACCAACATCCTTGTCATTTTCTTCTAATGCTTGATTCTCTTGAAAATTAAATATCCTTTGATTTTTCTTCTAATGGAGTATTGTCTTGATCATAAATCGTGAGTTTCTTGAATTTTTCTTGAATACCTACATCATCATTTTCACAACAACTCTTGAAAATATCATCATTAGATTCATCAAATGTGACTGTATGGCCTCTTCTATGACAAGAGTCCTTCTATTATAGACCCTATATCCTCTTTTGTTTTCACAATAACCCAAGAAAATACCTTCATTGAGAACCTTATCAAATTTTTCAAGATGCTCCTTGTTATTTAAAATAAAGCATTTGCAATAAAAAATTTTGAAATATCCAACAATTGGCCTTTTATCAAAAATTAACTCATAAGAGATTTTGTTCAAAATTGGTTTCAAAAGAACTCTATTCATTACATAGTATGCCGTATTTACGGTCTCAATCCAAAAATATTTTGGCAAGTTGCATTCACTTAACATATTTCTTGCAGTTTCTTGAAAAGTTCTATTCTTTCTTTCAACAACACCGTTTTATTGAAGGGTTCTTGCAATTGAAAACTCATGCGTAATTCCATTGTGATCACAAAATTTTGGAAAGCCACAAAATTTACATTTCGCATCATTGTCACTTCTAATTTTAACAATATTCAAACCAAGTAGATTTTAAACTTTTGCAAATAGGAAAATAAAATTTCTGAAAGTATCATCTTTGTGAGAAAAAAAAAATCATCCAAGTGTATCCAGAATAATCATCAACAATGATTAGGCAATATCTCTTACCACCCAAACTAGCAATTTGTGTAGGACCTAACAAATCAAGATGTAAAAGCTCCAATGATCTTGAAGTAGAAACACACTTTTTGGGTTTAAAAGAGACTTTGATTTATTTTCCAAATTGACAAGTATCACAAATTTTGTCTTTTTCAAACTTAATTTTTGACAAACCTCTAACAAAATCCCTTTTGAAATTTTTTTTTAACAAATCCATGTTGAAATGACAAAGTCTTTTATGCCACAACTAAGGATCTTCATTTGAAACTTTAAGACATTGAAAGTTAAAGGAATTAATATTTTCAAGAATCACAACATAGATGTCATTGAATCTTTTTCTTTTGAAAATAATATTAAATTTTGAATCAAGAACTAAACACTCATGCTTCTTGAATAAAATAAAGAAATTTCTATCACATAATTGACTAACACTTAGCAAGTTATAATTCAAATTATCAACCAAAAGAACATTATGAACGAAAGTCTCACCATTCTTACCAACATCTCCTACTTCAATTGTTTTACCTTTCATATCATCTCCAAATGTCACTTTGCCACTTGATTTTGGCTTGTGATGCATTGTGAACATCCACTATTGATGCAATTTGATGAATTGTGATGCATCACCGGTCATGTGTCTTGAACATCCACTATTTATGAACCACCTTAATTCCTTAATGATGTTTACCAAGTTCACCTACACAAGAGTTCAAGAAAAAATATTTGGTACCCTTTAATCTTTGGGGTCCTTGAGAGTTAGTATCATGTCTAACTATCCACATGCATTTTATGTCTCTTCACATGTTTTTCCTCGCATAGCAATTATTTTTTATATGACCTTTTTGACAGCAAAAACTACACATAACCAACGAGTTATTTGCATGAACAGATTTAATAAATCTTACTTGTCTTCTCTTATAAATGGTAAATTCATTTGCACCAGAATTTAAATTCTTCTCACGAGTGCCAAGATGACGCTTTGATCCATTCTTTTGAAAATAAATTTATTTTTTATATTGGAGCAACTCATCTAGATTGTCCATTCTTCTTTTCAAATCACCTTGGTCCTTTTTGACCATTTCACAAAATCTTGCTTTTCTATCAAGCTCATTTTGTAGATCAATCTCACTCTTTTTCAAGTAATCATTTTCAATTTTCAGCTTTTTATTTTCTTGAAAAAGATGTGCATTGTCCTGAAGAAGAAAGCTAATTTTTTGTTTTAATTTCTTATTTCTAGTGTAAGATTCTTTCAAACTATCATGCAGTTTTTCAATGAAGGATTTAGGATCATCATCAGTTTCATCATCACTAATAGGTTGAGGGTTACAAGTTGTTACCTCATCATCACCAACGGCAATGAAAGCCATTTGAGCAGATTCTTCTTCCTCTTCAATGTCACCATCGGAGTTGCACTCATTCCATGTGATTTGAAAGTTGTTGAATCTTGGTTTTCTTTCAACTTTTCCTTCTTTCTTCTTCTTCATTGGGCACTCACTCATGTAGTGTTCAGGTTGGCCACATTCATAGCATTTGTCACCTTACTTTTTATTGGCCTCTTGCTTTCCTTTGTTTCTTGCAATGTTGAATTGATTGGAATTCGAATTGCTAGGTCCTCTTTTTCTGAATCTCCCTTTTATTGAGGATTCTCTTGAATTTTTTTGTGATGAGAGTTAGATCATTGTCATCCATATCTTCATCATCTAGTGAAACCGAGTCATCTTCATCTTGAGATGCTTTTAGAGCAACGCTCCTTTTTGCTTTTGCATCTTCTTCTTCCTGTACCTTGGTCTTAAGGTTTAACTCATAAGATGTTAGAGAGTTTATAAGAGATTCAATAGACATTAAATTCAAATCTTTTGCCTCTTCAATAACAGTCACCTCACTCTCCCAATCTTTAGACAAAGCATTCAAGATTTTTCTGTTTTTCTCTCCTAAGGCGTATTCCTTTTCCAGAACCTCTAAATTCTTAATAAGATCATTAAATTTACAATACATTTTATCAATATTTTCATGAGCTTCCATCTTAAACGACTCATATTTAGTAATTAAGATAGATTTCTTTTGTTCTCTAACATTCTCACTACCTTCATGAATTTCTCTCAATTTGTCCCAAATTCCTTTACCTGACTTACAACTTTTGACTCTAATAGATTCATTTAAATCTAAAACACTATATAATACATTCATAACTTTTACATTTAAGATGAGATGAGCTCTATCGTCTGCAGTTAATTCATTTCTTGTTTTTGGTCTAGATCTATGAGTATTTTCATCTTCTATTGAGGTATCATATGGACCTTCATTAACAATAAACCACAATTCAATATCAATTGATTGCAAGAAGATGATCATTCTTTCTTTCCAACTCACATAATTTGATCCATTAAACATTGGAGGTCTAGTAATGTGACGACCCCACCGTACCCAAAGGCGTACCAAAGGGCTTAGCGGATCATCTGTCTAGCTCGCGGCAGGACTCGATACCTAAAAACGAGAAAATAGATTTTTCGCTAAACGAGAGTTCTATTTACATTATTACATCTTCAAAAGTTGAATAAAACTACTACATCAAGCCATACACACCACGAGTACCAGAAAGTAAACCCTAAAGAAGCTACTAACTATGCCACAACAAATATGTACATTTTACTAGTCAACTTATAACAAGTATTAAGGCAAAATCAACTATTCTATAAACTAAAAGTCACTTACACCATACACCTTCCCGAGCGGTCCCCGCGTCAGCCCTGCTAAGGAAAACAAATGGAATGGGGTAAGCTATATACTTAGTAAGTAATCGGGGTAAAAACGTAAAATCACATCCAAATAAACATGTAAACCAAAACATTTCACATCAATAAACATAATTGTAACATCACAATAGTAGAATACAAGTGGCTCCAAAGCCAGTCCAATTCCCTGCCTGAACACCTGTTGACACTCCGTCAACCAAAATACTCATGGTTCGTAGACTCCACTTACTTTCCCCGTTCACCTTATCAATCCCCACTGGCCAGTCATCAACACACAGTAGCTCGAGCAAAAGCAAAATCACTTTGCTTTAACAATGAACAAAATCCCAAGGTTAGCATAGAACTGACTTCGACCAAACCCCCGCCGGCTCGAATAGTTTGTCTACCCTTGGAACTGGGCTGGAACCAATCCCTGAGATATCCAATCTCTCAACAAAATACTCATCAAAATACTCAAGTCATGTAATCACCCCAACAACACACAGCACAAGGGGTGATACTCAACACAAGACAGGTATTCTCACATATTAAATCAAGAATAGAGAATGGGTTTAGGTCGAGTGAGATAAAGTACACCCTCGCCTAAGTACCCATTTAACATATACAAAGCACTTTGACAATTTATTACATAAACAAACCCAATTACTCAACCAAAATAACTAGCACGCAAATCAAAGCAATTTATACGGGTCCACCGACTCCGTCCGGGTCGTCACTGCCTGTGATAAAAGATTATACTTAACTATTAGTCAAACAACCATCATAATGAAAATAAGGACTAAAACGGCCAAAACGGCAAAAAGGGCAAAGAAATGCATGCGCGCGAACGGAAATGAAAATGGTGCGTGCGACGGAAAATGGTATGAAAATGGGTTGTACGGTTTCGACCATAACTGGAGCTGTGGTTATCGGATCAAGGTGTACCAGGTAGCGTTTCGAAGCTAAGACAAAGGGTTACAACTTTCATGAGGACAAGTCAACCCAGTTCACAGTTGATCTAGGTTGAATTTGCAGATTACAGAACCAGAATTTCATTGTCAGTCTGTTTGTCAGAACTGGATTCAAATGGCAATAACTCAGGCTACAAATTTCGATTGAGGCATTTTCAGATGCGTTGGAAAGATGAAACATAGGACTAAAATTTTTGTGTTTTGGCCAACCGCTGATTTGATATGGATCAAAGTGAAAAACGAAGCCGAAGTTACAGGTTTGACAAAACCTATTTTCTTTTCTGGTTTTGATACACCAAATCAAGAAAACACATCATAAACCAACATCTAAACTATCATTAAAGCAATACCAAGTTAACCACTCAATAATCAACTCAAATCCCTAACTCAAGGCTGGAATTTTCTGAACAAGAGTTAAACTTTCCGCTACAAGCGGAAATTCATCGAATTTACAACAATTTTGCAACACAAGCTACAACTACATCATAAACACAAGAGTACATATAAATTTATCAACCAAAATCCAACACCTAAATAAAGCTAATAGATATACCAAGCATCTTAAGCAAGTTTATCACCAAATCAACCCAAAGTTGAAGGCATCAAGTTGCCCCAAAAATTGGACAGCACCTCCCCTTAAATTCCTTTACTTTCCACCCTACAATCCATCACCAATCTCAACTCAAATCAACCACAATTGCACACACAACACATGAGTTATAAAACACACCTAATTAGGGCCACAATACCCTTCAATTTGAGCCAATTGATAGCTCCAAAACCAACCACAATAAAGCCCTAAATTGAAACCCTAAAACTGAAATTTAACCACACAAGCTGGAATTTTCTGTAAGCAACCAAAACTAGCATATAAAAGCTTCATTTTACATATAACAAAGCTATCATTCCATGGCAATTGCTCAAGCATCAAATAAGACCAGAAAATTCACCAAAAATCTGAAATTTCCCAAGTCACTACTTTCTTCATGAAAGTTTTCCATAAAACTACAAAACTCACAACTCTAAACCACTAATTGACAATTAATTGAAGTAGAGGGAAAATTCTAGCCAAGGTTATCTTGTTCCTCCAAGAAAGATAGAAGCTTGGTGCTTTCCCTTCCAAAATCACTCCACCAACACCTTGGAATCTCCTTAATGAGCAACTTTATGGAGTAGTTTGCAATTTGGTTGGTTGAAACACAAGATTGAAGCAAGAAATTGAAGATACAAGATGAAATCTTCTCTCTTTTCTTCTCTCAAAGTTTCGGCCAAGAAGGGGTGAAAAGTGAGGAAAGCTTGGTCAAAATTGGTGTTTAGTAATGGTAAGAAATGTTAGTCAAAGTCCAATTTCAAATGGTACCGCGACACGTGGCGCCTTTAAGGTTTAATCCTATCCTCTTGTTTCCCAATAGTTAATCTATCTACCTAACTCCTAATTATTTCCTAACACCTTGTAAAATAATCCCGTTATACAAAACTTAACCTAGTCGTCAAAACTTATCGCACTTAACGCACTAGCGGGTCCCACGTACAATATACACTACTAATATCATATGAACTAACTTATACCGAAAAAAATGTCTTGAAAACTTAATTCCCTTATAAAAATATCTAGAAAATTAATATAATCAAGGAAAGTATAGGAAATGTACGTATGGAATTAAAATAATGAATAGAAAATAAGAAAATTTTCGGGTTCTCACAAGTTAGAAATTGTCCCTCAAAAAAACATGGCATTATTGATTGTCATCTTTACTCCTAAACCGCTTGAGCTTAATCTCGAGGAGACCAAATTTTGATACCAATTGTTAGGCCTGAAGACAACCTAAGAGGGGGGTGAATTAGGTTGATTAAAAAACTAATCAAGTTAAAGGACACTTTTTGCTTAATATGAAATTTACCCTCTTTTCTAAGTGATCACACAATGAATTAATCAATAAAGGAGCAATATCACTTGAGAGTAGAAGAGATAAGCAATTAAGGTTCACAAGATGATAAATAAAAAGGGAAGAATTGCAAACCAATTGACTACCAAACTCCTCTTGAGCTCTAAGATCAATTCACAAAACAAGCTTCTTCAAGTTGATGAAATACGACCAATCTTGTGTACAAAGGAAAGCTCACTTCCTCCTTACCCCAAACTACACTCGGTCAAGTTAGGAAGTTTTACAATCCCTCAAGATAACCCTCACAAAGCTACACTATTGAAGTATTTTCTTACAAATAAAAAGCTTACACGAATCTTACACCATAAAGAGTACAAAATATTCCTTGGAGAGTATTTTCTCACTAAAACTACTCTTAATCTCTTGTATTCTCAGTGTGCAAAAGTTGTTTGAAATTTCTGACCATGCACTATTTATATGAAACCAAAAAAGTGTTTCATTAATGCTTCCAATGGATAGAAGGTAGCTGAAGAATCAACTAGTCGTTGGGAGTGTCGGGCATCCAGTATTTCCGATGCTTGCGTCTGAAAGCAGATAGAGAGTTTGAAGGATCATCTCAATTCTATCGGACGTCTGGTGATGGAGTTCTTCGTGCGTCCAAAAGCAGACAAAGAGTTTGAAAGATTATTTCAATTCTTTCAGACGTCCGGTGAAGATGTTCTGCGTCCGATATGATCTGCACTGTTTATAGGACATCCGGTATTGTCTTTGTGAGCGTCCGACAGCTTTCATTTTCCTTTATCTTCTTTCAATTGCTCTTCTTCTTTGAATCAAATTGCTTCAGAGTTGAAAGGATTTCTTATTGAAAAGATATTAGTATTATCCAATTATTTTGTAAACATCAAAAGACAGGGATCAAGCAACAAAGACTAACTAGGGACAATCATAGAGCCCAAGCTGAGATAGAAAGAATGAGGGCCAATATGATAATGCAAAAGGATAGGATCCAGGAGTTTCAGGGGAATGTACTCGAGGAGTAAGAGTGAACGAATGCTCTTCGTGAACAACTGCGAGGGGTTGACGACCACCTTGTTAAAGGAGTTAGGCGAGTAAGGACTAGAGTTGAAGGAATTTTGAATGACTATGAGGTCCTACCTAGAGATTGGAGCGATGAATCCACTAGTATTGGAAATGCATTGAAATCTGAACCCATTGAGGACGAGAAAGCCTCTAGCTTTGGGGCGAGTCGTGACGAGCTGAGCCTGTGTGTGACAGCCCCACCTTACCCTAAGGCGAACCAAAGGGTTCGGCGGACCGCCTGCCCAGCTCTCGCCAGGACTCGATCACTTACTCCAAACAAAAAGATAACACCTCGAGGATAAACGGAAAACAATTCCCAACTTGGAAACATATATTTACATTCATCTCAAACTCAACCACAAGTACAGTCCCAAATGTATACCAAAGCTCTGAATTCACAGTACAGTCCACCTTATCCAAGCACTAGAGCGGAAATAAAAGCCAAAACAAAACAATTCAAAACAAAAACTAGGCTATTCTATTCTATACAGGCCTCTCGCCCGCTCGCAACCCCTGTAAGGAAAACAAAAGGTGTGGAATGAGCTAAAAGCCCAGCGAGATTCTATATACACAACCAAGCAGTTAAACAAGGACATTAAGCATGTTATAACAAGTAGTCCAGATAACATTTACGATATAAAGCAATAGTAACACATACAATAAAAGGATACATGCTCACGAGGAGCCATTCATTCGTTCGTTCATTCATTCGCCTAATATTTTCCTTATTTCTCCGATCATTAAAACATTGTTTGTAAGTGAAAACTCCTTCATTTTCTTGTCGTTCGTTCATTCATTTCATTCCCCTCGCTCCGCCAACGTCGTGGTCATACTCAAGTATACCAACATTCACCCAGGGTCACTAATCGCCCGACCGAGTCCGCTTCTGGCTCGAGTCGACCAGTAACAAAGGGCAAGGGCCCAGTTCAGCCAGAAGGTTTACATTCATGCATAAGTAACATTTAATCATTCAATCATTGAAAGTTCACGTTCATTTAGGTCGAGTTCGATAAAGTACACACTCGCCTAGCAAAAATCATTTTTGAAACATAACATACCTCAATCACGTATTAAAGCAACAATCCAAATAGTCACAATAATTCACATAGTCATTAGAAACAAAGCGTATATAGAACACTCACCGAAATAAGCAAAATAACGTCCAAAGTATCCCTCCGGATCTCAACTTTAGTCACCAAGAAACCCTAAAATAATCATGAGAAAGTATTATGGTTCAACCATCAAAATGTTTGATTTATCAAAGAAAATCCGAATAACTAATAGTACAATGTATAAGTATGATTTTGGAAGTAAAAAGAGTGCATTTAGTCCAAAATACATGAGTAAAATAGTTGTAAAACTTATGTCTGCTCTTAAAATTTGAAATCGCCATTTGAGTGCAAATTTGGGCAGCAATTCCTCAATCAGCCCCCAAAATCACATACAAATAATCTCATTGCAATAGCCGTTAAAAAGGCTAAAAGTCATTCAATTACAAAACCAAACTAGAAAAGGGATCGGGATTAAGGTTTAAGACAAGGAACAAAATGACAGGTTTGACATCTTTTAGCGTATTGGTCACAACCGAAGCTACACCTATCAGATTGAGGTAAACTTTATACCGTTTCGAAGCTAAGACATAGCTCTACAATTCTTATGAAGACACCACAATCCAGTTCTCAATGTAATCTAGTCAAATTTACCCAAACAGACCCAGATATTCCAGTTCAAAGCTCACTGTGAAATTCAACTAGCAGTTCTGATTTATTCAGTCATATCTCAGCACACACAACTCCGATTCAGTTGATTCCAAAGCCATTAGAAAGCTAAGATACAAGGCTACAATTCTTAAGAAGGCATCAAAAGCTAATTCATTCATCTTCCCAGCCAAAAGAGCCAATTACAGAGGCTGATTATCATTCTCGGACAGAAACAGGGCAGCAGGGGTACAATAGTAATTTCACAGTATACAGTGCTCCGATTGAGGTGAAATTTTACAGGCTTAATCTAAATGAAATTCTCTACAACTTTCATGTTTTGAGCTAAGTCCAATTCGGCCTCCATCATGACCGAACAACACTGGTCAGACAGGGCAGAAAATTTTCTAAGAAAACCGAAAATCCACACCTCACCAGTTATAACCAAGAATTAATGCACAAAACCACCAAAGTGGCAACCACAAGCCACTAATTTGCAACTATTGGAACCAAAGAAGGATGTTCTTAGCAATTTACCTTAGAACCTCAAAGAAAGTGGTAGCTTAGCCTTTCTTTCTCCAAATCAACTCCACCAAAGCCTTTAATCCTCCTTAGTTAGCACTCCTATGGAAGGGTTTGCGATTTGATCGGTTGGAACTCAAGATTTGACCAAGGTTGCAGCTAGAAATTGAAGAAGCTCTCTCTTGTTTTTCTCCTCCAAAGGGCCAGCCAAGAGCAACGAAAAATGGGATGAAATTGGTCAAAATTTGGTTTTAGTAAAGGTGAGAAAGTTAGGCAAGTCTTCCTCCAATCGGAACGCGACACGTGGCGTCCTTTAGGTTTTAAGCTTATCTTCTCACTTCCAATAATTAGTCTACCTAATTACCCTCTAATCATCTCCTAGCACCTTGGAAAGTAATGTCACTTAATACTTCATCACTTAATCGGCAAAATTATATCGCACTAGCGGGCCCCACATCGAACAAATGCACTTCAAGTTACGTACACTAACTTATACTAGGAAAATGATTTAAAAATTGTACTTACTTGTAAAATGTACAAAACATTTAATATTTTCAAAGAATAGTATAAAATATAGGCAAAGAAATAAAATAATACTTGAAAATGTGAAAATTTTCGGGTTCTCACACTGTGACTTGAGGGCTTGACTCTTGTTTTGACCTTTTGACATTTTGTAAAAATAGTTGGGTTGAGAGTAGGATGGTGCTCGCCTGACTTTTGTAAAAGAACCTGTTGCTCTGCTCTGTGATGACTATCTGTATTTGCTATGTGACTTGATCCTGTCTAGTACTTAATGTGTGACGACCCCACCGTACCCAGAGGCGTACAAAGGGCTTAGTGGATCGCCTGCCTAGCTCGCGCCAGGACTCGATACTCTAAAACGAGAAATAGAGTTCACGCCAAAAGAAAATTCTATTTACACTATTACATCTTCAAAAGTTGCATAGACTATTACATTAAGCCATACACACCACTAGTACCAGAAAGTAAACCCTAGAGAAGCTACTAACTATAACCACAACAAATATATACATCTTACTAGTTAACTTATAACAAGTACTAGAATAAACATCAATTATTCTCTAAACCAAAAGTCTATACACCTTCCCAAGTTTTCCCCGCGTTGGCCCCTGCTAAGGAAAACAAATGGAATGGGGTAAGCTATATGCTTAGTGAATAATCGGGGGTAAAAATGTAAAATCATATCCAAATAAACATGTAAACCAAGATTTTTCACATCAATAGACAGAAATGTAACATCACAATAGTAGGATACGGATGGCTTCAAAGCCAATTCAATTCCCCGAGCTTGTCCACCTGTTGACACTCCGTCAACCAAAAACTCATAGTCCGTAGACTCCACTTACTTCCCCGTTCACCTTATCAACCCCCGCTGGCCAGTCAACAGCACACAGCAGCTCGAGCAAAACAAAATCACTTAGCTTTAAACAAAGCTTTAACAAAGAACGAAATCCCAAGGTTAGCATGGAACTAACTTCGACCAAGCCCTGACTGGCTCGAATAGTTCGTCTACCCTTGGAACCGGGCTGGAACCAAGCCCTGAGATATCCAATCTCTCATTAGATGATATCTCTCAATAAAGTACGTAACAAAGTACTCACCCCAACAGCACACAGCAAGGGGTTCAACTCAAGTCATGTTCACCCCAACAGCACACATCAAAAGGGTGATTCTCAATACAAAGCATGTATTCTCACATATTAAATCAACAACAAGGTTGGGTTTAGGTCGAGTGAGATAAAGTACACCCTCGCCTAAGTACCCATGTAATACAAGGCACTTTGACAGTTTATCACATAAAACAACCCAATTACTCACTCAAACTAGATAGCACGCAAATCAAGGCACTTTATACGGGTCCACCGACTCCGTCCGGTTCGTCACTGCCTGTGACAGAAGATTATAGTCAACTATTAGTCAATCGACCATCACAAATGGCAATAACGACTAAAACGGCCAAAACGGCAAAAACGGCCAAGAGATGCATGTGCGCGTGCGCGGAAATGAAAATGGTATGAAAATGGGTTGCACAGTTTTGACCATAACTAGAGCTGTGGTTGTCGAATCAAGGTATTCTAGGTAGCGTCTCGAAGCTAAGACAAAGGGTTACAACTGTCATGAAGACAACTTATCCCAGTTTTTAGTAGATCTAGGTCGAATTTGTAGATTACTGAACCAAAACTCCAAAGCTGGTTTATACTTCTAATGAAAATTTGGGCGGTATGCCCCTTGTGTTTACCTATTTTCCAGCCATTTATGGCTTCATTATTTCCTTCAAATCAGCCCCAATATCACACATAGGCAATATTACCACAATAGCCCTTCAACTAGGCTCAAAATAATCCAAGTACAACACATGTCTTAACAAGGCAACCGGAAATCAAGTTTAAAGGCAAATAGCTAAATGGCAGATTTGACGTCTCTTGGTGTTTCAGTCATAACTAAAGCTACGCCTATCGGTTTGGGGTAAACTTTATGCCGTTTCGAAGCTAAGCCAGAGGTCTACAACTTTGATGAAGGAAACTTAACCTAATTCACAGTTTATCTAGGTTGAATATGCAAATCACAGATCCAAACGTTCATGGTCAGTCTGGTTGTCAGCACTGACTTTAACCGGTAATAACTCAAGCTACACAATTCCGTTTGAGGCATTTTCAGAGGCGTTGGAAAGATAAAACATAGGGCTACAAGTTTTGTGTTTTGGTAAAAAGCTGGTTGGATACGAATCAGGGTGAAAAAATGAAGCCAAGCTGGTGAATTCACAAAACTGTCTACGAAATGAAGCTTGTGGCAGTCAGGGTATTTCGGTCATTTCACATCCTACCATGCTCTGATCGCGCTGAAATTTTACAGGAAGCTATATAACATCATTTCCTACAACTTTCATGTTTTGATCTAAGCCTGAATCGGCCTCTAACATGGACGAATTAAACAGGTCAGAAGCTAAACAAGTTAGTTTCAATTTCTGGAATTTGACCTTTTCCTTTAAAATTTCATATCCAATAAGCATTCAATCATCAAAACCAACCATTACTAACTCTATAACATCCATTACTAGATAAATAACCATAATCAAGGCTGAAATGTAAACCCTAGATGCATACTCCAACATCTCACTCCAAACTAACAAATTTACCGTCATAAGGCAAGATTAAGAGCTTCTAACTAAACTTTAACAAGATTAAATGCAAGAAAAGGATAGGAAACCATAATACCTCACCAAGGCTTCTTGCAAGAGAGGATCACAACCTTTCCCTCCAAATTTTCACCACACAAAGTTTCTTAAGAACTAAAGGAGAAGTTTAATCGGTTTAGATTTTGGATTTTTCCTCAAATTAAGCTAAAAATCAAGATGGAAATTGAATGGTTTCTTCCCTCTTTTCCCTCTGAACCTCACGGCTGGAATGTGCAGAAATGGTGGCTGAAATGAAGCTTCAAGAAAGTTAAAATGATAGGAATTCATTTGGGTCAAAATTGGACAAGTGTCACCTTTTGATTGGAAGTCAATTTTTTTCTTTTCTTTCTTGTTTCTAGTCCAAAATTTCGGCTGCATGAAGAAGATATTTAGGTCTGATTTTGGTCAAGTAATAACAAGGAGATTAAGGTAATAAAGTAATGTTCAAGTGGTGCACTCAATCGGTAACGAACGGTACACATCGGTTCAACCCGTTTTTCCTTATTTCGCGCGTGCTAGGGTTCTAACTTATAATTCACTCACTTATTATCATCACTTCTAATCACACACTTTTCTTATATAAAACTCACTCTTAACCACCAATTTTAGTACACACACTTCATCAAGTGGTCACACGGCCGAAATACGCAAAAAACCCTAATTTACCCGAACTCGGAACCTAAAGGAAAAACCCTTGATTCTATGGTTGATTGTATCTACTGAGGGAGTGAATGAGTAGTAAAACTATTCTAAGGTAATGGATTCCAAATAAAAGGGGATTTTAGAAAAATTATGAGGGATTTTACAACTCCATAGAGTAAAATTAGGGTTCTGAGTATAAGTAGGGTTTCTTGTCTTTCTTAAACCAAACATAAAGTAAAGAAACCGTAATATCCTCTTTGAGACTAAAAAAAATTATCGTAAAGTTCGGGGTATCACATAATGACTTTAGCATGACTTATGATGTATGATGCAGGAAAAACTCATGTTTTATGTAATTATTATTATGTTCTATTATACTTGGCTATTGAAATTATGATTTATTATACTTGCTATTTTCGCCCACTACCATGTTTAATGATTATTTGTGCATAACCTAGACCATTCTAAGTATGGATGGTAGGAGAAGTGGACGTGGACCCAAACAATCCCAAGAACAAGGGGGTGATCGAGAACCTGTAGGTAATCAAAATCAGGAACCAGGGGCTGGAGCGAGAGACCAAGTGGCTACGGCCATTAACCGTATGACTGACTTGTTGGCTCAGTTGATGGAACGTCAAGGCCAAAATCCTCTTAATCAACCTA
The DNA here is from genome assembly GCA_023065735.1 of Coffea humblotiana. Lineage (NCBI taxonomy): Eukaryota > Viridiplantae > Streptophyta > Magnoliopsida > Gentianales > Rubiaceae > Coffea > Coffea humblotiana. The sequence continues at coordinate 34,308,137 of CM041213.1, read as the reverse complement.
GAAACCCTGAAAATCCTGCAGAAGGGGAAGATAGAGATTTGGAACGGTTTCAAAAATTTTCTACCCCTAAATTCTTAAGTGGACCCGATCCTGAAGTTGCCGAGAATTGCCTTGCTAAGATGATTGGCATTTTCACAGTTTTAAGCTATCCGGAAAAGAGGCAAGTGAACTTTGGCACCTTTCAGTTTGAGGGGGCTGCTCGATCTTGATGGAATGTTATACGAGTTAGGTGGGAAAGGGAACAAACCCCTAGGACTTGGGTAAATTTTACTAGAAAATTTAACGAAAAATTCCTTCCACCCTTGATCCAGGAAAAAAAAGAGGATAAGTTTATAAAACTTCGTCAGGGATTTCAAAGTGTAGCTGAGTATGGATCCAATTTACTAAGTTGTCGAAATTTACTCCTGAACTAGTAGTGACGGAACAGAGGAGAGTAAGACGCTTCGTGCAAGGCCTTACTGTGGAGATCCAAGAAATATTAGCGGCGGCCCAAATAACCACTTTTAGGGAAGCACTTAAGAAAGCTCAGCAGGTTGAGCTTGCAAGGTCTCAAATAAAGGCCTTTCATGCCTGGAAAAAAGGTCCACCAAGTACTAATCTAGGGCAAGGTGTAGGAGTGCACCTCCGTCCAAGGCTGAAAGAGGAGCAAGAGGAGCGAGAGTTCTAGGAGCACCAAGAACACCCCCATCTAGAGGAGCGCAAAGTGGGTAAAGACAACCAAGAATCACCCCACCAGGAGGGCAAGTGTCGGCTCCTCGTGTAACTTGTGAATTTTGTGGGAAGCCTAACCACACTGAGGAGGAGTGTTGGAGGAAGGCACAGAAATGCTTGCTTTGCGGAAGTATCGAGCAGAGGATTGGCAGTTGTTCGAATGTTCATCGAGAAGGGAGTAACACCCAGTGGACGGATAGGGCAAACCCTAGGCAATCAACTGCAGGAGGGAGCAGGCCAAGGGTGCCAGCTAGGATATATGCGATAGATCAACACCAAGTTCCGGATTCATCTGAATTTGTCGAAGGTACGATCCCTATTTTCCATCGCTTGGCTAAGATCCTGATAGATTTCGATTCAACTCATTCCTTTGTGACTCCTACTTTCATGTATGGAATTGATGTTAAACCTCAGCAATTACCTTATGACTTGGAAGTTAGAATCCCTACCGGTGATCAACGTCTAATTACCAATACTATTTATAAGAATTGCAAGATTTGTGTTGGAGAACACAAATTGTGGGTAGATTTGATAAGTTTGGGCATCAAAGGGTATAACATTATACTAGAGATGGGTTGGTTAGCCAGATATCATACTCGACTAGACTGTAGGATGAAAGTGGTGAAATTTTGTATACCTGGAGAAGCCACTCTAAGGCTAGACGTAAGGGGTATTTTAGCCTCGTCTGCTCTTATCTCGGGTTAGAAAATTGTTAAGTAAAGGAGTCCAAGGATACCTAACTTTTCTCATTAATACCCCAGGGGATAAGTTGGAGGTCAAAGATGTGCTGGTAGTAAGAGAATATTCTAATGTTTTTCCTAATGAGTTAATATCACTGCCGCCAGAGAGAGAGGTGGAATTTAAAATTGATTTAATGCCTGGAACCACACCCATTTCAAAAACTCCCTATAGGATGGCACCTGCCCAGTTGAAAGAATTAAAAGTGCAATTGCAAGATTTGTTAGAACGACAATTTATTCGAGAAAGTGAATTTCCGTGGGGAGCTCCAGTTCTATTTGTTAGGAAAAAATATGGGAGTTTGAGGTTATGTATAGACTATCGGGGCTTGAATAATGTTACGATCAAGAATAAATACTCGTTATTGCACATTGATGAGTTATTCGATCAGCTACAAGGAGCAATAGTGTTTTCGAAGTTGAACCTTAGGCAAGGATACTATCAACTAAGGATAAGGAAGGAAGATGTGCCCAAAACTGCTTTTAATTCAAGATATGGGCATTTTGAGTTTGCCGTTATGCCTTTTGGACTGGCGAATGCCCCCGTCGCCTTCATGGATTTGATACATCAAGTCTTTAAACCCTATTTGGATCAATTTGTCGTGGTGTTCATTGATAATATTTTGATTTATTCCAAGACTTATGAGGAAAATGAACAACATTTGAGGATAGTTTTACAAACTCTAAGGGAGCATAAGTTGTATGCCAAATTCAGTAAATGTGACTTTTGGTTGGAGAATGTATCATTTCTAGGGCATATAATCTCAAAAGATGGAATCACTGTAGACCTTTCTAAGGTGGAAGTTGTTGCTAAATGGAAACGACCCGAGAACCCGACGGAGGTCCGTAGTTTCTTGGGATTAGCAGGGTATTACCGTCGATTCATCGAAAACTTCTCTAGAATTGCAGGGCCTTTAACCGAGTTGACCAAAAAACATGGTAGGTTTATTTGGGATGCAAAGTGTTAGGCTAGTTTTCAAGAGTTAAAGAGACGATTGACCACTGCACTAGTTTTAGCTTTACCAAATGAGAATGAGGGTTTCGTGGTGTATACAGATGCCTTAAGAGAGGGGTTAGAGTGTGTATTGATGCAAAATAGGAATGTGATTGCTTATGCCTCTAGGAAGCTGAAACCCCATGAGCAGAACTATCCAACTCATGACTTAGAACTTTGCAAACAAAACAACTAAATTTGAGCACAGATACACAAAACCTTTGTCTTGAGGCAAAATATGAGACATTTTGTCCAAATGAATGCTTGTGAAAATTCGAGTCCTCACAATTGACATATTAACATTCTTTTCCATATTAAGAATAACAAAGTCAATAAGAATTATGAAATTCTTGACTTTTATAAGCACATTTTGAATCACACAAAGAGGATATCGAACCGATCTATCTGCTAATTGCAAAGCAATGGTAGTCCTCTTAAGTTTAGTTAAACCAAGTTTTTGAGCAACTGTGAGGAGCCGAAAAATTTTCTTATTTTATTTTATTTCTTCGAATACATTTTCGTTACTTTACCGTATTGTCTTCATTTCCTAGATATTTTTACAAGTGAGTTAAGTTTTTAAATCATTTTCCTTGTATAAGTTAGTACATGTTAAGTTTGTAATGCATTATGGAAGTGGGACCTAGTGAGGTATGTGCGTTAAATTTTGGAAGATTAGGAGGAGTTTTGTGCAAAGGGATATTATTTTATAAGGTGTTAAGAAATAATTAGAGGTTGGTTAGATATTTTAGCATTTGAAAAATAATAGGATGAGGATTAACCCTAGAATGCCATTTGTCACAAAATTCATGGAGTTTTGACTTTGACTACAACCTTTCTTATTCTTTAATAAAAGCAAAAAAAAAAATTTGACCAAAAATCCTATCATCTTTCTACCTCTCTTGGCTGAAATTTTGAAGAGAAAAAAGGGAAGAAAAATTTCAACTTTCATCTTCTAATCTTGCTTGAATCTTGAGTTTTCACTTTAATCTTGCAAAGTACTCCATAAAAGATGTCATCCAAGGAAGATTAAGGGCTTTGGTGGAGTGATTTGGGAGAAAGAAGCACTTGGTTTCCTTTTCTTCTTAGGGTGTTAAGGTAAGTCTATCAACAAGTTCTCTTTTCTTTTAATACTTGCATAAGAGTGGATTTAGGGCTTGATTTTGGTAGTTTTCATGAGAAATTTCATGGTTTGAGTGGTGATTCAAAAATTTCAGTTTTGATGGTGAAATTTCAGCTTTTATATGATGCTTTGAACTTGGCCATGATTTAGTAGCTTTTCCATGTGAATCTTCTAGCTTTTACAAGTTATTTTGGCTTGCTTATGGAAAATTTTAGCTTATAGTTGAAATTTTTAGCCTAGGGTTATAAATTTCAGCTTTGTTGTGGTTGATTCTTGAGCTGGAAATTAGCTATATTGGATGGTTTTGTGGCCTTAAACAAGTGTACTTTATAGTCTATAACTTGTGGTTGTGATTGAGGTTGGATTGCTATCAATATTGGTGTTGAGTTTGGATGGAAAAGTTAAGAAGATAAGGGGAAGTGTTGCTGGAAATTTTCCCGCAGGAGACTCTAAGCAGTCTTGGAAAATCTATTATATTTTGGTGTCCAAATTGAGTTCCGCTTATTGCGTTTGAAACTAGATTCAGAGTGTATTCTACTGTCAAAATTTTAAAATTTTTCTCAATTACTATGAATATCTACGATTTTCCAAAGTTGACCGAATTTTCACACCTGCTCTGTTTTTCTACTTGATGAAGCAGCAACTTGAGACTGGAATTTGACTAATTTATGGACAGAATCTTACAAATATGTATTCTGGAAAATTTTAGTCCTTTGAGTCTATTTTCCAATGGTATAAGGTATATAAATTTTGGACTTGAGAAGCTTGCGATATGATTTTTCAAACAGTGTCGCACAAAACTGGAGAAAATTCTGTTATCTAAACTTGTTCTTGCTTCCATTTCCAACTTTAAGTTGGAGATGTTAAACCATTTTGAGCTTGGCTTTCTGAGTGGAATTGAGGTTTAAATGAAAGAAAATGAGTTTCTTCAAATCATTTTAGGTCGGATATGAGAACCCGGAAAACTTGGTTATATTTATTTTATATCTTCGCATGCATTTTCTTTAATTTACTTTATTATATTTATTTGCCAGAGATTTTATAAGTGAATATCGTTTTTGAATCATTTTCGAGTATAAGATAGTCATGTTAAGTTTGAAATGTGTTATGGACTTGGGACCCGCTAGTACGGTAAGTGCGATATATTTTGACCACTAGTAGGAGTTTTGTGTTAAGTGATATTATTTTACAAGGTGCTAAGAGATAATTAGAGGTTAGTTAGATTAATTAATCATTGGAAGGCAAAGGATTAGAGAAAACTCTAGAAAGGCCAAGTGTCGCAAAACCATTGGATGTTGGACTTGACCAAGTCATTCCTACCTTTACTAAAACTCAAAATTTGACCAAAATTCCTCCATTTTTCTTTCTTGCTTGGCTGAACCATAGAGAGGAGAGAAGAGAGAGGAGACTTCACCTTGCACTTCAATTTCTTGCTACAATCTTGAGTTTCAACCGTATATTTTGCAAATCAATCCATAAAAACTCCTTGCTAGGAAGGATTAAAGAGGTTGGTGGAGTGGTTTTGGAAGGGAAAGCACTAAGCTACCAATTTTCTTGAGGTTTTAAGGTATCTTGCCAAGAACTTCTGATGCGGATACGGGTGCGCAACAACTTCAACCTTGGGTCAAGGATCTTTTGGTCAACATTGGTGGTCCGATGACAAGATCAAGATCCAAGAGGGTGAAGGAAGCTTTACGAGCCTTGATCATTCACCATACAAGCAAGGAGCAAGCTAAGTTTGAAGATTTGGTGGACCATGAAGTTACCTTGTTCACTTGTACGTTTGAAGTGAAAGAATGATCTCATACTTGTTAGGTTAGTTAGTAGTTGTTTTAAAGCTGCCTAGTTTAATAGTTTGTTAATCGCACAAAGGACATGTTGTCCTCTAGTTTTAATCCTTAAAGTAGCTTATCTAGTTGGTCATAAGTTTGCTTTAGTCAAGCACCAACGTTATTTGTTCGTGTTAAGTTGATTATGATTTTTCTAGTTGCACTTGGGTTTGGGCCGAGTTTAGCAAGGGAAATTCCAAGTCGGATTAGGTTTTGTTGGCAACTTAGTTTAGGTCTTTTATACGCCTATATAAGGCTTCTTGTCTTTCAGAATAAGGGACGAATATTACAACCAGAAATCGTGAGGAATTTTCTTTCAAGTTCTTAATCGAACTTACTCTTGAATTCTTGAGTTCAAAGCTTAGGATTCAAATCAGACTTTATCGATTAGTATGTTCCCTAATCGTGGTGTCTCTTCATCCATCATTATTTGCTTAAGGTTGCTGATTACCTTCGTGTGTCAGAGGTCTTGAGTTCATGAGAACAATCGCGTTCAATTTCCATTGGGAGAAAAGGTCGGACTCTGATATTACAAAGTTGGGAGGTTCTAGGAGGGTCTTCTCCTAGGGTTGCTCATCAGTTGGTATTAGGAGCATCAGGTTAATTCTCTTTCAATTGAAGTTGCTCATATCTTGTTAGTTTGTGTCTTTTGTAAAAAAAAAAAAGTACTGTTCACCGTCACTATTCACCGCATTGTTCACTGTCACTGTTCACGTACTGTTCATCGCGGTACTGTTTATCCGAACACAAAAAAAAACTGTTTGGGTGTTGTCTTTTTGTGTTTTCTGTCCAAATTTCGTTCGTGGGTCTATTATACTTGTGTTTGGGTTGTTAGGGTTTAAAAACAAAAAAAAAGTCACGTATTTTATATTGTTTTAGTGTCCAAGTTACTGGAATTTTCTTTTGAGTATTGCTGAAATTCTGTTTTGCCTTTTTCTTGAGTCTTGGTTATTGTTCTTGCAAACCTTGGACACCACAACATAATTTGGGGAAGTTCTTGAGCTTCTTGAACAAAATTCTTGAAGTTCTTAGACCACCAAGTCTTGTTTTGAAAGTTCTTGAACAATAAATCAAGAACTAGGGTTTTCTTGGAATTTGCATAATCTTTCATCGGTTTCTTGAACTTGTTGGTGTGACCTGAATTTGTGTTCTTTGAAGAGCCAAAGAAAAACAAAAAAACAAAAAAAAAGCAAAAAAAAAGGAAGAAGAGAAGGAATCGGCTCTCACACAAAGGAAATCAGGTTTCCAAATCTTGAGTTTCCAAATCTTGATTGGTTTCCCAAATCTTGAGTTTACAATTCTTGATTGGTTTCCCAAATCTTGGGTTTCCAAATCTTGATTAGTTTCCAAATCTTGATTGGTTTCCCAAAACTTGCGTTTCCAAATCTTGATTGGTTTCCAAATCTTGAGTTTCCAATCTTGATTGAATTCCAACGACCCCAAATGGCCTAACCAGCCCCAAACACACCCAAATCAGTTTCCAAAACCAAACCTAAACTACCACAAACACCTTAGCCAAACCGCCTTTGAATTCTTGAGATACTAAAATCGGTTGAGCTAGTTTTTGCGAACCAATTTGACTGAAATTTGAGGACTGGTTCTTGAATTATTTGAGAACCCCAAAAACACCACTTACCTTTCAAAATACTGACCAAAAACTCAGCAAAACAGTAGCTCAAAAAAGTTCCAGCTTCGGGTAGAGTTTTTCTAGGATTTGCAAAAAAATTCTGCTTTGTGTCTTGTTACTTGTTTATAGGGTAATTAATTCTGGAATTTTTGAGAGTTTGAGTTGTTTTAAGAACTTCGAGAAGGAAAATTGAGAGTGAGTGTGTTTTTTCCTTGAGTGATGCACGAGTACTTTGCAAGGTAGACTAGGATACACTTGTTTTGCAAGTTTGACAATATGTCTCAAGAGGGGAACATATCCGAGCCGACTGAAACCGAGGTGTCACTCAAACTGGTGCTCCAAGCTCTTCGAAAACAAGCAGAGAGACATGAATTTGTGATGACACAAATATCCGACAGGTTGGCTGCCATTGAGATGCGAGGTACCGGAGATACACATTCGAGTGTTCAGAATGCTGATCATGATACGGATGATAAGGGTTATCATTCTAACGCCTCATTTAGATCAAGGAAAAGCCAAAGGGGAGCGAGGGACGGTCGAGACCGACCTAGGAGAACCGATGACAATCTTGGTTCCATCAAGACTAAGATGCCTACCTTTCATGGGAAAAATGATCTTGAAGCTTACTTGGATTGGGTTAGGCGAGTTGAGCAAGTGTTTGAAGTCCACAATTACTCTGAAGAGAAAAAGGTGAAACTTGCAGCTATTAAATTTCAAGATTATGCATCTATTTGGTGGGAGCAAGTATGTGCCACAAGAAGGAGAAATAGGGAACAACCGATTGACACTTGGACTGACATGAAGCAAGTGATGAGGAAACGATTTGTACCCTTCCATTATACCACGGACTTGTACAATCGGCTCCAACGACTCACTCAAGGGTCTAATTCGGTTGATGAGTACCACAAACAAATGGAGGTAGTGATGATAAGGGCCAATATATAAGAGGATCCGGAAGCAACCATGGCGAGGTTCCTTAATGGATTAAATCCTGAAATTAGGAAGAAGGTTGAGCTTCAAGACCACTTTGAGCTTCAACAAATGGTGTCTTATGCAGAGAAGGTGGAAAAGCAAGCCTTACCTATAAAGACACCTATTGGCCGAACCACTATATCCTCTTCCACTCCTTGGAGAAGAAATCAATTGCCAACATCCAATGCTTGGCCAAGGCAAGGTAATAGAGAGAGGGAAAACAAGCGGATGGAACAACCATCCCATCCGAGTGCAACTTCTTCTAAACCAACCCTGCGGCCGACTCTTCCAGGGGCAAATACATCTACCAACCAGCCAAAGGCATGCTTCAAATGCAAGGGAATTGGCCACCTCATGGCTCAATGCCCTAACCGAAGCATCATGTACATGAATGAAGAGGGAGTGTGGCAAAGCGAAGGAGAGGAGGAATATGCAGACATGCCACCGCTTGAAGAAGAAGGGAAGGATGATGAAATGGTTAAGATAGAGGAGGACCCCGTAGCTCGAACTATAGTAACCATGAGAGTGCTCAATGCACAAGCTCAAGAAGATGATCTCCAACGAACCAACATCTTTCATACGAGATGCAAAATTGGAGATGAGGTATGTCTTATGATAATTGATAGTGGCTCTTGTACTAATTGTGTAGCCGCTGATTTTGTTGAGCAAAACCACATTCCATGGACTTACCACCCTAAACCCTATAGGTTATCTTGGTTAAATGATGGGGGGGAAGTCAAGGTGACCAAACAAGCTTTAATTGCTTTTTCTATTGGTCGATACAAGGACCAAGTTTTATGTGATGTAATTCCTATGCATGCTAGTCATGTCTTGTTGGGGCGTCCTTGGGAGTATTATAGACAGGCTGATCATATTGGACTCACTAATAAGTATAAGTTCATTATGGACAACCTCAAAATCATTCTTTCACCCTTGACACCTACACAAGTGTATGAAGAACAATTGCATCTAAGAAAAGAGAGAAAGAAAAGGCAGCCAAGAGAGGCAAAGAAAAAGCCGAATGTGAGAGAAAATGAGGGGAAAAAGAAAGTAGAGGCCGAGTTGAGTGAAAAAGAAAATTCGAGTGGAAAAAGACTCAGTGAGGCTGAGAGCTTGAAAATGAAAAAAAAAAGCTTCTATGCAAGTGTGCGTGAGGTAGATAGGGCTTTGAATGCACAAAGTCTTCTCATAGTACTTATGTACAGGGAAGCTGATTATTCTTCTTTTTACACACTTGGCATAACCGATTCTCTTCCTAGTGCAATCTACTCTCTTTTGCAGGAATTCAAGGATGTGTTTCAGAGGAACTACCGAAAGGATTACCTCCAATTCGAGGCATTGAACATCAAATCGACTTTGTTCCTGGAGCAATTCTACCAAATCGACCAGCCTATAGAGCAAATCCAGAGGAAACAAAGGAAATCCAAAGGCAAGTCGATTCCCTCCTTGAAAAAGAACAGGTTCGTGAATCTCTTAGTCCTTATGCAGTTCCAGTTATTTTAATGCCTAAGAAAGAAGGGACTTGAAGAATGTGTACAGATTGTCGTGCAATTAATAACATTACTGTTAAGTATCGTCATCCTATTCCTAGGTTAGATGATATGTTAGAAGATTTGCATGGAGCAATCATTTTCACTAAAATTGATTTAAGATCGGGTTATCATCAAATAAGGATAAAGGAAGGAGATGAATGGAAAACTGCCTTCAAAACAAAGTATGGTCTTTATGAGTGGCTTGTGATGCCTTTTGGCTTAAAAAACGCTCCAAGTACTTTCATGAGATTAATGAATCATGTTTTAAGGCATTTTCTTGGAAAGTTTGTTGTTGTTTATTTTGATGATATATTGATCTTTAGCAAGTCTTTAGATGAGCATGTTGAGCATTTGAAACTTGTTTTAAGTGCCTTGCATGAAAATAGACTATTTGCTAACATGGAAAAATGTATCTTTTGCACTCATGAAGTTAACTTTCTTGGATATATTGTTGGTGCAAATGGCATAAGTGTTGATCCAGCCAAGGTAAAGGCCATTTTAGAGTGGCCGACTCCAACCAATGTGTCCCAGGTAAGGTCTTTTCATGGTCTTGCAAGTTTCTATAGGAGATTTGTTAAAGACTTTAGTACTATTGCAGCACCTTTGGATGAGATAATTAAAAAGAATGTGTGGTTTCAATGGGAAAAAGACCAAGAAGAGTCATTTAATAAGATTAAGAATTTGTTAACTTCAGCACCTATTCTTGCTTTGCCTAATTTTGATTTGACTTTTGAAGTTGAATGTGATGCTAGTGGAATAGGCATAGGGGCTATCATACATCAAAACAATAGACCCTTGGCATATTTCAGTGAGAAGTTGAGTGGGGGAGCTCTTAATTACCCTACTTATGATAAAGAATTGTATGCTGTTGTGCGTGCTCTTGAAGTGTGGCAGCATTATCTTATGCCTAAGAAATTTGTGATACATACTGATCATGAATCAATTAAATTCCTTAAAGGTCAAGGTAAGTTGCATAAAAGACATGCTAAATGGATTGCATTTATTGATTCCTTTCCATATATCATTAAGTATAAGAAGGGGAAAGATAATGTTGTTGCAGATGCATTGTCTAGGAGGTATACTTTAATCACTACCATGAGCACTAAGTTACTTGGTTTTGAGCACATTAAAGACTTGTATGCACATGATGACGATTTTTCTAATGTGTTTAAAGCTTGTGAACATGCTGCATTTCAAAAGTTTTATAGGCATGAAGGGTTCTTGTTCAAAGAAAATCGCCTATGTATTCCCAACTGTTCACTTAGGGAATTGCTTGTTAGAGAAGCCCATGGCGGAGGGTTGATGGGACATTTTGGCGTTGATAAAACTCTTGACATTTTGCATGAACACTTCTATTGGCCTAAAATGAGGCGTGATGTTGCTAACATTTGTGATAAGTGTTTAAAGTGTAAGCAGGCAAAGTCAAGGAGTAACTCTCATGGATTGTACACTCCTTTACCCGTACCTCATGCTCCTTGGACAGACTTATCCGTGGATTTTGTGCTTGGTTTACCAAGGTCTTCTAGAGATATGGATAGTATCTTTGTTGTAGTGGATAGATTTTCTAAAATGGCTCACTTTATCCCTTGTAGGAAAACAAATGATGCGCGCCATGTTGCTGATTTATTCTTCAAGGACGTGGTTAGATTGCATGGGGTACCGCGTACTATTGTAAGTGATAGGGATGTGAAATTCTTAAGCTATTTCTGGAAATCACATTGGGGAAAGTTGGGAACTAAGTTGTTATTTTCTACTTCTAGTCATCCTCAAACGGATGGTCAAACTGAGGTAACCAATCGAACCCTTGGTGCTTTACTTCGAGCCATTGTTCAAAAGAATTTGAAGAAGTGGGAAGAATGTTTGCCTATTGCCGAGTTTGCATACAACCGAACCACTCATTCTACTACTACTCATTCTCCTTTTGAAATTGTTTATGGGTTTCAGCCGCTAACTCCTCTAGATTTATCACCTATTCCTGTTGATGAGTGTTTAAGCGCAGATGGTGTCAAAAAGGCAGAGGCTGTTCGGACCTTGCATGAGAGAGTTCGAGCTCAAATTGAAAAGAAAAATGCGCAATATGCAACACATGCGAATAAGGGTAGAAAGCAGGTTGTATTCGAACCTGGTGATTGGGTTTGGGTGTACATGAGGAAAGAAAGGTTTCCAGCATCTCGACGGACCAAATTACATCCAAGAGGAGATGGACCTTTTCGTGTCCTGGAAAGGATAAACGACAATGCCTACAAATTGGAACTTCCAAGTGAGTATGGCATAAGTGCATCTTTTAATGTGTCTGACCTATTTCCTTTTGACTTTGATACAGACTTTGAAGATTCGAGGACGAATCCTTTCGAGGAGAGAGGGAATGCTGCGGATACGGGTGCGCAACAACTTCAACCTTGGGTCAAGGATCCTTTAGTCAACATTGGTGGTCTAATGACAAGATCAAGATCCAAGAGGGTGAAGGAAGCTTTACGTGTGAGAACCCGAAAATTTTCACATTTTCCAAGTATTATTTTATTTCTTTGCTCACATTTTATTACTGCCCTTGAAAATATTAAATTTTCTATACATTTTATAAGTAAGTACAGTTTTTAAATCATTTTCCTGGTATAAGTTAGTGTACGTTAAATTGAAGTGCATTATTGAATGTGGGACCCGCTAGTGCGATATAATTTTGGCGTTTTGGTGGTGAAGTATTAAGTGTTATTATTCTACAAGGTGATAGGAGGTGATTAGAGGTTAGCTAGATAGATGAATTATTGGGAAAGAGAAGATAAGCTTAGAACCTTCAAGGAGCCAAGTGTCGTGCCTTCATTGGATATTGGACTTTTGACCCAAGTTATTAACCTTTACCAAAACCAAATTTTGACCCAAAATTCATCCCATTTTTCACCCTCTTGGCCGAGCCTCTTGAGGAAAGAAACAAGAGAAACTTCTTCAATTTCTAGCTTCCAAACTCACTTGAATCTTGTGATTTACCCAACCAAATTAGAAACTACTCCATACAAGTGATCACTAACGAAGATTAAAGGCTTTGGTGGAGTTGATTTGGAGGAGGAAAGTCTAAGCTACCATTTTCTTTGAGATTTCAAGGTAAGATTGCTAAGAACATCCTTCTTTGTTTCCAATAGATGTAGATTAGTGGCTTGTGGTTGCCACTTTGGTAGTTTTGAGTAATATTTCTTGGTTAAGAGTAGTGATATGTGGATTTTCAGTTTTATAGTGAATTTTTCTGCCCATACATGAAGCTTAAGGGTTGGTCATGTTTTATTAGCTTTGATATGAGAAATATCTAGTGTTTTGGGTGTTAGTTTCATTTGCCTAAAGAAATTTCAGCTTGGGTTGCATAATTTCTGTTTTAGGGTTTCTTAATTTGGGCATGATTAGGGTTTCTAATTAGGGCTTTTTGTGGATGGTTATGAAGCTTCAATTGGTGTTGTTTAAGAGTATTTGATAGCTTATGGTTTGTATGTGCAATTGTGGTTGAATGTTGTGAGATTTGCGGTTGGTTGTAGTATGGAAAAAGTAAGGAAAAACAAGGGTTATGCTGTCCGTTTGTTGTTTTGAAGTTGAGTGAATGAAAATGTGATTTTGTGATGCTTTGGACTTACCTTGGTTAGATATTCTTAGTTCCACTTGAGTAGTGTTATATGAGCTAACTCTTACTTGCACTTATATATTTTTGTATGGTGATTATGAAGCCCCTTTTTAACCATGATACTTGGCTACGAATGTCGAGTTTTGAACTTCAATTATTTGCTCATTTTCCTTCCAAAACAAGAGGAGTGGTGTAGGGTTTCCCGGCCACGAAAACCTATTTTAACGAGCGAGATTTTTGGTGAGAAAATAAGGTATTTGTCTTGCTTTTGCGCATGAGTTTACCCAAGATACTTGTTATATGTTAATTCATTGCATATGTGTTAGTTTTGAGCCAAACAAAGAATTTTACGAAAATTTCAAAAACTGTTTCTTCATATCCAGCCGTATATCCGGCCAAGTCTAGGCTGGATTACTGGCCGGATTGATAGGGGAAGAAAAAAAATAGGGTTTGCTCTCTGCCTTGAATCCGGCCGGATATCCGGCCAACGTCTGGCCGGATTCTGACGTGGCACTGTTTCAGTGTTTTCCGATGAAATTTTCTAAACCCTTTTTGAGCTTAGTTTTGTGTTTGATTTGGGAAACTCTTAGTTACTCATTTCCTTTGGTCTAAATGTACTCTTTCACCTCCAAATCATACTTATACCTTGTACTAGTAATTATTCAGATTTTCCTTGATTCATCAAACATTTTATTGGTTGGACCATAATATTTTCTCATGATTATTCTTAGGGTTTCTTGGTGACTAAGGGTGATATTCGGAATTATATTTTGGACGTTTTGCTTATATAGGTGAGTGTTCTATATACGTTTTGTTTCTAATGACTATGTGAACTATTGTGACTATTTGGATTGTTGCTTTAATACGTGATTGAGGTATGTTATGTTTCCAATATTTTCAAAAATGAATTTTGCTAGGCGAGTGTGTACTTTATCGCACTCGACCTAAATGAACGTGAAATTTTCAATGATTGAATGATTAAATGCTAATTGTGCATGAATGTAAGCCTTTTGGCTGAACTGGTCCCTTGCCTTTTGTTACTGGTCGACTCGAGCCAGAAGTGGACTCGGTCGGGCGATTGGTAACCTTGGGTTGATGTTTGGTATACTCGAGTATGACCACGAATCATGGAGGAGCTGGCCAATGAACTGGCCAGGACGGGGAGATGAAATGAATGAACGAATGACAGCAGTAATGAAGGAGTTTTCACTTACAAACATGTTTTTAATGATTGGAGGAATAAGAAAAACGGTTGGCGAATGAATGAACGAATGGCTCCATGTATCCTTTTAATGAATGTGTTACTATTGCTTTCATATCGTAAATCTTTTCTGGATTACTTGTTATTATGTGATTAATGTCCTTGTTTAATTACTTGGTTATGTATATAGAACCTCGCTGGGCTGTTAGCTCATTCCACGCCTTTTGTTTTCCTTTCAGGGGTTGCGAGCAAGGGCAAGAGACCCGTATAAAATAGTCTAGTCCTTTTTGAATTGTTTTGTTTTGGCTTTTGTTCTCGCTCTAGTGTTTGGATAGGGCTGAATGTATCGAGAGTTTTAGGGTTTTGAGATATTTGGGACTGTACTTCTGGTTGAGTTTTGAGATGAATGTATGTACACGTTTCAAGTTTGGGAATTGTTTTCGTTTTTCCTCGAGGTTATATCTTATTTTGTTGGGAGAGAGTAATCAAGTCCTGGCGAGAGCTAGGCAAGCGGTCCGCCGAACCCTTTGGTTCGCCTTAGGGGAAGGTGGGGCTGTCACATTATGAGCCTTGATCATTCACCATACAAGTAAGGAGCAAGCTAAGTTTGAAGATTTGGTGGACCATGAAGTTACCTTGTCCACTTGTACGTTTGAAGTGAAAGAATGATCTCATACTTGTTAGCTTAGTTAGTAGTTGTTTTAAAGCTGCCTAGTTTAGTAGTTTGTTAATCGCACAAAGGACATGTTGTCCTCTAGTTTTAATCCTTAAAGTAGCTTATCTAGTTGGTCATAAGCTTGCTTTAGTCAAGCACCAACGTTATTTGTTCGTGTTAAGTTGATTAGGGTTTTTCTAGTTGCACTTGAGCTTGGGCCGAGTTTAGCAAGGGAAATTCCAAGTCGGATTAGGTTTTGTTGGCAGCTTAGTTTAGGTCTTTTATACGCCTATATAAGGCTTCTTGTCTTTCAGAATAAGGGACGAATATTACAAGCAGAAATCGTGAGGAATTTTCCTTCAAGTTCTTAATCGAACTTACTCTTGAATTCTTGAGTTCAAAGCTTAGGATTCAAATCAGACTTTATCGATTAGTTTGTTCCCTAATCATGGTGTCTCTTCATCCATCATTATTTGCTTAAGGTTGCTGATTACCTTCGTGTGTCAGAGGTCTTGAGTTCATGAGAACAATCGCGTTCAATTTCCATTGGGAGAAAAGGTCCAACTCTGATATTACAAAGTTGGGAGGTTCTAGGAGGGTCTTCCCCTAGGGTTGCTCATCAACTTCCTCTCTACTTCAATTAATTGCTAATTGGTGGAGTAAAGTTGTTAAATATGTGGTTTTGTGAGAAAGTTCATGGGTTGAAGTAGGTTTATGGTAAATTTCAGATTTGAGAGTGGAATTTCTGCCCTCATGTGATGATTGATGGTTAGCCATGGATTGATAGTTTTGTTATGTGTAATATTGAGCCTATATGTGCTAGTTTTACTTGCCTAAGGAAATTTTCAGCTTGTGTACCTAAATTTCAGATTAGGGTTTTTAATTTTGAGTATGATTAGGGTTAGTTTTAGAGCTACCAATTGGTTGTAATTGAAGGGTGTTGTTGTGATACCCCAACTTTTAGGATAATTTGTTTTTTAGTCTCAACGAGAATATTATGGTGTCTTTATTTTATTTTCGTTTTAACACATTGTTTTGTTTTAAAGACTAGAAACCCTACTTGTACGCAAAACCCTAGTTTTGCTTGTGACTAACAAGTTTTCCTTAAATCCCTCATATTTTACTTAAAACCCTAATTTTAATCTATAGAGTTGCAAAATCCCTTATATTTTTCTTAAAATTTCCTTTAATTTGAAAATTATTACTTTACAATAGCTTTACTACACATTCACCTCCTAAATAGCTACAAATAATTATAGAATCAAGGGTTTCCGTTTTACTTTCATCGCTACGACAAACTAGGGTTTTTACGTCTTTTCGTAGTATAAATAATCAGTACGAAGCGTGTACTAAATTTAGTGATTAAGAGTATATTTTAGATGATATTACATGTGTGATTAGAAGTGATAATAATAAGTTGGTGAATTAGGGGTTAAAACCCTAGTATAGGCATTTTAGAGAAAATCGGCTTGAGCCGACGGATACCGTTCACTACTGATTGAGCACACTTTGACTACCACTTTCTTACTAGAACATATTCATGATATTAGTGCAAAATATCAGCCCTTAAATAGCTCTTATTGGCCGAAATATTTGACTAGGAAAAGAAAGGAAAAGACAAAAAAATTAGATGAAATCTTAAGGTGCCAAGTGGATGGCATCCACCTAACTTTGACCCAAACTAAGTCTAACCTTCTTAAATCTTCTAGGACTCCATTTTCTTTCATTTTTTCTCATTGTGGCCGAAATCAAGAAGAAAAAAAAGGGGAGAAACCACTACTTCATACCACCTTGATTTCTAGCTAAATTGAGTGCAAAACAAGATTTCAAACCGATTAATCTTCTAGTTGAGAGCTTAGAAAGCTTGGTGTGCCAAAGTTTTGAAAGGAAAGGTGAAGGATTTGCACTTGTAAGCATCTTAAAGAGGTATTAAAGCTCTCTTCTTTTATTGCTTCTCTACCCTTGCCTAATTTTGTAGAACAACCTATATTTGTGGCTAATGATAGTTATTTCCATGGTTTTGAGGCTTATGGTGGTTTTTGTTTGAGTTAGGGTCTTTATTTGAGTTAGGGTTTTGGAGTTTTTCAATCATAAATCCTGTTATTTAGATGGTATATGGTGTTTATAATCTTGTTTTGGTGGTTGAAGTAATGATTCAAGTTAGAAAAGTGAAGTTTGCACTATGAATTCATAAAATTCCAGATTTGAACTTCCATAAAATTCCAGATTTGGACTTAGGTCAAAACATCAAAGTTGTATAAAATGGTGTTATTAAGCTGCCTGTAACATTTCAGCTCAATCGGAGCACTTTAGAATGTGAAATGACCGAAATACCCTTACTGCCACAAGCTGCAATTCGTAAACAGTTTTGTGAATTCACCAGTTTGGGCTGCGTGTTTCACCCTGATTCGTATCCAATTGGATTTTGGCCAAAACACAAAACTTGTAGCACTATGTTTTATCTTTCCAACGCTTCTGAAAACACCCCAAACGGAGTTGTGTAGCCTGAGTTATTTCCAGTTAAAGTCAGTGCTGACAACCAGACTGATCATGAACTTTTGGAGCTGTGATTGGCAAATTCGACTTAGATAAACTATAAATTAGGTTACGTGACCTTCATGAAAGTTTTTCCCCCCTGTCTTAGCTTCGAAATGGTATAAGGTTCATCCCGATTCGATAACCATAGCTCCGGCTATGACTAAACTACTACGAGATGCCAAATCTGCCATTTAGCTTGTCTTCAAAATTGATATTTGCTTGTACTATTGCACTTGTGTTGTACTTGGATGATTTTGGAGCCTAATGGAAGGGCTATTGTGGTAACCTTACTTGTGTGTATTGTGGGGCTGAATTAAGGAAAAGAAGGAAGCCATAAATGGCTGGAAATTTGGTAAACACAAAGGACGTGCTGCCCAAATTTATACGCGAGATTTAAGTAGAGTTACGCTTATCTTGAGTAAGACTTTGAGGACGAATCTAACTCGATTTACCTAGGTTATTCGAGTTTCCTTTTGTGGAGATATATAAGTTGAATTTCGGCCGAAACTTGTACCCTTGGAATTTACAACTGATAGAAATACGTTTCTTTCATTTCTTCGACCCAAACGGCATTTTTCACATATAATGGCTTCAAAATTTCACCGTTTGAAAAGTGATCAAGGGTTTTACGAATAGTCTCTAAATAAGTCTCAATTACTTGATTCTCATTAAACGAAATGTTTAAGTTTCGAGCCTTAGTTACTTTTCAATGCTCTTAAACAATATTTTCTCGCAGATTTGAACTCTAAGAGCGGAGTAATACCCAAAACCAACGTGTAAAGGCACTGCATCTGTTGGTGAGTGCTTCCAAATACCTGATTGAACTTGACACTTGTTTTCAATACTTGACCAATGTGATCGAATGAAATGTGATTGGTATGGTCGGGCAAGGGTGTACTTTATCGCACTTGCCCTAATGTGATATGTACTTGTTTATTGGTGCAATCGACTTGATATACTTGTGTTTGACTTGTAAGTGCGGAGCGGCAGTATGTACCACACTCGATCCGAGTGGGAGGTACCTCTCATTCCCGTCTCCGTACTTTTATCTTGATTCAATCGATTGGAGATGTTATCTCATCGACTTCTTGGGAGCCCAAACCCCACTGGCTAGTTAATCGAGTCGAGCCGGCAAGGGCTTGGTCGATTAGATAACGAACCATGGGTATCTAGTGTTGTCGAGTGGAGAGTTACCTCCTCGACTAATCGGTATACTCGAGTATTACCACCAGTGTTTATTGTGGAGTTCGGGCCCGGTAAGGGGGTTGGTCGGTGAACGGAGGTTGGAGTTAAGTGGTGTTCTACTGGACTAGTTTCCTCATTTGAAAGTTGACGGAGTGTCAACTACCAATCGATCAAGCTATGGTGGAACCGATACATGAGCAACTGTATCCTTATTGTGAAATGTGAATAGTTATTATTTGGCTATATGAAGTATGATTACTCACTTCTTGACCTGTCTTGAACACTATTTCACTATTGTGCTGCTTATGCGTTATTTGATGATTAAATTGATATTTGGAACCTCACTGGGCTTTTAGCTCATTCCACGCCATCTATTTTCCTTACAGGAGGTACGAGTGAGGCAAGAGTTGCAACGACTAGTGTAGTCTAGTAATTTTGAGTTTTGAAGTTGTACTCGCGTTAACACCCGATTAGGGTTGTTTGTACTCGACTTGTAGCACTTTAAAGTATTATGGTATGTAGAGGCCTTGTATCTGGGTTTGAGCATTAATGTGTACGTTCTCGTTTTGGTATTTATTCCTATGGATGTATGTTATTTTCTCAAGCTAGTGAGTGAGTCCTGGCGAGAGTTGGGCAGGCAGCTCGCTAAACCCTAGGGTACACCCTAGGGGGAGGTGGGGTCGTCACAGTTGTGACCCTAATTAAATGTGTTAAATGGTTTATGATTTGTTTGTGAATTTGTGGCTGAATTGAGGTGAGATTTGGTGTGGATGTTTGGATGGAAAAGTAAAGGAAAACAAGGGAAGTGCTGTCAAAATTTTCGCAGGAACCCTTGAGCAGTTTTGGGATATTGGCTATATCTTGTTGTAGAAATATCAGAATTAAGTTCCGTTTGTTGTGTTTTAAACTAGATTCATAGAGTTATAAACCATGAAAATGTCAGACCCTAGTTCTGTCTGTGTGATTTATGGTGATTTTCCAAAGTTGACTGAAATTACATACCTGTTCTGTCTTTTACTGGATGAAGCAGCGACTTGAGGCTCGAATTTGACTGACTTGTGATCTGAATCTTATAAATGTGTCTTCTAAGAAATTTTACCCCTTTGAGTCTATTTTCCGACAGTATAAAATTTATTAATTTTGGACTTAAGAATCGTGAGATATGATTTTTCAAATGATGGTACGCAAATCTGGAAAATCCGGTTTTCCTTATAGGGGCACACTTTGAAACCACGATTTGGAAGAAAAGGAGGGTCGGGCTAGAGTAACCGATCTTTTGTTAAACTCCTCGAAAGTCCTACGTATGTTTTGTATAAATACGAATATTTTAACTTGTACTTCAAGTAACTTGTTGAAGCCACTAATGTATATATGTTGGAAAGAGTATGGTTATGTATATTCATTGAGAAATGCATGTGTGTATGGTTGTATGAACTTTCATTGTAACCGTTGGAAAGATCGGACGTATACGGACTTGGAACGAGAAAAGAAAAATATCAGGCAGGAAACCCTTGCAGAGAATCCGGCCGCATATCCGGCCAGTTCTTGGCCGAATACCTGGCCGGATTGGTAGGGCAGGTTGAAAAATTTTGGATTAGCTACTGCCTTGAATCTGGCCGTTAATCCGGCCGGATTGTGACGTGACTGTTTTCCGATTGTGTTTTCGTTTTCATTTTCGTTTCCGTTGAGACGTTTAATCGAAGTATCATGTCACCGTGTGGTTTAGAAATCATGTTTCCAACTTAGTAGTCTCCGATTGTTTGTTTTCTTTGGGTTCTATCGCGCGTAATCTTGGGTTTGTGTGTTTTGACTCAGTAGTCCTGGCGAGAGTTGGGCAGGCGGTCCGCCAAACCCTTTGGTTCGCCTTAGGGGAAGGTGGGGCTGTCATTTTCACGGTTTATAACTCTATGAATCTAGTTTAAAACACAACAAATGGAACTTAATTCCGATATTTCTACAACAAGATATAGCAAATATCCCAAAACTGCTCAAGGGTTCCTGCGATATATTTTGACAGCACTTCCCTTGTTTTCCTTTACTTTTCCATCCAAACATCCACACCAAATCTCACCTCAATTCAGCCACAAATTCACATACAAATCATAAACCATTTAACACATTTAATTAGGGTCACAACACCCTTCAATTACAACCAATTGGTAGCTCTAAAACTAACCCTAATCATGCTCAAAATTAAAAACCCTAATCTGAAATTTAGGTACACAAGCTGAAAATTTCCTTAGGCAAGTAAAACTAGCACATATAGGCTCAATATTACACGTAACAAAACTATCAATCCATGGCTAACCATCAATCATCACATGAGGGCAGAAATTCCACTCTCAAATCTGAAATTTACCACAAACCTACTTCAACCCATGAACTTTCTCACAAAACCACATATTTAACAACTTTACTCCACCAATTAGCAATTAATTGAAGTAGAGAGGAAGTTCTTCGCAAGATACCTTAAAACCTCAAGAAAATTGGTAGCTTAGTGCTTTCCCTTCCAAAACCACTCCACCAACCTCTTTAATCCTTCCTAGCAAGGAGTTTTTATGGATTGATTTGCAAAATATACGGTTGAAACTCAAGATTGTAGCAAGAAATTGAAGTGCAAGGTGAAGTCTCCTCTCTCTTCTCTCCTCTCTATGGTTCGGCCAAGCAAGAAAGAAAAATGGAGGAATTTTGGTCAAATTTTGAGTTTTAGTAAAGGTAGGAAAGACTTGGTCAAGTCCAACATCCAATGGTTTTGCGACACTTGGCCTTTCTAGAGTTTTCTCTAATCCTTTGCCTTCCAATGATTAATTAATCTAACTAACCTCTTATTATCTCCTAGCACCTTGTAAAATAATATCACTTAACACCAAACTCCAACTAGTGGTCAAAATATATTGCACTTACCGTACTAGCGGGTCCCACGTCCATAACACATTTCAAACTTAACATGACTATCTTATACTCGAAAATGATTCAAAAATGATATTCACTTATAAAATCTCTGGCAAATAAATATAATAAAGTAAATTAAAGAAAATGCATGCGAAGATATAAAATAAATATAACCAAGTTTTCCGGGTTCTCACATCGGACAATTTCCAACTTTGTATTTTGAAAGTCTTGTTCTAATTTTTTCAAACGTTTGACTATAATCGATGCTTTGGTGCTCCAAATGACTTTTGAAATGTTGATTTAGTAAGCACATGAGGTTTTCTCTTCGATTGCAACAAGAAAATATTATATTTTGATAGGTTATACAGATATAAAACTTGTAAATTGATGCATTTTCTAAATGAAGTTTTGAAACCTCAATTTCTTCATGTATTTCGGCTTTGTATTGCTAGTCTTTTAATATAGTATACGACGACAGGACTCGAGAGAGTTCATGTGAGGACCTGAATTTTTATTTTTACTTACTTTTATTTTATTTTACAGGCTTATTTAATTATTTATTTATCCGTTTACTCCGAATAATTTATTTCATCCATTTTAAATCCATTTGTATGGAACAATGTCTCATTTATATTCTTAAAACATTTCGTTAGTGAATTTCATTTTTCTACGGCCCGTTTAGCGAGAAATAGCAAATGCATATTTTTCGAGACAAATTCGGTTCGAGAGTGCAATAATCTTGGAGAATTAAGAATGATAAATAGTAGACTAAGAAAAGTTAATGGAGGGATTAGAGGTGAGTGAGTTAAATTAAGCTCAATTAGGAGCACTAATTGCTCACTAAACGATTGTTGACTTTTGGACACCAAGAACACCGTTATGTCATTCTTCTTGTCACTCAATCAAATCACCAACTACCACCCAAAAACCTTTCTTCTTCTCCTCTCCTTGGCCGACTTCCCCTCCCTCATTTCCCCACAAAATTTCAGCTCCCTTTCTTCCATTGTTGCTCCAAGAAGACTCTCCAAATTTGCTTCTTTTCTTGGTTCTTCATACAAGCTTGGAAGGTGACTTGAACAAGGAAGAAACTTTGGTGATTTAAGAGCTCATACACTAGTGGTTAGTCTTCATTCTTAGAAGCAAAGGTAATCCTCCAAGTTCTCATCTTTTCCCTCTCAACTATTAGTAGTTAGTTAGTTATAGTTAGTTAGTTGTTGGGTTGTTGATGGGTTCACAAGAACCTTGACATTAGGTAGAGGACTTGAGGTGACTTTATAGGTAGAGGCCTTGAGGATTATTGTGTGTTTACTTGCTTGTTTGATGTTTATTTTGAGAAATTATGGCTTAGTTTTAGTGGAAGGTTGGAAAAGAAAACTAGAGATGAGAGATGCATGCTGTCCGAATTTTGGCTTGTTGAAACCCTCATGTTAATTTCGAATTTTGTTGTTGTTTTGGTGCTATAATGTTTGTTATATGATGGTGTTTATGTGTATTAAATATCTCCCAAAAAACTTTACAATTGGTTGAGTTAAAGTAGGGTTTAAGTGAGGAAGAAATCTGGAAACGTTTCTGACCAGGAGACCCGACCAGTGCTCACATTTTGGGACATAACTTTTTTTTTGGGAGTTGAAATTGAGTGCCGTTTAGGGCATCCAAAACTAGACTCTGAGATCTTTTTGTCAGTATAAAATGCACCTCCAAATGCATTTCCTATGAGACATAGTGAGCCAGCAAATATGACTGAAATTTCTCACTGTTTTCATCCGAGAAACAAGCCTGGCTACAGTTTGTAGCTCAATTTCACCTATCTTGCAAAATGAATTTTAAGACAGTTCCTTCTAGTGATTTGTAGAATTTTGAATCTAGTTTTCAACGCCACAAACCACGCTAAATTTGAGTTGTGTAGCTTTATTTATGACCAGATTTTGAAACTCTGTCAAGCCTTCAAAACTGGAAATTTCGTGCAACAGGTTCCAAAATTCAGTTTTCTTAAAACCATTGTATTTTGACGTAGAAAGGTCTGAATTGGGTTCCATTTGTTGCATTTGAAACTAGATTTCGAATTCTATTAGTGGTATAAATTTCAAGGGTTGATTCCATTTCTACGAATTTTGCCGAATTTCCAAACTTTGCTGAAATTGCAAGCCTGTTTTGCTATGTCCTGTCTAGAATAGTGACTTTGAGCTAAAATTTGAATGATTTTGAATTGGAGTCTGAGAAAAGTGTCTTCTAGAGAGTTTTAGTGCTTTGAGTTTAATTTCCAACAGTATAAAGTTTCCAAATTTTGGACTTACGGAACTCGAAATACGATTTTTCCAAGTAGTGTCGCACCAAGCTGGAAATTTTCTGGTTTCAACCAAAGTACTCTTTTAAACACTTTCAACCTCCCTTTGAGATTGTAGTCCGTTTTAAGTTTAATTTCATGGTTGGATATAAGGTCTCTTTGAATATTAGACCTTCATTTTGAATTTTGGTTTCCAAATTATTAAACTTCCCTTAATCTGTTTCTTGGTTGTTAACTTCCTTGGTTAATGGCACCCTATTCTTATGCCCTCGATTCCCATGAGTTTGAATTTCACAAGAAGAGCATTTTAACTAGAGTAATTCTTGGTGAATTTCGATAGTTTTATACTCGAAACTTGGAACCTTAGCTTTGATATTTACTATGAAAATGAGTGGAGTTTTGATGAATTCTAACTCCATTAGTTTAGAAAATGCGAACGTTCCATATATTCTTAAAACTTGGCCGTAGGACTAGAAGTTTTGAAAAATGAAAACTATTTTTTCCTTTTCTCGATTTGCATGCCGAAAGTATATATGATACTTTCTTTTGGAATTGAGCTACGTATCATGACTTGAATAAAAAATGACCTTTGAGCTCTCTTTGAACATTATTTCATTGATTTAGCGAGAAAAACTCTTTTAACTTGGCTCGAACTTGCGACGTTGAGAGTGGGTAGCGAGAAAATGTTTTTCTTTATAATCTTTGTCTAGTATGTGACAGCCCCACCTTCCCCTAAGGCGAACCAAAGGGTTTGGCGGACCGCCTGCCCAACTCTCGCCAGGACTACGAAGTCGAATCACACAAACCCTAGATTGTGCGCGATAGAACCCATAGAAAACAAATAATCGGAAACTACTACGCCGATCACACACAACTAAAATGTTCCGAATGATTACAAGTAGCATTTCAAACGAATACACCTAACATACATGCTTAAACACTTACGTACATACATAGAAAGCTTTACAAGTCCAAACGTGATACTTGATAAAAGCAACTAGGGTTTTGATTACAACAGAGCGTAACAAAATGACATTTACACTAGCTTGACACTTTCTTCAAAATCGTGGTTCAAAAGTGTTGTTTCCTGTAAGGAAAACAAAGATAACGGGAAAGGGGTGAGCTTACGCTCAATGAGGTACCAAAAGACAAGTAGTCACGAATTATGGCATTTCACTTTGAAGGTACATATGCACATATATGGAAATGAACAATTATCTCAACTGGAAAGGATACAGGTAGCTCTCAGGAGCCAAAATGCCCAATTGCGATACTTGATCCAAACTCGTTGACTCTCCGTCAACATAGATAGAACCAACATGTCCGTAGACCCCACTTTACACCGAATTCCGTCCACCAAACATACCCCTTACCGGGCCCGAACACCTCAACAGTAACAGTGGGTGGTAATACTCGAGTATACCAAAAATCCAGAGTCTCAATTACCCAAGGATTTCTTAGAAACAGACTACCGTGGTTCGTTATCTAATCGACCAGGCCCTTACCGGCTCGACTCGAATAACTAGCCACAGGATTTGAGCTCAGAGATAACAGAAAGGTCGTTGGATACAATGTCCAACCAGCAGTAGATTAAGCACAGATAACGGATTCACATTTTTCCACAGTAATTAGGCATACTGACAAGAGAACGAGGGTGATAAAGTACACCCTTGTCTCAATGGAATAAACAGATAGTACAGTCATTCAAATTACAGATTGCATGAACAGAAACCAAGTTAAGCAACAAATGAGGGGAGTGGTACACTCACCAATTCAAGTGCAGATACTTCAAAAGTTTTCCTCCAAAATGACTTTAATCGCCCAGAAACCCTAAAATAACCAAAGTAACCAATTGAGGTTTTCACATCCCGAATTCTAGTAAATGAAATGCACAAGTGAGGCTCGACTACGAGTCGTATGCCTATCCAAATGAGCTACGAATGCAAGGTTGCAAAAGCGTGATTTTTGGAACAAAAAGGTAACGGGAGGACCTAGGGGCTTGAATAACCCAAAAGCCCTTCATCTCCCAAGAACCAACTCAAACTTGAAGGAACCAAGTGGCCTAGAAAATTGGACAGCATTTCCCCTTAAATTTTATACTTTTCCACCCTACAAACAACACCAAAATCCATCTCAAACCAACCACCATTGCACATACAATTCATAGGCATTAAAACACATCTAATTAGGGCCACAATACCCTTCAAATGAGCCAATTGATAGCTCCAAAATCAATCACAATTAAGCTCCACACCTTAAGTTACAAATATCAGGTCAAGCAAAGAAAATTCTGGAATCATCAAGTTCCACGCACCTTTCGGCATAACAACCACAACCAAAGCTACACTTGTCCGATTGAGACGTATCTTATGGCGTTTCGAAGCCAAGACATATACCTACATTTCTTATGAAGACCTCCAAAGCCAAATCATGCATTTTCATGGTCAAAAATCGAAATTCCAGAGAGAACAGAAATCTGTCCGTGAAACAAGGCTTGTGGGCAGTCAAGGGTATTTCGGTCATTTCACAGGTTTTGATGCTCCGATTGAGCTGACATTTTTCCAGTAGCTAGCTAACTCAAATACCTACAATTGTCATGTTTTGAGAAAGGGCTGATTCGGTCTCTCTCAAGGTCGAACATACAGTGGAAAAACAGGACAGATTACTACCATATAGAAACCCTAAAGCTGAAATTTTCCTCACTTCACCACAATTAACACATAATAGCTCCAATTTACACCATATTAAGCCATCAATTCAAGCCAACTATAATAATCATATGAAAACAGAAAAATTCCCAAGAAAATAATAAATTCACCTAACTTCACTTTAATCCATGAAACTATCTATAAAACAAGCTCCCTAACCGTCATAAGGCACTAATTCACCATTATTATGAACAAAAGTTAAGGTTCCAAGCAAAATACCTTAATCTTCAAGAAAGATGGTAGCTTAGCCTTCTTCTTCCCAAATTTATTCCACTAGAAGCTTTAATCCTCCTTGGTTAGTACTTCTATGGAAGGGTTTGCGATTTGATCGGTTAGAACTCAAGTTTTGGACAAGAATTTGGAGAACAAGATGAAAGTTTTCTCTCCCTTTTCCTCTGTGATTTTCGGCCACCTTGAAGGAAAAATGAAGATGATTTTGGTCAAAATTAAGCTTTTAGTAAAGTTAAGAAAGTTAGGCAAGTAAGCTCCAATCGAAACGCGACACGTGGCACTTTTTGGATTTCTTTCTTATCCTCTTACTTTCCAATAATCAAATATCTAACCAACCTCTAATTATCTCCTAACACCTTGTAAAATAATATCACTTAATACTTCATCACCTAATCGGCGAAATTATATCGCACTAGCGGGCCACGTGTCCTTAATACACTTCCAAACTAACCCGAACTAACTTATACTAGAAAAATGTTTTAGAAAACCATATTCACTTATAAATTGGCCAGAAAATTAAGGTAGTAGAATAAAATAAAGAAAATTCATGTAAAGAAATAGAATTAAACGATATGAAATAGGAAAATTTTACGGGTCCTCACAGAGTACCTAGATAATCATGATTGTGCATGTCTCAGGTGGTCACGAGGACGCCGAAGAGCTCATCTGACTCTCGCTTTGCTCTTGTTTTGCCTTGACTTTTGGTGAGTGTCAAGTGCATGTTCGATGTTAATATGATTAAATTGAGATTTGTATATGTGCTATATGATACGTGAATTTGCCGAGGCGAGGGTGTACTTTACCGCCCTCGTCCTCTCTTTCTCCTGATTACATGATACTTGTTAGATGAATATATATGACTTGCACTTGTACATAAACATGTTTTAAGTCGTGAGCACTGAGTGGCTAGAAGTATCACGCCCTATTCGGGTGGGAGGTACCGTTCATCCCGACTCAGTGCTGTGATCGACTCTAAGTCGATTGGAGCGTTGTCTCATCGACCCTTATACTTGTGGGGATGCCCCAACCCATTGGCTAACCTTGTAACTCGAGCCGGCAAGGGCTTGGTCGAAAAGCTTGGTGAACCTTGGGAAATATTATAGGTTGATCTTTTGAGATCTCGTTTGGCATACTCGAATAGTATCGCCACTTCATACATGTTTGCTTCCGGATCCGAGTGGGTGTTCTGTTGGATGGAGGAAGTAAGTGGAGCACTACGGTCATGTTACTACTTGGGTTGACGGAGGGCCAACCCCAGATGGCTCAAATTGATCGAGACGTGGGAATAGCTCTTGAGAGCTCCTGTATCCTCCTTGTGTGTTAATTCCTACTTGTACACTTAAATGAAATGTCATGTTTTAAGTTACTTTTAAACATGCTATTCGATTAATTGGTTCTACGTGCTTGCTTGTTTTCTTGGCTTCACTGAGCGTTAACTCATCCCTTTAAATTTGTTCTTCCTTAACAGGATTTGGAGGTGGAAATTGGAGATCCTAGACTAGCGGATTTGGTTGAAACTAGTATACTTTTGTATGTTATTGGAGACCATTAATGTATAAATTTTGTATACTTGGGTTTTGTGGTTTGTAATCATAAATGGTATACTTGAGAGTTTCGAACTTGTATATTTGCAGTACTTCTTAATTAAGTCGATGGTTAATTTGTAATCCTTTATTAAGCTTGAATGAGTACGTGAGTCCTGACGAGAGTTGGGCAGGCGTTCCGCTGATACCCTAAGGAGAGATGGGGGCGTCACAGTTCAAGAAGACGAACCAGGGTTAAAGTGAAGGGTTTCAATTGATTGATGAGTGTTCCAATACTTGTTATTTGATTATGCATGACTAGAGAAAATGCTATTATTTGCTTTAGTGCTCTCATTTGTATGACATGCAAATAAGTGAACGACTGTTGTGATTTTCTTGTCTTGTTAATTTGCTATGAGCGCATGTTCATATTGTATGAATACGTGATAAATGTACAAGAATGTAGGCCGACGTGTGCTTTATCGCATCGGCTGAACTGAGTTTAACCCTATGCTAGCACCCTATCCGAGACCCGCCATTTGCGAGGTCAGATCAGTTGGACAGCTTTGGATTCAGAACTTACCAATGTTAAGTGCAAAGCTCAAAACTCTTTGCTGAAAGGCCTTGAGTACAATGTTTAATGTTTAACGTTAAATGAAGGGATTGTTGATTTTTCAGAGGGCATAAGGTGAATGTTAAATGAGGGGATTGTTAATCTTTCGGAGGACATAAGATGGGAGTTCGGAGGTTATAAGGTGGTAAAATGTAGGGGATTGTTTATTGGCAGTTATAAGGTGAATGTTGCTCTCTGTGAGCCCGTATCCTTTTAATGTTTAAATTATTGTTCATCCTTGTATTTACTTGAACGAATGATTGAATGCACACATGAATGTTATTGTTTATCACGTATTTTACATTGAAAGATTCCTATTACAATTAATTTCTCCACTACCAGTTTCTAAAGTTGAGTATCGATTTACTTGAACCTATATTAGTTGGGAAAACATGCTTACATGTTAAATTGTATTATTCTCTTGTTTAGCCTATTTACCTGAAATGCTCATTGGGCGTAAACTCATCCCACGTTTTGTTTTTCTTAACAGGATTCGGATCCAAGAGTGCTCAAGAATATTGTTGGAATGTGTTGAGAGACTTTAAGTTTTTATTTTAGTAGAAAAAAATGTAGTGTATATATTTTTGGATTGTAATTAAGATTGGCGCCGAATGACGAATCTTTTGTACGCGAACCTATGTAATAGCTTTTGGATGTATGTAAATATTATTTTGGCGTGTAATGAATATTTTTTTGATTAGTTTAGAATTTTCAAGTAATTCTTGCTATGGATTGTAGCGAGTCCTGGCGAGAGTTGGGTAAGCGGTCCGTTGACCCCCTCTGGTTCGCCTTTGGGGAAAGTGGAGTTGTCACAGCAATACATAGAGGAATTAATGAAACACTAGCACCTAAATCATATAATGCATTTGAAAAGCTAATGTTACCAATAGTGCAAGGAATTGAAAAACTGTCCGAATCTTTCAACTTTGGACGGAGCTTATTTTGAATCAATGCACTACATTCCTCCGTTAATGTTATGAGTGTGTTTGGATAGAGCATTATTTGAAATATTATGTGGGAATTACTGTAGTACTTTTTGTGATGTGATGTATGTGAGATAAAAAGGCAGTTGAAAATATAAAAAGGAGAATTAGTGTGACAGCCCCACCTCTCCCTAGGGCGAACCCTAGGGTATCAGCGGATTGCCTGCCCAACTCTCGCCAGGACTACTAATCGATCACACACGATAAACCAAGTGCAAAAGACCCTTAGATAGGGCTAAACGTACAATTCCAAAGAGTAACTTCAATTACATGAACAATCTTTTACATATACATGTTATCGAGATACACAATCCAAAAGAGAATATTCACGTGGAGTACATATAAGACTTCCAGCGTTCGAGGAGCTAAACCAAGAAACAAAAGTAGCTAACTAGCTCAACTCGTTTCTCAAAGCCAAAACTTTTCCAAAAGTATGCCTGTAAGGAAAACAAAGGTAACGGGGGTGAGCTTTCGCCCAATGAGGTACTAACAATCATGCAGCCCCAAATTCATAGGTAATCAAGCCCAGTTAGACAAACCATCAATCACAGAATGCAAATACCACAACTAGTTCAAATGAAAGGATACGGGTGGCTCTCAGGAGCCAATTCCCCATTGCAGTTCTTGATCGCACCTCGTTGACCCTCCGTCAACGTATAAAGAAAGTACCATGACCGTAGACCCCACTTTACTCCCAGTTCCTTCCACCGTACATTCCCCTTACCGGGCCCGAACACCTCAACAGTAACAGTGGTTGGTAATACTCGAGTATACCGTAGGGTCGAGGAGATACACTCCACTCGAC
Source organism: Coffea humblotiana (assembly GCA_023065735.1). NCBI lineage: Eukaryota > Viridiplantae > Streptophyta > Magnoliopsida > Gentianales > Rubiaceae > Coffea > Coffea humblotiana. The sequence continues at coordinate 34,277,396 of CM041213.1, read as the reverse complement.
AAACAGTGACCCTATGGTCATTACCCAGTCGACCGGCCCTTGCTGGCTCGACTCGAGTAATTTCCATTAGGGTTTTGAGCTCAGTGATCACAGTACAGTGGTAAGACTCATGCCCATGCTTCAAGTCAAACACAGTGCAGTACAGTGGTAAACAGTTATACAGTAAGAGGACGAGAGCGGTAAAGTACACTCTCGCCTCATTCACACAGTTCACAGTGGTCACATTACAGTTTCAAAGACAAGTAGTCACTTAGGCATTCAAATCATGCAATAGTACACTCACCACTTTGGATGAGCAAATTCACGGATTTCCGTCCAACGGATGCTTTGGATCACCCAAACGTCCTATAACAATCAAGAAAATACAATTGAAATTCAATTACGGGTCGAGTACCTCTTAAACGGATCATTAAAGCAAAATTCAAATATAGCCTCAATTATGGCTCAAAATGGACAATATATCAAATTTAGGGTTAAAAGTTCAAGAAAAACCCTAAAGCATTTCACATTCACTCATTCTTGACCTAGATTCACAAAGCCCCAGTTTCTCGAAAATCGGACAGCATTTCCCCTTAAATTTCAGCATTTCCATCCTACAAACAAGTACCCAAATTCATCCAATCCAATCACAATTTCATATATCAACCATAGACTAGTAAATACACTCCATTAGGGTCACAATACCCTTCAATCATAGCCAATTATAAGCTAAATAAGCAACCATAAGAAAGCCCCAAATTCATAAACCCTAAAGCTGAAATTTCATAGAAAGCTGAAATTTTCCGCACAAAGCTGAAATTTTCCGCAATTCACCGCAATTAACGCATACTAGCACCCAATTACACCATATTAAACCATCAATTCAAGCCAACTATGATAATTATATGAAATCAGAAAAATTCCCAAGAAAATGATAAATTCACCAAACTTCACTTTAATTCACAAAATCATCCATAAACTAAGTTCCTTAACCGATATAAGCCACTAATTTGCAATTATTATGGACAAAATTGAAGTTCTAAGCAATATACCTCAATCACCAAGAAAGGTAGCAACTTAGGGCTTCTCTTTGCAAAATCACTCCACAAGCACCTTTGATCTTACTTAATAAGCAATTCCTACGGAGGAAATCGGATTTTTATCGGTTGATTTGCAAGATTTGGACAAGAAATTGAAGCTAAAGGTTGCAACTCTCTCTCTTTTTCTCTCCTTGAAGTTTCGGCCAAGAAGCTTAGGAAATGAAGATGATTTTGGTCAATTTTTAGCTTTAGTAAAGTTGTAAGAAAGTTAGGCAAAACTTGGCCCAATAGAAATGCGACACGTGGCACCTTTTTTGATCTTTTCCTTATCCTTTAGCTTACTAATGACCAAGCATCTAACCAACCTCTAGTTATCTCTTAGCACTCAGTAATTTAATGCCTTACTGCACAACTTAACCTAATTGGCCGAATTTCTCTCACTTAACGCACTAGCGGGTCCCACATCCGCTATTCGCTCCAATTTTCTCGTGAACTCACTTATACTAGAAAAATGACTTTAAAATTATATTTACCTATAAAATGTAGGTAAAACAATTTATAATAAAGAAAACATAGAAAACGGAAGCACGCAAATCGATAAAACCCTAAAACCCTAAAACCGGATTTTTCTTCTTTTTTTTTTCCGAGTTCTCACAATTAGGAAACGTGTTTATGATGCAAACGAAATATTATGTGAAATAATTCAACAATCCAATCCAAACACAGTCATTGTTACATGATCCTCTAAACGTCTCTTTTTTTACATGATTTCTTTGAGAAACTTGGTGATTAACTTTTATTTTACTTATTTTTAGTTAGATTTTAGATTAAGTTTTTCCTGTGTTTTAGGTTAAAAATGGAAGATTTGAATTCCTTTATAAATTAATTTTCATACAAGTAGTGTTTCTTAATCAAAACATGCAAAAGTGTGGGTTAATATGCAAATTTGTGTTGTTTTGTAAGTTTTGGTAACATATGAAGAGATTCAAAGCAAAAGGAGTTTCACAACTTTGATACACTTTGGTATTTTGATAACATTTTAAAATAAAAGTATCAAATTGATGTGAGAACCTGAAAATTATTTGTATTTTATTTTATTTTATTTTATTTCTTTGAATACATTTTCTTTACTTATTTTATTGCATTAATTTTCTAGATATTTTTATAAGTGAGTCAAATTTTTAAATAATTTTTCTTCTATAAGTTAGTGCATGTTAAGTTCGTGGTGCATTATGAAGGTGGGACCCACTAGTGAGCTACGTAGTAAATTTAGTGAACAAAAACAGGTATTTTTTTATAAGAGAGTTATGTGATTAGAAGTGCTAAGAGTGAATTAGAGGAAAACAATGTGGATTAGTAGTGAGAGACAAAGGAAAGACAAAGGGATAAGTTTAAACCCTACGATGACACTTGGCGGTCATCCAAGCTAATTTTGACCAAGACTAGTCTTGGTTTCATCTTGAAGAATTGAAGCAAAATTCCTCATTTTCTTCCTCCACTTTGGCCGAACCTTTGAGAGAGAAAAGAGAGAAAGAAAACTCCATTTCCAACCTAGAATCTTGCTTGAATCCTTGAATTTGATCCTAAACTTGCAATCCAACCCATAGAAAGTGACATTAAGGAAGGAAGAAGGACTTTGGTGGAAAGCTTTGGAAGAAAGATGCTCTTGGATTGCATTTCTTCATAGGGTTTAAAGGTAATCATGTCTAGAAACTATCTATTCTCTTTTAACTTGCATTTGAGTAGATTTAAGACTTGATTTTGGTAGATTTCATGGAAAATTTCATAGTTTGTGTGGTAGTTTGAAAATTCCAGCTTTGATTGAGCAATTTCAGCTTTGATATGTTAATTTGAGCTTGGCTATGATCTATTAGCTTTGTCATGTGGATTTTTCAAATTTTATATGTTATTTTGGCTTCATTATAGAAATTTTCAGCTTGTAGTGGTGAATTTCAGCTTAGGGTTAATATGTTCCAGCTTTGGTATGGTTGCTTTTGAGCTAGATAATTGTCTATTTTGAGTAGCTTTGTGGCCTTAAACAAGTGTCCTTTATAGCCTATGACTTGTGGTCTTGATTGAGGACAGTTTGCCATAAAAATAAGTGTTGAGTTTGGAAGGGAAAGTTTAGGAAATAAGGGAAAGTGCTGCTGAAATTTTGTTTCTTTGTTTCTTGTGATATGAGTGAGTAAGAGTGATGATAGAGGTGTGATTTTTGGTCGGTTTGTTGGACTTAGGTTGCTTGTGATTGCTTGAGTCCACCTTGGTGGTGACGCATAAGCTGAAATTTTGTCAAAAACCATGTGTAAAACAAGAGGAAGTAATGGTTTCTTCTAGCATGCTTTCTAGTTTCATTCGTCCAACTTTAAACTCGAGGTTGGTCGATTTTCTTCTAAACGTTGTGTGTATATCTTACGTATATTTTGCTAAATTTCATGAGTTGTACATACCTAATTTATCTCTTTTGGTCTCTCACATCTTATGGGTCTTGTGACGCCCCCACTTCTCCCTGCCTAGCTCTCGCCAGGGCTCAATACAATCAAATTTAAACTTACAGATAAACCACCAAATAGTAAATGTCGAAGTAAAGAAAAGTAGCTTCCAAAAAAAAACATTCAAATCTTACATCATAAATTATCAAAAGTACATCAACTTTCCCCAAAAATACAACCACTAGAAGTGTGACGACTGCAAAATTCGCACATATTTTCTTAAAATTTCCTCTTATTTTGATTAAATGACTTTACCATAGATTTACTACTTATTTACTCCCTCAAAAGTTGGAATAAAGAATAGAATGAAGAATTTCCCCTTTTAGTTTCATCGTTAAGCGAAATTAGGGTTTCTACGGGTTTTTACGTTTTTTGATAGTGTGAGTAATCGATACGGAGTGTGTACTAAATTTGATAATTAAGAGTGAGTTTTAGATAAGAAAAAGTGTGTGATTAAGAGTCATAATAATAAGTTAGTGAATTATAAGTGAAAAATCCTAGTACGCGTGAGTTAAGGAAAAACGGTGAGAACACGACATTTTTTATTTTCTAGCTCTTATTTTCATCCCATGCATACATTTTCGATACTTTCCTTTATTATATTAATTTTCTAGCTATTTTATAAGGGAATTAAGTTCCAAGACATTTTCCCACTATAAGTTAGTTCATGTGATATTTGTAGTACATATTGGACGTGGGACCCGCTAGTGCGGTACGTGCGATAATTTTTGACAACTAGTTGGTGAACTATGGAGTTAATTGCAATGATTAAAATTTATTGGGGCCATAGTGTGAGGATTAGCAAAGTAAAATACTAGGAACCTTAGAGCTTCTAGGATTTTCCTAAGCTCAATTTTGATTGGTGGAGAAAAAGCATCCTTGACTTTAGCTTAAATATCTAAGCTATTAGTAAATGAAAGGAAAACAAACAAAGCCAAACTAAGAGGAAAAAGAGAGAGAGAGGGCCGTGAGCTTCATGGAGAAAGCAAGAGAGAAGCTTCAACTTTGGATTCTTGATTTCTTGCTCAATCTTGCAAACTAACCAATAGATTCCCCAAATACTCCATAGAAGTTGCTTAGGAAGGTGGATTGCTATCTTGGAGTGGAGAGTTTTGGTGGTTCAAGCTTCGTAGGGGTTGTTGTGCTTCTCCAATTCTAGGTAAGGTTGGTATTAGTTCATGGTTGTATTACTTATTGGTTTACAAGTGAAAATTATGGCTTGTTTAGGTAGATTTCATGATATTAGTAGTGATTAAAGTAAATTCCAGCTTTAAGGTGTAAGTTTCAGCTTTGGTTGTGGAATGGATGGATGTTCTTGGTGTGCATGTGTAGTAATGTTTATGCTTAGTTTATGGAAGTAAATTCATGGTTAAAGCTTGTTAGTTTGTAGCATATAACATTCGGTCAGCATGAAGGGTTTGGATTAGGATTTTGGTTGATGAGCCTATATGAAATTTTGTGTTAGTGATAAAACAGCTCTGTTCTGACCAGTTCTATTCGTGTATGATGGAGGTCGAATTTGTGAGAACCCGTAAATTTTCTTTATTTCTAGGCTTTAATTTATTTATTTGCACCCGTTTTCCACATTTTCTTTATTCTATAAATTTTCTAGACATTTTTATGTGTAAATAGGGTTTTAAAAATATTTTTCTAGTATAAGACAATTTACGAGATTTTTGGAGTGAATAGTGGACGTGGGACCCGCTAGTGCGTTAAGTGATAGAAATTCGGCCAATTAGGTCAAATTTTGCGTACAGAGATTTAATTACCAGGTGTTAGGAGGTGATAGAGGTTACCGAGATGGATTAAACCTAGTGAGCAAGAAGATAAGTTTAAAACTTACAAAGGTGCCACGTGTCGCGACCCGATTGGCCAAGACATGCCTAACTTTTGACCACCTTTACCAAAAGCTAATTTTGACCCAAAACCATCTTCACTTTGCTCCCCTTTGGCCGAACCTTGTGAAGAGAAAAGAAGAAAGAAGCTTCAACCTTTGATTTCCTTTTCTTGCTTCAATCTTGCAAACTAACCGTTTAAATCTCAAATCCCTCCATAAAATCCACTTGCTAAGGAAGATTGAAGGTCTTGGTGGAGTTGCTTTGGTGGTAAAGCTCCTAAGCTACAACCTTTCTTGAGGAATTAAGGTACCTTAGGTAGAAATTCAAGTTTTGCTTACAATAATGCTAAATTAGTGGCCTATGGTGGCTTAATAGCTTGATTCATGGATGATTTGATGGTTTATTCGAAAGTTGAGTAAATTTTTGATTTTATTGGGAATTTTTCTGTTTTATATGATAAGTACTAGTTAGCCTTGGATTGATGGTTTAATATTGGGCCAATTGGAGCTCTTGTATGTGAATTGCGGTTAATTGCGGAAAATTTCAGCTTTATGTGGAAAAATTCCAGATTAGGGTTCTTATGTTGCCCTGTTCTGACCAGTTCTGTTCGTCCAGGATGGAGGCCGAATTGGCCTTAGCTCAAAACATGAAAGTTGTAGAGAATTAAGTGTAGATTATTCCTGTAAAATTTCAGCTCAATCGGAGCACGGTAGCCTGTGAAATGACTATTTTACCCCTGCTTCCCTGTTTCTGTCCGGAAATGATAATCAGCCTCTGTAATTGGCTCGTTTGACTGGGAAGATGAATGAATTAACTTTTGATGCCTTCTTAAGAATTGTAGCCTTGTATCTTAGCTTTCTAATGGCTTTGGAATCAACTGAATCGGAGTTGTGTAGCCTGAGTTATTGCTGGTTAAAGTCAGTGCTGATAACTAGACTGATCTTAAACTTTTGGATCTGTGTTTGGAAAATTCGACTTAGATAAACTATAAATTAGGTTAAGTGGCCTTCATAAAAGTTGTTCCCCTCTGTCTTAGCTTCGAAATGGTATAAGGTTCACCCCGATTCGATAACCATAGCTTCGGTTATGACTAAAATGCTACGAGATACCAAATCTGCCATTTAGCTTTTGTCTCCAAAATTGATATTTGCTTGCACTATTGCACTTGTGTTATACTGGGATGATTTTGGAGCCTATGGAAGGGCTATTGTGGTAACCTTATTTGTGTGTGTTTCTGGGGCTGATTGAGGAAAATAATGAAGCCATATATGGCTGGAAATTTGGTAAACACAAAGGGCACGCCGCCCAACTTTCTAGGCCGCTTGGTTCCTTCAAGTTTGAGTTGATTCTTAGTAGCTGAACGGCTTTTAGGTCATTCAAGCCCCTAGGTCCTCCTGTTACCTTTTCGTTCCGAAAAAACGCTTTTGCAACTTTGCCTTCATAGTTCATTTGGGTAGGCATACGACTCATAGTCGAGCCTCACTTGTGCGTTTCATTTACTAGAATTTGGGATGTGAAAACCTTAATTGCTACTTCGGTTATTTTAGGGTTTCTTGGCGATTAAAGTCATTTTGGGGGAAAAACTTTTGAAGTATCTGCACTTGAACTGGTGAGTGTACCATCCCCTTAAATTGGTGCTTATCTGATTCATCTGTACTTGCAACTTGCAACTTGATTATCTGTGACTTTTGTATGCTTCGTATGAAACATGAGTGTACTATGGCATGATTTAAGTGCTTAAGTGACTATATGTCTTTGAAACTGTAAAGTGCTCAACTGTGAACTGCGGGAACGAGGCGAGGGTGTACTTTACCGCTCTCGTCCTCTTACTGTGTAACTGTTTACCATTGTACTGCACTGTGTTTGACTGGAAACTGTGAAACTGCACTGCGATTGACTTGAATATTGGGCATGAGCCCCACCACTGTACTGTAATCACTGAGCTCAAAGCCCTAGTGGAAGTTACTCGAGTCGAGCCAGCAAGGGCTGGTAGACGAGGTAACGACCCTCGGGTCACTGTTTGTCGAGTGGAGTGTATCTCCTCGACCTTCCGGTATACTCGAGTATTACCACCCACTGTACTGCTGAGGTGTTCGGGCCCGGTGAGGGGTATGTTTGGTGGACGGAATCGGCGTTAAAGTGGTGCTCTACTGGACGGGTTACTTTATATGAAAGTTGACGGAGTGTCAACTACTATTTGATCAAGCTCCGATGAAGCAATGGGAACTTTGGCTCCTGAGAGCCACCTGTATCCTTTCTCTTGGAAATGATTATTTATTTCCCTATCTGGTGTGTATAACTGCATGATTGATACGTGAAATGCCATGATCCATGACTACTTGTTTTCTTGGTACCTCATTGAGCGCAAGCTCACCCCGTTCCCGTTATCTTTGTTTTTCTTACAGGGGACCAATTTCGAAATCATGATTTTGAAGAAAAGGGGCGAGCTATTGTATATGTATTTTGTTAAGCTCTTTTGCAACTGAAACCCTAATTGTATTTTGACCGATATGGATACCCTGGCTTGTATTTTAGTTACTTTGTTCAAGACTTTGATGTAACAATATGTATAAGTGTAATCATTTGAGATGTTGTGATTCTATGGTTTTGGATTCTTTCGCGCGTAGTCTAGGGTTTTGTAGGATTCGACTTCGTAGTCCTGGCGAGAGCTGGGCAGGCAGTCCGCCAAACCCTTTGGTTCGCCTTAGGGGGAGGTGGGGCTGTCACAGAATTGGACTTCTCTCAAAACATGAAAGTTGTAGGAAATAATGTTATTAAGCTGCATGTAAAATTTCAGCTCAATCGGAGTACGGTAGAATGTGAAATGACCGAAATACCCTTACTGCCACAAGCTGCAATTCGTAAACAGTTTTGTGAATTTACTAGTTTTGGCTGCGTTTTTCACCCTGATTCGTATCCAAGTAGCTTTTGGCCAAAACACAAAACTTGTAGCCCTATGTTTTATCTTTCCAACGCCTCTGAAAACACCTCAAACGGAATTGTGTAGCTTGAGTTATTACCGGTTAAAGTCAGTGCTGACAACAAGACTGATCATGAATTTTTGGATCTGTGATTTGCAAATTTGACCTAGATAAACTGTGAATTAGGTTAAGTGGCCTTCATCAAAGTTGTAACCCTTTGGCTTAGCTTCGAAACGGTATATAGTGTACCCCAATCCGATACGCATAGCTTCAGTTGTGACCGAAACACCAAGAGACGTCAAACCTGCTGTTTTGTTATTGTCCTTAAACTTGGTTTCCGGTCGCATTACTAGTATTGTTTTGTAATTGAATGACATTGAGCCTAGTTGAAGGGCTATTGTGTTAACATTGCTTATGTGTGACTTTGGGGCTGAGTTGAGGAAAATAATGAAGCCATAAATGGCTGGAAAATAGCTAAATACAAAGGGCATGCCGCCCAAATTTTCACTCGAGGGTTAGGAATGTGTACTTGCAACTTGAGTAAAGATTTGACGATGAATTGAACTTGATTTGTCTAAAGTATTCGAGTCTTCTTTTGTAGAGGTATATAAGTTGGAATTTTGCCGAAACTCATACCCTTGAAAAAATGAAAGTAGCGACCAATAGAAATACGTTTTTCTCGTCTTTTCGACTCAAATGGGAATTCCAAAGTTTTAATCGTTTCATTGCCAAAACCAAAAGTGCGAGCATGAGTTTTCTAGAGTTTGATACGTAACATGAACCCTATCTAAATGAGTTTCATTTACTTGATCTTTTTGAAACGAAACTCTTAAGTTTCGAACCCTAGTTGATTTCAAGCTTTTAAATGATATTGTATCGCAGATTTGGACTCCAACCAAGGAGTTACACTTGAACGTGATTTTCGACAAGCACTAAATCTTTGGTGAGTGCTTCCAAATACATGATTGAACTTGATATTTGATTTACCAATGTGATCAGATAAGATTTGCTTGGTTTGGTCGGGCAAGTGTGTACTTTATCGCACTTGACCTAACTCAACTAAATACTTGATATTTCATTCATGCTTATACAAGTGACTTGATTTGCATTGACCTGTACTTGTATTTGCACTTGTGCTTGACTTGTAAGTGCTGAGCGACAGTATGTACCACACTCGATACGAGTGGGAGGTACCTCTCATTCCCGTCTCCGTACTTTCTCTTGACTAAGTCGATTGGTCATCGACTATAGTGACTACTTGGGAACCCAAACCCCACTGGCTAGTTAATCGAATCGAGCCGGCAAGGGCTTGGTCGATTAGATAACGAACCATGGGTATCTAGTGTTGTCGAGTGGAGTGTTATCTCCTCGACTAATCGATATACTCGAGTATTACCACCAGTGTTTAGTTGGTGTTCGGGCCCGGTAAGGGGGTTGAATGGTGGACGGATTGGTGTGAAGCGAAGCACTACTGGATTGGTTACTTTACTTGAAAGTTGACGGAGTGTCAACTAATACTTGATCAAGCTTTGGTGAAACAACGGGAAATTGGCTCCTGAGAGCCATCTGTATCCTTATACTTTGATGGTTATTCGTAATGTTATTGTTTCTTTTAGAAAAAGAATTTTACACTCGTTCATTTTGAGATTTGTTACTTGAAGTATTATTGCTCACTTTTATGGACTGGTTATGCTCGCTACTTTGCTATTTTGATACGTGAACTTTTTAATAATGGTCAACTTGCTATTTGGAACTTCACTGGGCTTTTAGCTCATTCTACGCCATTTGTTTTCCTTACAGGGGGCACGAGCGAGGCGTGAGACTGGTACAGGCTAGCATAGTCTAGTTTTTGAAAATTTTACAATTGTACTTGCGCTAGTGCTCGATTAGGGTTGAATGTATCTGGAACCCATATCTTTTGATAGATTTGGACTGTATGGATGATTCAAATAGAAATGACTGTGTATGTACGTTCCAAACTTGGGAACTGTTATTTCTTGTACTCTCGAGGTTGCAATCTATTTTCTTGAAGTGAGTGAGTGAGTCCTGGCGAGAGCTGGGCAGGCGACCCGCCGAACCCTGGGATTCGCCTTAGGGGAAGGTGGGGCCGTCACAATAAGTTGACTAATCAATTACATCCAAAAATTCTAATCAAACGGGTAATCAAGTCGGCTTCTCCAAAATTCTTTCCAATCCAAGCTCCTGTTAAGGAAAACAAACTAATGGGGTGAGCTGACGCTCAGTGAGGCCAAGAAAATCATGCAAACACATAGTTCAAATAGCAATAACACTTGTATAAAAGATAAAGCGAGAAAGTTCATGTAATTCACAATAAATACTAAAACATAATCAATAAGGATACGGGAGCTCTCAGGAGCTAGATTCCACTTGCTTTGTCGAGGCTCGATCCGATGCCTCCACGTGATGACACTCCGTCAACCGAATAGGTATCAAGTCCGTAGAACTCCACTTACTTCACAATTCCGTCCACCGTTACACCCCCTTAATCGGGCCCGCACGTCGATTATTAAAGGGCAATACTACTCGAGTATGCCAAACAAGATCTCTCAAATAGATCATGCTTTAAAATCTATCCCATGGTTCACCAAGCTTCTCGACCAAGCCCATGCCGGCACGAGTCACAAGGTTAGCCTATGAGTTTGGGCGTCCCCAACGATTACACGTATAAGTTGATGAGATTCACTCCAATCGACATTTAGTCAAACACAGGTATAATTTTATAAGTCGATGGGATTCACTCCAATCGACATAGTCAACACAAGTATAATTTACAATTGCAACACTTCACGTAATTCACTTAGCAATTCACTTCACACAATTCAATTATAATTCACGTAAAAGAGAACAAGTGCGATAAAGTACACACTCGTCTCGACAATTCCAAAATACTCAATTAATAAGGAACAATTCAAGTATTTAGCAACAATTCATGCACTTGACACTCACCAAGTCAAAACAAGTGAGTAAGTGAGCAAATAAAGTCTTTAGTTGACCGCTCCGAGATTCTCTTCAAGATCCTCTTGAGCGTCTGAAGAATTAACGATCAACAATCACTCACATACATTCATGACCACTTATTAATAAGGGAAAATGTACACTTGGTTAAAAATTAAAACAATGCCTTAAAAGAGAACGTTAATCCTTCAAAATCGAGATTTAAAAGTGAGGATTTAAAGTTACAAGAGAAACTTGTATCCTCCATGAAATCGGGTTTAAAATGAACTATCAATATCGAAAGAAAGTGAAAAGTTCTTAAAAGTTCATTTCCTATGAAATCGGAAATTTTCAGCTTTGCGAGACAAAACTTGGAAATTAGATCTTGAGTTTGGTGTCCAAAAATGGAAAACTTTATACCGGTAGAAACTAGATCCAAAGTACTAAAACTTCCCAGAAGACATTGTTCCATGATTCCAACCAGAAAGCATTCAAATTTCAGTTCAAAGTTGCATTTTCAAGAAGACAGGACAAAACCAGTCTTGGTTTTTCAGCAATGTTTGGAAATTAGGAAAAATTCACAGGAAGTGAATCAGCGTCTGAAATTTATAACACAACAAGAGTTCCACATCAAGTTTCAAACACAACAAGCAGAACTAAATTCGGAGTTTTGACCAACAAGATATAACAGTTTGAAGTCGGCTGATTTTTGCAACCTGATCAGTGGATTTCCAGATTTGAAGAGCAATCTTTGGGGCATTATTTGGGTATCGAAATGATATTGAAATTATGCCAAATTTGGTACACTTAAACTTCCATAAATGGACTACCTCTCTATCAAAATTTAGGCAAAATCTCACACGGGAAAGCAGTTAACGAAACGACCAAAATTTGTGAAATTCTTCAAAGCTAATCTGCCAACCCTATCTTTCTTTCTTTTTCAAAAGTTTTGTCCAACGAAATCAGCCCCAATTCGCTCCATTTTTTAAACCAAGGTTCTAGAACATTTAATGAGCAATTTATGGGTAAATGACACTAAAATGTTTTAAATAAAACACCCCAAAAGCAGAATTGACCATTCGGTCAGCAGGGAAGGGAAAATTTTCCAGTTATCAGCTTTGACATAGTTTGGAAATCAACCATATCTAACTCTACACAAGTCCAAATTGTGAATAGTTTATGGTGTTAGAAAATAGATTCAAAATTCTACAATTCATCAGAAGACATCATTTTAAAAATCTTTTCACAAGTGAGACAAAATCGAGCCACAAGATGCAGATTCCCAGTTTCATTCGGACAAATAGGCAAAGCAGGACAGTCCACTTTACCAATTCACCACAGTTTGCTCAAAATGAACTAACAGGGGAATTTTATACCGTTTCAAATCTCTGAATGTCTAGTTTTGAATGCTGCAAACGGCACTCAATTTTGACTTTTGTACAACGAGTTATGTTCAGACAAAAAACCACTGGTTGGCTACCCTGCTAGCGAATTTCCATATTTTGAACTTTTCCAATGCTCATGTTTTAAGTAACCGTTTGAAATGATTTTCGAAAGACACATTCTACACGCATAATAAAACATATATCAATCAATTTAGCAGCTATATAATGATCAAAATTTCAAATTATAAGCAAGATAACAAGCAGCCAAGTTTCGGCCAGCACCCCCTTTGATTTTCTTCCAACTTCCACTCCACTAATCAAGCCAATATCACTTCACTCACCACAAAAACAACAATAATCAAGCAAAATACCTCAAGTCAGCTACTTAAAGGCCTTATCAAGACATCTAGCTTAGGATTTAAAGCAAGATAAATGTTTCCTTAAGTCCGCTAACCTATAAATCTCATTCGGGTTTCAAACCCATGAAAACTAACAATCACTCTTAGTAAAATTTGAAACGTTAAAGGAGATGAAGTGATTACCCTTTAAACCCTCGATGAAGATCAGATTTTTTCACCAAAAATCACAAAGCAACACCTCAATCTTTCACCTTTCTTCTAGTTGGAGCAAAAATCCAAGGAATTGTGAGTTAGATGGAATGAATCAAGCAAACTTGGAGCAAGAAGTTGAAGCCTTTCTCTTCCCTTTTCTTTTCCTTTGGTCGGCTGAAACAATGAGGGAGTGAGAGAGAGAAAAGTGTTGTGAAACTTGGGGAGAAAGAATGAAGAAAAGGCTAGCTATAGGTTTGTGTAAGAAAGTCAACTCTCTATAGTGCGAAATAGTGTCGTGTACTACCACTTTCTCTCTTGTTTGATACACTTATACACTAAACCTCCAAGGTAATTCCTCTAACATTGTTATTACTCATACTTACGAGTCTAGTATTAATTCCTCAAATCTTCAACTAATCGGACCGGCACGACTTACGAGAAACTATCGACACGCGTGCGGTAAAAACTTAATTTTAACTCACTCACATCTAATCTCTCAATTAACATTTCTTAGTCTACTATTGATCATTCTTAATTCTCCAAAATTATTGCACTCTCGGATTGAATATTACCTCGAAAAATGTGTATTCGCTATTCCTTACTAAACCAGTCACAGAAAATTAATTTTGCTAACGGGACGTTCTAAAAATATAAGTGAGACATTGCTCCATGCAAACAGATTTAAAATGATTGAAATAAATTATTCGGAGAAAACGGGTGAATAAATAATTAAATAGATCAGTAAAATAGAATTAAAGTAAGTAAAATTCGGGTCCTCACAGGTCTAAATGTTTTTCTTTTCACACTAACACCTTACTTGAATCATAGCCCTAGAATGCGCTTGGATATTCCTCGATTGGTACTTTCAAATTTGTCTTTGAACTTTGTGTTTTGAGAGGCCAAACTTGGATAGACGTATGGCTCACAGTTGACTCTAAATTGTGCACTTCATTAACCTAAACTTTGAATGGTTGGACCATGACATTTTGTCTTGGTTATTTTGGGGTTTGACGGTGAAAACGAGTACAACTCGGGGACTAACGTTTAACGTTATTCTACTTTGAAACGGTGAGTGAAGCACTTGCATGGCTCATTATTTAAAGTGAACTACTTGTGACTGAAATTTATGATTTGTATGACTGTGACTTTGGTTTTGTTGATCTTGGTCCCTATCTTTTGATGTTTACAAAACAATTGGATAATACTAATATTTTTTCAATAAGAAATCCTTTCAGTTCTGAAGCAACTTGATTCAAAGAACAAGAGCAATTGAAAGAAGATAAAGGAAGATGAAAGCTGTCGGACGCTCACAAAGACAATACCGGACGTCCGATAAACAGTCCAGATCATATCGGACATAGAACATCTTCACCGGACATTCGAAATGTGACAGCCCCACCTTACCCTAAGGCGAACCAAAGGGTTCGGCGGACCGCCTGCCCAGCTCTCGCCAGGACTCGTTCACTCACATCAAAGAAAGTAAGATAAAGCCTCGAGAATAAGCGGAAACGAAACCCAATCTTGAACCATAAAATTACATTCACCTCAAGCTCAACCAAAAATACAGTCCCACATATATACATAAGCTTTTAAATTCTTAGTACATTCCAGCCCTAATCAAGCACTAGAACGAGATCAAAATCCAAAACAATACCAAAGGCTAAACTATACTATACAGGTCTCTCGCCCTTGCTCGCAACCCCTGTTAAGGAAAACAAAAGACGTGGAATGAGCTAGAAGCCCAGCGAGGTTCTATATACATAACCAAACAATTAAACAAGGCATTTAACACGTAATAGCATGAAATCTCGAAAACATTTACAATATAAAGCAATTGTAACACATTCATTAAAAGGATACGGGCTCACGAGGAGCCATTCGTTCATTCATTCGTTCAACATTTTCCTTGTTTCTCCGATCATTAAAAACATGTTTGTAAGTGAAAACTCCTTCATTTTCATGTCATTCGTTCATTCATTTCATTCCCCAAACTCCGCCAACTTCATGGTCATACTCGAGTATACCAAACATTCACATTCACCCAGGGTTACTAATCGCCCGACCGAGTCCGCTTCTGGCTCGAGTCGACCAATAACCAAGGACAAGGGCCCAGTTCAGCCCGAAGGCTTACATTCATGCACAAGTAACATTTAATCATTCAATCATTGAAAGTTCACGTTCATTTAGGTCGAGTGCGATAAAGTACACACTCGCCTAGCAAAAATCATTTTGGAACCATAACATACCTCAATCACGTAATAAAGCAACAATCCAAATAGTCACAATAGTTCACATAGTCATTAGAAACAAAGCGTATATAGAACACTCACCTAATTAAGCAAAATTACGTCCAAAGTATCCCTCCGGATATCAACTTTGGTCACCAAGAAACCCTAATAACAATTATGAGAAAATATTATGGTTCTATCATCAAAATATGTGGGTGAGTCAACGAAATCCGAATAAAACTAATACAAAGTAAAAGTATGATTTTAGAAGTGGAAAGAGTACATTTTGATCAAAGGAAATGAGTAACTAAAGGTTTTCTCAAACCAAACATAGAATTAACCTCAAAAGAGTTTTAGAAAATTTCATCGGAAAATTCGGAACAGTGCCACGTCAGAATCTGGCCAGAACTTGGCCGGATAGGCGGCCGGATAGTGAACAGTAGAATTTTTCCTCATTTTTTCGTAAAACGTGTTTTGGGCTCAAAACTAACACATTTGCAAAGAAATAATGTGCAACAATTGTCTTGGTGAAAACCATATGCAAAAGGTAGACAAAATACCTTAAATTCACACTTTAAAACCTTGCGCGTTAAAATTAGGTTTTGTGGCCGAGAAACCCTAGGCCACTCTTGTTTGTTTTGGAAAACAATTGAGTAAACATTTGAAGTTCAAACTAACCTTTGCAACTACGCATCATGGTTAAACGGAAATGTACAAGTGCAAGTGAAACAGCTCATATAACTCTACTAAAGTGGCACTAAGCTATTCTAAGCAAAGTAAGCAAAATAAGTCTAATGCATCACAAAACTACATTCCAATCTCATATCCATTCACTCAAGTCCAAGAAAATAAACGGACAGCATTTCCCCTTGTTTTCCTTACTTTCCACAACACAACCCAACCACCAACTCATATCATTCAACCACAATTTCAAATACCAACTATAAGCTATCGAACACCCTTAAAATGTAACCCATTAAAGCTTTACAACCATCCAAAACCAGGCCCAAAATATTCCATCATAACTCAGCACACACAACTCCAATTCAGTTGATTCCAAAGCCATATGAAAGCTAAGATACAAGGCTACAATTATTAAGAAGGCATCAAAAGCTAATTCCGTAATCTTCCCAGCCAAAAGAGCCAAATACAGGGGCTGATTATCATTTCCGGACAGAAACAGGGCAGCAGGGGTAAAATAGTCATTTCACAGGCTACCGTGCTCCGATTGAGCTGAAATTTTACAGGCATAATCTACACTTAATTCTCTACAACTTTCATGTTTTGAGCTAAGGCCAATTCGGCCTCCATCATGGACGAACAGAACTGATCAGATTAGGGCAGAAAATTCACAATAAATCAGAAATTTAACCAACTCTCCATTAATCCACAAAATCATCCCTTAATCATGTTAGCAAGCCACCATAGGCCACTAATTATCATCTATTGGAACCAAAGAAGGGTGTTCTTAGCAACCTTACCTTCAAACCTCAAAGAAAGTTGGTAGCTTAGACTTCCTCCTCCCAAAACAACTCCACCAAGGCCTTCAATTTCCCTTAGCTAGTACTTGTATGGTGTAGTTTTCAATTTGGTTGGTTAAAACTCAAGATTTGGCCAAGATTAGAAGCTAGAAATGGAAGAGGTTTTCCTTGTTTTTCTCTCCATGAAATTCGGCCAAGGCAAGGGAAATGAGAGGAAAATTGGTCAAAAATTTGGTTTGAAGAAAGTTAATCCTCTTGGTCAAAGTCCAACCTCCAATCCAAACATGACATGTGGCCTCTTGAAGTTTCTAAGCTTATCTCCTTCCTTCCAATGATTCAAGTAGCTAACTAACCTCCAATTATCTTCTAACACAATGTAGAATAATATCACTTAGTATTTCATCACCTAATCGGCAAAATTATATCGCACTAACGGGCCCCACATCGAACAATTGCACTTCAAGTTATGTACACTAACTTGTACTAGGAAAATGATTTAAAAAATTGTACTTACTTGTAAAATGTACAAAACATTTAATATTTTCAAAGGACAGTATAAATATAGGCACAGAAAAAATAATACTTGAAAATGTGAAAATTTTCGGGTTCTCACACGAAAGAGTTGAAACAATCTTTCAAACTCTCTGCCTGCTTTCGGAAGCACGAAAAACTGCATCACCGGACTTCCGAAAGAATTGAGATAATCCTTCAAGCTCTCTGTCTACTTTCGGACGCAAGCATCGGAGGTACCAGACGTCCGAAAGAATTGAAAAAGAGTTTTCAAACTCTTTGCCCACCTTCAGATGCAAGCATCGGAAGTACCGGACGTCCGATACTCCCAACGGCTAGTTGACTCTTCAATTATCTTCTATCCATTGGAAGCATTAATGAAGCGCTTTTTGATCTCATATAAATAGTGCATGGTCAAAAACTTAAAAAGTACTTTTGCACACTGAGAATACAAGAGATTTAGAGTAGTTTTAGTGAAAAAAACACTCTCCAAGGAACATTTGTACTCTTTGTGGTGTAAGATTTGTGTAAGCTTTTCATTTGTAAGAAAATACTTCAATAGTGTAGTTTTGTGAGGGTTATCCTGAGGGATTGTAAAACTTTCTAACTTGACCGAGCGTAGCTTGGGGTAAGGAGGAAGTGAGCCTTCCTTTGTACACAAAATTGGTCGTATTTCATCAACTTGAAGAAGCTTGTTTTGTGAATTGATCTTCAAGTTCAAGAGGAGGTTGGTAGTCAATTGGTTTGCAATTCTTCCCTTTTTACTTATCATCTTGTGAAATTTAATTGCTTATCTCTTCTACTCTCAAGTGACATTGCTCCTTATTGATTAATTTATTGTATGATCACTTAGAAAAGAGGGTAAATTTCATAGTGAACAAAAAATGCCCTTTAATTTGATTAATTTTTCAATCAACCTAATTTACCCCCCTCTTAGGTTGTTTTCGGGACTAACAGGTTTAATCTAGACTGGATGGGTGCGTACTTTATCACACTCGACTCCACTTGACTATTTGACTGGTCTACTGTTCATTTGAAATCTGTTATTTGTGCATGAATTTGATGTCATTTGAAGACCGATATTTGACGACCTTACTGTGAATTTGAGTTCAAATCTCATTGGTAGTTAATCGAATCGAACCAGCAAGGGTTTGGTCGAGGTAGATTGACGGGCCATGAGGAAAATTGTCACTAATTTACTAAGTACTGGATTCTTCTGATATTTGATATACTCGAGTATTACCACAACTGTTTCTATTTGGTGTTCGGATCCGGTAAGGGGTATGATTGGTGGACGGAAACTGGTGTAAAGCGAGGATTTATGGTCAATGCTTTTGCTTCTCTAAACGTTGATGGAGTGTCAATGGGTTTGGATCAAGTTAATGCGGCTGGAAATTTGGCTCCTGAGAGACATCTGTATCCTTTTACTTGAAGCACTTTGTGTTGATTGTAGTGTTTACTTATCTCCCTAATTGATGCTTATATTTGATAGATAAAAGTTCGAACTATATGATTTTCAATTGCGTGACCCTGTGGTACCTCATTGGACGAAAACTCACTCTGTCACTTTTGTTTTCCTTACAAGGCGCGAAGTCTTGGGATTGTGATTTTTGGGAAAGAGTTGAGCTAGTTATAGACTCTAGGCATTTTGTTTAAGCTCCTCTGTAATAGTAAGCTTTATATGTATTTGTATAAGATTGAATACTTTGGTTTATATTTTAAATTTAAAACATTGGTGACTCTATTGTATATAGTACTGGGTTGAAAATTTGAAGTTAATTGTTCATTTTAGTTCCTTTTGTGAATTTTTGGATTAGTTAGTTCTAGCGAGAGTTGGGCAAGCAGTCCGCTACCCCTTGGGATACGCTCTAAGGGAAGGTAGGACTGTCACAGTTGGTATCAGAGTTTAGGTTAGAAATGGCCTGAGCAAAAGAGAAATTTGATTTTCAGAAATTTTAGTGTGACATGTTAGGGTGTCATTTAGTATAAATAAGCTTGCCTAAGTTGTAAACTGTGTTTATCCTTGTAGGTTATGGAAGGACCCAGTGAAAATGGTAGCAGTGAGCCGCCTCGAAAACGCTTTCGGGTTATTGACTATCAGGAGAGACTAGGGAGACAGATCCGACGTTGGAGTCCCGCATGCCGGACTAGGAGGTGTAACCGTTGTAGGATTTATTCCTACCCCGATCATGTGGTCTTGGTAATACTAGATGAGAAGAGGAGACTTAGGCATGCCAATTCTAGGGACCAAATTGAGATGGAAATGATGAAAGGAATTATGGAAATGCAGAGGGATAGGATCCGGGAGTTGCAGGAGACCGTTGGTCAGGAGCAAGAATGCCTCACTAGGATGCTATACACCAACAGGTGCAAGTGGTAAATGAACGCCTCACTAGGGTGCTAAGAGAAGTAGGAGACCGAACCGAAGGCAATTTGCAGGAGTGTAGGGCTTTACTTAGAGAGATGGTGGATGCAAATTTGGCTGACATAGGCCATGGTAATGAAGTCCCTTGAAATGAAACATCTACTAGCTCTGTTGGGAACCAGATTAGAGCTCCTGTGAGCTATGGTTTGACCCTGTATGAGGGGTAGTTAGGAAAGGCCCTAGTTCGATATTTTCTGTACTTTTGAAATCGTTTTGTTCACTGTACTTTTGATATGATCCTGCTAGTTGTGTTAATGGGATTGTTATTGTTTGTACCCTATTTTTATTGTATGGTAGGTATCAAAAAGATTGTGTTTAGATATACTTGATTTTCTATCTTGTTTATATTCTTACGACTTGCTCATGCATCTAGGTATCTTTAAATTTTGCATTTGTATTTCGATTCTAGACTTGTTAAAAATCGATGGATGGTAGATGTAGTGGACGAGGCAGTGGGCGTGGACCCAGGCAATTCTTGAATCAAGAGGGTAATCGCAAACCAGCAACTGAACAGAATCGCGAACTAGAGGTCAATCCCAACGCACAAGTAGTCACAGCCATGCAACGTATGACAGATCTGTTAGCACAAATAATGGACTGTCAGGGCCAAAACTCTGTTAACCAACCTGAAAACCTTGGGAATCATATGTAAGGGGAAGATAGAGCTCTCGAACGATTCCAAAAATTCTCCCCACCAAAATTCCTAGGAGGACCTGACCTGATGTAGTCGAGAAATGGTTGGAGAAAATTATCGATATTTTTGCAGCATAGCATTATACTGAAGATATGTAGGTGATTTTCGTTGTTTTCCAGTTAGAGGGAGCAGCCTGTTCTTGGTGGAATATGATACGAATGAAATGGAAAAGAGAACAAACCCCGAGAAGTTGGGTAAATTTTATGAGGAAGTTTAATACGAAATACTTTCCGCATTTGATTCAGGAGAAAAAGGATGATGAATTTTTTAGATTTTTTCAGGGAACCCAAACCGTTGATGAGTATGAAATTCAATTCACCTGACTACCTAAATTTGCTCCTGAGCTAATAGTATCCGAGCAAACGCGAATAAGGCACATTGTTTAAGGGCTAAATGTCAAAATTCAGAAAGATTTAGCAGTAGTCCAAATCAATACGTTTAGTGACGCTGTGGAGAAAATCCAATGGATTGAAAGTGTGATGTTTCAAGTTAGAACTTTTCAACCAAAAAAATGAGGGGTACCTAGTAGTTGCCTTGGGCAACTAGATAAGAATGTACCTCCTAAGTTTGGAAGAGGGACAGATGGAATAAGACTTCCGGAGACACCAAAAGGAGCCCCGTCAAGAGGAGGCCAAGGCGAGAGAGGACAACAAAGAGGTGCCTCACAAGGAGGTTCGGCATCAGTTTCCCGTGTCTCCTGTGGATACTGTGGGAAGCCGAACCATACTGAGGAAAGTTGTTGGAGGAAGGAAAGGAAATGTTTGCGCTGTGAAAGTGCTGAGTATCAAATCGCCAACTATCTAGTCCTACCTTGAGAAGGGAGTAGGGCCCAGCAGTCAAATAAGATAAACCCTGGACAAACCAAGATGGAAGGAAATAGACCGAAAGTATTGGCTCGGGTGTATACAATAGAGCAACATCAGGTCTGTGATTCATCTGAAGTTATAGAATGTACGATCCCTGTGTTCCATCGTCTTACTAAGATTTTAATAGACTCTGGTGCTACCCATTCCTTTATCAACCCTAATTTTATGTATGAAATTGATGTGAAACCTATTAGATTACCATATGATTTGGAAGTTAGAATGCCTACAAGTGACCAACGTTTGATTACCAGTATGGTTTATAAGAACTGCGAAATTTGGTTGGAGAGCTAAAGCTATTGGGGGATCTGATAAATTTAGCCATTAAGGGGTACGATGTTATCTTAGGTATGGATTGGTTAACTCAATATGATACTCAGTTAGATTGTAAGAGGAAAATAGTGAAATTTCGTATACCGGGGGAGGTTACCTTAAGGCTAGATGTGAGGGGTCGATTAGCCTTATCTGTACTCGTTTCGGGTATTCCGGTTAGGAAATTGTTGAATAAAGCAGCGCATGGTTACCTAACTTTTCTAATAAACACTCCGACAGATAAGTTGAAGATAGAAGATATTCCAATAGTAAAGGAGTATTCGGATGTGTTCCCTGATGAGTTAGTAACTTTGCCTCTGTAAAGAGATATAGAATTTAAGATTGATCTATTACTTGGGATAGCGCCTATCTTTAAAACTCCATATCGGATGGCACCTACTGAACTTAAAGAATTGAAGTTACAGTTGCAAGATTTATTGGAATGAGGGTTTATTCGAGAAAACGGATCTCCATGGGGAGTTCCGATGCTTTCTGTTAAAAAGAAAACGGAAGTTTAAGGCTATGTATAGACTATCGGGGTCTAAATGATGTCACAATCAAGAAAAAATACCCTCTCCCACATATTGATGAATTATTTGACCAGTTGCAAGGAGTGGTGGTGTTTTCTAAGTTAGACCTCCGACAGGAATATTATCAATTATGAATTAGAAACGAGGATGTACCAAAAACTGCATTTAATTCTAGATATGGACAGTTTGAGCTTGCGGTAATGCCCTTTGGATTAACCAATGTCTTTGCAACATTTATGGATTTGATACATCGGATTTTCAAACCCTACTTGGATCGGTTTGTGGTCGTGTTTATTGATGATATTCTTGTTTACTCTAAAACTCGGGAGGAGCATGAGCAGCATTTGAGAATTGTTTTGCAGACTCTGAGAGAACACCAGTTATATGCTAAGTTTAGTAAGCATGAGTTTTGATAGGAGAAAATCTCTTTTCTAGAATAAGTGACTTTGAAAGATGGCATCGCTGTAGATCAGGCCAAAGTGGAAGCTGTCGTTGAATGGAAATTGCCAGAAAATCCAATTGAAATTCGTAGCTTCCTAGATCTGGTCGGATATTATCATCGGTTCATTAAAAACTTCTCAAAACTTGCTGGTCCTTTAACTGATCTGACAAAGAAGCATGACAACTTTGTTTGGGCTACTAGATGTGAAACTAGTTTTCGAGAATGTATTGAAAGGTTGACCATGGCACCAGTTTTGGTTCAACCTAATCGAAAGGACAGTTTCACTGTATATACTAATGTCTCGAAGGAAGGATTGGGGTGTGTATTAATGCAAAATGAAAATGTGATTGCTTTTGCCTCTAGGAAAGTGAAATCTCATGAGCAAAATTATCCGACCCATGACTTGGAACAATCAGCTGTTGTCTTTGCTCTGAAAAGTGGAGGCATTACTTATATGGAGTAACTTTTGAGATTTATACGGATCATAAGAATCTTAAGTATTTATTTTCTTAGAAGTAGCTAAACATGAGACAATGTCGATCGATGAAATTTTTGGAAGATTATGACTGTAAGATTAACTGTGACGCCCCCTGTGACAGCCCCACCTCTCCCTAGGACGTACCCTAGGGTATCAACGGACTGCCTGCCCAGCTCTCGCTAGGACTACTAAACGGTCACACACGCGAAAATAAGTGCAAAAGACCCTTAGATGGGGCGAATACATACATTTACAACATACATATCATTTACACAAGATCCACCATTTACATACACATGTTGCCAAAATTCACAATCCAAAAGGGGATATTCAAGTAAGATACATTTAGGGTTTCTACTGGCCGAGGAGCTAAACAAAAGTACAAAAGAATGCCTAACTAGCTCTACTCGCTTCACAAAATTATGATTCCCCAAAAACATACCCTGAAAGGAAAACAAAAGGAACGAGTGTGAGCTTTCGCCCAATGAGGTACTAAAAGTCATGCATTCAAAGCGCACGAATGTAGCCATGCTCAGTTACACTTACTATCACACATGAAAAGAACACCAACCAAATTCAGGGGTAAAAGGATACGGGTGGCTCTCGGGAGCCAATTTCCCCTTGCAACACTTGATCACATCCCGTTGACCCTCCGTCAACGCTCAACGGACAAGTACGACCGTAGATCACCACTTTACTTCCAATACCCTCCACCATACTTTCCCCTACTGGGCCCGAACACATCACAATAATCAGGGGGTAATACTCGAGTATACCACAAAGTCGAGGAGCAAACGCTCCACTCGACACACAGTGACCTCGTGGCTTGTTACCTAATCGACCGGCCCAGACCGGCTCGACTCGATGAACGGCCATTGAGGCTTGAGCTCAGTTATCACAGTAAGGTCGTAGGGTTCATGCCCCAACCGACATTAGGCCAAACACAAGACAAATTCACATATATCCAGTAATCAGTTATACACATAAGAGAACGAGAGCGATAAAGTACACTCTCGCCTTGAGCACAGAAGTCACAGTTATCCAACTCAAGGAATCAAGTACACAACCAATTAAACACAATTCATACATAGTACACTCACCACTTAAGCAAGCAAATCACAAGTTTTCGCCCAATGGGTGTCCGGAATCACCGGCTCGACCTACAAGGAACAAGAAACTACAATTGAGACTCGAACACGAGTCGAAGGCTTCTTACATGAACTATGAAAGCAAAATTCAAGTATAGCTCAAAAATGGAAAATACTTTGATTTTAAGGCCAAAGGTGTAAACAACCCCAAAACCTCGCACTTTTACTCAATCACGACCTAAATGCACGAAACCCTAATTTTCTCGATACTCGGACAGCATTTCCCCTAAATTTCAGCTTTTCCATCCTACAATCAAACATCAATTTCCATCCAATCGAATCACAATTGCTACAATTCAACCATAAACCAATCAATGACTTTCATTAGGGCCACAATACCCTTCATTCACAACCAATTGCAAGATTAATAACCAATTATAGAAAAGCCCCAATTCCAAAACCCTAAAACTGAAATTTTCATTCAAAGCTGAAATTTTCCGCAATTAACCGCAATTCACATACAAGGCTAACTAACATTTATCATTTAAAACAGAAAAATTCCCCAAAAATAAAAAATTTACTCAACTTTCAATTAAACCATCAAATCATCCATAAATCAAGCTATTAAGCCACCATAGGCCACCAATTTAGCATTATTAGAACCAAAAGTGAAGTTTCCAAGAAAAATACCTCAACTCTCAAGAAAGTTTTTAGCTTAAGTGTTCCACCACCAAAATAGCTCCACCAAGAGGTTCAAGCTTCCTTAGCAAGCGGTTTTTATGGAGGAATTTGAGATTTCAATGGTTGGATTTCAAGATTGAGCAAGAAATGGAAGACACAAGGTGAAGCTTTCTTTCTTCTTTTCTCTCTAAGAAGTTCGGCCAAAGGGGGGAAGAAAATGAGGTTAATTGGGTCAAAATTGGTTATTTGGTAAAGGTGATCAAAAGTTAGGCAAGTCTTGTCCAATCGGGTCGCGACACGTGTCACTTTTTTAAGTTTTAAACTTATCCTCTTACTCACTAGGGTTAATCCATCTAGGTAACCTCTAATCACCTACTAACACCTAGTAATTAAATCCCTTTACGCAAAACTTAACTTAATTGGCCGAATTTCTCTCACTTAACGCACTAGCGGTTCCCACGTCCACTATTCACTCCAAAAATCTCGTAAACTAACTTATACTAGAAAAATATTTTTAAAACCCTATTTACTCATAAAAATGTCTAGAAAATTTATAGAATAAAGAAAATGTGGAAAACGGGTGCAAATAAATAAATTAAAGCCTAGAAATAAAGAAATTTTACGGGTTCTCACACTCTCTCCCCCTTAAAGAATTTCGTCCCCGAAATTTCTCACCTGGGTTACCAAACAGCTCAGGATATTTCTTTTGTATTTCTTCCTCCACTTCCCAGGTTGCCTCTTCTATACCGTGGTTCCTCCATAAGACTTTCACCAAAGGGATATTTTTATTTCTCAGTTTCTTAACCTTTTGGTCGAGTAGTTGTACAGGTTTCTCCTCATAGGTTAGGGGTTCATCTACCTCAATCTTCTCCGGTCGTAAGATGTGGGTTGGATCAGGATGATACTTTTTGAGCATTGAAACATGAAAAACGTCGTGGATCCTGGCTAAACTTGGAGGTAACTCGAGACGGTACGCCACCTTTCCAACTCTTTGGAGGACTTTAAAGGGTCCTACAAATCTAGGTTGAAGTTTCTTCCCTCTACCCGCCGTGATACTTCGTAATGGCGTGACCTTAAGAAACACTCGGTCCCCAACTTCAAACTCCAAGTTTTTCCTGCGGTTGTCCGCGTAGCTCTTTTGTCGGCTTTGAGCAGTCTGGAGTCTTTGGCGTATTAGTTTAACCTTTTCTCATGCATCCTCCATCCATGGAATGATTGTTGGATCTAACACTTTCTTTTCTCCTACTTCATCCCAATAAACTGGTGAACGGCATTTCCGGCCATAAAGAGCTTCATATGGTGCTATTTGGATTGAAAAATAGTAACTATTGTTGTAGGCAAACTCTACTAACGTCATGTGTTGACCCCAATTTCCCCCGAAATCCAAGATATAGGTTCGTAACATGTCCTCAAGGGTTTGAATGGTTCGCTCAGATTGTCCATCGGTTTGGGGATGGTAAGTGGTACTTAGGTTGAGTTTGGTCCCCAAGGTCTCCTGAAATTTCTGCCAAAACCTAGACACGAAACGTGGATCCCTATCCGAGACTATACTCACAGGAATCCCTTGCAGTCTCACAATTTCACTCATATACAGTTGAGCCAACTTCTCCAGAGTGTATTTCATGTTTACAGGTAAGAAATGGGCCGATTTAGTTAGTCTATCAACGATCACCCATACAGCGTCATGTCCTTTTTGGGTCCTTGGCAATCCAGAAACAAAATCCATTGTGATGTTTTCCCACTTCCATTCAGGTATCTCCAGGGGTTGCAACAAACCAGAAGGCTTTTGGTGTTTCGCCTTTACTTGTTGGCAGACGAGGCAGGTTTGCACGTAATGGGCTATTTCCCTCTTCATTTTATTCCACCAATACAATTTCCGTAACTCCTGATACATCTTATTACTACCCGGATGGATCGTATATTTCGATCGATGGGCTTCCTCCAAAATTTCCCTTTTCAAGGTTTCTTCCTCCGGCACCACTATTCGATTCCGATATTTCAATATCCCTTCAGAACTTGAATTAAAATCAGGTAACTCCCCTTTCTCCACCTTGTCTCTCCATTTTTGGACCATCGGGTCCTCCTTTTGGGCCTCTTTGACTCGCTCCAGAATAGCAGAGGTTATTCGGATATTTCTTAAAATTACCCTTTGATGCTCTAATCTAGGGTTCCACTCACTCACTGCTTCTAACATCCCCCACTCTCTGACCATCAACCCAGTTATTTGAGCCTTTCGGCTTAAGGCATCAGCTACCACATTTGCCTTCCCCGGATGGTAGTTAATCGTACAGTCGTAATCTTCTAAGAATTCCATCCATCGTCTCTGCCTCATGTTTAAGTCTTTTTGGGAGAATAGGTACTTAAGGCTTTTGTGGTCAGAATAAACCTCAAAGGTTACCCCGTACAGGTAGTGTCTCCACTTTTTCAGGGCGAAGACAACTGCGGCTAACTCTAGGTCATGGGTCGGGTAATTTTGCTCATGAGGTTTCAGTTTTCTAGAGGCAAAGGAAATCACATTTTTATTCTGCATCAATACACACCCTAAGCCTTCCCCGGAAGCATCAGTATACACGGAAAAACTATCTTTTCCATTAGGTAGGGCTAGAATAGGGGCCACGGTTAACTTTCGTTTCAACTCCTGGAAACTACCCTCGCACTCGGCATCCCATAGAAAACGCCCATTCTTTTTCGTCAAATTGGTTAAAAGGCTAGCAAGTTTCGAAAAATCTTTGATAAACCGCCGATAATACCCAGCTAACCCTAGAAAACTACGAACCTCAGTGGGAGTATCGGGTCATTTCCACTCAGTTACCGCCTCTACTTTCGCCGGGTCTACGGTAATGCCCTCCTTCGAAATCACATGCCCTAAAAATGAAATTTTCTCCAGCCAAAATTCACACTTACTAAATTTGGCATACAACTGGTGATCTCTTAGGGTTTGTAAGACTAACCTCAAATGTTGCTCATGCTCCTCTCGGGATTTAGAATAGACCAAAATGTCATCAATGAAAACGACGACAAATCGGTCCAAGAAGGGTTTGAAAACTCTGTGCATCAAGTCCATAAAGGCAGCAGGGGCATTGGTCAAACCGAAGGGCATAACGGCAATTTCGAAATGCCCATACCGAGAATTGAAGGCAGTTTTGGATACATCCTCTTTCCTAATCAACAGCTGATAGTATCCCTGACGGAGGTCTAACTTTGAAAAGACTACTGCTCCCTGTAGCTGATCAAATAACTCATCAATATGGGGCAGTGGGTATTTGTTCTTAATGGTTACATTATTCAATCCCCGATAATCTATACACAACCTCAATGTCCCATCTTTTTTCTTTACAAATAGCACAGGGGCTCCCCATGGGGACCCACTTTCTCAGATAAACCCTCGCTCTAACAAATCCTGCAATTGTAATTTCAATTCCTTAAGCTCGGCAGGTGCCATTCGATAGGGGGTTTTAGAGATAGGTGATGTTCCAGGTACCAAATCAATCTTAAACTCTATCTCTCTTTCCGGAGGTAGGGTTACTAGTTCGTCTGGGAACACATCTGGGTATTCACTCACAATAGGTACATCCTCTACCCTTAACTTATCAACGGGAGTGTTTATAAGGAAAGCTAGAAACCCTAGCGCCCCCCTACTCAGCAGTTTTCTAGCCCTAATGCCCGAAATTAATGCAGATGAAGCAAGACTACCCCTCACATCTAGCCTCAAAGTAGCTTCCCCAGGTATACGAAATTCCACTATCTTCCTCTTACAATCAAGTTGGGCATCGTACTTAGCTAACCAGTCCATACCTAGTATGACATCGTACCCCTTAATAGCTAAGCTTACCAAGTTTCCCAGCAATTTTCTCTCTCCTACCCAAATCTCACAATTTATGTATATCGTGCTAGTAATCAACCGTTGGTTCCCCGTAGGAGTACTAACTTCCAAGTCATAGGGTAAACTAACAGGTTTATATCAATGCCGCACATAAAATCGGGGTTAACAAATGAATGGGTAGCACCGGGGTCGATCAAAATCCTAGCTAGACGATGGAAAACAGGGATGATACCTTCTACGACTCCAGATGGGTCAGGATTTGGTATTGTTCAAGGGAGTACACTCGAGCGGGCACTTTCGGTTTCGACCCTTCTACTTTAGATTGGCCGGAGCTGGCTCTCGAAAACTGTGGGGTCGCTCTCGGTTCACGGGGTAGTACAGGACAAGTGGCTATCTGATGCTCCATACTCCCACAGCGCAAGCATTTTCTCTCCTTCCTCCAACAGTTGTCCTCTGTATGGTTTGGTTTCCCGCAAAATCCACAAGGACCTCGGGAAACAGAAGCTGAACTCCCTTGCGAGGCATTCCTCTGCTGGCCTCGTCCGAACGAACCACCCCTCGACGAAGTCCCTCTCGACGTCCCCGTAAACCTCCCTCCACCGGACCCTCGTCCAAACTTAGGAGGGTTGCTCCGCTCACCCTGACTAGAACTACTCCCAGGAAATCCCCTTTTCCTCACCTGGAAGTTCCTAACTTGGAGCCTAGCGTTCTCTACCCTTAGTGCCTTTTCCACCGCTTCGCTAAAGGTAGTGATCTGGGCAACTTGGATTTGGACATGGTTGGTAGATTTGGACATGTTGGAAATTTACCTATTTTAAACTCATAATTCTAGTTTATTTAATTATTTATTTGGCCAAATGCCCCGAATATTATTTTCTAACCTTTTTAGACCCAATTACATGGAACTATGGCTTACATGTATTTTTAAAATGACTTGTTACGAAAATTAATTTTGGAAGGTTAGATAAGTAAGAATAGTGAGTACGCGATTGGAGTCAATAATCGAATCGAGAATACAATAATTTTGGAAAATTGGAGAATTGTATATTAGTCTTAAAATAGGTATTTTTATGTTTAAGTGTTCAATTATTAGTTAGTGGTACTATCGTTATAAGAATTTCTTAGAAGTTTCGCTTTATCGCGCACAAGTTGGAAATACGCGTTTTCGCGCGCGTGATTAATTGAGGGACTTTAGACCCTTATTTCTAAACTATTAAGAGTGAATAATAATACTATGAATGGAAGTGCATTAGAGGTTTAGTGCACAAGTGAAGCAAAGTCGAAAGGAATCGAGCACGAAACGCGCGCGTACACACACCATTCTTAGTTGACTTTTTGGAGCAATTCTTGTCCACAAACTTATAAGCTTCACAAGGAAGCTTCTTCATCAGCAACGCCACTTCCTTTCTTACTCAAGAACAGCCGGCCACCAAGGAAAGAAAAACCACCCAAAATTCTTCAAGTTTCTTGCTTCATTCCTTCACCAAATCACTTCAAACTTTCGCCCCACCTTGCAAATAACTTGAAGATTCACTTGAGCTAGGAGAAGGCTTCATGCTCACGGTTTTTCTTGGAGCTCAAAGGGCCAAAATTTCCGTTTTTGTCATCCGAAGAGGTAACAGACGATCCGTCGCTTGAATCTTTGTTATATACGTTAGATTGCACTTAGAAGCTTGTAACTTCATGTGGGTAGCTTGATTTGTTGTGGAAATTGTTGTGTGGGCTCTATGAATTCCCACTATGACTTGTTGGACTGATTTATGGATTTTTGATGTTGTTAATGTTGGTTTAGTGCTTAAATTAGTAGAAATAAGTGAGATTATGAAGGATAGTTCAAAGGAGGTGGAGGGAAGAAATTTTCCGATTCTTCCCTTGTGTTGTCCGTGGCCTTTAGGGTGAATTTTTGTGGATCTAATGGCTTAGTTATGATGTTTATATGTTGTATGATATGTGTAGAAAGTTTCATCAAAAATTTCCATGATTTGGTTGGCCAAATGTTGAATTTTCGTAAGACAGCAAATCTGGAAAATTTCCCGTCACTGCCCTGGCAGTATTTTTGTTTCGGCTATATCTTTTTTGCTCCAATGTCAAAATCGAGTGCCGTTTGCGGTACTGGAAACTAGACATTCCCAGCTTTCCAACGGTATAAAATTCATGTTCGGATTCCACCCGAATGATCCGTACCAACCTTGTAAAGTTGACTGTTCTGTTTCTCGTCTGCACTGAATGCCCTGTTTGAGCAGCGCCTTGATGCTCAAATATGAGCTAGTTGTGGACCTATTTTGAAAACGATTGCTTCTAAGAAATTGTATATTTATGAGTCTATTTTTCAACGCCACTGACCATGCTCAATTCTGAGTTGAATTGAATGCGTTGTGGTAAAAATTCGAAACTGACTCAGAGTTTGAAAACCCACATTTTGGACTGACTTGTGACCACTTTGATTTGGGACTTGATATTTCGAAATTTTGGTGTTATCCACCTAAAAAATGCATCTTGGATGTCTCTTAGACCTTGTCTTCAAAGATGAACCATGTTTGAGGAAATGTCATTGGCCAAATGTTTGGAAAAAGGGAAGAACAAAATGCAAGGCAGATTGCCTTGGAAATTTTAGAAAGTTTAGAGGCTTTTTTAACTAGCTTTCCGAATGAATTTTTCCATGAATTTTGACATAGGAATAGACCTCATATGTTAGTACAATACTGCCAAATTTGGTACCATTCCGAGTCCTTTTCGATGTCCAACTAAAGTGCCCAAATTTTAAGTTTCAAATCTGGAATTTGTCCAGTGAACTTCATTTTTGTACCAACTCTGAGCTGCTATATCTTG
Source organism: Coffea humblotiana (assembly GCA_023065735.1). Classification (NCBI taxonomy): domain Eukaryota; kingdom Viridiplantae; phylum Streptophyta; class Magnoliopsida; order Gentianales; family Rubiaceae; genus Coffea; species Coffea humblotiana. Next base: position 34,245,854 of record CM041213.1, on the reverse strand, counting down.
GTGCTCAAAACTCCGATTCTTGTTCCATTTATTGTGTTTTAAACCTTGTTTGCAACTCTAATTGATTTCCAAATTTCAGAGGCTAGATCGAATGCTGTGATTTTTGCCGAATTTTCAAAGTTGGCGAAAAACCAACCCCAAAACTGTCTTATAAGCTTAAAACAACAACTTATCACCAATTTTGAATGTCTTCCATTTGGAATCATGAGAAGGTGTCTTCTAGGAACTTTTAGTACCTTGGAAGAATTTTCCAACGGTACCAAGCTTTCCAATTTTGGACTTGTAATGGAGTGAGATACGATTTTTCAAAAGATTGCTCGACAAATCTGAAATTTCGATCTTAAAGGAAATCGAAGGTTTCGAACTCTCCATTTTCCTTCCATATCACTCGACCGTTTCACACTTGACTTTAAAGTTGCAAATCAGATTTCTCTTGTACTTTTAAAACCCCGCTTTCGAACCTCGACTTACGAGTAATTAAGACTCGTATTTGTGAAATTTTCTTAGATTGTACTAGTGTGCAATCTTTCCTGATATTTAGGGGTTCTAAGTGATATTGTGTAATAGTTGATGATTATTGCTCAAGCGGCTCAAGGGGACCTTCAAGAGGAACTCAAAGTGGACGCCTAAACACTTGTTTGAGGCACTTACTCTCTTGTATTGACTAGGTGAGTGTTCCATATAGGAGTACGTGATTTGAATAGTCTATGATATATTCAATCCATGGTCATTATGTGTTATGTGTTTCCGCACTCGTTCTCATTTAAGTAATATGTTACTTGAATTACTCGATATGAAATACTTGAAATGCATATTTACATGAAACGTTTCAATGATTGACTATGCTATGGTTGCATAAGTCGATTGGAATGAATCTTCTCGACTCTTAAGTGGTAAAAATAGATGACCAATAGGCGGCCTACTAAGATGGATAATGTCTATCAATTAACCGTGACTACTTACCGTTAACCGTGATTATTTACCGTTAACCGTTAACCGTGATTATTTACCGTTTACCGATCTATTTGATTACTTACTGCCCACCGATTTACTTGACTACTTGATTAGTTGATTACCATGAATTCCGTATTCATATGAAATTATGGCATATCCCTTACGTGTTTGGATGTTAAGTGTTACCTATAATTGCTCTTGTGAAATTGCCAATGTTTTAAGGCGAGTGTGTACTTTATCTCACTCGACCTATTAAAATGACAAATTTTCTTACCGTTCACCGTATACCGTTTACCGTTTATCAATTTGTTTGATTACTTGTGCATGTTGTAAGCTCTAAGCTGAACTGTGCCATGCCCTTGGTTACTAACCTACTCGAGCCAGGACTGGGCTCGGTCGGGTAGGTTGGAACCCTGGGACACCGTTTCGGGTATACTCGAGTATTGATCACTGGAGGGATAAGGTTGTGGCCAGACAAGGCCGAGGGATCACTGGGGAGTTATAAGGTGAAGTTGACGCGAAATGGTCCACTGGAACACCGGTATCCTTCAGAAGTGTGTTGTATTTTGCATACTGATTAACTGTATTCATGCTTAATGCTGGCCAAGATGAACAGTCTGGAACCATACTTTGTATTATGTTTCAATATACTCGTTACCAATGGATAACGTATTCCGATGTTAATGTGCCAAATTATGCAACTGGAACGTATACAGTGTGGTACTGGTTTCAAATTACCTGATTTATAGAACTACGTAGAGTTGCCTTGGAACCTTCACTGGGCTGTTGTAGCTAATTCCACGTTTGTTTTCCTTAACCAGGGTTTCGGAGACCAAGAGTGTCGGTGAGATTAGTACTAGATTGTTCTCTTTTTTGAAAACTTTGAGTTGTATTATAACAGATGGTAGTTAGTACATACTCCTTTTGGATTTGTATTAAGGCTTAAAGGTAACTTGATTGCTAAGCGTAAAATATTTTGGAGTACTTTAATTATATATATTGAAATATTTGAAGTATTCGAGATTTGAATTATGGATTGTAGTGAGTCCTGACGAGAGTTGGGCAGGCGTCCGCCGATACCCTTGGGTTCGCCCTTGGGAGAAGTGGGGGCGTCACAGTTATCGCGTGTTACGTATGTGACAGCCCCACCTCCCCCTAGGGCGTACCCTAAGGGTTAGTGAAACTGCCTGCCCAGCTCTCGCCAGGGACTACTAACGGTCACATACAGGCAGATATAAACATTTCGGAAAGTATAACAACACGTTAGGGTGACAATGAACACCGGAAAACGAAAACGAAAAAACGAAACGGAGATGAACAAGTAATGTCACGTCACGATCCGGCCGGAATCTGGCCGGATTGGAGGCAGTAGCTACCTCAAATTTTTTTCGCAAATTCACCCCGAATCCGGCCGGATACTTGGCCGGATTCTGATGAACAGTGTTCGGCCGGATTTTTCTTCTTTCCGCGTCTGACGTCTGAACTCGTCCGAACGCGTCCCAAACACGAATAACTTTAAATAGAATAACAAGTACATTTCCAAGAAAGTATATCATTTACACATGATAAAATATTTACACATAACCACTGTAGGTTTTACAATTCAAAACGAAATGTCCAAATACAGCACATTAGGGGTTTCTAATAGTCGAGGGAGCTATACAAAGGTACAAACAGAATGCCTAACTAGCTCAACTCGCTTCACAAAATCATGATTTCCAAAAGAATGCCCTGTAAGGAAAACAAAGGTAACGAGAGTGAGCTTTCGCCCAATGAGGTACTAACAATTATGCGACCAAAGTGCACAAAGGTAGCCATACTCAATTATACAACCACTATCACACATGGAAGAAACACCAAACCAAGTTCATAAGTAAAAGGATACAGGTGACTCTCAAGAGCCAAAGTCCCCATGGCAATTCTTGATCACATCCCGTTGACCCTCCGTCAACGTTCAACGACAGTACGACCGTAGATCACCACTTTACACCCAATACCTTCCACCACACATTCCCCTACCGGGCCCGAACACTCACAGTACTTAAGGGGTAATACTCGAGTTATACCACAGGGTTGAGGAGCTAATACTCCACTCGACACACAGTAATCTCATGGCTCGTTACCTAATCGACCGGCCTTGCCGGCTCGACTCGATAAACGACCCTTGAGGCTGAGCTCAGATCTCACAGTGAAGTCAGTAGGGCTCATGCCCCAAAACGGACATTTAGCCAGGCACAAGTCAAATTCACAAAATATTCAGTAATCAGTTACACCAAATAAGAGAACGAGAGCGATAAAGTACACTCTCGCCTCCAGGCACAGAAACCACAGTCATTCAATTCAAGGATTCAAGTACACGCCATTTAAACACAAATCATGCATAGTACACTCACCACTTCGAGCAAGCAAAATCACAAGTTTACGTCCGACGGATGTCCGGAATCACCGGCACGCCCTACACAATCAAGAGAATACAATTGAGACTCGAACACGAGTCAAATGTCTCTCAATTAAACTACTAAGGCAAAATCACATATAGATTGGAAATGGAAATACATGCAATTAAAGCTAAAAGTGCAAACAAGTCCCAAAATCTCTCATTTTTACCCAACTCATCTTAAACGCCCAAAACCCTAATTTGCTCAACACTTGGACAGCATTTCCCTAAAATTCCAACTTTTCCATCCTACAAGCAAGCATGTAACCTCATTCCAACCAACCACAACTTCACAAACCAAACATAGGCTAACCAATAGACTTCATTAGGGCTACAATACCCCTCATTCATAGCCAATCATAAGCTCAATAATCATTCATAAGAAAGCCCCAATTCCGAAACCCTAAAACTGAAATTTCCGTACAAAGCTGAAATTTTCCGTAATTAACCGCAATTCACATACAAGAGCTTCAATTCACCCAATATTAAACCATCAATCCAAGGCTAACTAGTACTTATCATATAAAACAGAAATATTCCCAAAAATCAGAAATTTACCCAACTTCCACTCAATCCATGAAATCATCCATTAAACAAGTTATATAGCCACATAGGTCACTAATTTACCATTTTTGCAAGCAAAGCTTGAGTTTAGGCAAGGTACCTTACACCACAAGAAAGATAGTAGCTTAGGAGCTTCACCACCAAAACAACTCCACCAACACCTTCAAGCTTCCTTAGCAAGTCAAGTTTATGGAGAAATTTGAGAGTTAAACGGTTGAATTGCAAGATTGGAGCAAGAAATGGAAGATCAAGGTTGAAGCTTTCTTTCTTTTCTCTCCTTGTGGAGTTCAGCCAAGATGAAGGAAATAAGGATGATTTTTGGTCAAATTTGCTATTTAGTAAAGGTGAAGAAAGTTAGGCAAGCTCCAACAAATCACATCGCGACACGTGGCATCTTTATGTGTTTTAAACTTATCCTCTTGCTCACCAAGGTTAATCCATCTATGTAACCTCTAATCACCTCCTAACACCTAGTAATTAAATCCCTTTACGCAAAACCCATCCTAATTGGCCGAATTTCTCTCACTTAACGCACTAGCGGGTCCCACGTCCACTATTCACTCCGAAAATCTCGTAAACTGACTTATACTAGAAAAATATTTTTAAAACCCTATTTACTCATAAAAATGTCTAGAAAAATTTATAGAATAAAGAAAATGTGGAAAACGGGTGCAAAGAAATAAATTAAAGCCCCGGAAATAAAGAAAATTTTCGGGTTCTCACAACGTAGGGTTTTTGTGCGTTTTGTCTTCGTAGTCCTGGCGAGAGTTGGGCAGCGGTCCTCCAAACCCTTTGGTTCACCTTAGGGGAAGGTGGGGCTGTCACATTTAGTAAAATAATTAGGAATTATAGGTAATTTCGTTTGTTTGATTATAGAAATGAGTTTTCTCTTTTGTGAAGTTTAGCATGTGATTTCGATAGGTCCCATCTTAAGCCATTAATATTAGTATTTCATTTTTAGACTCTTAAAACTTTTTAATTATTTTAATTAGGTCTTTGTTTGCTTTAATTTCTTGAACATGGATGGTTTATTTTATGTAAATACCTTAAATAATTCCATTTCATGTTTAATTTTTAATTTAGTGTTTATTTTCATTTCATGTGATTATTTGTTAATTAAAGTGATGCCTTGGCCTTTTCTTTGTTCTTGGAGGGTAAAATAAGTAATTTCGTTTCATTGGGGCACCAATTCAAGGGAGGTATACTCTATCCCTTATTTTGACTTTATTTGATCCTATGTGCCCTTATGTGCCTTTATATGCCTTTATGTGCTTAATTGTATGCCTTTTGAATGTTTTCATTTTATTTTATTTATTTATTATTTTCTTTATTTGTTTTAATTTGTATATTTATTTTTGTTCAATTTCGATTATTTAAGGGGCATTTAAATGCCAAGATGTAATAGTTAGGTATTCATTTTATTTATTCCTTCCCCCTTTAGATTGTAGTTAGGGCCCCAAATGTAATAGTTAGAGCTTTATTTGCTTTATTTGTCTTGTGTGTTTTTGCATGCTTATGTGTTACGTGTTACCGCGCTTTCTTAGAATCTTGCATCTAGATATCATGATTATGTGTTATGTGATTATGTGATATAATGTGTTTACAAGTTTTATTAAGTTTACATGAATAAATTAGTTATAATTAATGTATGACGTGATATCACACTAGTCCAACGCTAGTTGTGATCCATTTTCCGATACCACACTAGTCCAACGCTAGTTGTGGTTCCCTTGTCCGATTCCCCACTAGTCCAACGCTAGTGAGAAAGTAGAAATTGGGCTAATCCAACGCTAAACCCTTAGGAGCCATTCGAGCGTTAGATCATGATTATGTGACAAAATCACTTCATCTCATGCATATTTTTCACTTTCTAGGGTCTTTTATCATTTTTTGCATGTGCCCCTTTATACATATATCCCTCATCCCATAATTCTCCCTTATACATATAACCCTCATCCATAATTCTCCCCTTATACATATAACCCTCATCCCATATTTCCCCCCTTATACATATATTCCTCATCCCATATTTTTCCCCTTATACATATATCCCTTATCCCAAATTTTCCCATTTATTATCCCTATGTGTGATAATAACAATTAGACTTGCATCTCATTTAAGAATTAGAATTAGGTTAGTACATTTGTTTGATTAGATTAGGAAAACAACCCTTTAAGTATGGGATATGCACGAGTTTGGCTTTCTAGCCTTAGCACGCTCGTATTCCCTCTACGAAAGGGAAAATTGAGTCACGAACATTAGTTCCCCTTACCCGTTATGATGCATCCCTTTAGGACATGTATATTTGTACATTATTATTTTCTTTTTCTTTTCTTAGAGTCTCATATTTTTGCATTATTTGTTACCTCTTTAAAGAGTCCCTATTGGGCATCACAATTAATGTGATTGACACCTATTTAGCTTTGAAGAGATATTTTGACCTCCCGATACCCTCTTAGGTCTAGGGTTTGCATTCATATAGTACATCCAAATGTGATAAATCTTTAGGTTAAAAATAAGAATATTTTTGACTAAATCACGCAACTAGCCTTGGTTAGGTCGAAAGGGTGTCTCGGATTTTTATCCTTGCTTTCCCTTTTTTCAAATGTGACTCCCGAACCTTTTTCTTTGATTTACGTAGACTTGGAATCGTTTAAAAAGAGTTTTTTCTACTTTTTTTATTCAAAATATTTTAGCTGACTTGGTACACCTTAATTCAATTCCAAGTGGCGACTCCGATTTTTTTATTCAAAACCCTTTTTTAACTATAATCTGGGTCCAAATCGTCGCACTTTCAAACTCCATTTAGGTCCATTTTCTTTTTTAAATTAAACATCATTTTCCAAAACAAATTGAATTAAAATTCACTTTTTAAACCATTTATTTTTCTTATTTAAAAATGGGGCGCGACAGCTCACCCCGTAGATTTGTTTTTCTTAACAGGAACCGATATGGAGTGACACTCGAAGAAGCCATTTGGATGAACTTTTGATTAGGGATTTGAATGTATTTGAACTGGACAATTTGGAAGTTGTGTATTTTGAGAAAGTGAATGTATTTAGAATCTTGTGGTGTAAGATTGAACATTTTTGTATGGAAGTGACTTCTTTTCTTTACTCCGTATATTATTATTGGTGACTCTACCTTAAACTTGAACTGGAACTAGAATTGTCTCGAGTCCTGGCGAGAGTTAGGCAGGCGTCCCGCGGATACCTTGGGTTCGCACTTGGGAGAAGTGGGGGCGTCACACATCTAGACCATCCATTCTTCTTTTCAAGTCACCTTGTTCCTTTTTGAACAACTCACACAGTTTTGTTTTTCGTTCAAGCTCAAAAAGTAGAACATTCTCATCCTTTTTCAAGTAGTCATTTTCAGCTTTCAACATTTTGTTTTGTCGAAAAAGATTTGCATTGTCTTGAATCAAAAAACTAATTTTCTGTTTTAGTTCCTTGTTTCTAGCATATGATTCGTTCAAACTATTATGCAATCTCTCAATGAAAGACTCAACATCATCTTCAGATTCATCATCACTAACAGGTTGAGAGTTGCAAGTAGTTATCTCATCATCACCAATAGCCATGAAAGCCATTTGAGCAAATTCCTCTTCCTCTTCAATATCACCATCCGAGTTGCAATCATTCCATGTGATTTGAAAGTTGTTGAACTTTGGTTTTCGTTCAACTTTTCCTTATTTCTTCTTCTTCATTGGACACTCACTCATGTAGTGTCCAAGTTGGCCGCATTCAAAGCATTTGTCCGCTTGCTTTTTATTGGTCTCTTGTTTTCTTTTGTTTCTTACATTGTTGAACTGATTTGGAAATGTATTGTTAGATCCTCCTCTTTAGAATCTCCTTTTGTTGAGAATTCTTTTGAAACTTTTTGTAATGAGAGCAAGATCATTGTCATCAACTGTAAGGATCGAAGACAACCTAAGAGGGGATGAATTAGGTTGATTAGAAAACTAATCAAGTTATGGGTACTTTTTGGTTCGATATGAAATTTACCCTCTTTTCTAGATGATCACACAATGAATCAATCAATAAATGAACAAAATCACTGAGAGAAGTAGAAGATATAAGCAATTTAAAGATCACACGATAACAATAAGTAAATAAGAAGGGAAGAATTGCAAACCAATTGACTACCAAACTCCTCTTGAGCTTGTAGATCAATTCAAACAAGTTTTTTCAAGTTGATGAAATACAACCAATCTTGTGTACAAAGGAAGGTGATACGGTCCTCGATCAACACGTTTCGAGACACGTAGCACGTTTGCCCAAGGATCTAGCGAGGTTGTCCAACGCTTGGATTGCGGAGCCTAAAACCAAAACGGACGACACGATTTGATTAAAGGCGGTAGAACGACGACTCCAACCGAGGTGAATACTCAAGTGGATAGGTCGGTAGAACAATCATGGGCAAGCGCGAGATTGCTCAACAACCCTTGCCAAAGCAAGTAAAGGATTTGAATCTCTCATTGGAAAGAGAAACAAAACTAATTCTTTATTATCAAAATTGCGTACCCTTTGACCCGTACAAGGTGAGCCTTTATATAGGCTAAGGGACTAGGCAAGGGACTAATGAAACCCTAATAAAGCAAACTAAAGGGTCGGCCACTCCATGGACTAGATGGCCGCCCATGACCTAATTTAATAAGCTAATCCAACTTTAACAAGATGAAAACCTGGTACTAAGGCCTAGGGCCTAATCGACCACCCACTTGGAGGCCCACTTGATTCTTTCATGGGCTTGGATCATTGTGTAGATGGACTTGAGTATCCCCTTCCAAGCCTTCAATGTCTCTATGGACTTCTTGTTGGTCTTGCACACTTCGCACTAGGGCTTGGAAGTGACTCCTTGAAGCACTTGGCCCGTGCACGTGTGACCCGGGCCCAATGGTACTCGAATTGGGTCATTACTTGGACCTAAGGTCCGTGCACACATCAGTCCCCTCCACTTGAGAAGGATTTGTCCTCAAATCTGGATCCTCCTCGTCAAGGAACGGACTCAAATCCGCGACATTGAAAGTCGTGCTAACATTGCACTCCCTCCAGGTAACCCCAATTTGTAAGCATTGTTGTTGACACAGTGGAGCACTCGGAAACGGGAAACAAATTGCAGCCACTCTTCATTTGACTCAATTAGTTTGGAGGATGATCTTTTATGTTTGCATCATTCCCTCCTCTTGAAAGCGATTTGGCCACAAATCGACGGTACGCTTAGCGGACAACCACGTTGGAAAGAAATGAAAAGGGTCACGAGCCAAGTTAAATGTCGTTTGGCCAGCCTCAAGGGGCTCTCAAACAAGGACATTCGCCAAGGTAGGGAAAGAACGTGTATAAGGCTTACGAAAATTCCCAGGTTGCAACCCAAACTCTCTAATTAGCCTTCGAGCATGGACTGGCATGAATGTTACCTACACAATAAATCACATAGTGAGTAGTCATAGGTAATAAAAATTATGCAATAGCTTTACCAGTCCATGTGCACAAGATAAGGATCTTCATAATGATGCCCCATGAAGCTAGAGAAATCCTGAATTTGGTTGTTCAAGGGGGTATGAGTCTTCCCTGGTTGTCGCTGATTTGGCACGACTTGCCTATCTGGAGGTGGAACATTGAACCAATCGGATTTGCACTTCCTTAGAAGCTCGAACCAGCGAGGTAAGACCAACATTCGGATCTGATTGACACATTTGTGGGCATCACCCGGCATAAGTGGCAACAGTGAAGTGAAACGACTTCCATACGAATGCATGAATTTGCACAAGTTGGAGTTGGTAAAGTAAAGCTTGTGGTGACCAGCTTTTGGACATGTGAGGAAGCACGAACGTGCACCACTTTTATCAGGAATAAGCAGAAATCGGGTTGCAATGTCTTTAATCATAGTTGGGAGATTTTGGACAGCGTTACAACCTACAAGCACAAATACCTTCAACTTGAAACAATTCAGAAATAGGGTAAAGAACTAATGGGACATTATTAGTTAGATGGTAAGAAGGTGTAGAACAAGATTTAAATGAGAAAAACTCCCTTTGACACTTCAATAATTCCTTCCACCAATTGATTCAACTCGAGATTCCAGTGCTAGTCCTTTACACTTCTCATCAACACCTACATAAGAGCAACAAGAGTTAGTGCTAGTAACATGCTCAAAATAAGGCAAAGGCGATGAATGAACCATAGGTAGAGAACAAGAAAGTAGAATCTGGAATTTTCCTTTAAGATGAGCTCGAATGAGTCCTCCAATGGCGCGGACAGGTTTGAATGGACATGTTCATGAATTGATACCAAAGAGATTTAGTTCCTAGAAGAACAAACTCCATGGAAACTCGCAAAGTGTCCAAGTGACTTGGGAATGGAAACATGCCCATAACCAACTCTACTTGAACTTTGTTTAATCTGCACAAAAGAAGAGGTACTAAACAAAACACATGTTAGCTTGTTAGCAAACAAAACGTCCACCCTTTCAACTTTTGTGAACATGGCCAACTCCTCCTCTTTACTCGTCAATAAGGCCAAATTATTCTTGCCTTGTCCCACTCCATTCTTCTCAGACCATTGTTCATTCATTGCACTTGAGTTTGGATTTTCATTGTCTAGCTCATGTTCATGGCTCGGCTGCAACTCATTCATATATGGCTCTTCAATCAACGAGGGACTAGGGTGAATTTTTCCTTTATTACCACCGGTTGACACATGATTAAGTTGCTCCAAGTGGGAATCCAGCACTTGGCTAAGTCTTTCCATCATAGAATCAATCAATGCTTTAGTCCGACTACGGAATTCATCCTTTGTTTCACGAAGCTTTGACTCAATTCGAGAATTCTCAAACTCCTCTCGATTGTCAAGACACTTGTTAGATGAATCTCGTTTGCTTGAGGTTGACCTCAATTTAGTTGCTCTGCGCAAACTTCTTTGCTCCTTCTCATACTCATCACAATCTCGTTTATACCTCTATACACGCGAAGGACGGTAACGTTCCATCTCCTCCCGGAGTGAACGAAACTCATGTTGTGAACTAGATTGCATGGAACTAGAGTACTTGGGAGTAGTCCGCTTGGAACCCCTCCTCTTGAAAGGTTCAGCCTCCAAGAATTCCTGATTGTATGAGCAAGATGCAATTCCATGGGGCATGATTATGTGACCTGCCAAAATGGTTAGCAAAGAAAAAGAGATTCCTCACAACACACAAGCTCACATGTATGTGCTCATCACTCGTGTACCACTCAAAAACTCAAATAAGCTTACCAAAATTCCTTACCTTGCTTGTTTGAGTAGTTGAGAAATGCCGCGCAAAATCCAAAAATTGTCACCAAACTATCCACAAAAGTAATCAAGAAGCAAGACACAATGCGGGTGCAAAAAGGAAACAAGAATGGACGTTTTTGGAAGGAAGTTAATGGCGGACAGACTTGGAAACTAATGCTAGTGTGAACGGAATCAAATGGAAACCCTAACTCCTAGAATGTAGGAATGTTTTCAAGTGGAAATAAAAGAGTTATCCAAGTTATCTACTTAGTTTCCTAATAGATTTTGGAAAACAAGTTGAGTTTTGGAAGCTTTTAGAAAACCTTTTCTTGAACACTTTAAGTAACTTCCAAGTTCCTTTCCAAGAAGAGTAAAAATCGGATTTGATTCCCCTTCCCAAGCCCCTCACCAAGTAGGTTAGGGACTCTTTAAATACCCAAGCAAGGCCGACTTCTTCACCCACTCAAATCAGATTCGGTTTTGGACAACTACCCAAGGTGATTCGGCCTTCTCCTAACAACAATGGAGAATCCACAAGGTGATGCACACAACCCTACTCAAGCTCCCAAGAAATTCACCCCAAAACCAAGGAAGCCCTTCACCACCGCAAGAGAGTACAAGAAGATGTTCACACGCAAGGTAAAACAAGTTCCCAAGAAACAAGAACTTCAAGAAGTGGTGGATCAAAACTTTTGATTGTTTTCTTTGTGTAATTTTCTGTTTTGAATTTGGTACAATATGTAACCAAACAGATTTGGCAATAAAAGAATCAAGGTTTCCCTTTTCTTGTTGGTCTCTCTTGCCTCTACCCGATTCCTCTTTCTTTTTTCTTTTTTTTTTCGTTTCTGTTTTTTTTTTTGACTCAACAAACGGCTCAAACACTTGGCCGCACGTACCAACAAGAATTCTGGTCAGCCTCCTTCTTTTTTTTTTCTCACAATCAACGTTCAAGAACTCCAAGATTTTCCAAGATAATTTATCAAGAACTTCAAGAACTTCAAGATAGCAAACAAGAAATTCAAGAAACCCTTAAATCTTGTAGGTTCTCTTCAAGATTCACAAATACCAACAAAGTTAACCAAGATCAGATTTGAAAATCAAGTAAACAACTTGGAAGACTCCAAAATAGCCTTGGAAAGATTTGCAACAAGAAACCCTAGCGCACAAGCAAACCCTAGCCGTCGCAATTTTTTTTTTATTTTTCTTGTTTTTAAACCCTAACAACCCAAACACAAGATCCAAGAACGAAATTTGGACAGAAAACACAAAAAGACAACACCCAAATAGATTTGTGTTCGGATGAACAGTACCCGATGAACAGTCCCCCCGATGAACAGTCCGATGGATAGTGACTGTGAACAGTACGATGAACAGTCCTTTTTGTTTTGGAGTAATGGAGCGGAAATACCAAAGACCCTAACGACACAACTACGAAAAACAAGGATATAACGAAAGATACCTCCACCTAAGCTCTGAAGCCAACTGATACGGTTCTCGATTAACACGTTTCGAGACACGTAGCACGTTTGCCCAAAGATCTAGCGAGGTTGTCCAACGCTTGGATTGCGGAGCCTAAAACCAAAACGGACGGCACGATTTGATTAAAGGCGGTAGAACTACGACTCCAACCGAGGTGAATACTCCAGTGGATAGGTCGGTAGAACAATCATGGGCAAGCGCGAGATTGCTCAATAACCCTTGCCAAAGCAAGTAAAGGATTTGAATCTCTCAATAGAAGAGAAAACAAAACTAATTGTTTATTATCAAAATTGCGTCCCCTTTGACCGTACAAGGTGAGCCTTTATATAGGCTAAGGGACTAGGTCAAGGGACTAATGAAACCCTAATAAAGCAAACTAAAGGGTCGGCCACTCCATGGACTAGATGGGCCGGCCCATGACCTAATTTAACAAGCTAATCCAACTTTAACAAGATGAAAACCTGGTACTAAGGCCTAGGGCCTAATCGACCAACCCACTTGGAGGCCCACTTGATTCTTCATGGGCTTGGATCATTGTGTAGATGACTTGAGTATCCCCTTCCAAGCCTTCAATGTCTCTATGGACTCCTTGTTGGTCTTGCACACTTCGCACTAGGGCTTGGAGTGACTCCTTGAAGCACTTGGCCCGTGCACGTGTGACTCGGCCCAATGGTACTCGAATTGGGTCATTACTTGGACTAAGGTCCATGCACACATCAGAAGGCTCACTTCCTTCTTGGCCCAATGTCTACTTGGTCAAACTAGGAAATTTTACTATCCCTCAGGACAACCCTCACAGAGTTACACTATTGAAGTATTCATTCACAAATGAAAAGCTTACAATGAACTTCACACCACCAAGACTACAAATCTTCCTTAAAGAGTGTTTTCTCACTAAAACTACTCTACATCTTTTGTATCTTCAGTGTGCAAAAGTTATTTGAAGTTTCTGACCATACTCTATTTATAGGAGACTAAGAAAGTGTTTCATTAATGCTTCCAACGGATAGAAAATAGCTGAAAGGTCAACTAGCCGTTGGGAGTATCGGACGTCTGGTACATCAGAAGCATGCGTCCTACAGCAGGCAATGTGTTTGAAAAATCTTCTTCAATTCTATCGAACGTCCGGTACTTGCATCCGAAAGCAGACAATGAGTTAGAAGGAATATCTCAATTCTATCGAACGTCCGATATTGTCTTTGTGAGCGTCCGACACCTTTCGTCGAGTTTGAAGGATCCTATCGGACGTCCGATGCTTGCGTCCAATCGAGGTCAGTGTGTGAGGACCCGTAAAATTTCCTTCTTTTATATCATTTAATTCTATTTCTTTTCATGCATTTTCTTTATTTTATTTTACTACCTTAATTTTCTAGACATTTTATAAGTGAATATAGTTTTCTAAAACATTTTTCTAGTATAAGTTAGTTCGTCTTAATTTTGAAGTGTATTAAGAACATGGGACCCGCTAGTGCGGTAAAATTTTGACGACTAGGTTAAGTTTCGTATTAAGAGATATTGTTTTACAAGGTGCTAGGAGATAATTAGATGTTAGCTAGATAGATTAACCATTGGAGGAAAGAAGATAAGCTTGAACCCTAAAGGCGCCACGTGTCGCGACCCAATTCGAAGTTGGACTTGACCAACCTTTCTTGCCTTTACTAAAACCTAATTTTGACCAAATTTTCTTCTCATTTTCTCTAGCTTTGGCCGAAAATTGTGAGGAGAAGAACAAGGGTGAGAGTTTCTCTTCCACTTCAATTTCTTGTCCAAATCTTGAGTTCCAACCATAGCTTTTACAAATCACTCCATAAAAGTGCTAGTCAAAGTAGTTTCTAAGGTGTTTGTGGAGTTAATTTGGGAGGAAGAAATCTAAGCTACTATTTTTCTTGAGGATCCAAGGTACTTTGTCAAGAAATTTCCCCTTTGTCCTTAATAATGGTAAATTAGTGGTTTTTAGTGGCTAAATATGCTATGTTGTGGAAGATTTTCTGGTTTGAGGTAGAGTTAGATGAATTTCAGATTTATTGGAGATTTTTCTGTCCTTATATGATAATTTTTGGTTGGCCATGGAATGCTAGCTTGATATGGGTAAAATGAAGTTTTTATATGCTAATTTTGGTTGTCTACGGAAAATTTCAGCTTGTGTTGGTAAATTTCAGATTTAGGGTTTTAATTTGGGGCTTTCTTGTGATTGGTCTTGGAGCTATTAATTGGCTCAAATTGAAGGGTATTGTGGCCCTAATTAGATGTGTTTTATCGCCTATGAATCGTATGTGCAATTGTGGTTGGTTTGAATTGAGATTGGTGTTGAGTTTTGAATGGAAAAGTAAAGGAAAAACAAGGGAAGTACTTGAGCAGTTTTGGGGAATTTGCTATATCTGGTTGTAGAAATATCGGAATTATGTTCCGTTTGTTGCGTTTTAAGCTAGATTCATAGAGCTATAAACCGTGAAAATTTTAGACTCTGTTTCCGTCTGTACGATTTATGGTGAGTTTTCAAAATTGACTGAAATTGCATACTCGTTCTGTCTTCTACTGGATAAAACAGAAATTTGAGACTAGAATTTGATTGACTTGTGATCTGAATCTTATAAATGTGTCTTCTGAGAAATTGTACCCCTTTGAGTCTATTTTCTGGTGGTATAAATGTTATCAATTTTGGACTTAAGAATTTTGAGATATGATTTTTCAAATGATGGTGCGCAAATCTGGAAAATCCTGTTTTCCTAGAATTATTCTTACCTTCATTTTGCACCTTAAGTTTGGAGTTAGTAGATCATTGTAGGTATGGTTTTGGTAGAAGTAAAGGGTTTTGGGGTCGTTCTTGCCTTAGGACCAACTATTACCTTTTTACTCAAAAGTTACATTTTATCTCCTTGCATTTGTAGTCCATTTGAATAGGCATTTGACTAGTAGTCGAGCCTTACTTGTGCACTCTGTTTACTGGATTTGTGAATGCGAAAACCCTAATTTTCTTGTCTTGGTTATTCTAGGATTTCTCGGTGATTAAAGCCATACTTTGGGTAAAGACTTTTGACGTATCTTTACTTGAATTGGTGAGTGTACCACTCCCTTAAATTGGTACTTATCTGATTTATCTGTACTTGCAATTTGCAACCTGATTATCTGTGACTTCTGTATACTTTGTATGAAACGAGGGTGTACTTTATCGCACTCGTTCTCTGGCCTGTGTGACTTGTTTCCTGTACACACTTCAATTGTTACCTGTATCTGATGTAATGTCGTTTGGACGCGTATCCAACGACCTTCCTGCACCTGTTAAATCTGAGTTCAACCTCATAGGTAGTTACTTGATTCGAGCCAGCAACGGCTTGGTCGAGGAAATTAACGATCCATGGGTGCTTGTTCCTAGGAAATCTTTGGGTATTGGAAACTCTGGATTTCCGGTATACTCGAGTATTACCATTCCTGTTCCTGTTTGGTGTTCGGGCCCGGTAAGGGGTATGTTTGGTGAACGGGATTTGGCGTTCTAAGAGGGGTCTACGGACATGTTTGTTTCATTAAACGTTGATGGAGGGTCAACAAGTTTGGATCAAGTACTGCAATAGGAATTTGGCTCCTGAGAGCCACCTGTATCCTTTCTGTGACAGCCCCACCTTCCCCTAAGGCGAACCAAAGGGTTTGGCGGACCGCCTGCCCAGCTCTCGCCAGGACTACGAAGTCGAATCACACAAACCCTAACTTACGTGCGATCGAACCCAAAGAAACCCCAACAATCGGAGTTTACCAAATCAAGAACACATAGGCATACATTCCTCAACAATTATACGGGGAAAACAAGAATAATTACTTATATACATACGTTGGAACTTTACAAGTCAAGGGAAATACTGGTTCGAAGTAAAATTAGGGTTTTGATTACAAAAGAGTGTAACAAAAGAACATTTACACTAGCTCAACCCTTTCTTCCAAATCACGGTTCAAAAGTGTTGTTCCCTGTAAGGAAAACAAAGATAACGGGAAGGGGGCGAGCTTACGCTCAATGAGGTACCAAAAGTACAAGTAGTCACGAATCATGGCATTTCACATATCAATCATGCAGTTGTACACACCAGATAGGGAAATGAATAAATATTTCAAATGGAAAGGATACAGGTGGCTCTCAGGAGCCAAAGTTCTCATTGCTTCATCGGAGCTTGATCAGATAGTAGTTGACACTCCGTCAACTTTCAAATAAAATAACCCGTCCAGTAGAGCACCACTTTAACGCCGATTCCGTCCACCAAACATACCCCTCACCGGACCCGAACACCTCAACCGAACAGAGGGTGGTAATACTCGAGTATACCAGAAATCCAGAGTCTCAATTACCCAAAGATTTCTCAGAAACAGACTACTGTGGTTCGTCATCTAATCGACCAGGCCTTTACCGGCTCGACTCGAATAACTAGCCACATGATTTGAGCTCAGAGGTAACAGAAAGGTCGTTGGATTTAATTCTCCAAACGACATCAACAAATACAGAAAACAGGTACAGAGAACAGATACAGATTTATACAGTATACAGGAACCAGAATAACCAGATGAGAGAAACGAGTGTGATAAAGTACACCCTCGTTTCATACGAAGCATACAAAAGTCACAGATAATCAAGTTGCAAGTTGCAAGTACAGATGAATCAGATAAGCACCAATTTAAGGGGATGGTACACTCACCAATTTAAGTGCAGCTACTTCAAAAGTTTTCCCCAAATGACTTTAATCGCCCAGAAACCCTAAAATAACCGAGGTAAATAATTGAGGTTTTCACATCCCAAATTCTAGTAAACAAAATGCACAAGTGAGGCTCGACTACAAGTCGTATGCCTATCCAAATGAACTATGAATGTAAGGTTGCAAAAGCGTGATTTCGGAACGAAAAGGTAATAGGGGGACCTAGGGGCTTGAATGACTTAAAAGCCGTTCATCTACTAAGAATCAACTCAAACTTGAAGGAACCAAACGGTCTAGAAAATTGGGCAGCATGCCCTTTGTGTTTACCAAATTTCCAGCCATTTATGACTTCATTATTTTCCTCAATCAGCCCCAGAAACACACACAAATAAGGTTACCACAATAGCCCTTCCATAGGCTCCAAAATCATCCCAGTATAACACAAGTGCAAAAGTATCATTGAAAATCAGTTTTGAAGACAAAACTAAACGGCAGATTTGGCATTTCGTAGCATTTTAGTCACAACCGGAGCTATGGTTATCGAATCGGGGTGAACCTTATACCATTTCAAAGCTAAGACAGAGGGGAACAACTTTTATGAAGGCCACTTAACCTAATTTATAGCTTATCTAAGTCGAATTTGCCAATCACAGATCCAAAAGTTTAAGATCAGTCTAGTTGTCAGCACTGACTTTAACCGGCAATAACTCAGGCTACACAACTCCGTTTGGGGTGTTTTCAGAGGATTTAGAAAGCTAAAACATAGGGTTACAAGTCTTGTGTTTTGGCCAAAAGCTAATTGGATACGAATCAGGGTGACAAACGCAGTCCAAACTGGTGAATTCACAAAACTGTTTACGAATTGCAGCTTGTAACTGTCAGGGTATTTCGGTCATTTCGCAAGTTTCGGTGCTCCGATTGACCTGAAAATTTACCAGTAGCTAGCTAACTCAAATACCTACAACTTTCATGTTTTATGCAAGGGCTAATTCGGTCTCCCTCAAGGTCGAACATACAGTGAAAAAATAGGGCAGATTACTACCATAGAAACCCTAAGCTGGAATTTTTTCCACATAAAGCTGAAATTTCCGCAATTAACCACAAGTAACGCATAATAGCTTCAATTCCATACCATATTAAGCCATCAATCCAAGCCAACAATAATTATCATATGAAAACAGAAAAATTCCCAAGAAAATAAGAAATTCACCTAACTTTACTTTAAACCACAAATTCATCCATAAACTAAGTTCCTTAACCGATATAAGCCACTACTTTGCAATTATTATGGACAAAATTGAAGTTCTAAGCAATATACCTCAATCACCAAGAAAGGTAGCAACTTAGGGCTTCTCTTTGCAAAATCACTCCACAAGCACTTTTGATCTTCCTTAATAAGCAATTCCTACGGAGGAAATCGAATTTTTATCGGTTGATTTGCAAGATTTGGACAAGAAATTGAAAGAAAAGTTGAAGGCTTCTTTCCTTTTTTTCCCTCAAAAATTTCAGCCAAGATGCTTGAAGAATGAAGATGATTTTGGTCAAATTTTACTTTTAGTAAAGTTGTAGGAAAGTTAGGAAAAACTTGGCCCAATAGAAATGCGACACGTGTCACCTTTTTTTGATCTTTTCCTTATCCTTTAGCTTACTAATGACTAAGCATCTAACCAACCTCTAATTATCTCTTAGCACTCAGTAATTTAATGCCTTACTGCACAACTTAACCTAATTGGTCGAATTTCTCTCACTTAACGCCCTAGCAGGTCCCACATCCGCTATTCGCTCCAAATCTCTCGTGAACTCACTTATATTAGAAAAATGGTTTAAAAACTATATTTACTTATAAAATATATGTAAAATGAATATAATAAAGAAAATAAAAAAAAATGTGTGCACGAAAATCGATAAAACCCTAAAATCCTAAAATCGGATTTTTGTCTTCCTCGAGTTCTCACACTTTCCATTTAAGATGTTTATTTATTTCTTATGTGCCATGTCTATTTGAGTAAAGGAAAGTAAATTTCCATGGTTCATGATTGCTTGTGTTTTAGGTATCTCATTGAGCGTAAGCTCACCCCCTTCCGTCACTTTTGTTTTCCTTACAGGGTCCAACATGTTGGAAATCATGATTTTGAAGAAAAGAGTAGAGCTAGTGATAGATATCCCTTTTGATTATGCTCCTCTGTATAAGAAAACCCTAATTGTATTTTGAGCAAGTATCTCCCTTTGACTTGTAAAGTTCCAACGTATGTATATAAGTAATTATTCATGTTTTCTTCGTGTATTTGTTGATGAATGTATGCCTTTGTGTTCTTGGTTTGGTAAGTTTCGATTGTTGGTTTTTCTTTGGATTCTATCGCGCGTAATCTAGAACTTTGTGTGATTTGACTTTGTAGTCCTGGCGAGAGTTGGGCAGGCAGTCCGCCAAACCCTTTGGTTCGCCTTAGGGGAAGGTAGGGCAGTCACACAGTGAGTTGGGGAAAATGTCTTATTTCCTTCGGACGTCCAGTAATGGAGTTCTTCATGCGTCCGAAGTTGCGCAATGATTATAGGACGTCCGATCCAGTTTTCACGAGCGTCCGACAGCTTTCAGCGCTCTTTGTCTCTTTCAATTGTGCTTAATCTTTGAGCCTGATTTGCTTCATTGCTGAAAAGATCTTTGAGAAGATATTAGTACTATCTATTTGTTTTGTAAACATCAAAAGACAGGGATCAAGATCAATATTCTCCCCCTTTTTAATGATGACAAAACAATGGATGGAATGAAGGAAAATGAGTAGAAACTCCCCCTTACTCATAGCATCCAAAACCATTAAGTACCATCATATAATATTATCAAATGAACTCCCCTTTACTCATAGCATCCCAAACCAGCATCCATTTTGTAATTTCTCCCCCTTTTTGTCATCATAAAAGTAGAGAGTAATTGCCATTAAAAAAATAGTAGTGGCAACCATCATCATCCAATAACAGAAAAATATCATCAAAAGATACCAAAAATTATTAATGAACATCAATGAGACAAACATTCATATCAACCAACATTCATTAGTCATTCAAAAACCATCAAAGGAAACTTAGTTCAGAACATCAGAAATATCAAAAACATTACAAAATACTTGTAGCGATCATACCTCTATATTTTTTCTCATCAATTTTCGTACTTTTTTGGGTTTGAACCACTTGGAACCCAAGAAAGAAATTCAACTCTCCCATCATACTCATGTCAAACTCATTTTCTATAATAGTGAAAAAATCTTTGCACAAACACTCATTAAAAGCACCAAAGATAATATCATCCACATATATTTGTACAAATAGAAGATCATTTGAATTTTGTTTACTGAAAAGAGTGGTATCCACAATGCCCCTTTTAAAAAAATTCTCAACCAAAAAACTATCCACTTTTGAAAACCATTCTCAATCAAGAGATTTGGGTTTTTGAGAGTTAATATCATTTCTAACTATTCATATGTATTTTATACCTTTTCTCATGTTCTTTTTCACATAACAATCACTTTTCATGTGACCTTTTTGACAACAAAAATTACACATAACCAAAGAGTTATTTGCATAAATAGGTTTAATAAATCTTACTTGTCTTCTCTTATAGACAACAAAATCATTTACACTAGAATTTAACTCCTTCTCATAAGTGCCAAAATGAGTCTTTGTTCCATTTCTTTGAAAGTAGTTTTGTTTTTTATGTTGGAGCAACTCATTTAAATTATTCATTCTTCTTTTCAAATCACCTTGCTCCTTTTTGAACATTTCACAAAGCCTTGTTTTTCTATCAAACCCATTTTGTAGATCAATCTCACCCTTTTTCAAGCAATCATTTTCAGTTTTCAGTTTTTTTTTTCTTGAAAAAGACGTGCATTATCTTGAAGAAGAAAACTAAATTTGTGTTTTAATTCCTTTGTTTCTAGCATAAGAATCTTTTAAACTATCATGCAATTTTTCAATGAAAGATTCAAGATCATCATCAGTTTCATCATCACTTTCAAATTGAGAGTTAGAAATTGTTACCTCATTATCTTCAATGGCCATAAAAGCCAGTTGAGCAGATTTTTCTTCCTCTTCAATTTCACCATCGGAGTTGCACTCATTCCATGTGAATTGAAAGTTGTTGAATCTTGGTTTTCTTGCTTCTTTCTTTTTCTTCATTGGACACTCACTCATGTAGTGTCCAAATTGGCAGCATTCATAACATTTGTCACCTTGTCTTTTGTTGGCCTCTTGCTTTCGTTTGTTTCTTGCATTGTTGAATATATTGGAATCTGAATTGCTAGGTCCTCCTTTTTTGAATCTTGTTTTATTGAGAATTCTCTTGAAACTTTTTGTGATGAGGGCAAGATCATTGTCATCAACATCCAAATCTTCTCCGTCCAAGGAAGCCGAGTCATCTTCATCTTGAGAGGCTTTTAACGCATTGCTCCTTTTTACCTTTACATCTTCTTCTTCCTGTACCTTGGTCTTAAACTTCAACTCATAAGATGTTAGAGAGTATATAAGAGATTCAATAGACATTGAATTTAAATCTTTTGCCTCTTCAATAGCAGTCACTTTACTTTCCCAATCATTAGACAAAACATTCAAGATTTTTCTGTTTTTCTCTCGTAAGATATATTCCTTTTCCAAAACCTCGAAATCCTTAATAAGATCATTGAGTTTATAATACATTTGATCAATATTTTCATGAGGTTTCATCTTAAACGACTCATATTTAGTAACTAAAATGGATTTCTTTTGTTCTCTAACATTTTCACTACCTTCATGAATTTCTTTCAATTTGTCCCAAATTTCTTTAGTTGACTTGCAACTCTTGACTCTAATAGATTCATTTGAGTCTAAAGCACTATATAACACATTCATGGCTTTTGCATTTAAGGTGAAAAGAGTTCTATTCTCAGCAGTCAGTTCATTTCTTGTTTTTGGTCTAAATCTATGAGTATTTTCATCCATAACAGAGGCATCAAATGGACATTCACTCATAATAAACCACAACTCAATATCAATTGATTGCAAAAAGATAATCATTCTTTCTTTCCAACTCACATAATTTGACCCATTAAACATAGAAGTCTAATCACAGATTGTCCTTCAAAAAACATGGCATTGTTGGTTGTCATCTTTACTCCTAAGCCGATTGAGCTTCATCTCTAGGACATCAAGCTCTGATACCAATTGTAAGGATCGAAAACAACCTAAGAGGGGGGGTGAATTAGGTTGATTAGAAAACTAATCAAGTTATGGGTACTTTTTGGTTCGATATGAAATTTACCCTCTTTTCTAGATGATCGCACAATGAATCAATCAATGAATGAACAAAATCACTGAGAGAAGTAGAAGATATAAGCAATTTAAAGATCACACGATAACAATAATTAAATAAGAAGGGAAGAATTGCAAACCAATTGACTACCAAACTCCTCTTGAGCTTGTAGATCAATTCAAACAAGTTTTTTCAAGTTGATGAAATACAACCAATCTTGTGTACAAAGGAAGGCTCACTTCCTTCTTGCCCCAATCTCTACTTGGTCAAACTAGGAAGTTTTACTATCCCTCAGGACAACCCTCACAGAGTTACACTATTGAAGTATTCATTCACAAATGAAAAGCTTACAATGAACTTCACACCACCAAGACTACAAATCTTCCTTGGAGAGTGTTTTCTCACTAAAACTACTCTATATCTTTTGTATTTTCAGTGTGCAAAAGTTATTTGAAGTTTCTGACCATACTCTATTTATAGGAGACTAAGAAAGTGCTTCATTAATGCTTCCAACGGATAGAAAATAGCTGAAAGGTCAACTAGCCGTTGGGAGTATCGGACGTCCGGTACATCCGAAGCATGCGTCCGACAGCAGGCAGTGAGTTTGAAAAATCTTCTTCAATTCTATCGGACGTCCGGTATTGTCTTTTTGAGCGTCCGACAGCTTTCGTCGAGTTTGAAGGATCATATCGGACGTCCGAAACTCACGTCTGATCGAGGTCAATGAGTTAGGGGAAATGTCTTATTTCCTTCGGACATCCGGCGATGGAGTTATTCATGCGTCCGAAGTTGCGCAATGATTATTGGACGTCCGATCCAGTTTTCACGAGCGTCCGACAGCTTTCAGCACTCTGTCTCTTTCAATTGTACTTAATCTTTGAACCTGATTTGCTTCATTGCTGAAAAGATCTTTGAGCAGATATTAGTACTATCCATTTTTTTTGTAAACATCAAAAGACAGGGATCAAGATCAACATCAACTTCTACATCTTCTCCATCCAAGGAAGCCGAATCATCTTCATCTTGAGAAGTTTTTAGAGCAATGCTCTTTCTCACTTTTGCATTTTCCTCCTCTTGTACCTTAGACTTAAGCTTCAGCTCATAAGAGGTTAGAGAATTAATGAGAGATTCAATAGACATAGTATTTAGATCTTTAGCCTCTTCAATGGCAGTCACCTTACTCTCCCAATCTTTGGTCAAGGCGTTCAAAATCTTTCTGTTTTTCTCACCTAAGGTGTATTCCTTTTCTAGCACCTTGAAGTCCTTAATGAGATCATTGAATCTACAATACATCTTATCAATGTTTTCATGAGATTCCATCTTAAATGATTCATACTTAGTAACTAGGATTGATTTCTTTTGTTCTCTTACATTCTCACTCCCTTCATGGATCTCTCTTAGTTTATCCCAAATTTCTTTTGCAGATTTACAACCTTTGACTCTAATAGGCTCATTTGAATCTAAAGCACTATACAACGCATTCATAGCCTTGGCATTCAAGGTGAGATGAGTTCTATCCTCAGCAGTCAACTCATTTCTGATTTTTGGTCTTGGTCTATGAGTGGCATCATCAATAGTAGAGGCATCAAATGGACATTCATTAACAATAAACCACAGTTCAATATCAATAGATTGCAAGAAGATAATCATTCTTTCCTTCCAACTCACATAACTGGATCCATTAAACATTGGGGGTCTAGTGACAGATTGTCCTTCAAAAAACATGGCATTGTTGGTTGTCATTTTTACTCCCAAACCGATTGAGCTTAATCTCTAGGAGACCAAACTCTGATACCAATTGTAAGGATCGAAGACAACCTAAGAGGGGGGGTGAATTAGGTTATTTAAAAACTAACCAAGTTATGAGACTCTTTTTGCTCAATGTGAAATTTACCCTCTTTTCTAGATGACCACACAATGGAACAAATAATGAGAAAGCACCAATGTTTGTAAGTAGAAGAGATGAACAATTTATATTGCAAGATGGTAAATGAAAGAGATAGAATAGCAAACCGAATTCCAAACTTCTCTTGAGTTTGAGTATCACTTTATAAAGTAAGCTTCTTCAAGTTGATCAATTACAACCAATTTTTGTGTACAAAGGAAGGATCACTTCCTCCTTGCCCCAAGCCACACTTAGTCAAGTTAGGAAGTTTTACTATCACTCAGATAACCCTCACAAAGCTACACTATTGAAGTAATTTTCTCACACAAGAAAAGCTTATACGAAATCTACACAACTAAGAGTACAAATCTTCTTTGAAGAGAATTTTCTCACTAAAAGTGTTCTAGATCTTTTGTAGTCTCAATGTGCAAAAGTGTTTTTAAGTGGTTGACTTTACTCTATTTATATGAGACCAAAAAGTTCCTCCATTAAAACTTCCAACGGATAGAAGGCAGTCGAAGAGTCAACTAGCCGTTGGTAGTGTCTGTGACGACCCCACCGTACCCAGAGGCGTACCAAAGGGCTTAGTGGATCGCCTGCCTAACTCGCGGCAGAACTCGATACTCTAAAACGAGAAATAGAGTTCACGCCAAAAGAAAATTCTATTTACACTATTACATCTTCAAAAGTTGCATAGACTATTACATTAAGCCATACACACCACTAGTACCAGAAAGTAAACCCTAGAGAAGCTACTAACTATAACCACAACAAATATATACATCTTACTGGATAACTTATAACAAGTACTAGAATAAACATCAATTATTCTCTAAACCAAAAGTCTATACACCTTCTCAAGCTTTCCCCGCGTCAGCCCCTGCTAAGGAAAACAAATGGAATGGGGTAAGCTATATGCTTAGTGAATAATCGGGGGTAAAAACGTCAAATCACATCCAAATAAACATGTAAACCAAGATTTTTCACATCAATAGACAGAAATGTAACATCACAATAGTAGGATACGGATGGCTTCAAAGCCAATTCAATTCCCCGAGCTTGTCCACCTGTTGACACTCCGTCAACCAAAAACTCATAGTCCGTAGACTCCACTTACTTCCCCGTTCACCTTATCAACCCCCGCTGGCCAGTCAACAGCAAACAGCAGCTCGAGCAAAACAAAATCACTTGGCTTTAAACAAAGCTTTAACAAAGAACGAAATCCCAAGGTTAGCATGGAACTAACTTCGACCAAGCCCTGACTGGCTCGAATAGTTCGTCTACCCTTGGAATCGGGTTGGAACCAAGCCCTGAGATATCCAATCTCTCATTAGATGATATCTCTCAATAAAGTACGCAACAAAGTACTCATCCCAACAGCACACAGCACAAGGGGTTCAACTCAAGTCATGTTCACCCCAACAGTACACAGCAAAAGGGTGATTCTCAATACAAAGCATGTATTCTCACATATTAAATCAACAACAAGGTTGGGTTTAGGTCGAGTGAGATAAAGTACACCCTCGCCTAAGTACCCATGTAACATATACAAGGCACTTTGACAGTTTATCACATAAACAACCCAATTACTCACTCAAACTAGATAGCACGCAAATCAAGGCACTTTATACGGGTCCACCGACTCTGTCCGGTTCGTCACTGCCTGTGACAGAAGATTATAGTCAACTATTAGTCAATTGACCATCACAAATGGCAATAAGGACTAAAACGGCAAAAACGGCCAAGAGATGCATGTGCGCGTGCGCGGAAATGAAAATGGTATGAAAACGGGTTGCACGGTTTTGACCATAACTAGAGCTATGGTTGTCGAATCAAAGTGTACTAGGTAACGTCTCGAAGCTAAGACAAAGGGTTACAACTGTCATGAAGACAACTTATCCCAGTTTTTAGTAGATCTAGGTCGAATTTGTAAATTACCGAACCAGAACTCCAAAGACTGGTTTATACCTCGAGTGAAAATTTGGGCGGCATGCCCCTTGTGTTTATCTACTTTCCAGCCATTTATGGCTTCATTATTTTCCTCAAATCAGCTCCAATGTCACACATAAGCAAGGGTACCACAATAGCCCTTCAACTGGGCTCAAAATAATCCAATTACAACACAAATCTTAACAAGGCAATCGGAAATCAAGTTTAAAGGCAAATAGCTAAATGGCAGATTTGACGTCTCTTGGCGTTTCAGTCACAACTAAAGCTACGCCTATCGGTTTGGAGTAAACTTTATACCATTTCGAAGCTAAGCCAAAGGGCTACAACTTTTATGAAGACAACACAACCCCGTTCATAGCGTATCTAGATCAAATTTACAAATTACAGAACCAGAATTTCACCATCAGGCTGGTTAACAGTACTGTGTTCAAATGACAATAAGTCAGGCTACGAAAGTCCGATTACGACGTTTTTAGATGCATTAGAAAGCTAAAACATAGTACTACAACTTTTGTGTTTTGGCCAAATGCTAGTTTCATACGGATCAAGGTGGAAAAATGAGGCCAGAATGATGAAATGTCAAAACTGTCCACAGAGCTCTACCTATGGCAGTCAAGGGTATTTCGGTCATTTCACATGTTACAGTGATCCAATTGAGCTGATATTTTACAGGAAGCTATAAAACACCATTTCCTACAACGTTTATGTTTTATCCTAAGCCTAATTCGGCCTCCATCATACACGAATAGAACTGGTCAGAACAGAGCAGATTCATCACTATCAATGCTGGGAATTTGAAGCTAAAGCTGGAAATTTCTTTAGGTAAGTCAAACTAGCATATAATTCCTGAATATTACACATGGCTAAGTTATCAAACCATGTCTAATCACAAAGTATCATATAAGAGCAGAGAATTCATCATAAAACTGAAATTTACCACAATCCTACTTCAACCCATGAAATTTCCTCACAAAGCTACCAAAACTACAACTTTTAAGCTACTAGTTTACACATATATGAAGTGGAGGGAAGTTTCTTACCAAAATACCTTGTAACCTCAATAAAGATGGTAGCTTAAAGCTTTCCTCTCCAAAATCACTCTACCAAAGCCTTTAAATCTCCTTAGTGAGCAAGTTTTATGGAGTAGTTTGCACAAACTTTGATTGGAACTCAAGATTCAAGCACAAGTTGAAGTTGGAGTTGAAGGTTTCTCTCTTGTTTTTCCCTCCCCTAAAATTTCGGCCAAGCTCAAGAAAAATGGAAGAAAATGGAGCCAAGAAGAAGATAAAAAGGAAAGACAAATGCTTAGTCAAAATTTCCTATGCATCCGACAAGTGGCACCACAAGAATAATTCTCATTTTTGCTTTCTTTTCTCTCTTTTTCTTGGTCCAATATTTCGGCTGCCTTGAGGATACTTTGGGGCTGATTTTAATCAATTAATAACAAGGAGAATAAGGTAATAAAGTAATGTTCAAATGGTGCACTCAATCGGTAACGAACGGTACACATCGGTTCAACCCATTTTTCCTTATTTCGCACGTACTAGGGTTTTAACTTATCATTTACTAACTTATTATTATTACTTCTAATCACACACATTTTCTTATCTAAAACTCACTCTTAATCACCAAATCTAGCACACACACCTCACCAAGTGGTCACACGGCCAAAATACGTAAAAACCCTAATTTACCCGAACTACGAATCTAAAAGAAAAACCCTTGATTCTATGGTTGATTGTAGCTACTGAGGGAGTGAATGAGTAGTAAAGCTATTCTAAAGGAATAAATGCCAAATAAAAAGGAATTTTAAGAAAAATAAAAGGGATTTTACAACTCCATAGATTAAAATTAGGGTTTCGAGTAAAATGTGAGAGATTTAACAAAAACCGGTTAGTCACAAGTAAAACTAGGATTTTGAGTACAAGTAGGGTTTCTAGGCTTTAAAATAAAACAATGTCTTAAAAAAAATAAAATAAAGAAACCATAATATCCTCGTTGAGACTAAATAAAAATATTATCCTAAAAGTCGGGGTATCACAGTGTCGGACGTTCGGTAGTCTTGTTTCTTGATTCCGACAGCAGGCAGAGAGCAAAAGAGATTTTCTTTAATTCTTTCGGACGTCCGGTACCTTCAAAGTTTGCGTCCGAAGCAGATGGTAAAGTTTGAGAAATCTTCTTCAATTCTTTCGGACGTCCGGTATCTCCAGTGCTCTGCGTCCAAAGTATTTCGCAATTTATCGGACGTCCGGTACTTTAACATTTTGCATCCGATCGAGGTCAGTGAGTTTAGAGGAAATGTTTTAATTCTTTCGAACGTCTGGTGATGAGGTTCTTCATGCGTCCGAAGTTGCTCAATGATTGTCGGACGTCCGATCCAGTCTTTACGAGCATCCGACAACTTCAGTAATCTTTGTCTTTTCTAAATGCACTTAATCATTGGACCTGATTTGCTCAATTGCTGAAAAAGATCTTTGAAGAGAGAATTAGTAACATCCATTTGTTTTGTAACCATCAAAAGCTAGGGACTCAGATTTACAATAAGTTGCAAGATAAGCGCTTTCTTCCTCAAAGACTCCATGTGAGGACTCGAAAAATTTCTTATTTTATATAATTTTATTTTATTTCTTCGAATACATTCTCTATACTTTACTTTATTATTTTAATTTTCTAGATATTTTTACAAGTGAATCATGTTTCAAATCATTTTCCATGTATAAGTTAGTGCATGTTAAGTTTTGTGAGAACCCTCACTAATTAATATAAATTCTCCTAAACTACTTGCATTGCCCTAAGACTAAACCAATTATGACATTTCCTTGCATTGCATTTCATTGCTTTTACATGAATTTTAACATTTCCTTGACTTGGCATTATTTTATTTCATCACATACACTATGACCAAATATCCTTTTGATTGTGGTTGGGATTTTATGTGATAGTTAAGGATGTTATTTTAGACATTGAAAACATTTGGAGGGTAGCAATCTTTTTTGACAAAGATTAGAGGGAGAATGGCCAAGATTGAGACAAGTGGCAAAACCCTAACCATTCATCTTATTTGACCAAAGAAATTAAAAGAATTTAAACCAATTTGGCCCCATTTTTCTCCTCTTGTGGCCGGCCATCTTAGCTTCCAAGGGAAGAGAGAAAAACTCCATTTTCTTGCTTTTTAACCCTAGCTTGATCTTGAGAAAAAATCAAAAGTGAAGGAACCTAGTTTAGTTGAGTGAACTACCTTCAAGTCTAGTGTGTGATTCAAGCTTGGAGCTTTGGTTTTGGTGGCTTCTTGGGTGATTCAAGCTTCACATAAGAGAGGTATATGATCATTAACTCTTAATTTTATTGTGTTATATCAAGTGTTTGAGGTTTTGATGGCAACTAGAAGTTGAGTTGAGGTTGTTTGTGGTGAAATTTCTTGAGTTAAGCAAGTGGAAGTAGGGTTGGTTGTTTAGCATGCCATGTGTTTGATTAATTGTTTAAGCTTTGTTTATGGTTTTCTTGATGTATTAACATGTTTTGGATCCTTTTAAAGTTAGGGATAACTCTTGGGATGTTGCTAAGTTAACTATAATGAAAGAATGGAGGTTGGTGTTGCATACGAACTTGTGGACTGTTTTGGTTTCTCTTTGCTGTCCCGCCATGGAATGGAGGTTTTTCCTTGATTTTGTGACTCATTTGCACCTTAATCAAGCCTAGGAAACTTGGCTAAACATTGGTTATGTGTGAGTTGAGATGAAAATGAAGCAAGTAAAGTGGTTGTTTTTGGACAAGTAGTAGGCTGTTTTGGTTCTTTTTGTTGGCTAGACTGTTTTGGTTCACTTAATCATTTTATGTGTTGCATTTTAAGCTTCAATGATGCTAGATAACTTGATCCCCTGTATATGAACTCTAGGAGATTGAATTGGATGATTTTGAGCCAAAATAAGTGAAGTTGGCAAGAAGAGATAGGGCAACTTTGTTAGGGTTTTGAGCTGATCAGAACAGAAAAATCAACCAACTTCCCTGAACTACTGGTATTGATAGGAGAGGAACTAGAGTCTGAATTTTATATCGTTGGAAAGCTCTTCGAGTCTACCTTCCAACGCCACTAACGGCACATGATTCGGACATTTCTACAGTGAGATATGGCCGTTTTCCCGAAACTGCACGGGCGCGACTGTTTTACCCGCGAAAACACTTTTGAACTTAAATGAGATTTTCCTTTTGCTCAACTTTCTTGCACTTGTCAAATTTATTTCTTATGACCTTTTCCTATATTTTGGTCGAACTTGCATGGTCAATTGAGTTGATTTAACCACTCACTTGGTCGCCTAATGAACTTATATTTGGGTTGGAAAATGAACCTAGATTGTTAACGATTTCCCTCATTGCCCTAGGGTTGGGAAACGGAGGTGAACGTAACCAAGGAACTTGACGATTGAACTCTACATTTCTTAACAGGTGAGTGTTCTAAGTGCATGAAAATATTTACGTGGAATGTCTCCTTACTTAATTAAAGTAATTGCTCTTGAATTGATGACCTTTGGGACGAAGATGTACTTTATCATACTCGACCCTTTGTAGTTCACTTCGTGATATTGATATGAAATGAATTGCTTTGCTTACACTGGACTTGTAGGTCACTCGGGTGGTTATCCCACCGACTTTCTTGTGTGCTTGGGGCATGTGTTACATGCTCACTGTTGTTAGAAATCGCTAGGTACTTGATTTATCGTCGCATAGGCAAGTGTGTACTTTATTGCACTTGACATAGCTCGACTAAACTTTGATATTTTGTTAAAACATGTACTGGCCGTTTTGTTATAACTGAAATGTGGCCAGAATCCGGCCAACATTTGACCAGATTTGTGGCCGGATTTGCTGCCAAAATATCTGATTTCTGCAGTTTTTCTCCAGTTTTCTTGTTTAATCAGGATTTCGCACCCACCCGATTTTCAACTGTTTGGGCTTGAAATACTTGAAATGGTTGAAACATGACATGTTGGGCTTATTTGTGACTTGAACCTGTTTAGGCGAGTGTGCTCTTATGTACTCTCAATTGACCTAATTTGACTAAACACTTGATATTTCATTCATGCATGAACAAGTAACTTGATGTACATATGACCTGTCTATTGACTTGAAATACTTTAGAATGTGAATTGCTGGACATTACTCGTGACTTGATACTGGCTAGGCGAGTGTGTCCTTATTCGCACTCGACCTCCATGAACTTGAATCAATTGATCCTGCGTGTAGACTTGTATATTTATGTGCATGATTGTAGACCGGCTACATTCCTCCTACAGCGGTTGAACTGCAGACCGGCTGCATTTCTCTTGTGGCGGTTGAATAGTAGACCGGCTACATTTCTCTTGTAGCGGTTGAATTGTAGACCAATTACATTTCTCTTGTAGTGGTTGAACTAGGCCTTGGACCTTATCCGAGACGTCGGGTAAGTGGATTCTAGGGTTACTCATGCGTATGCGTGAATGTAAGTCGGTAACGGCTGAACTGAGCTGTCGTTGGACCTCTTGCTTTAGACTAGCCTCAGAGCGGTCGGGTAAGTTGGAAACCTTGGGTAAAGGACAAGTTCCAAACCTGTTTATTCTGGACTGGAATTCATCATTTGAACACTGTTATTACTGAATACGGAGCGTTAGGTGACAACTAACGTCTCCAATCATTACTGCGTGAGCGTTGGATAATAGCCAATGACTCCATTCCTGATTACTGAATATTTGGGGCTATAAGCCATATCTTGAATTACTGTATATCTAGGACTATAAGTCCAACCCAGGGCTAGTTGGTCGAATCGAGCCGGCAAGGGCTTGGTCGAGGAAATCGACGAACCTTGGGTCCTTCTTTGATGATCGGACCCGGTAAGGGGTATGTTTGGTAGACGGAAATTGGTGTAAAGTGGAGATCTACGGACGTTATACCTTCGTGGTTGACAGAGAGTCAACGAACCTTGATCAAGCTACTTGGAACTTGCTCCTGAGAGTAACCTATATCCTTTGCCATGAATGTGTTCTTTACTGTACACTTTTGCATGATTTATTTGAGTTTGACTTGTTTCTTGATGTCTGGGTATGTTATCTTGTCGCTTATTTTACCTGCTTGGTCACTTGGAACCTTACTGGGCTTTTAACTCATTCCATGCCATTTGTTTTCCTTACAGGGATGAGAACATGAGAGGTTGAATTAAGGAAGACCTCGATTTCTTCTAAGTTTGTTAGTTGCTCGAGCGAGTACTTCATACATGTCTAGCTTGTTTGGTTGATTTTTGCAAGTTTGATTCCTTGGTTGTATTATAGATTGTGTGGACATTGGAGGTCCATGAGTATATATCTTGAAGGTTGTATTTAATATCGTTTTTATTTGGAGCTTATCATTTGTAAATTTCATGAATTGTGACTGAGTCCTGGCGAGAGTTGGGCAGGAGGTCCGCCAAACCCTTGGGTACGCCCTAGGGTGAGGTGGGGCTGTCACACTCCACCTAGGGCTCACCTCCAAGTTTAACTCAATGTTTATCAGAGCGGATTAGGGTTGATCTTTGGATTCTTCACAAATCAAGCAAGGAAATCAAGATGATTGTTGAAGGTTTTCTCCTCTCTCTCTCTCCCTCAATTTCGGCCAAGAGCAAGAAAAATGAGAGGTTTTTGGAGCTAATTTTGGAAGATAAACACAACACTTCTCTTGGTCAAAGTCTTGGTCAAGACTTCATGGATGCGCGACACTTGTCAAGGTAAGGTTAATACCTATTACTTTGTCTCTTAATTTGTCTCTAATGACTAATCTAACTTGTGTTCCTCCAATTCACTTTTAATACTTCTAATCAGACAATTTCTCTAGCACCACACTCGTTCTCGTCCACCAAATATAACGCGCACATCTCACTAGTTGGTCAAACTACCATAATACTCTATGAAACTTAACATGCATCAAAATTATAAAAGGGAAAAAAGAAAAATCTTGACTTAACCTTTAAAATCACCATGAAATTTAAGGCTAGAAAAGCAAAATAAAAGAAAATATAAATTACCTTTTTTGAAAAATAAGAGAAAATATAAAATAATTTTCGAATTCTCACAAAAAGACTCTGTAGTACAGAAGTGGACCGAAAAGGTGAAAAAAGGGGAATCATTTGATTTCAATTTGAATCCTGAGAGGATCTTGAGATATCGAAACCGAGTGGTTGTGTCGAAAGATGAAATATTGAAAAAAAATTGTGGAGGAAACTCATCGGTCTAAATATACGGTCCATCCGAGTAGTAATAAGATGTATCAGAATTTAAAAGGGTTATATTGGTGGGAAAACATGAAAAAGGAGATTGCTCAGTACGTTCAAACCTGCCTCACTTTTCAACAAGTCAAACCTGAACATCAAAAACCCTCAGGTTTATTACAACCCCTCGAGATACCTGAATGGAAGTGGGAGCACATTACGATGGACTTTGTCTCAGGTTTGCCACGGATGCAAAGAGGCCATGATACCGTTTGCGTAATCATTGATCGGTTAACCAAATCGACCCATTTCTTACTAATGAACATGAAGTATTCCATGGAAAAGTTGGTTCAACTGTACATGGATGAGATTGTAAGGGTACATGGAGTACCCGTAAGCATAGTCTCAGATAGGGATCCCCGATTTGTGTCTCCATTTTGGCAAAAGTTGCAAGTAACCTTAGGGACTAAACTGAATCTCAGTACAACATATCACCTGTAGACATATGGACAATCGGAAAGAATCATTCAAACCTCGAGCATATGTTAAGGACATGTATTATGGATTTTGGAGATAGCTGGGGCCAGCACATGAGTTGGTGGAGTTCGCTTATAATAATAGCTATCATTCGTCTATTCAAATGGCACCATACAAAGTTCTCTATGGAAGAAAGTGCCGATCACCAGTTTATTGAGATGAAGTAGGGGAAAGGAAGATTTTAGATCAAACGACAGTGCCATGGATGGAGGATGCACATGAAAAGGTCAAGTAAATACGTCAGAGATTCCAAACAGCCCAAAGTCGGAAAAAGAATTACGCGGATAATCGAAAGAAAGATTTGGAATTCGAAATTGGAGATCTCGTGTTTCTTAAGGTCACTCTGTTGTGAAGTGTCACGGTAGGTAAAGGAAAGAAGGTTCAACAAAGATTTAAGCTTAATCTTGGTCAAGGTCTTGGTCAAGATTAGCTTGGTGACCGACAAGTGGCACAAATCCAAGTGAAGTCTATCTAATTGTCTCTCTTAAGCACTCAAATATCTATTACTCCTCCAATCATCTCTTAATACCTTTTGTCACATAATTTTTTTTGCACAAAACTCCTTCTAATTCTCCAAATTTATTATATACTTCACTAATCGGTCACACTAGTATTATGCACTATGA
This sequence comes from Coffea humblotiana, assembly GCA_023065735.1. NCBI lineage: Eukaryota > Viridiplantae > Streptophyta > Magnoliopsida > Gentianales > Rubiaceae > Coffea > Coffea humblotiana. The sequence goes on along the minus strand of CM041213.1, from coordinate 34,211,013 downwards.
AACCTAACAGTACCAAAATTAATATGCATCAAGTGAGATAGTACAATAAGAGAAAATCATGATTCAACCATTGAAGCAATCAAGAATTTGAGGCAAGTAAGTGACAATAAAAGAAAATATGAAAAAAATTGTCAGATTATAAAACAACTTTGCAAACAAAACAACTAAATTTGAGCAAAGATACACAAAACCTTTGTCCTGAGGCAAAATATTAGACATTTTGTCCAAAATGAAAAAATGTGAGGATCCAAATTTTACTTACTTTAATTCTATTTTACTGGCCTATTTAATTATTTATTCACCCATTTTCTCCAAATAATTTATTTCAACCATTTTGAATCCGTTTGCATGGAACAACGTCCCGTTAGCAAAATTAATTTTCTGCGACTCGTTTAGTAAGGAATAGTGAATACACGTTTTTCGAGATAATATTCGATCCGAGAGTGCAATAATTTTGGAAAATTAAGAATGATCAATAGTAGACTAAGAAAAGTTAATTGAGAGATTAGATGTGAGTGAGTTAAAATTTAGCTTTTATTGCGTTCGCATCGAAAGTTTCTCGTAAGTCGCGTCGGTACGATTAATTGGAGATTTGAGTATGTAATACTAGACTCATAAGTATGAGTAATTACAGTGTTAGAGGAATTACCTTGGAGGATTAGTGCATAAGTGTATCAAACAAGAGAGGAAGTGGTAGTGCACGACACTATTTCGCACTATTGAGGGTTGACTTTTGTGCACACTTTATGGCTACCTTTTTCATTCTTTCCCTCCAAGAAATCAAACCACAAAACCCTCACTCTCGGCCGACAAAAGGAAAAGAAAAGGGAAGGGAAAGGCTTCAACTTCTTGCTCCAAGTTTGCTTGATTCACTCCATCCAACTCACAATCCCTTGGGTTTTTGCTCCAACTAGAAGAAAGGTGAAAACTTGAGGTGTTGCTTGGTGATTTTGGTGAAAAAATCTGGTCTTCATCTAAGGTTTAAAGGGTAATCACTTCATCTCCTTAACCTTTCAAATTTTACAAAGATTAATGGTTAGTTTTCATGGGCTTGAAACCCTAATGAAGTTTATAGGCTAGCAGACTTGAGGAAACATTTATCTTCCTTTAAATCCTAAACTAGATGTCTTGAAGAGGCCTTTAGGTAGTTGACTTGAGGCTATATTGCTTGATTATGGTTGTTTATGTGATTTATAGCTTGATTATGGTTTGATAGTGGAGAGGAAGTGGAAGAAACCGTGAGGAAGAGAGCTAGCCGAAATTCTGTTTTGTTGTCCTGCTTTAAATTCGAAATTTTGAGGATTATATAGCTGATAAATTGATTGATATATGTTGTATTATGTGTGTAGAATGTGTCGTTCGAAAATCATTTCAAATGGTTGCCTAAAACTTGAGTTTTGGAAAAGTTCGAAATCTGGAAATTCGCTAGCAAGGTGGCCAACCAGTGGTTCTTTGTCTAAACATAACTCTTTGTACAAAAGTCAAAATTGAGTGCCGCTTGTGGCATTTGAAACAAGACATTCAGAGATTTCCAACGGTATACAATTCCCCTGCTAGTTCATTTTGAGTAAACCGTAGCGAATCGGCAAAGTAGACTGTCCTGTTTTGCCTCTCTGTCCGAGAGAAACTGGGAAGCTGCATCTTGTGGCTCTATTTTGTCCCACTTGTGAAAAGATTTTTAAAACAATGTCTTCTGATGAATTGTAGAATTTTGAACCTAGTTTCTAATGCCATAAACCATTCTCAATTTGGACTTGTGTAGAGTCAGATTTGGTCTGATTTCCAAACTATGTCAAAGCTGATAACTGGAAAATTTTCCCTTCCCTGCTGACCGAATGGTCAATTCTGTTTTGGGGTGTTTTATTTCGAAAATTTTAGTTTCATTTACCCATTAATTGTTCATTAAATGTTCTGGAACCTTGGTTTCAAAAATGGGGTGAATTGGGGCTGATTTCGTTGGAAAAAACTTTTGAAAAAGAAAGAAAGATAGGGTTGGCAGATTAACTTTGAAGAATTTCACAAATTTTGGTCGTTTTGTTAACTGCCTTCTCGTGCAAGTTTTTGTCTAAATTTTGATACAGAGGTAGTCCTCATATGGAAGTTTAAGTGTACCAAATTTGGCATAATTTCAATATCATTTGGAGGCCCAAATAATGCCCCAAAAATTGCTCTTCAAATCTGGAAATCCACTGATCAGATTGTAAAAATCAGCCGACTTCAAACTGTTATATCTTGTTGCTCAAAACTCCGAATTTAGTTCTGCTTGTTTTGTTTGAAACTTGATGTGGAACTATTGTTGTGTTATAAATTTTAGAGGCTGATTCACTTTCTGAGAATTTTTCCGAATTTCCAAACCTTGCTGAAAAACCAAGACTGGTTTTGTCCTGTCTTCATGAAACTGTAACTTTGAGCTGAAATTTGAATGATTTCTAGTTGGAATCTTGGGAAAATGTTTTCTGGGAAGTTTTAGTACTTTTAATCTAGTTTCCAACGGTATAAATGTTTCCATTTTTGGATGTACCAAACTCAAGATCTAATTTTCCAAGTTTTGTCGCGCAAAGCTGATAATTTCCGATTTCGTAGGAAATGAGCTTTTAAGAACTTTTCACTTTCTTTCGATATTGATAGACTGTTTTAAACTTGATTTCATGGATAATACAAGTTTTTCCTTGTGACTTTAAATCCTCACTTTTGAATCTCGATTTTCGAGGGAATAAAGCTCTTCTAAGACATTGTCTTAAATTTTAAACGAGTGTACTTTCTTCCTTGAATGCTAAGTGGTTGTGAGTATATGTGAGTGATGGTTGATCACTATTTCTTTAGGCGCTCAAGAGGATTTTGAAGGGAATCTCGAAGCGGACAACTAAAGACTTTATTTACTCACTTGTTTTGAATTGGTGAGTGTCAAGTGCATGAATTGTTGCTAAATACTTGACTTGTTCTCTATTAATTGAGTATTTTGAATTTTTTGAGTCGAGTGTGTACTTTATCGCACTCGTTCTCTTTTACTTGACTAAATAATCGATTTGCTCATACGTGAAATTATACTTATATTGACTCAATGTTGATTAAAGTGAATCTCATCGACTTATAAAATTATACTTGTGTTGACTATGTCGATTGGAGTGAATCTCATCGACATATATTTGTAATCGTGGGGGACGCCCAAACTCATAGGCTAACCTTGTAACTCGAGTCGGCATGGGTTTGGTCGAGAAGCTTGGTGAACCATGGGATAGATCTTAAAGCTTGATTTATTTGAGAGATCTTGCTTGGCATACTCGAATAGTATTGCCCTTTTATAATCGACGTGCGGGCCGATTAAGGGGATGTAACGGTGGACGGAATTGTAAAGTAAGTGGAGTTCTACGGACTTAATACCTATCCGGTTGACGGAGTGTCATCACGTGGAGGTATTGGATCGAGCCTCGGCAAAGCAAGTGGAATCTAGCTCCTGAGAGCTCCCGTATCCTTATTGATTGTGTTTTTATTATTTATTATGAATTACATGAACTTTCTAGCTTTATCTCTTGTACAAGTGTTATTGTTACTTGAACTATGTGTTTGCATGCTTTTCTTGGCCTCACTGAGCGTTAACTCGCCCCATTAGTTTGTTTTCCTTAACAGGAGCTCGAAATGGAAAGATTTTGGAGAAGCCGACTTGATTACCCGTTTGATTAGAATTTTGGATGTAATTGATTAGTCGACTTTTGGTGGTTGTATTTTTTGGGAATGTTGATGACCTTTTGGTAACTTGTGATGTAAGATTTAAATGTTTATTTAAGGAAGCGACCTTCCTTTGTGTCTACTTTTATTATTGGTTGTTTATCCTTAAGTTTGAATTGGATTCGTACCGAGTCCTGGAGAGAGCTCGGCAGGCATTCCGCGGATACCCGTGAGTTCGCCCTAGGGAGAAATGGGGGCGTCACAAAAAATGTGAAAATTCGGGTCCTCACAATTGACATATTAACATCCTCTTCCATATTAAGAATAAAAAGTCAATAAGAATTATGAAATTCTTGACTTTTATAAGCACATTTTGAATCACACAAAGAGGATATTTAACTAACCTATCTGCTAATTGCAAAACAATGCTAGTTCTCTTGAGTTTACTTAAACTAAGTTTTTGAGCAACACATAGAGGAATTAATGAAACACTAGCACCTAAATCACATAATGCATTTGAAAAGCTAATGTTACCAATAGTGCAAGGAATTAAAAAACTGTCCGAATCTTTCAACTTTGGAGGGAGCTTATTTTGAATCAATGCACTACATTCCTTCGTCAATGCTATGAGTGTGTTTGGATAGAGTATTATTTGAAATATTATGTGGGACAATTATTATAGTACTTTTTGTGATGTGATGTATACGAGATAAAAAGGCAGTTCAAAATATAAAAAGGAGAATTAGGAAACGTGTTTATGATGCAAACGAAATGTTATGTGAAATAATTCAACAATCCAATCCAAACACACTCATTGTTACATGATCCTTTAAACGTCTCTTCTTTGACGTGATTTCTTTGAGAAACTTGGTGATTAGCTTTTATTTTACCTATTTTTAGTTGGATTTTAGGTTAATTTTTTGGTGTGTTTTAGGTTAAAATAGAAAATTTGAATTCCTTTATAAGTTAATTTTCATACAAATAGTGTTTCTTAACTAAAACATGCAAAAGTGTGGGTTAATATGCAAATTTGTGTTGTTTTGTAAGTTTTGGTACCATATGAAGAGATTCAAAGCAAAAGGAGTTTCACAACTTTGATAGACTTTGGTATTTTGATATTATTTTACAATGAAAGTATCAAATTGATGTGAGGATCCAAACATTATTTCTATTTTATTTTATTTCTTTGAATACATTTTTTTTACTTTACTTTATTGCCTTAATTTCCTAGATATTTTTATAAGTGAGTCAAGTTTTTAAATCATTTTTCTTCTATAAATTAGTGCATGTTAAGATCGTTGTGCATTATGAAAGTGGGACCCACTAGTGAGGTGCGTAGTAAATTTAGTGAACAAAAACGGATATTTTTTTATAAGAGGGTTATGTGTTTAGAAGTGTTAAGAGTGAATTGGAGAAAAACAATATGGATTAGTGGTGAGAGACAAAGGAAAGACAAAGGGATAAGTTTAAACCCTACAACGACACTTGGCGGCCATCCAAGCTAGCTTTGACCAAGACTAGTCTTGGCTTTATCTTGAAAAATTGAATCAAAATTCCTCACTTTCTTCCTCCACTTTGGTCGAACCTTTGAGAGAGAAAAGAGAGAAAGAAAACTCCATTTCCAACCTAGAATCTTGCTTGAATCCTTGAGATTTCATCCTAAACTTGCAATCCAAACCATAGAAAGTGATATTAAGGAAGGAAGAAGGACTTTGGTGGAAAGATTTGGGAGAAAGAAACTCTTGAGTTACATTTCTTCATAGGGTTTAAAGGTAATCATGTAGAGAAACCATCTATTCTCTTTTAACTTGCATTTGAGTAGATTTAAGACTTGATTTTGGTAGATTTCATGGAAAATTTCATAGTTTGTGTGGTGGTTTGAAAATACCAACTTTGACCAAGAAATTTCAGCTTTGATATGTTAATTTGAGTTTGGCTATGATCTATTAGCTTTGTCATGTGAATTTTCCAACTTTTATATGTTATTTTGGCTTCATTATAGAAATTTTCAACTGTAGTGGTGAATTTCAACTTAGGGTTAACATTTTCTAGCTTTGGTATGGTTGCGTTTGAGCTAGATAATTGTCTATTTTGAGTAGCTTCGTGGCCTTATACAAGTGTCCTTTATAGCCTATGACTTGTGGTCTTGATTGAGGACGGTTTGCCATGAAAATAAGTGTTGAGTTTGGAAGGGAAAGTTAAGGAAATAAGGGAAACTGCTGCTAAAATTTTGTTTCTTTCTTTCTTGTGATATGAGTGAATAAGAGTGACGATAGAGGTGTGATTTTTGGTCGGTTTGTTGGACTTAGGTTGCTTATGATTGCTTGAATCCACCTTGGTGGTGACGCCTAAGCTTAAATTTTGTCGAAAACCATGTGTAAAACAAGAGGAAGTAATGGTTTCTTCTAGCATGCTTTCTAGTTTCATTTGTCCAACTTTTAACTCGAGGTTGGTCGATTTTCTTCTAAAAGTTGTGCATATATCTTACATATATTTTGCTAAACTTCATGAGTTGTACATACCAAATTTATCTCTTTTGGTCTCTCACATCTTTTGGGTCTAAATGTTTTTCTTTTCACACTAACACCTTACTTGAATCATAGCCCTAAAATGCACTTGGATATTCCTCAATTGGCACTTTCAAATTTGTCTTTGAACTTTGTGTTTTGAGAGGCCAAACTTGGATAGACGTATGATTCATAGTTGAGTCTAAATTGTGCCCTTCATTAACCTAAATTTTGAATGGTTGGATCATGACATTTTGTCTTGGTTATTTTAGGGTTTGATGGTGAAAACGAGCACAACCGGGCGACGAAATTTTAACATTATTCTACTTTGAAACGGTAAGTGTACCACTTGCATGACTCGTTATTTAAAGTGAACTACTTGTGACTGAAATTTATGATTTGTATGACTGTGACTTTGGTTTAATTTGGACTGGACAGGTGTGTACTTTATCACACTCGATTCCACTTGACTATTTGACTGGTCTACTGTTCATTTGAAATCTATTATTTGTGCATGAATTTGATGTCGTTTGGAGCCCGATATCCGATGACCTTACTGTGAATTTGAGTTCAAACCTCATTGGTAGTTAATCAAATCGAGCCAGCAAGGGTTTGGTTGAGGTAGATTGACGGGCCATGAGGAAAATTGTCACTAATTTACTAAGTACTGGATTCTTCTGATATTTGATATAGTCGAGTATTACCACCACCGTTTCTGTTTGGTGTTCGGGTCCGGTAAAGGGTATGATTGGTGGACGGAAACTGGTGTAAAGAGGGGATTTACGGTCAATGCTTTTGCTTCTCTAAACGTTGATGGAGTGTCAACGGGTTTGGATCAAGTTAATGCAACTGGGAATTTGGCTCCTGAGAGCCATCTGTATCCTTTTACTTGAAACATTTTGTGTTGGTTGTGGTGTTTACTTATCTCCCTAATTGATGCTTATATTTGATAGATTAAAGTTTGAACTATGTGATTTTCGATTGCGTGACCCTATGGTACCTCATTGGGGGAAAACTCATTCTGTCGCCTTTGTTTTCCTTACAGGGGGCGAAGTCTTGGGATCGTGATTTTTGGGGAAGAATTGAGCTAGTTATAGACTCTAGGCATTTTGTTTAGCCTCCTCTGTAATAGTAAGCCTTATATGTATTTTTATAAGATTGAATACTTTGGTTTGTACTTTAAATTTGAATCGTTGGTGACTCTATTGTATATAGTACTAGGTTGACGATTTGAAATTAATTGTGCGTTTTAGTGCCTTCTGTGAATTTTTGGATTATTTAGTCCTAACGAGAGTTGGGCAGGCAATCTGCTAACCCTTGGGGTACGTGTGAGGACTCATATTTTTGTTCTTAATTTAGGCTATTTTAAAATTATTTGCATTGTTGTTACTTAATTTTATTATTTTAGCATGAATTTTACTTAAATTATACTTTTATCGTTTACGCGTCAAATTTTTGTAAAAGTCGCACCGACGCGACTAATTGGAGATTTGGAGAATTATTTTTAGACTAGTAAGAAAGAGTATAGTGGTGCAAGAGGAACTACCTTGAAGGATTAGTATTTAAGTGTACCAAACAAGAAGGAAATTGGTAGTGCATGGCACTATTACACCACTATTCAAAGTTGACTTTCTAACCAAACAAAAGGCTAGCTCTTCTTCTTACCTTTTCAACACAAATCAAAACTTCATCTTCCCTCATTCTCTCTCTCTAAGTGGCCGAACCTTGGGAGCTCAAGAGGAGGAAGAAAAGCTTCAACTTTTGCCTTTAATCTTGCTCAAAGATTCACACCCAACCCTCAAGACCTTTGGAAATTGATCAAGCTAGAGGAAAGTTGATAACTTGTGGTGGTTTCTTGGTGGATTGTTGGTGAATAACTTGCCTCCAACTAGGGTTCAAGAGGCTTGAAGAGGTAACAAGTTCACCTCTTTTGATCTTTAATTTTTACAAGAGTTAGTAATGGTTAGTGGTTATTTTGCATGGATATGAAACCCTAACAAAAAATCTAAGCTAGAGGACTTGAGGAAATCCTTGTTTTCTTGCTTTATATCTTAGGTAGTGGTCTTGAGGTGAACTTCTACGTAGAGGACTTGAGGATTCTTGCCTGTTTGGTTGTAATCTTGTGAATTATGGTTTGATATTTGGCTTGGTAGTGGAGAGAAAACTTGAAGAAGTCAAGGGGGGGAGCTGTCCGAATTTCTGCTATCTTGTTCCCTTGCTTTAATTTCGAATTTTGTTGCTCAAGTGGCTGTAAAAATGCTTGTTATATGTTGTATTGTGTGTGTAAAATTATCTCTCAAAAATTGTTTCAATTGGTTGGGTAAAACTTGAGTTTTGAGAAAAGAAAGAAATCTGGAAAATCTGCCCAGGTCAGCCGACCAGGGTCTGTTTGACTGCACATAAATCTTTGTACAAAAGTCAAAATCAAGTGTTGTTTGAGGAATTTGAAACTAGACACCAAGGGCTTTCTAACGGTATAAAATTCCCCTGCTACTTCATTTTGTGTGAGCCGTAGCGAACTAGTAAAGTGGACTGATCTGCTTCTCCTATTTACCCGAGAAAATTATGCAGCTGCATCTTGTGGCTCAATTTAGTCCCTCTTGTGAAAAACATTTGAACACGATTTCTTCTGATGATTTATAGAATTTTGAATCTATTTTTCAACGCCATAAACCATTCCCAATATGGACTTGTATAGCGTTAGTTATGGCCTGATTTCAAAACTGTGTCGAAGCTTTATGATTGAAAATCCGTGGAACAGGTTGCAAAAACCAGTTTTCTTAAAACTGTTGTATCTTGGTGTTGGAAAATCCGAATTGAGTTCTGTTTTTGCGTTTGAAACTTGACTTGAAGTTCTTTCTGTGTTATGAATTTTAGAGGCTAATTCAATTTTCATGAATTTTGCCGAATTTTCAAACTCTACTGAAAATCAAAACTGTTCCTGCCCTGTTTCAATAAAATAGCAAGTTTGAGCTGAGATTTGAATGATTTTTTATTGGAATTTGGGAAAAGTATCTTCTGGAAAGTTTTAGTACTTTGAATATAGTTTCCAACGGTATAAAGTTTCTAGTTTTTGGGCGTACCGAACTCAAGATATGATTTTTCACGTGTTGTCGCATAAAGCTGGAAATTTCTGGGTTACAACAAAATGAACCTTTTAAGAATTCCCAACTATCTTTTGATATTGATAGTCCATTTCAAACTTGATTTCATGGATGATACAAGTTCTCTTGTGACTTTAAACAGTCATTTTTGAATCTCGATTTTCGATGGATTAAAACTCTTTTGAGGCGTTGTCCTAAGTTCTAAGCAAACGAATTTTCTCCTTATATGCTAAGTGACATAGGGTATCCGTTAGTAATGGTTGGTTGATATTTCTTCAGGTGTTCAAGAGGATTTCGAAAGGAATTCCGGTGCGGACAACTAAAGGACTTAATTGCTTGCTTGCTTTTGGAAATTGGTGAGTGTCAAGTGCATGACTTGTTGCATAATACTTGAACTACTTCTTGTTGAATATGTGAATTGGACTCGTCGAGACGAGTGTGTACTTTATCGCACTCGTTCTCTCTTGCTTGACTTGATAATTGACTTGCTCGTACTCGATAATCATACTCGTGCTTGTGCGTGACTTGGTGTCGATTTGAGAGAAATCTCATCGACTTATACTTGTACTTGTGGGGACGCCCAAATCCCATTGGCTAACCTTGTAACTCAAGCCAGCATGGGCTTGGTCGAGAAGCTTGATGAACCGTGGGAAATTATAAAGCTTGATCTTTTGAGATCTTACTTGGCATACTCGAGTAGTATTGCCATTTCGTGCGTGTTTGGTTCCAGATCCGAGAGGGTGAAATGGTGGATGGAGAAAGTAAATGGGGTTCTACAAACTTGTGTATTTACTCGGTTGACGGAGTGTCACCACTTGGAAGTATTGGATCAAGCCCTTGGCAAAGCAATGGGGATTTAGCTCCTGAAAGCTCCCGTATCCTTATTGATTGTGTCGTGTTTTCCTTTGTGAGTTACATGAACATTATGGCTGCCCTTCTTGTATAATCTTTAATGCTAGTTGTACTTATTCGTTTGCCTGTTTTTCTTGGTCTCGCTGAGTGTTAGCTCATCCCCATAGTTTGTTTTCCTTAATAGGAACTCGGAGAGGAAAGATTTTGGAGAAACTGACTTGACTATATTTTGATCCGAATATGGATGTAAATCATTGAGTCAACTTTGGATGGTTGTATATTTTGGGAAATTTGATGTAACTTTGAAAAAAATTTATGATGTAGAATTGAATGATTATTGAAGGATGCGGCTTTTCTTTATATTAGTTTTCTTGTTGGTTGATTAGCTCTAATTTTATATTTGACTTGTATCGAGTCCTAACGAGAGTTAGGCAGGCAGCCCGTCGAAACCCTAGGGTTCGCCCTAAGGAGAAGTGGGGTCATCACAGTACGCCCTAAGGGAAGGTGGGGCTGTCACAATTGAGGTGATGCATGAGCCATTTTGAAACTAACATATAACTCTACAATTCATATGAAGACATCAAAACCTAGTTCATTGATCTCCTGGTCAAAGAGTCGAAATACAATGAAGAAATTTTCTAACAAAAGCTGAAATAGAGTTTCAACTAGTCAAGGGTATTTTAGTCATTTCTTAGCCTACAGAACTCCAAATAGGATGATTTCTGATGTATTGAAAATCTAACTCAAACAACTACAACTTTTATGTTTTGATCAAGAGTCAATTTGGCTTCCATCATCGAGAAAAAAGTAGTTGAATTTGGTCCAAAAATAGGGTAAAATTGAGATTGAAGTTGAAAGTGCAAAACAGAGAAGATCCATGAGGCAGATCCATGTGGTGTGGGTTGCAGATCCATCTTGTAGATCCTTGATTCATAGCAGCAGCTTGCATTCAATTCACACTGTAACATCCCGTATTTTCAAAAATGGCATTTTACGTGTTAATTCTGGTTTATTAGTTTTGGCAATGACATTTATGTGCAAATTGTGGTTTATGAATTTTGGCTTAAGATTTTAAAATTTGTCCAACACCCTAGTTTTTGTAAACTTGATTTGATTTATTCATTTTGGTGTAATTTGGTTTATTAAGTTGTCTTAAGATGTTCAAAGGTTTCAAAACCCTAGCTTAAAAAGTGAAATCCCGATTTTTTTCCCCTACTTTTAACATATGTGAAATACGGCTACATTTAACTCAAACCAAAAGTTTGTTCTCCAATTGAAATCATGAGTGACTATGAGAGTTGTGCAAAAGTGATTAAGGTGTACTATTGATGATTGGATTAATTAAGTGGAATTAGTGATTTTGGAATTAAGTTAAGCTAAACCTAAGACCTATGGAGTTAATTGAAAGAAAGATTGAAGGCTTGGGGCAAGAGTGCAAGACAATAGAATTGCTTGACTTGGACTTTGACCAAAGAAACAAATATCTAGTGACTTGTTAAGCTTAGCCTTTAAGTTAAATAAACCTCAAGAGGTTCGGATGAGAGCAAGAAATAAAACAAGGGAAGAGACCGAGAGAATAAGAGAAGAAAGGAAAGAAGAGAGAAACTATAAGCTTGAGCTTGAGAGGGAAATTCTTTCAGCTGCAACCAAGAGAAGAGAAAGATGTAAGCTGCAGGCTGCTTCATCCTCTAGTTCCAGCCTTGAGTTCTTGAAGGATTTGAGGTAAACCAGTTTCCTAACTCTTGATTCTTGTGGTAAAACTTATGATTGATGATTGGAAGTTGAATCTAATTAGCTAGGAACTGATTTGGATGGCTGGAAATTCGTTTGATTGGGTGGAATTTGAATGAACTTCAAGTATTCATTTTCTGTCAAGATTTCTGTCTGAAATTAGTCTGAAACTTCGAACCTGTTGGGAGCTGAATTAGCCTTAGCACAAAACATGAAAGTTGTAGAGAATTGAGTGTAGATTATGTCTGTAAAGTTTCAGCTTAATCGGAGCAGGATAACTTGTGAAATGACTAATTTACCCCTGCTGCCCTGTTTCTGTCAGAAGTGATAATCAGCCTCTGTAATTGGTTAGTTTGACCGGGAATATTACTGAATTGGTTGTCAATGTCTTCTTAAGAATTGTAACCTTGTATCTTAGATTTCAAATGGTTTTGGAATTATCTGAATCGGAGTTGTGTGTGCTGAGATATGATTGAATGAATCAGGACTGCCAGTTGAATTTCACAGTGAGCTTCGAACTGGAAAATATGGGGGGCTGTTTGGATAAATTTGGCTAGGTTAAGGTGAGAACTGAGTTGAGATGTCTTCATGAGAATTGTAGAGCTATGTCTTAGTTTCGAAACGGTATATTGGTTGTTTCAATCCGAAAAGTGTAGTTCGAGTTGTGCTTAAATTGCTAAAAGGTGATAGTGATATGTAATATTGAATTTTGTGTTTTAGGAATTGGAATTGAACAATAATCAATTGTGGTGAATGGGGATCATGAGCGGTGATTAGTGAGTGTTCCTTATTTGTTAAAATCTTTCCTCAAGCATTTTAGTTAAATGTGCCCCTTGTTTATTTAAATGTATTTGCCATTACTAAAAGGGTTTGCTAAAGAGATTTGTGAATTGTATTCTCTTTATAAGGTGAGTGTGTACTTTATCGCACTTACCTAAGGACATGTGTTTGATTTGAGCAATTGGGGTTTATTGTATTAACTATCTTATGTGATTAAATGTGATTAAATGAGACTTAGACGGGGGTGCACCTTATCGCACTCGATCTACCTCTCAATATTTCGATATTGGATGTGTGATATGTGATTGGATGTATGATATGTGATAAATCTTGTTTTATTACATGTTTGGCTTGTTAATTATTGCAAGATATTCCTTAATTTGGATGGATGAACTTGTGAGTGTTTAAGTATAGCAAGAGGAAAATTTCTGTTTTGAATCTTTCAAGTTGGCCAAAATTTTTGGGACAAAATTTCAGATTTTTGGAGCTTTTATTGAGTTAAAGTTTTGCCAAAATAATGGATTTTAAGTGTATTTGGGTTGATTAAACCGATTAGCTCTTCAAAGGAAAGAAAGGAGTGAACTTGCTAAAATGAAAACTGGAAATTTGCTTTCTGGAATATTAGACTAGTTTCGGGAAAAAGGTTATATTTTGGTGTATACCACTCCAAATTGAGTCCCATTTGTTTGGTTTGAAACCAGACACATAAGGCTACAATCCATGTAAATTTCAGGGGCTAACTCATTTTCTATGAATTTTGGTGATTTTTCAAAATCCGCTGGAAAAACAGAATTTTCCCTGCCCTGCATTTTACTGTAGCAGTCTATTGACGAAAAAACTGGGCAAAATCCGTATGGAATCTCATCAAGGTGTCTTCTACAAAGTTTTAGCCCTTTCAATTAGGTTTCCAATGGTATCAACCATGTAAATTTTGGACTTGTAAATATTAAGTTATGATTTTCTAAAGATTTCTGCCATAAACCTCTAGTTTCCTGATTTTTACAATAAACACAAAATTAACTTGATATTTTTGCTTGGCCTTGAATAGGCACGTGAATGATCGTGATTATACATGTCTTAGATGAATACGAGGACTCCGAAGAACTCGTTTAACCGCTTCACTTTTTCTCTCTCTCACGACTCTTGGTGAGTGTCAAGTGCATGTTAAGTGTTTAAATGAAATGTTTCTCGTACTTGCTAGTTAATGAGGCTAGGGTGTACTTTATCGCCCTTGTCCTCTCTTTCATGAAATTACTTTCTTGATAAGTGATAAGTGTTACATGTGAATGCAAATGAAAGTGTTTTTCGTGAGCATTGAGCGGCAGAATGTATCACGTCTTTTAGGGTGGGAGGTACCGCTCATCCCGTCTCAATGCTATGACCAAATCTTGTCGATTGGAGCTTTGTCTCATCGACCCAAAAGTGAATGGGGGGACGCCCCAACCCATTGGTTAGTCTTGTAACTCGAGCCGGCAAGGGCTTGGTCGAGAAGCTTGGTGAACCTTGGGAAGTGTTATAGCTTGATCCAAATAAGGGGTCTTGCTAGGTATACTTGTTAAGTGATACCACCTACATGCTTGTTTGGTTACGGATCCAAGAGGGTGTCGTGGTGGCTGGAGGTAGTAAGTGGAGTTCTACATGGATAACTGTGAAAGTTGACGGAGGGTCAACTACCTGAGCTTGGATCGCGCGTGGACTAGCTCCTGAGAGCTCCCATATCCTTTTATTGTGATTAAATTCCCTATTTGCTTAATGTTTCGACGTTACTTGTTACTCAAGTTATTGCCTTATATTGTGTATTTGCTCGCATGCTTGTATGTTTTTCCCTTGGCCTCACTGATCGTTAGCTCACCCCAATTTGTTTTCCTTAACAGATTCGGAAGTGAAGGTTCTGAGGCTTAATTAGTAACCCCCTTTGGGTAGAACTAGTTGTTATCTTTAATTTTGGGCTTTCGGTATTGTAAAAGTACATTGGAAATCTTGGATGTAATATATAAGTATGAATAGTTCTTTTATATTTTAGAGTACATGATTGTTTTAGTGGAGTATTTCATATGATATTGGAGTTTAATTTGTAATTTACTTGAAGATTGTAGTGAGTCCCAACGAGAGTTGGGCAGACGGTCTGCTGATACCCCAGGGTTCGTCCTATGGAGAGGTGGGTCGTCACACACACAACCTTTTTGACCAATTCCTCTGCAAGAAAAATGACTGGAACTAGTAAAATTCAGTTGGAGAAGTAGAAAACAAATTTGTGTCTATATTATGAGAACATCTTCTAATCCAAAACATCTATAAATACCCTTTGAATCTCATTCATTTGAGAATCATATTAGCAAGAGATAGCACCTTGTAGTAAGAAATAAAGTAGAGTAGATGTGAGAACCCGAAAATTTTCTTTATTTCTAGGCATTATTTTATTCCTTTGCACCATTTTCTATATTTTCTTTATTCTATAAATTTTCTAGACATTTTATGAGTAAATAGGGTTTTAAAAATGTTTTTCTCGTATAAGTCAGTTTATGAGATTTTCGGAGTGAATGGTAGACGTGGGACCCGCTAGTGCGTTAAGTGAGAGAAATTCGGCCAATTAGGTTAAGTTGTGCAGTAAGGCATTAAATTATTAGATGTTAAGAGACAATTAGAGGTTGGTTAGATATTTGATCATTGGAAAGCAAAAGGATAAGAAAGAAATCCAAAAAGGGACACGTGTCGCGTCGCGGTTGGACCAAGCTTGCCTAACTTTTTTTCAACTTTACCAAAAGCTAAATTTTGACCAAAATTCCATCCATTTCTTAGCTCTCTTGGCCGAAATTTTAAGGAAGAAAAGGAGAGAGAAAGTTCATCTTGCACTTCAATTTCCAAGCTCAATCTTGAGTTCCAACCATAGCTTTTGCAAATCACTCCATAAAAGTGCTAGTCAAAGTGGTTTCTAAGGTGGTTGTGGAGTAATTTTGGGAGGAAGAAGCCTAAGTCATCATTTTTCTTGAGGTTCCAAGGTAACTTGCTAAGGAAATCCCTCTTTGTTCTTAATAATTCCAAATTTGTGGCTTAAAGTTGTAGTTGTGGTAGTTTTATGAGAAATTTCATGGTTTGAAGTAGTTTAGTGGTAATTTTCAGTTTTATAGTGAAAATTCTGATCTCATATGATACTTGAGGGTTTTTATTGTTTTGATATGAATTATTGAGGTTTTGTGGGATAGAATACTCTGCCTAAAGAAATTTTCTAGATTACATGCACAAATTCCAGCTTAGGGTTTCTATATGGTAGTAATCTGCCCTGTTTTTGCACTGTATGTTCGTCCTTGAGGAAGACCGAATCAGTCCTTGATCAAAACATGGAAGTTGTAGGTATTTGGATTAGCTAGATACTGGTAACATTTCAGCTCAATCGGAGCATGATAGGATGTGAAATGACCGAAATACCCTGACTGCCACAAGCTGCAATTCGTAAACAGTTTTGTGA
Source organism: Coffea humblotiana (assembly GCA_023065735.1). NCBI lineage: Eukaryota > Viridiplantae > Streptophyta > Magnoliopsida > Gentianales > Rubiaceae > Coffea > Coffea humblotiana. Next base: position 34,194,907 of record CM041213.1, on the reverse strand, counting down.
ATTCACCTTTTTGTGCTGCATTTTTCACCCTGATTCTTATCCAATTAGCTTTTGGCCAAAACACAAAACTTGTACCCCTGTATTTTAACTTTCCAAAGTCTCTGAAAACACCCCAAACGGAGTTGTGTAACCTGATTTATTGCCGGTTAAAGTCAGTGCTGACAACCAGACTGATCATAAACCTTTGGATCTGTGATTGACAAATTCGACTTAGACAAACCATAAATTAGGATAGGTGGCCTTCATGAAAGTTGTTTCCCCCTGTCTTAGCTTCGAAATGGTATAAGGTTTACCCCGATTCGATAACCATAGCTCCGGTTATGACTAAAATATTACGAGATGCCAAATCTGCCATTTAGCTTTTGTCTTCAAAATTGATATTTGCTTGTACTATTGCACTTGTGTTGTACTTGGATGATTTTGGAGCCTAATGGAAGGGCTATTGTGGTAACCTTACTTGTGTGTATTGTGGGGCTAAATTAAGGAAAAGAATGAAGCCATAAATGGCTGGAAATTTGGTAAACACAAAGGGCGTGCTGCCCAAATTTATACGCGAGATTTAAGTAGAGTTACACTTATCTTGAGTAAAACTTTGAGGACGAATCTAACTCAATTTGTCTAGGTTACTCGAGTTTCCTTTTGTGGAGATATATAAGTTAAATTTCGGCCGAAACTTGTACCTTTGAAATTTACAACTGATAGAAATATGTTTCTTTCATTTCTTCGACCCAAACGGCATTTTTCACACATAATGGCTTCAAAATTTCACCGTTTGAAAAGTGATCAAGGGTTTTACGAATAGTCTCTAAATAAGTCTCAACTACTTGATTCTCGTTAAACGAAATGTGTAAGTTTCGAGCCTTAGTTACTTTTCAATGCTCTTAAACAATATTTCCTTGCAGATTTGAACTCCAAGAGCGGAGTAATACCCAAAACCAACGTGTAAAGGCACTGCATCTGTTGTGAGTGTACCATCCCCTTAAATTGGTGCTTATCTGATTCATCTGTACTTGCAACTTGCAACTTGATTATCTGTGACTTTTGTATGCTTCGTATGAAACGAGGGTGTACTTTATCACACTCGTTTCTCTCATCTGGTTAATCTGGTTCCTGTATACTGTATAAATCTGTATTTGTTCTCTGTATCTGTTATCTGTACCTGTTTTCTGTATTTGTTGATATCGTTTGGAGAATTAAATCCAACGACCATTCTATGACCTTTGAGCTCAAAACCGGGGGTTAGTTACTCGAGTCGAGCCGGCAAGGGCCGGTCGATTAGATAACGAACCACGGTAGTCCACTCTAGGGAATCTTTGGGTATTGGAGACTCTGGATTTCCGGTATACTCGAGTATTACCAACCACTGTTACTGCTGAGGTGTTCGGGCCCGGTGAGGGGTATATTTGGTGGACAGAATCGGTGTTAAAGTGGTGCTCTACTGGACGGGTTACTTTATTTGAAAGTTGACGGAGTGTCAACTACTATTTGATCAAGCTCCGATGAAGCAATGAGAACTTTGGCTCCTGAGAGCCACCTGTATCCTTTCCATTTGAAGTATTTATTCATTTTCCCTATCTGGTGTGTACAACTGCATGATTGATATGTGAAATGCCATGATTCGTGACTACTTGTAGTTTTGGTACCTCATTGAGCGTAAGCTCACCCCCTTCCCGTTATCTTTGTTTTCCTTACAGGGAACGACACTTTTGAACCGTGATTTGAAGAAAAGGTCGAGCTAGTGTAAATGTTCTTTTGTTACGCACTTTTGAAATCAAAACCCTAATTTTACTTCGAACAAGTATTTCCCTTGACTTGTAAAGTTCCAACGTATGTATATAAGTAATTATTCATGTTTTCTCCGTATATTTGTTGATGAATGTATGCCTTTGTGTTTTTGATTTGGTAAGCTCCGATTGTTGGGTTTCTTTGGGTTCGATCGCGCGTAAGTTAGGGTTTGTGTGATTCGACTTCGTAGTCCTGGCGCGAGCTAGGCAGGCGGTCCGCAAAACCCTTTGGTTCGCCTTAGGGGAAGGTGGGGCTGTCACAGTAGAAGTAGTTTTAACTCTACTTTAATATTGTAAGTTTCTTTCTTAGATTAAGAGTTTTGAAAGGAGGTGAAAAACACTCTTGTATCAACCCTATTTGAGAGATCATGTGACAGCCCCACCTTCCCCTAAGGCGAACCAAAGGGTTCGGCGGACCGCCTGCCCAGCTCTCGCCAGGACTCGATCACTCTCTCCGAACAAAATAAGATACAACCTCGAGGAAAACAAAAAAAAAAAAACCCCCAAACTGGAAACATATATTTACATTCATCCCAATCTCAACCAGAAGTACAGTCCCAAATGTAACCAAATCTCTAACTTTCTCAATACAACCAACTCTATCCAAGCACTAGAGCGAGTGCAGAAGCCAAAACAAAACAATTCAAAACAAAATCTAGACTATTCTATTCTATACAGGCCTCTCGCTCGTGCTTGCCATCCCTGTAAGGAAAACAAAAGGCGTGGTATGAGCTAAAAGCCCAGCGAGATTCTATATACTCAATCAAATAATTAAGCAAGGATGTTTATCAGATAATAACAAGTAATCCAGAAAATATTTATGAAATGAAAGCGATAGTAACACATTCATTAAAAGGATACATGGAGCCATTCGTTCATTCGTTCATCAACCATTTCCTTATTCCTTCAATCGTTTAGAAAAATTTCATTTGTAATTGAAAACCCCTCCGTCAATCTTGTCATTCATTCATTCATTTAGTTCTCCCCATTCTAGCCAGCGCACTGGCCAGTCCTCTCCAGACTTCGTGGTAATACTCGAGTATACCAAACATTCACCCAGGGTCACTAATCGCCCGACCGAGTCTGCTTCTGGCTCGAGTCGACCAGTAACAAAGGGCAAGGGCCCAGTTCAGCCAGAAGTCTTACATTCATGCACAAATAACATTTAATCATTCAATCATTGAAATTTCACGTTCATTTAGGTCGAGTGCGATAAAGTACACACTCGCCTAGCAAAAATCATTTCTGAAAATATTGGAAACATAACATACTTCAATCACGTATTAAAACAACAATCCAAATAGTCACAATAGTTCACATAGTCATTAGAAACAAATTGTATATAAAACACTCACCTATATAAGCAAAATAACGTCCAAAATTCCTTCCGGGTAACACTCCTAATCACCAAGAAACCCTAAGAATAATCATAAGAAAATATTATTTAAGAGCATTGAAAGATAACTAAGGCTCGAAACTTAAACATTTCGTTTAACGAGAATCAAGTAATTGAAACTTATTTAGGGACTATTCGTAAAACCCTTGCTCACTTTCCAAACGGTGAAATTTAAAGCCATTATATGTGAAAAATGCCATTTGGGTCAAAGAAATGAAGAAAACATATTTCCATTAGTTGTAAATTCCAAGGGTACAAGTTTCGGCTGAAATTCGCTTTATATACCTCCACAAAAGGAAACTTGAATAACCTAGACAAATCGAGTTAGATTCGTCCTCAAAATCTTACTCAAGATAAGCGTAATTCTACTTAAACCTCAAGTACAAATTTGGGCAGCATGCCCTTTGTGTTTACCAAATTTCCAGCCATTTGTGGCTTCCTTCTTTTCCTTAATTCAGCCCCACAATACAAACAAGTAAGGTTACCACAATAGCCCTTCCATTAGGCTCCAAAATCATCCAAGTACAACACAAGTGCAATAGTACAAGCAAATATCAATTTTGAAGACAAAAGCTAAATGACAGATTTGGCATCTCATAGTATTTTAGTCATAACTGGAGCTATGGTTATCGAATTGGGGTGAACCTTATACCATTTCGAAGCTACGACAGGGGGGAACAACTTTCATGAAGGCCACTTAACCTAATTTATAGTTTATCTAAGTCAAATTTTCCAATCACAGCTCCAAAAGTTCATGATCAGTTTGGTTGTCAGCACTGACTTTAACCAGCAATAACTCAGGTTACACAACTCCGTTTTGGGTGTTTTTAGAGGCGTGGGAAAGCTAACACATAGGGCTACAATTCTTATGAAGAAACCTCAACCCAGGTCTCAACCTAACCTAGTCCCATTTACCCAAACAGCTCCAGATTTTCCAGTTCGAAGCACACTGTAAAAGTCATCTAGCAGTCCTGACTTATTCAATCATATCTCAGCACACACAACTCCTATTTAGTTGATTCCAAAGCCATTAGAAAGCTAGAATACAAGGCTACAATTCTTAAGAAGGAATAAAAAGCTAATTTATTCATCGTCCCATCCAAACGAGCCAATTACAGATGCTGATTTCCATTTTTGGCAAAAACAGGGCAGCAGGGGTAAAATAGTCATTCCACATGATAAAGTGCTCCGATTGAGCTGAACATTTACAGGCATAAGCTACACTCAATTCTCTAAAACTTTCATGTTTTTAGCTAAGGCCAATTCAGCCTCCATCATGGCCGCATAACACTGGTCAGAACAAAGCAGAAAAGTTTCTAAGAAACTGAAATCTACACATCATCACTTCTAACCAAGAAATATTGCACAAAACTACCAAAGTGGCAACCACAAGCCATTAATTTCCATCTATTAGAAGCAAAGAAGGATGTTCTTAGCAATTTACCTTAGAACCTCAAAGAAAGTAGTAGCTTAGTCCTTCCTTCTCCAAATCAACTCCACCAAAGTCCTTAGTCCTCCTTAGTGATCACTTGTATGGAAGGGTTTCAAATTTGGTTGGTTAAAACTCAAGATTCAAGTGAGTTTGGAAGCTAAAATTGGAAGAGCTCTCTCTTGTTTTTCTTCACCAAAGGGCTGGCCAAGAGGGTGCAAAATGGAATGAATTTTTGGTCAAAATTTGTTTTAGTAAAGGTTAATATCTTGGGTCAAAAGTCCAACATCCAATGGAAGCATGACACTTGGCATCTTGAAGGTTCCAAGCTTATCTTCTCTCCTCCAATAATTCATTTAGTTAACTAACCTCTAATTATCTCCTAATACCATGGAAAATAATATCACTTAATATTTCGTCACCTAATCGGCAAAAATTATATCGCACTAGCGGGTCCCACATTGAAAAATGCACTTCAAATTCACGTACACTAACTTATACTAGGAAAATGATTTAAAATTGTACTGACTTGTAAAATGTATAAAACATTTAATATTTTCAAAGGACAGTATAAAATGTAGGCAAAGAAATAAAATAATCCTTGAAAAATGTGGAAATTTTTCGGGTTCTCACAGATCAACTTGTAAAGGAATTCAAGGATTCAAATTTCAAGACATTGAATATGAATTCTTCTTCCCAAACTTTGTCTCTTGTTCGTATTTACCATGCATTGTTACAAGTTTGTTTCATACTTGATATTCTTAATATGATGTCTAGATAAGCTTTTTCATAGCCTATGGTGAAGATGAACTTGTTATAGTTTTGATTTGAAGTAGTTAGGGAATGATTATGATTTTTCATGCTTTGTTAGTTTAAGAACTCGTGCTTATGCTTTATAGTTGTTTGACCATCAACTACGAATGATTTGATAAAGTTAAGCAATGAAAGTTGCCTTCAATAGTTCTAAGTTCTTAAACATTAACCTTATTCTCACGAAAGTAGTGAATAATGGTTAGTTGGATTTTTGCAATAACTTTATTGAACTTATATAACTTGTTTCTTACCTTTTCTCAATGAAAGTAGGTGAAATATGATTCAAGAAGTTAAAGGAATTTGTGAAAGCAATTTCAAGAGGAATTACAGTTACTTTTAAATTTGTCCATTGGCAAAAGCAAGGACATCCATTTGGAAGTTATTTCTTGACAATTCATGAAAGCATAAGCATCATCACCTTAACTAACTTCTAATCTTGACATAATAAGGGATTCTAATCCCTTAAGATCCTCTCACCTCATCTTTAAGCAATTCTAATCTAATTTGTCTTTACTTTTATTCACTTTCTTGCAACTTACCGCCTGTATGGTTGGTTTTACCACCTAAAGGCCAGTTTTTCATTATTTGCTTCTTACTCTTATGGTCAGTTGTACCGTCTAAACTAACTTCTAACTCTTATGGCCAGTGGTACCTAATCTTCAAGTTAGGTTGGAGGTGAGTCAAGATTGGGAAATCTAAATGGCCATCTGGTGAGTTTAAGGGTTAGATTGCTTTCCCCACTCTTTTGCTTCCGAAATTCCGGAAGAAAAGTTGAACCATTTGAACAATTTTGGACTCCACTTTGAACTTGAAAATGAGGCATCTTTTGCACTTCTTTTGGTTTGACTTATTACCCTAGCCTGTATAAGAACTTTCACCTTCAATTTAGTGAGGAAACTTGTATTCATTGAAATTTTTAGGCTAAGAATTTAGAAAGTAGCTTAGGCTTTTGAATGAAATTTGGAATTTATCATCATTCAAATGATGTTGCTTGGTATCATGGATTCTTCTAGTTCTGTCCCTAACTAAGCTTATGGTTTTTCTTTTTGATCCTGCCTAGGATAGTAGGGGTGGTGCTCGCCGTGAGGCCTTTTGTATTTTGCCTGCATGTACTCCTATATTTGTGGCACTTAATTGCCTATGACCTGTATTTGATAGTACTAGTAACTAGTTGTATGCACATTGACATGTGACATGACTTCTGGCTTATGCAAATATCTATGCCGTGATTTAAAGTGTTCTTGCAATGTGTACATGTTTTTCAATTCATGCGCTTATACTTTCCACTTTTATTATGCGTTTAGAACCTTGCAAAATGGATCGGCGAGAATGTGGACGGGGGCGTGGGCGTGGACTTGGGTTTCGGCAACCCCGCACTCCCGAGAGAGGTGAGAGATCTGCGACTGGACCAAACCCAAACCTTAGAAACGAAGAGGGTGACCAAGTGGCTACGGCCATTAACCGCATGACTGATATTCTCGAGCGCTTAGCTGAGCGCCAAGGACCTGAACCAGTCAACCAACCTAGGAACCAAGAGAGGGGTGAGGATAGAGCCCTAGAGTGATTCTTGAAGTTCGCTCCACCTAAGTTTCATGGAGGGTCTGATTTCGAGGTAAAGGAAAATTAGTTTGAAAGGAAGGTTGATATTTTTGCTGCTTTAGATTATACCGAGGAAAGGCAAGTGAATTTTGCCGTTTTCCAATTTGAGGGGGCAGCACACTCGTGGTGGAATGTTGTTAGTGTAAAGTGGGAAAGAGAACAAACCCCTTGGGCTTGGGTAAACTTTGAGAGGGAGTTTAATGTCAAGTTCCTCCCGCCAATTATACAAGAAAAGAGGGAGGACGACTTTATTAAGTTGAAGTAAGGATTATTAAGTGTGGCCGAGTATGAGGAGCGGTTCACCAAACTTTCCAAATTTGCCCCTGAGCTTGTAGTCACCGAACGGAAAAGGATAAGGAGGTTTATTCAGGGGTTAAATGTAGAAATCCAAGAATCCCTAGCAGCTGCCCAGATTACCACTTTTACGGATGTCTTGGATAACGCACAGAGGGTAGAGAATGCTAAGTCTCGATCTAAGGCTTTTCATGCTAAAAATAGGAGTAACCCAAGCGATACCCCTAAACAGTCCGAGAGGTCTACCTAACCCCTTAAAATGGGAAAGGGGATGGAGGAGTGAAGATGCCTGAAAAACCCGGAGAAACTCTATCAAACGAAGCCCGGCCAAAAGGAAATTAGAGTTGGCAAGGTCAACAAAAGGGGAAATCTCAAACTAGTCAAGCCGTGACTCCTCACGTAACTTGTGGATACTGTGGCAAGATTAACCACACTGAGGCCAAGTGCTGGAGAAAGCAAGGAAAATGTCTGAGGTGCGGTAGTACCGAGTATAAGTTTTCGAATTGCCCTAGAACTTCTAAGGGAGAAGGAAATTCTCAACAACCTGCTAAATCCACTGCAAATCAGTCGAGTGCCAGAAAGAGTGATGAATGCTAATGATTGTAAGAGGGATCCAAGTAGTGGAAACTCTACGAGTAGGGATGAATTTGACTCCACTCGATAAATAGGGATTGTAGTTTTACCCTAGCATAGACTGGCACTTTTAGAGGTTGTAATCTTTTGTATAGGGGATGACATCCTTTTGTTGTATATTGCGACTTAGCACGTTTTGATCTTGTTGTTTCCCCTTTTCTTTTGAAATGATTTGATGAACTTATTATAACTTAGTGTAACTATTATGATCTTTTATGACATATGAAAATTTACTTTGTTTTTAATTGATTTTACGGTTTATATGTATATTTAATCTATTGCTCCACACCTCTAGACCTGTGATAAGATCATGAACGGTACCTGAGGATAGTTAAGTTCAATAAGTGTGAGTTTTGAATGGGAGAAGTAGGAGCGATGAAAATTGGTCACGTGAGGAAAGGGTTGGTAAAGATTTTAATCGAAAAGTGAAGGAGTTAAAACGCAAACAAATCCCTCTAATGAAGGTTTTATAGAGAGATTATGGAATCGAGAAAGCAATTTGAGTAGTTGAAGAGGAGACCGAAAGAAGTATTTAGGGTTATTCATAGATCAAGGTATGAATTTCGAGAACGAAATTCTTTTAAGGGGGGAAGGATGTAAGGACCCGGATTTATTTTCTTACTTTTATATTATTTTAATGGCTTAATTAATTATTTATTCACCCGTTTACTCCGAATAATTTATTTTATTCATTTTAAAACCCATTGTATGCAAAAATGTCTCTTTTATATTTTTAAAATGTTCCGTTCACGAATTTAATTTTTCTACGGCTCGCTTAGCGAGAAATAGCAAATACACATTTTTCGAGGCAATATTCGATCGGAGAGTGCTATGATCTTGGAGATTTGAGGACTCAGGTTTTCATTCTTAATTTAGACATTTTATACGTTATCTGCCATAGAGTTAGTTAATTATATTTTAGTGGCGTCAATTACCCTTAAGTTTCGCTTTATCGCGCGCGAATCGGAAGTTCGCGTAAATCGAGCCGGAACAGTTAAATGGAGATTTAAGAAACTTATACCGGACTACTAAGAGTGAATAATTATAGTGTTAAAGGAAGTACACTGGAGTTTTAGTGCACTAACAAACAAGAGAGAAAACGGTGGTACGAATCCCGCGCGCGACAACTATTAAGAGTTGACTTTTTGCTCAACACTTATGGCTACTATTCCATTCTTTCTCCCTAAGTTTTAGCACACAAACCTCTCTCATCTCTCTCCATTTTTCGGCCAGCAGCCCCAAGGAAGAAGAAGGAAAGAAAACTCCATCCAATCTTGCACCATTTCACCTCTAAATCTTCATACAACTCACATACCACTTGGAGATTCACTTAAGCTTGGAGGAAGACACCTTCTTGCGGGTTTTCTTGGGAGAATTTCAGTCCAAAATTTCTGGTTTCTTCCAAAGCTAAGAGGTAGTCTTCATCAACCTTGAACCTTTCCATTTTCTTCAAAGATTGGAGCTTTATTTGCAAGGGTTTGAACCCTAAGCATGGATTAGGCTAGCGGTGTGAGAACCCGAAATTTTTCCTTATTTCTAGGTTTTAATTTATTTCCTCGCACCGTTTTCCACATTTTCTTTATTCTATGAATTTTCTGGACATTTTTATGAGCAAATAGGGTTTTAAACATATTTTTCTAGTATAAGTCAATTTACGAGATTTTTGGAACAAATAGTGGACGTGGGACCCGCTAGTGCGTTAAGTGAGAGAAATTCGACCAATTAGGTCAAGTTTTGCGTACTGAGATTTAATTACTAGGTGTTAGTAGGTGACTAGAGGTTACCTAGAGGAATTAATCATGGTGAGACAAGAGGATAGGAGTGAAATTAATAAGGTGCCACGTGTCGCAATTTCATTCGAGGTTGGACTTTGACCATTTTTTTCACCTTTACCAAAAGGCTAATTTTGACCAAATTCTCTCTCATTTTCTTCCTCTTGTGGCCGAGCAACATAGAGAGAAAAAGAAGAAAAAGAAAGCTTCATCTTGTCCCATTTCCTTGAGTGATCTTGCAAACCAACCGTTTAAATTCCAACTTACTCCATAAAAACACCTTGCTAAGGTAGATTGAAGCTATTGGTGGAGGAAAATTGGTGTCTAAGCTCCTAAGCTTCAAGCTTTGTTGAGGGAAGAGGTATTTTACTTGGAAACTTTCCTTTTGGTTCCATTAATGTCAAATTAAGAGCCTATGGTGGCTTAATAGTTGGATTCATGGATAAATTGGTGGTTTATTTGAAAGTTTAGTGAATTTCTGATTTTATTGGAATTTTTCTGTTTTATATAAGAAATGTTAGTTAGCCTTGGATTTATGGTTTAAAATTGAGCCAAATGGAGCTCTTGTGTGTGAATTGTGATCAATTGTGAAAATTTCCAGCTTTGCACAAAATTTCAGATTTAGGGTTTTGGGAATTGGGGCTTTTCTATAATTGTCTAATTAAGGTGCAATTGATGGTGAATGAAGGGTATTGTGACCCTAATGGTGGTTAATGACTAGTTTATGATCGAATTGGTTGGTTTGGATGTTTGCTTGTAGGATGGAAAGTTGGAAAATTAGGCGAAGTGCTGTCAAAATTTCCGCAGGAATTCCTGAGCCGTCTCGGGAAATCTGTTATAACTCGATGTAGGAATATCGGAATTAAGTTCTGTTTGTTGCATTTTAAACTAGACTCATAGGGCTACAAACCGTGTGAATTTCAGACCCTAGTTCTGTCTGTGTGAATTATAGTGATTTTCCAAAGTTGACTGAAATTACATACCTGTTCTGTCTTGGACTGGATGATGCAGCGACTTGAGGCTAGAATTTGACTAACTTGGGATTCGAATCTTGTAAGCATGTCTTCTAAGTAATTGTACCCCTTTGAGTGTATTTTCCGATGGTATAAATTTTATCAATTTTGGGCTTAAGACTTGTGAGATATGATATTTCCAATGAGGGTGCGCAAAACTGGAAAATCCTGTTTTCCTAGAATTAGTTTTATTTTCCTTTTTCCTCTTAGATTTGAAGTTAGTGGATCATAGTAAGTATGGTTTTGGGTAGATACAAAGGGTTTTGGATCGTTCATGTCTTTAAGACCACCAACTACCTTTTCACTCCAAAATTTCACTTTTGTATTGCTTTGGTAATTTACTTGGTTAGACGTGTGACTCGTAATCGAGTCTCACTTGTTTTACCTTGTTGGTTTAGGACGTGCCGGTGACCCAAGTACCTCGAGGGGAAACGTTTGAAGTTATTTGTGTGAACTGGTGAGTGTACCATCCCTTTAAATTGGTGCTTATCTGATTCATCTGTACTTGCAACTTGCAACTTGATTAGCTGTGACTTTTGTATGCTTCGTATGAAACGTGAGTGTACTATGGCATGATTTAAGTGCTTAAGTGACTACATGTCTTTGAAACTGTAAAGTGCTCAACTGTGAACTGCGGGAACGAGGCGAGGGTGTACTTTACCGCTCTCGTCCTCTTACTGTGTAACTGTTTACCATTGTACTGCACTGTGTTTGACTGGAAACTGTGAAACTGCACTGCGATTGACTTGAATATTGGGCATGAGCCCCACCACTGTACTGTAATCACTGAGCTCAAAGCCCTAGTGGAAGTTACTCGAGTCGAGCCAGCAAGGGCTGGTAGACGAGGTAACGACCCTCGGGTCACTGTTTGTCGAGTGGAGTGTATCTCCTCGACCTTCCGGTATACTCGAGTATTACCACCCACTGTACTGTTGAGGTGTTCGGGCCCGGTGAGGGGTATGTTTGGTGGACGGAATCGGCGTTAAAGTGGTGCTCTACTGGACGGGTTACTTTATTTGAAAGTTGACGGAGTGTCAACTACTATTTGATCAAGCTCCGATGAAGCAATGGGAACTTTGGCTCCTGAGAGCCACCTGTATCCTTTCTCTTGGAAATGATTATTTATTTCCCTATCTGGTGTGTATAACTGCATGATTGATACGTGAAATGCCATGATTCATGACTACTTGTACTTATGGTACCTCATTGAGCATAAGCTCACCCCGTTCCCGTTACTTTTGTTTTCCTTACAGGGTTTAACTTCTTGGAATTCATGATTTTTGAAGAAAAGGGGCGAGCTATTGTATATGTATTTTGTTAAGCTCTTTTGCAACTGAAACCCTAATTGTATTTTGACCGATATGGATACCCTGGCTTGTATTTTAGTTACTTTGTTCAAGATTTTGATGTAACAATATGTATAAGTGTAATCATTTGAGATGTTGTGATTCTATGGTTTTGGATTCTTTCGCGCGTAGTCTAGGGTTTTGTGGGATTCGATTCCGTAGTCCTGGCGAGAGCTGGGCAGGCCGTCCGCCAAACCCTTTGGTTCGCCTTAGGGGAAGGTGGGGCTGTCACAAGTGGTATCAGAGCCACGTCGCGTGGTCTCTGCGCGGAGTGAGCTTGGGCCGAGTGGTGTTATGGTCTTGACTTTGTGAATGCGTTCAAAGGATTAAGTACTTTTCTTGGGCGTAAGCTACGAATCGTGTAAGTTATAAGTGTAAAAATCCTTAATATGGGACTTGAGGAAGATAGGTATGTATGTCGGGTAGGAATCTTTAATATAGATGATTTACTCTTGGGACCGGCCGGCTCGAGTTGTGAAATATCTTATTTTGGATTCTTGCGCCCGAATACGCATGAGATGAGGGCCTAGGTTAGAGATGACTTGGGCAGACTAGAACGTAATTCTATGGTACTTTGAATGACATATTGGGGTTTCATTAAGTGCGGTTAGCCTGTTTAAGATATAAACCATGTTATTCTTGTAGGCTTGGGTGGAGCTCGTAGAGCAGCTTGAGATGAGCCATGTTTGACTCTGTGAGAGGGTAGTCACGAGAAGGGAAAATCTCTTAGTTAGTTGTTTCGTACTCTTGGGCTCAGCTTGTACATTATATTATGGAGAACTCCGATGTTTTCATGGGATTTCTTTTATCCGCATTTGACTGACTGCTACTGTGTGAGTTGTCTGATAAAATTGCATTATATGTATATTTGCTTTTGAGTTGTATCTGCTTTTGTTACTTGTGTCTGCATATATTTGTTTTAATATTATATTCGCGTTTCAACCCTAGATTGGTTAGACCTATGGAAGGGACTCGTAGTGGCCGAGGCCGTGGTCGCGGTAATAGGCAACCTTCGACTGATAGGGTTAATCGGGAACCCACACCTGAGCTTAATCCTGAACCTAGAATCGACCCGAATGTGCAAGTGGCCGCCGCAATTCAAAGAATAACTGACTTGTTGGCCCACGTAGTGGAGCATCAGGGCCAACACCCTCCCCATAACCCTGGAAACCCTGGTGAGCATGTTGAGAGCGAAGATCGAGCTCTCGAAAGGTTTCAAAAGTTCTCCCCGCCGAAATTTCTGGGAGGACCGGATCCGGACGTGGCCGAACGGTGGCTGGAGAAAATGGTAGACATTTTTGCGGCCCTACATTATTCGGAGGAGAGACAGGTTACTTTTGCTGTCTTTCAATTGGAGGGAGCTGCCCGTTCCTGGTGGAACGTTATACGTATGAAGTGGGAAAGAGAAACCACGCCACGGACATGGGCAAACTTTATCCGAGAATTCAATGTAAAATACTTCCCCCCTTTAGTCCAGGAGAAGAAGGAGGATGAGTTCCTTAGGTTGCGCCAGGGCACGCAATCGGTGGCCGAGTACGAGAGTCAGTTTACACGGTTGTCTAAGTCTGCGCCTGAATTGATTGTAACTGAACAAAGACGGATAAGACGTTTTATCCAAGGATTGAATGTTGAGATTCAAAAGGACCTAGCTGTAGCCCAACTTAGTACTTTTAGTGACGCCGTGGAGAAAGCCCAGCGAGTTGAAAATGCGAGGGTACAAGTTAGAAACTTTCAAACCAAGAAAAGGGGATTTCCTAGGAGTGACTTGGAACAAGAAGATAAGAGTGCGCCATCTAAATTTGAAAAGGGAAATGGAGGAACGCGATTTCCGGGGACATCAGGAAGTATCACACAGGGAGGCTCGACCTCTGCTTCTCGTGGTTCCTGCGGGTACTGTGGGAAGCCAAACCACACGGAGAATGTCTGCTGGAAGAAAGGAAGAAAATGCCTACGATGCGGAAGTGCAGATCATCACATCGCGAATTGCCCAAGCCTGTCTCGAGAAGGGAGTGAGAACCAGCAACCGACCAAACCCAATTCCAACCAGTTGAAAGGGGAAGGGACTGGACCGAAGGTGTCGGCTCGGGCATATTCCCTAGAGTCACATCAAGACCTTGACTCGTATGATGACGTGGAAGGTAAGAAAAATTTCGAGGACGAAATTTCTTTAAGAGGAAGAGAGTGTGAGAACCCGAAATTTTTCCTTATTTCTAGGTTTTAATTTATTTCCTTGCACCGTTTTCCACATTTTCTTTATTCTATGAATTTTCTGGACATTTTTATGAGCAAATAGGGTTTTAAACATATTTTTCTAGTATAAGTCAATTTACGAGATTTTTGGAACAAATAGTGGACGTGGGACCCGCTAGTGCGTTAAGTGAGAGAAATTCGACCAATTAGGTCAAGTTTTGCGTACTGAGATTTAATTACTAGGTGTTAGTAGGTGACTAGAGGTTACCTAGAGGAATTAATCATGGTGAGACAAGAGGATAGGAGTGAAATTAATAAGGTGCCACGTGTCGCAATTTCATTCGAGGTTGGACTTTGACCATTTTTTTCACCTTTACCAAAAGGCTAATTTTGACCAAATTCTCTCTCATTTTCTTCCTCTTGTGGCCGAGCAACATAGAGAGAAAAAGAAGAAAAAGAAAGCTTCATCTTGTCCCATTTCCTTGAGTGATCTTGCAAACCAACCGTTTAAATTCCAACTTACTCCATAAAAACACCTTGCTAAGGTAGATTGAAGCTATTGGTGGAGGAAAATTGGTGTCTAAGCTCCTAAGCTTCAAGCTTTGTTGAGGGAAGAGGTATTTTACTTGGAAACTTTCCTTTTGGTTCCATTAATGTCAAATTAAGAGCCTATGGTGGCTTAATAGTTGGATTCATGGATAAATTGGTGGTTTATTTGAAAGTTTAGTGAATTTCTGATTTTATTGGAATTTTTCTGTTTTATATAAGAAATGTTAGTTAGCCTTGGATTTATGGTTTAAAATTGAGCCAAATGGAGCTCTTGTGTGTGAATTGTGATCAATTGTGAAAATTTCCAGCTTTGCACAAAATTTCAGATTTAGGGTTTTGGGAATTGGGGCTTTTCTATAATTGTCTAATTAAGGTGCAATTGATGGTGAATGAAGGGTATTGTGACCCTAATGGTGGTTAATGACTAGTTTATGATCGAATTGGTTGGTTTGGATGTTTGCTTGTAGGATGGAAAGTTGGAAAATTAGGCGAAGTGCTGTCAAAATTTCCGCAGGAATTCCTGAGCCGTCTCGGGAAATCTGTTATAACTCGATGTAGGAATATCGGAATTAAGTTCTGTTTGTTGCATTTTAAACTAGACTCATAGGGCTACAAACCGTGTGAATTTCAGACCCTAGTTCTGTCTGTGTGAATTATAGTGATTTTCCAAAGTTGACTGAAATTACATACCTGTTCTGTCTTGGACTGGATGATGCAGCGACTTGAGGCTAGAATTTGACTAACTTGGGATTCGAATCTTGTAAGCATGTCTTCTAAGTAATTGTACCCCTTTGAGTGTATTTTCCGATGGTATAAATTTTATCAATTTTGGGCTTAAGACTTGTGAGATATGATATTTCCAATGAGGGTGCGCAAAACTGGAAAATCCTGTTTTCCTAGAATTAGTTTTATTTTCCTTTTTCCTCTTAGATTTGAAGTTAGTGGATCATAGTAAGTATGGTTTTGGGTAGATACAAAGGGTTTTGGATCGTTCATGTCTTTAAGACCACCAACTACCTTTTCACTCCAAAATTTCACTTTTGTATTGCTTTGGTAATTTACTTGGTTAGACGTGTGACTCGTAATCGAGTCTCACTTGTTTTACCTTGTTGGTTTAGGACGTGCCGGTGACCCAAGTACCTCGAGGGGAAACGTTTGAAGTTATTTGTGTGAACTGGTGAGTGTACCATCCCTTTAAATTGGTGCTTATCTGATTCATCTGTACTTGCAACTTGCAACTTGATTAGCTGTGACTTTTGTATGCTTCGTATGAAACGTGAGTGTACTATGGCATGATTTAAGTGCTTAAGTGACTACATGTCTTTGAAACTGTAAAGTGCTCAACTGTGAACTGCGGGAACGAGGCGAGGGTGTACTTTACCGCTCTCGTCCTCTTACTGTGTAACTGTTTACCATTGTACTGCACTGTGTTTGACTGGAAACTGTGAAACTGCACTGCGATTGACTTGAATATTGGGCATGAGCCCCACCACTGTACTGTAATCACTGAGCTCAAAGCCCTAGTGGAAGTTACTCGAGTCGAGCCAGCAAGGGCTGGTAGACGAGGTAACGACCCTCGGGTCACTGTTTGTCGAGTGGAGTGTATCTCCTCGACCTTCCGGTATACTCGAGTATTACCACCCACTGTACTGTTGAGGTGTTCGGGCCCGGTGAGGGGTATGTTTGGTGGACGGAATCGGCGTTAAAGTGGTGCTCTACTGGACGGGTTACTTTATTTGAAAGTTGACGGAGTGTCAACTACTATTTGATCAAGCTCCGATGAAGCAATGGGAACTTTGGCTCCTGAGAGCCACCTGTATCCTTTCTCTTGGAAATGATTATTTATTTCCCTATCTGGTGTGTATAACTGCATGATTGATACGTGAAATGCCATGATTCATGACTACTTGTACTTATGGTACCTCATTGAGCATAAGCTCACCCCGTTCCCGTTACTTTTGTTTTCCTTACAGGGTTTAACTTCTTGGAATTCATGATTTTTGAAGAAAAGGGGCGAGCTATTGTATATGTATTTTGTTAAGCTCTTTTGCAACTGAAACCCTAATTGTATTTTGACCGATATGGATACCCTGGCTTGTATTTTAGTTACTTTGTTCAAGATTTTGATGTAACAATATGTATAAGTGTAATCATTTGAGATGTTGTGATTCTATGGTTTTGGATTCTTTCGCGCGTAGTCTAGGGTTTTGTGGGATTCGATTCCGTAGTCCTGGCGAGAGCTGGGCAGGCCGTCCGCCAAACCCTTTGGTTCGCCTTAGGGGAAGGTGGGGCTGTCACAAGCGGACTTGAGGTGTTTAATTTCTTGCTTTAAATGTTAGGCTAGTGGTCTTGTGGTGACCTCTAGGCAGCTGGCTTGAGGTGTAATTGCTTGAATATGATTGTTTTGTGTGTAGATGAAAAGATTATGGTGAGAAATGAAGGAAAGGCCAAAGGAAAATTGCGCAGGAATGCTGGCCGAATCTGTCCTGTTATTGCCTTGCTTATATTTTGAATTTTTGATACTCAAATGACTGTGAAACGGATGTATATATGTTGTATATGGTGTGTAGAAAGTTTCTACCAAAAATCATTTGAATTGGTTGAGCAAAATTTGAGATTTCAAAAATTGAAGAAACCTGGAAAACGTGTTCAGGCAGTCTGAACAGTACCATTTTGATCGAACATAACTCTTTGTACAAAATTCAAAATAGAGTTCCATCTATGGCATTTGAAACTAGACATTTGTAGCTTTCCAACGGTATAAAATTCACTTTCTAGTTCGAAATGAGTGAGCCGTAGTGATTCGGCAAAGTTGTTGTCCTGTTCTGATGGTCTGTCAGAGAAAAAGGTAGAAGCTGCATTTTGTGGCTCTATTTTCTCTCACTTATGAATTGATTTTGAAAATGATTTGTTCTGATGAAGTGTAACCTTATGATTCTAGTTTCCAACGCCACCAACCATTCTCAATCCCAAGTTGTATTGAGTGAAATATGGTTCAATTTACAAACTACGGCAAAGCTGGAAAACCCTTTCTTTTGCTGGCCGACTGGTTTAGTTGTTTGTGAGATGTTTTATTTCGAAATTTTGATGTCAACCCACTATCAATTGCTTATGAAATGTTTTTTGGACCTTGGTTTCACAAATGAACCAAAATGAGACTGATTTCATGGTGCAAAGTGTTTGAAAAAGGAAAAGAAAACAAGAAGACAGATTTGCTTTAAGAATTTCCAAAACTTTGGTAGTTTTGTTAACTACCTTCCCGTACGATTTTTTATGTAAAATTTGATAGAGGAGTAGTCCTCATATGGAAGTTGAATTGTACCAAATTTGGTGTTATTCTAAGACCATTTTTATACCCAAATGATGTCCCAAAATTTACTTTCAAATCTGGAAAATTCACTGTTTAGTAGTGGAAATTTACTGACTTTGAACTGCTATATCTTGATACTCAAGACTCCAAATTTAGTTCCATCTATCATGTTCGAAACCTTGTTTGGAACTCTTGCTGTGTTACGAATTTCAGAGGCTAGTTCACTTTCTGTGAATTTTGCCAAATTTTCAAAGTTTGCCGAAAAACATGACTGAAACTGTCTTGTATACTCAAGTCAGCCACTTTGAGCTGAAATTTGAATGTCTTCCGGTTAGAATCTTAGAAAAGTGTCTCCTAGGAACTTTTAGTATTCTGAACCAAGATTCCAACGGTATAAATTTTTCCAATTTTGGACCTACGGAGTGCAAGATTCGATTTTCCAAAGATTATCGTGCAAAACTGAAATTTCTTGATTTCGTATGAAATGAGTTTTTGAGAACTCATTACTCCTTCTCGATATTGATTGATCGTTTTCAACTTGATTTCATGGAGGAAATCAGTTTCTCTTGTATTATTAAACCCTCACTTCTAAATCTCGATTTTTGAGATATTGAGGCTTTTCGAAACATTGTATTAGTTTGAAAATGAATGTACATTCTTCCTTGTTTGGCAGGGAGTTTGTAAGTATTTATGAGTGATTGTTAATTGTTATTTGCTCAGGCGCTCAAGAGGATCTTGAACAGAATCCCGGAGCCAACTACTAAAGGCCTTTTGCACTTGTTCCCTTATTTTGATTTGGTTAGTGTCAAGTGCATGATTTGTTGCAATTATGTGAATTGCTTCTTATGGATTGAATGGTTTATAACTGTTGAGTCGAGTGTGTACTTTATCGCACTCGTTCTCTTTTAACTGATTGAACAACTGAACTGAACTACTTGTAACTGAACTGTATTTGAACTGTTTGCATGTCGTTGGAGTGAATCTCCTCGACTTATAACTGAGCTGTCTGTATGTCGGTGAAGTGAATTGTTATGTGAATTAAGTGAGGTGTTGCTATTGCAAACAATATTTGTGTTGTGATGTCGAGTGGAGTGAACCTCCTCGACTTATGTGTATACTCGTGGGGACGCCCTCGTCCTCTCTTTCTTTTAATTATGCGATACTTGTTACTTGAATACATATGATCGGTAACTGTTCATAAGCATGTTTAAATCGTAAGCCCTGAGCTGATAGCATGTACCACACCAATTTGGGTGGGAGGTGCCTCTCATACCGTCTCAGTGCTATAATCGGTTCCCTGAACGATAGCATGTACCACACCAATTTGGGTGGGAGGTACCTCTCATGTCGACTCAAGACCCTAAACAAGTAATCGGTCTCTGAACGATAGCATGTACGACACCAATCCGAGTGGGAGGTACCTCTCATGTCGACTGAGTACCATAAACAATTGTAATCGGTTCCTTGAGCGATAGTATGTATCACACCAATTTGGGTGGGAGGTACCTCTCATGTCGATTCAGAACCCTAAACCATTTTCAGTCGATTGGAGCGATGTCTCATCGACCACTCATATGTGCTATAATCGGTTCTTTGGGCGGTAGTATGTACCACACCGATTCGTGTGACAGCCCCACCTAACCCTAGGGCGTACCCAAGGGTTTGGCGGACCGTCTGCCCAGCTCTCGCTAGGACTCAGTCACATAACATGAAAATTTACAAATAGACCCTCCAAAGAAAACGATATTAATTACAATCAAGGAGTCGAACTTGCCAAAAACAAACCAAACAAGTCGCCTAGACACCTATACAGTGCTCACACGAGTAACTAACAAATTTAGAAGAAAACGAGGCCTTCCTTAATTCAATCTCTCAAGTTTTCATCCCTGTAAGGAAAACAAATAGCGTGGAATGAGCTAAAAACCCAGTGAGGTTCCAAGTAATTAAGTAGGTAAAATACGAGACAAGATAGCATATCCAGACATCGAGAAACAAGTCAACTATCATGAGATCATAATCCAGTATATAATTAAGCAAGTAGCCAGATAAAACATGCAAAAGGGTACAGTAAGGAACACATTCATGTCAAAGGATATAGGTCGCTCTCAGGAGCAAGTTCCGTAGTAGCTTGATCAAGGTCCGTTGACTCTCCGTCAACCATGAAAGTATAACGTCCGTAGATCCCCTGTGAGAACCCGAAAATTTTCACATTTTTCAAGTATTATTTTATTTCCTCGCCCATATTTTTATACTGTCCTTGAAAATATTAAATGTTTTATACATTTTACAAGTAAGTATAATTTTTAAATCATTTTCCTAGTATAAGTTAGTGTACGTTAATTCGAAGTGCATTTTTCGACGTGGGACCCGCTAGTGCTATATAATTTTGCCGATTAGGCGCTGAAGTATTAAGTAATATTATTTTTCAAGGTACTAGGAGATGATTAGAGGTTAGCTAGATAGATGAATTATTGGAAGTGAGAAGATAAGCTTAAAACCATTCAAAGGGCCAAGTGTCGCAAACCGATTGGGAGTTGGACTTTGACCAAGAATGTTAACCTTTACCAAAACCAAATTTTGACCCAAAATTCATCCCATTTTCACTCTCTTGGCCGGCCCTCTTGACAAGAAAACAAGAGAGAGCTTCTTCCATTTCTAGCTTCCAAATTCACTCAAATCTTGAGTTCCAACCGACCAAATCGCAAACCCTTCCATACAAGTGACCACTAAGGGAAACTAAGGGCTTTGGTGGAGTTGATTTGGAGGAGAAAGACTAAGCTACCACTTTCCTTGAGGTTCTAAGGTAAATTTGCTAAGAACACCCCTCTTTGCTTCTAATAGATGGAAATTAGTGGCTTGTGGTTGCCACTTTGGTGGTTTTGTGCATTATTTCTTGGTTATGAGTAGTGATATGTGGATTTTTAGTTTATAGTGAATTTTTCTGCCCTGTTCTGACCAGTGTTGTTCGGCCATGATGGAGGCCGAATTGGACTTAGCTCAAAACATGAAAGTTGTAGAGAATTGAATGTAGATTATTCCTGTAAAATGTCAGCTCAATCTGAGTACTGTAGCCTGTGACATGACTATTTTACCCCTGCTGCCCTGTTTCTGCCAAAACTGGAAATCAGTATCTGTAATTGGCTCTTTTGGCTGGGAAGATGAATGCATTAGCTTTTGATGCCTTCTTAAGAATTGTATCCTTGTATCTTAGCTTTCGAATGGCTTTGGAATCAACTGAATCGGAGTTGTGTGTGCTGAGATATGACTGAATAAATCAGGACTGCTAGTTGAATTTCACAGTGAGCTTTGAACTGGAATATCTGGGTCTGTTTGGGTAAATTTGACTAGGGTACGTTGAGAACTGGGTTGCGGTGTCTTCATAAGAATTGTAGAACTATGTCTTAGCTTCGAAACGGTATAAATTTTACCTTAATCCGATAGGTGTAGCTTCGGTTGTGACAAATACGCTAAAAGATGTCAAACCTGTCATTTTGTTCCTTGTCTTAAACCTTAATCCCGATCCCTTTTCTAGTTTGGTTTTGTAATTGAATGACTTTTAGCCTTTTTAACGGCTATTGTAATGAGATTATTTGTATGTGATTTTGGGGGCTGATTGAGGAAAATAATGAAGCCATAAATGGCTGGAAAATAGATAAATACAAAGGGCGTGCTGCCCGAATTTGCACTCAAATGGCGATTTCAAAATTTTAAGAGCGGACATAAGTTTTACGACTATTTTACTCATGTCTTTTGGACTAAATGCACTCTTTTCACTTTCAAAATCATACTTATATTTCGTACTAGTAATTATTCGGATTTTCCTTGATTCATCAAACATTTTATTGGTTGGACCATAATATGTTCTCATGATTATTCTTAGGGTTGCTTGGTGACTAAGGGTGATATTCGAAAGGATACTTTGGACGTTTTGCTTATTTAGGTGAGTGTTCTGTATACGTTTTGTTTCTTATGATTATGTGACGTGTTATGACTATTTGGATTGTTTGATTAAATGTTAAATGGTTTCAATGGTTGCTAAAATGATTTTTGTTAGGCGAGTGTGTACTTTATCGCACTCGACCTAAGCGAACATGAAATTTTCAATGATTGAATGATTAAATGTTAATTGTGCATGAATGTAAGCTTTCGGGCTGAACTGGGCCCTGCCCTTTGTTACTGGTCGACTCGAGCCAGAAGCGGACTCGGTCGGGCGAATAGTGACTCTGGGTGAATGTTTGGTATACTCGAGTATGACCACGAAGTTGGCGGAGATTGGGGAATGAAATGAATGAACGAACGACAAGAAAATGAAGGAGTTTTCACTTACAAACAATGTTTTAATGATCGAAGAAATAAGGAAAATATTAGGCGAATGAATGAACGAACGAACGAATAGCTCCTCGTGAGCATGTATCCTTTTATTGTATGTGTTACTATTGTTTTATATCGTAAATGTTATCTGGATTACTTGTTATTACATGCTTAATGTCCCTGTTTAACTACTTGGTTGTGTATATAGAATCTCGCTGGGCTTTTAGCTCATTCCACGCCCTTTGTTTTCCTTACAGGGGTTGCGAGCGGGCGAGAGACCTGTATAGCATAGCATGGTAGTCCCTTTTGTATATTTTGGCTTTTGTACTCGCTCTAGTGCTTGGATAGGGTTGGAGTGTATTGAGAATGTAAAGTTTTTGGTTTTGGAACTGTACTTCTGTTCGAGATGGGGATGAATGTAAGGATATGTTTCAATTTGGGGTATTGTGTTTTGTTTCGTTTTTTTTTCTTCGAGATTATATTTTATTTTGTTCGGAGAGAGTGATCGAGTCCTGGCGAGAGCTGGGCAGGCGGTCCGCCGAACCCTTTGGTTCGCCTTAGGGGAAGGTGGGGCTGTCACATCCCCACTTTACATCAGTTTCCGTCCACCGATCACCCCCTACCCGGCCCACACGTCCAAAAAGTACCCAAGGTTCGTCGATCTCCTCGACCAAGCCCTTGCCGGCTCGATTCGACCAACTAGCCCTAGATTGGACTTATAGTCCCAGATATACAGTAATTCAGGATATGGCTTATAGCCTCCAAGTATTCAGTAATCAAGATTGGAGTCGTTGGCAATTATCCAACGCTCACACAGTAAAGCTTGGAGACGTTAGTTGTCACTTAACGCTCCGTATTCAGAAATAAATAGCGGTGGAAATATTCGAGCATACCAATTAGTCGAGGAGATAACACTCTACTCGACAAAACAGGATTGAGGTACTGAGGCGGGATGAGAGGCACCTCCCACTCGGATGGAGTGTGGTACATGCGGCCGCTCAGCCCTAATGTCGATGAGATAACTCTCCAATCGACTTAATCAGATAAAAGTACTGAGACAGGATGAGAGGTACCTCCCACTCGGATGGAGTGTGGTACATACGGCCGCTCAGCCCTAATGTCGATGAGATAACTCTCCAATCGACTTAATCAGATAAAAGTACTGAGACGGGATTAGAGGTACTTCCCACTCGGATGGAGTGTGGTACATACGGCTGCTCAGTACTTGCAAGTTGAATACAAGTACAAATACAAGTACAGATTAATCAAGTTCAAGTGAATACAAGATCATTCAAGAAAGGGAGGCCAAGTGCGATAAGGACACGCTCGCCTAGCCAGAATCAAGTCACAAGAAATATCCAACAATTCACATTCTCAAGTATTCCAAGTATTTCAAGTATTTCCAGTCCAAACAGTTGAAAATTGGATGGTTACGAAAACTTGATCACATAAGAAAAACGGGAGAAAAGTAGAAATCTCTTTAGCAAATCCGGTCACATATCAGTTATAACAAAACGTCAAGTACATATTTTAACAAAATATCAAAGTTTAGTCGAGCAAGGTCAAGTGCAATAAAGTACACACTTGTCTATGAGACAAGAGATCAAGTACCTAACATTGTCTAACAATAATGAGCATGTAACACGTAAGTCGGTGGAATAACCACTCGAGTGACCAACAAGTCAAGTATAAGCAAAGCACTTCATTTCATATTACTATCACGAAGTAAACTACAAAGGATCGAGTATGATAAAGTACATCCTCGTCCCAAGGGTTATCAATTCAAGAGCAATTACTTTAACCAAATAAGCATGCTATTAAAGCACGGAGACATTCCGCGTAAAGATTTTCATGTACTTGGAACACTCACATGTCAAGCAATGTAGAGTTCAAACGTCAAGTCCTTTGGTTACATTCACCACCGTTTCCCAATCCTAGGGCAACGAGTGAAATCGTTAACAAACTAAGTTTAATTCCAATCCAAAAGTGAGCTCATTAGGTGACCAAGTGTGAGAACCCGTAAATTTTCTTTATTTCTAGGCTTTAATTTATTTATTTGCATCCGTTTTCCACATTTTCTTTATTTTATAACTTTTCTAGACATTTTTATGAGTAAATAAGGTTTTAAAAATATTTTCCTAGTATAAGTCAATTTACGAGATTTTTGGAGTGAATAGTGGACGTGGGACCCGCTAGTGCGTTAAGTGAGAGAAATTCGGCCAATTAGGTTAAGTTTTGCGTAAAGGGATTTAATTACTAGGTGTTAGTAGGTGATTAGAGGTTACCTAGATGGATTAACCCTAGTGAGCAAGAAGATAAGTTTAAAACCTAAAAGGTGCCACGTGTCGCGAATTGACTTGAAGTTGGACTTTGACCATTTTCCCACCTTTACCAAAAGGTTAATTTTGACCAAATTCTTTCTCATTTTTCATTCCCTTTGGGCGACTTTCTTGGAGAGAAAAGAAGAGAGAAAACTTCATCTTGTGTCTTCCATTTCTTGCTCAATCTTGAAATCCAACCATTTGATTCTCAAACTACTCCACAAAAACCACTTGCCAAGGAAGATTGAAGCTCTTGGTGGAGCTATTTTGGTGATTAAGCACTTAAGCTACAAACTTTCTTGGGGAATTAAGGTATTTTGCTTGGAAACTTCACTTTTGTTCCTATTAATGCTAAATTAGTAGCCTATGGTGGCTTAATAGCTAGATTTATGGATGCTTTGATGGTTTAATTAGAAGTTTAGTGAATTTCTGATTTTATTGGGAATTTTTCTGTTTTATATGATAAATGTTAGTTAGCCTTGGATTGAAGGTTTAGTTTTGAGTCAATTGGAGCTCTTGTAGGTGAATTGCGGTTATTTGTGGAAAATTTCAGCTTTGGACAAAAATTTCAGTTTTAGGGTTTTGATTTGGGGCTTTGCTATAATTGTTTAATTAGAGTGCAATTGATTGTGAATGAAGGGTATTGTGGCCCTAATGAAAGTTATTGAGTAGCCTATGAATGAATGGTGGCAATTGTGATTGGTTGGGATATAAATTGATGTTTGTTTGTAGGATGGAAAAGTTGGAATTTTAGGGGAAATGCTGTCCGAGTGTCGAGAAAATTAGGGTTTCGTGTGTTAAGTTGCGATTGAGTAAAAATGTGAGGTTTTGGGGTTGTTTACACCTTGACCTCAAAATCGAAATATTTTCCATGTTTTAGCTATATTTGCATTTTGCTTTGGTAGTTCGCTTAAGAGGCATTCGACTCGTGATCGAGTCTCAACTGTAGTTTCTTGTTTCTTGTAGGTCGAGCCGGTGATTCCGAACACCCGTTGGGCGAAAACTTGTGATTTACTTACTTAAGTGGTGAGTGTACTATGCATGAATTGTGTTTAATTGGTTGTGTATTTGATTCCTTGAATTGGATAACTGTGATTTCTGTGCTCGAGTCGAGAGTGTACTTTATCGCTCTCGTTCTCTTATGTGTATAACTGATTACTGGTTATATGTGAATTTGCCTTGTGTTTGGCCTAATATCGGTTGGGGCATGAACCCTACGACCTTACTGTGATAACTGAGCTCAAGCCTCAATGGCCGTTCATCGAGTCGAGCCGGTAAGGGCCGGTCGATTAGATAACGGGCCACGAGGTTACTGTGTGTCGAGTGGAGCGTTAGCTCCTCGACTTTGTGGTATACTCGAGTATTATCCCCTGATTTCTGTGAGGTGTTCTGGCCCGGTAGGGGAATGTACGGTGGAAGGTACTGGGTGTAAAGTGGTGATCTACGGTCGTACTTGTCCGTTGAGCGTTGACGGAGGGTCAACGGCATGTGATCAAGAGTTGCAAGGGGAAATTGGCTCCCGAGAGCCACCCGTATCCTTTCACTTTTGAAATGGGTTTGGTGTTCCACATATGTGTGTTAGTTGTGTATATTTGAGCATGGCTACCTTCGTGCGCTTTGAATGCATGATTTTAGTACCTCATTGGGCGAAAGCTCACACTCGTTCCTTTGTTTTCCTTACAGGGCATGTTTTGGGAAATCAACCTTTTGTGAAGCGAGTAGAGCTAGTAGACATTCTTTTGTACTTTTGTATAGCTCATCAACTTTAGAAACCCTAATGTGGGACTTGGACATTTGTTTGGATTGGAAAACCCTAGAATAGGTTATGTGTACATATTTTCTCATGTATATATGATGTACTTTCTTGGAAATGTACTTGTTTATGCTGATTTCAAGTTTAGTCGTGTTTGGGTCGCGTTCGGACGAGTTCGGACGTCAAACGCAGAAAAAAGAAAATTTTGGCCGGTCACTGTTCATCAGAATCCGGCCAGGTATCCGGCCAGATCTTGGTTTCTTGGGACTGTACTTGTGGTTGAGATTGAGATGAATGTAAATATATGTTTCTAGTTTGGGGTTTGTTTTTTTTGTTTTCCTCGAGGTTGTATCTTATTTTGTTCGGAGAGAATGATCGAGTCCTGGCGAGAGCTGGGCAGGCGGTCCGCCGAACCCTTTGGTTCGCCTTAGGGAAAGGTGGGGCTGTCACACTAGTGAAGGCTAGTCTTTTGTGTAGTTTGGTATGTTGTAACTGATCTTTGAGGAAATTGTGAGATTTTGAACTCGATGTAGTTGACTGAGATTTATATCCACGGATGTACTTGTGCAATGAAATATTGTAGTCATGTTATTATTTTGGCATATTTAGATGAGATCATTGGAATTGATCTGTCTTTCATTTGAGAATTGAAGTGAGTCCCGGCGAGAGTTGGGCAGGCGGTCCGCCGAACCCTTCGGTTCGCCTTAGGGGGAGGTGGGGTCGTCACAGTTAAAGCAAGCTTTATTAATCTAGATTTTGTTACTTTATCTTTATTTTTACTAATCTTATATTCTCCATCTTGTACTAAATTCTTCACCAAAGGGACAATTTGCCTTCAAGAATTAAACATAGTGAGAAGGGGAAGAAGACGCGTCCAACTAGAGCAAATTGAGGTGAAAAGCGTAGGTAAAACTTTCGCCAAAATAGAGGAGTAAAGGCCAAGACTTTTGAGAGATTATGCCTTGCCAAATAAATTGGGAACACAAACTAGCATTGTAAGGTCAGCAATTAATGCAAATAACTTTGAAATCAAGCACTCGAGCATCCAATTGGTTCAACGAAGTCAATTTGGAGAAAATCCAATGGAGGATCCTAACACTCATCTAACTAAATTCATGGATTTATGTGGTACAATTAAAATAAATTGAGTAAGTGATGATGAAATTAAATTAAAGTTATTTCCTTTTTCACTTTGTGACAAAGCAAAGGTATGGCTTAATTTTTGTCCACCTAATACTTTCACTTCTTGGGGCGAGTTGACAAAAACGTTCTTAAATAAATATTTTCCTCCCATGAAAACGACTAAACTTCGCATAGATATTATGGGTTTCACTCAACATGAAATCGAGTCGTTATTTAAATCTTGGGAAAGATTTAAATATCTTTAAAGAAGATATCCCCACCATGGTCTCCCTGATTGGTTAGTCATTTAAACCTTCTATAATAGACTCAATACCCAACCAAAATCAACATAGATACCGTTACTAGTGGAGCTTTAATGAGAAAATCAACCGAAGATGCTCAAGTTTTGATAGAGGAAATGACCTCTAACAACTATCAATGGACAAATGAAATATGTAACTCAAGAAGAGCGACTGGTATGTATGAATCGACGCTCTCAACTTTTTAAGTGCTAAATTAGAAAACATGTTTAATTCTCGAATGGATAATGTTGAGAGATTGCTAAGTAAACAAGGGGGAAGTAGTTCAAATTCTCATGTAAGAGTTGTTTATTGTTCAACATATGGTAGTAATCATGATAGTGCTAATTGTTTTCATATGGAGCAAGTTCATAATGTTAACAACTATAATCGGCCACCTCAAAATAAGCCTTTTTCAAACATTTACTACCCCGGTTGAAAGAATCATCCAAAATTACAGTGAAGAGACCAATCAAATGCACAAAAACCTATCAATCCTCTCGATTTTCAAACAAGGCCACTTGAGTTACTTTTTCAATTTTGGAGCCTAAATTTGCAAATCATGTTCATGAAACAAAAACAAATATGAACAATATGATCACTATAATTAGGGATATGCAAGGCCAAATAGGCAATATTGCTAATTCCATTAATTTGAGGCAACTGAGTAAATTTTCAAATAAAATCTAGGTGAATTCTAGAGAATATGTGAATGCAATCACTCTTAGGAGTGGTAAGCAATTAGAGAATAATCACCTTGGTAAAAATGAAAAAGATGATGAAAATGAGGGTAAAAATGAATAAGAAGGTAGAAAGGATCATGTTCCAAATGAATTTGATATGCCTTCATCTCATGATTCTCAAAAGAATACCACTAACTCCGTTCCTTTCTCCGATAGGTTGAAGCAAAGCAATAAGGAGAAGAAATTTGAGAAATTTTACTCAAATATTTAAGATCCCTTTTGTTGATGCTATCTTACAAATTTCCTCTTATGCTCGTTTCTTAAAAGATATTATGTCAAGGAAGAGAACAATTGAAGATCAAGAGACAATAGTATTAACGGAGGAATGCTCAACATTTGTCCAAAATAAGTTTTCAGCTATGTTTAAAGATTCGGTGAGTTTTCAACCTTGTACCTTTGGACATTTAAAGTTCACTGATGCTTTATATGATTTAAGTGCAAGTGTATCATTGATGCCACTTTCCATTGCAAGGAAGCTTGATTTGAGAGAAATGAAGGATACAAATGTCACTCTTCAATTGGTGGATAGGTCAATAAAACGTGCAGTTGGTATAATTGAAAACGTCATCATTAAAATGAAATCATTCTTTATACTGGTTGACTTTATAGTACTTGATATGAAGAAAAACATGCATTACCATTCTTAACCATCACCGGAACTCTAATTGATATTCAAGAAGGTAAGTTAACCTTTACGGTAAATGATGAAGAGTTAACGTTTAATGTTAATGAAAGTAAGGATCTTGATATATGGCATGGAAAAGCTTTTAAGCCAAAGGAGGTTAATGTTATACAATAATTGAATAAAGAAGGTTATCATCTTGAAATTCTTGATTCTCATGCTTATAACATGCCTAATATGAAGAATAAAGGAAAAGAGATTTTTAATCTTAAAGTTCAAGTGGACAAAGGCAAGAAATTAAGTAGACTTTGGGATTGTTTAAAATTTTTTTCAAGAAATCCTCATACATATTGTGATCATGCTAACTCTTATTTGTTTGATGATAAGGATGATTTGGAGATAGGGCAAGATCAAAAATTGGTGAATGCAAAGAAAGGTTTTAGCCCTTGGGAAGAAATTAGTTCCCTTTCCCCTCCTATGACGACTCCACCTCCCCCTAAGGCGTACCCCAGGGTTTGGCGGACCGCCTGCCTAACTCTCATCAGGACTCACTCACTCATTTCAAGAGAATAACTTACAACCACAAAAAAGAAATGAAACAACAAATCCCAAGCTTAAAACATACATTAATGCTTAAATTCAGCTCCAAGGCTTATACTTGCCAAAATATATCAAAATGTGAAAATCCAGGTACATTCAACTCTAGTCGAGTACTAGCGCGAGTATAATCGCAAAAATTTAGAAACTAGACTACGCTAGCCTGTACCAGTCTCACGCTCTCGCTCGTACCCCCTGTAAGGAAAACAAAAACTAATATCAAAATGTGAAAATTTAGGTACATTCAACTCTAGTCGAGTACTAGCGCGAGTACAATCGTAAAAATTCAGAAACTAGACTACGCTAGCCTGTACCAGTCTCACGCCCTCGCTCGTACCCCCTGTAGGGAAAACAAAAACTAATAGAATGAGCTAAAGCTCAGTGAGGTTCCAAACATCATGCAGCCCCAAATAGCAATTTGACCATGATTTAAAAAGCACAAGTATCAAGATAGCGAGCATATGAAATCAAGAAAAATGAGCGAAGCAATGGATATTTAACATGTCAAGTGAAAGGATACAACCACTATTTCAAATAGCTCCGCCAGAGTTTGATCAAGTAGTAGTTGACACTCCGTCAACTTTCAAGTAAAGTAACTAGTCCAGTAGTGCTCTGCTTTACGCCAATCCGTCCACCATTCAACCCCCTTACCGGGCCCGAACTGTGACGACCCCACCTCTCCCTAGGGCGTACCCTAGGGTTTAACGGACCGTCTACCCAACTCTCGTCAAGACTCACTCACTCACGTCAAGAAAATAGGGTGCAACCTCAAGAATAAAAGAAATAACAGTTCCCAAGTTTGGAACGTACAAATACATTCATTTCTATCTCAAACATCCATACAATCCCAAATATATCAAAAGATTTAAGTTCTCAATACATTCAACCCTAATTGAGCGACTAGTGCGAGTACAATCGCAAAATTTCTAAAAACTAGACTATGCTAGCCTGTACCAGTCTCACGCCTCGCTCGTATCCCCTGTAAGGAAAACAAATGGCGTGGAATGAGTTAAAAGCCTAGTGAGGTTCCAAATAGCAAGTTGACCATTATTTAAAAGTACAAGTATCAACGTAGCAAAATAGCGAACATAACAAGTTCATAAAAGTGAGCAATAACACTTCAAGTGGCCAATCTCAAAATGAGCGAGTGTAAAGTTTTTCAAAAGAAACAATAACCCGATAAGTAATATCATGTCAGGGTATAAGGATATGGATGGCTCTCAAGAGCCAAGTTCCCATTGCTTCACCAGAGTTTGATCAAGTAGTAGTTGACACTCCGTCAACTTTCAAGTAAAGTAACCAGTCTAGTAGAGCACCACTTAGCTACAATCTCCGTCCACCATCCAAACCCCGTACTGGGCCCAAAATCCTCAATAAACACTGGTGGTAATACTCGAGCATACCGATTAGTCGAGGAGATAGCACTCCACTCGACAACACTAGATACCCATGGTTCGTTATCTAATCGACTAAGCCCTTGCCGGCTCGACTCAATTAATTAGCCAGTGGGGTTTGGGTCCCCAAGAAGTCGATGAGATAACATCTCCAATCGACTGAATCAAGATAAAAATACGGAGACGGAAATGAGAGGCATCTCCCACTCGGATTGAGTGTGGTACATGCTGCCGCTCAGCACTTACAAGTCAAGCACAAGTATATCAAGTCAATTGCAACAATAAACAAGTACATATCATATTAGGGAAAGTACGATAAAGTACACGCTTGCCCGACCAAATCAATCAAATATCAAGTATTTAAATCAAGTATCATGTTCAATCACGTACTTGGAAGCACTCACCAAAGATTTAGTGCTTGTCAAAATCACGTTCAGGTGTAACTCCTTGGTTGGAGTCCAAATCTGCGATAAAATATCATTTACGAGCTTAAAATCAACTAGGGTTCGAAACTTAAAAGTTTCGCTTTAAGAAGATCAAGTAAATGAAACTCATTTCGATAGGATTCATGTTACGTATCAAACTCTAGAAAATTCATGCTCGCTTTTTTGGTGTTGCTAAAGAAGCAACTAAAACATTGGAATTCGCATTTGAGTCCAAAAGACGAGGAAAACATATTCCGAGTGTCACTACTTTCATTTTTCCAAGGGTACGAGTTTCGGTCAAATTTCGGCTTATATACCTTTACGAAAGAAGACTCGAATACCATAGACAATCCAAGTTCAATTTGACCTCAAATCTTGGCTCAAGTCGCGAGTACACATGCCTAACCCTCGAGTGAAAATTTGAGCAGCATGCCCTTTGTATTTAGCTATTTTCCAACCATTTATCGCTTCATTATTTTTCTCAACTCAGCCCAAATTCACACATAAACAATCTTAACAGAATAGCCCTTCAATAGGCTCAACGTCATCCCAATACAAGGCAATTCTAGCAATGCAACTATCAAAATCAAAGCTGGAACTAGAATTAAAGAAGAATAACTAAGTAACAGGTTTCATATCTTCTGGCGTTTTGGTCACAGCGGAAGCTACGCTTATCGGATTGGGTTATATTTTATGACGTTTCGAAGCTAAGATAGAGAGATACATTTCTTATGAAGACATCAACACCCAGTTCGTGCATTTTCAAGGTCAAAAATGTGAAATCTCAGAGAAAACAGAAAGCTGCCCGCGAAATAGGCTTTTGGCAGTCAGGGGTGGTTTAGTCATTTCACACTCTACAGTGCTCCAATTGAGCTAAAATGTTACAGGAAGATCGTTAACTTCATTCCCTACAACTTTCATGTTTTGAGCAAGACCTGATTCGGCCTTTATCATGGATGAATATACAGTACAGAAACAGGGCAGATTCATCAACAAAGCTGGAAATCACTTCTACTCTAATAATTTATATCCTAGCTCAATACTATCAAGTCCTATATCATCAAAACCATCAATTACTAGCTCAATACCATCAATTACTAGGTAGACAACCATAATCAAGGCTGAAAATGTAAACCCTAGCTAACCCTTCCATTATATCATCCAAAACTGAATCATTAACCAAAATAAGCCAAGAACATAAGTTTCTTTCCCAAATTTAACAAGAATAAGTAAGAGAAAAGGAAAGGCAAGCATTATACCTTCCAAAGGCTACTTGTAAATGAAAACTAAACCCCTTTCTTCCAAAATTTTTACCTCACAAAGCTTTCCCAACACCAAAAGAGAAGTTTAATCAGTTTAGTTCGGTTGATTTTACTCAAACAAGGATGGATTCAAGGTGAAAGTTGAAATTTGCTCTCTTGTTTTTTCCTCTCCTCAAGCTCGGTCAAGATGAAGAAAAAGTACAGGAATTTTGGTCCAAAACAAAGTTAAGAAGATAGGAAATTGGTTTGGTCAAAGTTGGTTGGATGGGCGCCAAGTGTCGCCGCAAGATTAAGTCTCAATTTTTTCTTTTTCTCTCTTTTATTTAGTCAATAATTTTGGATGTTTGGAGGAGATATTTAGGGCTGATATTTCTGAAATAATAATAAGGAGATTAAGGTAATAAAGTAGTGTTCAAGTGGTGCACTCAATCGGTAGTAAACGGTGCACGTCGGTTCAAGCCGTTTTTCCTTAACTCGCGCGTACTTGTGTTTTTACTTATGGTTCACTCACTTATTATTAACACTTCTAATTACACACTTTTCTTACCTAATACTCATTCTTATCCACCAAATTTAGTACACACACCTCACCAAGTGATCACACTACCAAAATGCACCAAAGACACACCAAAAACCCTAGTATGCACAAAAAACCCTAACTTATGCCCTTCCTTTAGAAAAATCATAACTTGAGTTATAAATGTCAAAAATTCATACAACTTGGCATGTTAAAAACTAGACTTCAAATACTAATAACCTTTAGAAGACACCTCAAAGAATTTCTGTGAGAACTCGTAAAAATTTATCTATTTTAAACTCCTAATTTCAGCTTATTTAATTATTTATTTGGCCAAATATTCCGAATATTATTTTCTAATCTTTTTAGACCTAATTACATGGATCTATAGCTTAGTTATATTTTTAAAGTGACTTGTTTCAAAATTTAAGTTTTTGGAAGCTCGCTAAGTGTGAATTGTGACGACCCCACCTCCCCCTAGGGCTCACCCTAGGGTTTGGCGAGTCGCCTGCCCAGCTCTCGCCAGGACTCACTCACTAGGGCTCGAGAAAGAAAACGTACATCCATTTCTAGTAAATACCACAACAAGTTCAAACTTAATAAATATACATTGATGTTCAAATCCAGATACAAGACTCTACACACCTTAATTTAAACAACTCGAGTACAACAAACTCTAGTCAGGTGCTAGCGCGAGTACAACTTCAAAATTTACAACAACTAGACTACTCTAGTCTTTATAACTCTCGCGCCACGCTCGTACCCCCTGTAAGGAAAACAAAACTAACGGAGTGAGCTAAAGCTCAGTGAGGTTCCAAATATCAAATTGTTCATCAAAGAACGTAGAAATAGCACAATAGCGAAATAGCGAGCAAAACAAGCCAAGAAATGAGTAATAACACTTTATATAGCCAACGATAAATATTCCGCATTTCACATATAAGGATACAGTTGCTTTTATAACGGCTCCACCATAGCTTGATCGATTGGTAGTTGACACTCCGTCAACTTTCAAGTAAGGTAATTAATCCAGTAGAACACCACTTAACTCCAATCTCCGTCCACCGACCAAACCCCTTACCGGGCCCGAACTCCACAATAAATACTGGTGGTAATACTCGAGTATACCGATTAGTCGAGGAGGTAGCACTCCACTCGACAGCACTAACTACCCAGGGTTTGTTATCTAATCGACCAAGCTCTTGCCGGCTCGACTTGATTAACTAGCCGCAGGGTTTCTGGAATTCCAGATAATCACAATTCATATGCACGTATATCATTTAAATGGAACTCAAAGATCGAGAACAAGTCATATTAGGGCAAGTGCGATAAAGTACACGCTTGCCCTCTCAATCCACTCATATAACATGTAAGCATCTCATTCAAGTATTAAATACAAGTATCAAGTGCAATTAGGTATTTGGAAGCACTCACCAAAAGATATAGTGCTTTTAGTGATCACGTCCAGGTAGTACTCCTGGCTTGGAGTCCAAATCTGCGATAGAATATCGTTTAAGAGCTTTGAAAATCGATTAAGGTTCGAAACTTAGACGTTTCGTTTAACGAGAATCAAAAAAACTGAAATTCATTTGGAGCATATACGTAAAACTCTTGCTCGCTATACACACTGTGAAACTTGGTAGAAATTCTACTTTGAAATACCATTTAAATCGAAGGAACGAGGAAAAGATATTCTATTAGGTGTAAATTTCATTTTTCCAAGGGTACACGTTTTGGCCGAATTCAACTTATATACCTCCACAAAAAGGAACTCGAATAACCTAGGCAAATCGAGTTAGATTCATCCTCAAGGCTTTAGTCAAGGCGAGCGTAGTTCTACTTAACCTTCGCGTGCCAATTTGGGCGGTACGCCCTTTGTGTTTACCAATTTTTCCAGCCATTTATGGCTTCTTTCTTTCCTTAATTCAGCCCCACAATAATACAGAAGCAATGATACTAACATAGCCCTTCCAATAAGCTCCAAAATCACCCAAATACAATACAAATGCAATAGTATAATCGGAAATCAATTTTGAAGACACAAACTGAACGGCAGATTTGATATCCCGTAGCATTTTAGTCATAACTGGAGCTACGTTTATCGAATCAGGGTGAATCTTATACCGTTTCGAAGCTAAGACAGAGGGGAACAACTTTCATGAAGGGTACTTAACCTAATTTATAGTTTATCTAAGTCGAATTGCAATTCCAAGATCCAAAAGTTCGTAATCAGTCTAGTTGTCAGCACTGACTTTAACCGGCGATAACTCAGGCTACACAACTCCGTTTGGGGTGTTTTCAGAGGCGTTGGAAAGATAAAATACAAGGATACAGGTTTTTTGTTTTGGCCAAAAGCTAATTGGATGTGAATCAGGGTGAAAAACGCAACCCAAACTGGTGAATTCACAAAACTGTGTACGAATTGCAGCTTGGGGCAGTAAGGGTATTTCGGTCATTTCACATCCTACCATACTCTGATTGAGCCGAAATTTTACAGGAAGCTATAAAACATCATTACCTACAATGTTCATGTTTTGAGTTAAGCCTAATTCGGCCTCCATCATGGCCGAATAAAACTGGGCAGAACAGGGCATCATGGAAGTTCAAATCTGAAATTTTATGAATTCATAGTGCAACCTTCACTTTTCTAACTTGAATCATTACTTCAACCTCCAAAACAAGATTATAAACACCATATACCATCTAAATAACAGGATTTATGATTGAAAAACTCCAAAACCCTAACTCAAATAAAGACCCTAACTCAAACAAGAACCACCATAAGTCTCAAAACCATGGGAATAACTATCATTAGCCACAAATATAGGTTGTTCTACAAAATTAGGCAAGGGTAGAGAAGCAATAAAAGAAGAGAGCTTTAATACCTCTTTAAGAGGCTTACAAGTGCAAATCCTTCACCTTTCCTTTCAAAAATTTTGCCACACAAAGCTTTAATCTTCCCTAAAGAGCAACTTATATGGAGTAGTTTGCAAAATTTCTGGTTGGAGTTCAAGATTGAAGCAAGAAAGGATGGTGCAAGATGAAGTCTTTCCTCTCTTCTCTCTCCCTCAAGAATCGGCCAAGCAAGGGTTAAAATGCAGAAAATTGGGTCAAATATGTGTTTTAGGAAAGTTAAACAAGTTGGTCAAAGTCCAACTTCCAAAGGTGTGATGACACTTGTTTTTTTTTCTAGATTTTTCTCTCATTTCTTTTGGTCAAATGTTGTGGCTGATTTGAGAGATATTTTTAGGGTTAATTATCTGAAATAAAGTGAGAAGATTAAGGTAGTAAAGTAGTGTTCAAGTGGTGTACTCACTCGGTAACAAACGGTGCACGTCGGTTCAAGCCGATTTTCCTTAACTCGCGCGTACTAGGGTTTTAACTTCTAATTCACTAACTTATTATTATCACTTCTAATCACACATTTAATATCATCTAGAATGTACTCTTAATCACTAAATCTAGTATACGCTTCGTACCAATTACTCACACCACAAAAAAAAAACGTAAAACCCTAGTTTGTCGTAACGGTGGAAGTAAAACGAAAACCCTTGGTTCTAAGATTATTTGTGGCTATTTGGGAAGTGAGTGTGTAGTAAACCTATTGTAAAGTAATAATTTGCAAATTAAAGGGAATTTGAAGAAAAATATAAGGGATTTTACGCGTCCTCACATGAATAGTGAATGAACGTTTGGAAATAAAAAAAAATCGATTCGAGGATACAATAAGTTTGAAAAATTGGAGACTTGTATATTAGTCCTAAAGTGGTTATTTTAAGTTTAAATACTCAAGTGATAGTTAGTTATACTATCGTTATAAGAATTTTTTAGAGATTTCGCGTTATCGCACACAAGTCGGAAGTTCGCGTTTTCGCGCGCGCGACTATTTGGAGGATTTTAGAAATTATTTTTAGACTATTAAGAATGAATAATATTAGTATGAATATAAGTGCATTAGAGGTTTAGTGCACAAGTGAAACAAACTCGATAGGAATCGAGCACGAAACGCGCGAGTGTGCGCGCGGGGAGAGAGTTGACTTTTGGAGCTTTCTTAGCCACTCATTTTAGCTTCTAAAGGAAGCTTAATTACAACACAAAACCCTCTCTCTCAAGCTCAAGAACAGCCGGCCAAAGGAGAACAAAAACAACTCCAAAGTTCATCAAATTTTCTCTTCATTTCACCTCCAAACTTCCACCAAATCACATCAAAATTTAACCACTCTTCACTAAGCACTTGGTGATCATCTTAAGCTACAAAAGGAGCCTCATTTCCACAGTTTTGCTCAGCTTAAGGAGGCCAAAAATTTCTGCTAGAATCATCAACTAAGGTAAACAACGATCAACCTTGAAAATCTTGGTTTATGGAAGTAGTCTTGCACTTATAAGTTCATACGATCATGTGGGGTAGCTTTATTTATGGTGAAAATTGTTGTGTGGGCTCTATGAATTCCCACTATGACTTGTTGGGCTGATTTGATGAGTTTTAATGTTGTTAATGTTGGTTTAGTGGTTAAATTAGTAGAAATAAGTGAGATTTTGAAGGATAGTTCAAAGGAGGTGGAGTGAAGAAATTTTCCGTTTCTGCCCCTGTGTTGTCCGTGGCCTTTAGGGAGAATTTTTGTGGATCTAATGGCTTAGTTATGATGTTTATATGTTGTATGAGATGTGTAGAAAGTTTCATCAAACAATTCCATGATTTGGTTGGCCAAATGTTGAATTTTCGTAAGACAGCAAATCTGGAAAATTTCCCGTCACTGCCCTGGCAGTATTTTTGTTTCGGCTATATCTTTTTGCTCCGATGTCGAAATCGAGTGCCTTTTGTGGAAATGGAAATTAGACATTCCCATTTTTCTAACGGTATAAAACGAATGTTCTGATTCCACCCGAGTGATCCGTACCAACCATTTGAACCTGACTGCCCTGTTTCACGTTTTCACAGAGAGTCCTTTTTTGAGCAGCAATTTGATATTAAACAATGAGCTAGTTGTCGAGAGAGTTTGAGAACGATTTCTTCTAAGAAATTGTATTTTTATGAATCTAGTTTTCAACACCACCAACCACGCTCAATTCAGAGTTGAATTGAGTGAGTTGTGGCCGAAATCCAAAACTGACTCTGAGGTTGAAAACCCTCTTTTTGGCTAGTTGACGCCTTCACTTTGTTTGGGACTTGTTATTTCAAATTTCTTGGTGTTAATCACCTACCAAATTGCACCTTGGATGTTTCTTAGACCTTGTTTTCATAAATGAATGATGTTTGAGGATTTTTATTGGCCAAATGTTTGGAAAAGAGAAAAACAAAATACAAGGCAGATTGCCTTGGAAATTTTAGAAACTTTAGTGGCTTTGTTAACTAGCTTCCTGAATGAATTTTTCTATGAACTTTGACAGAGGAATATCACTCATATGGTAGTATAATACTACCAAATTTGGTACCATTCTGAGTTCATTTTGATGCCCAACTAAAGTCCCAAAATTTAAGTTTCAAATCTGGAAATTTGTCCAGTGAACTTCAGTTAGTGCCAACTTTGAGCTACTATATCTTCGTACTCAAGACTCTGATTCCTGTTCTGTTTGTTGGATTTTAAACCTTGTTTTCAACTCTAATTGATTTCCAAATTTCAGAGGCTAGATCGAATTCTGTGATGTTTGCCGAATTTTCAAAGTTAGCCGAAAACCAACCCCGAAACTGCCTTGATAGCCCAAAACAGTAACTTTGAGCCAATTTTTGAATGTCTTCCATTTGGAATCATGGAACAATGTCTTCTAAGAACTTTTAGTACTTTGGAAGTAGTTTCCAACGGTACCAAGTTTTCCAATTTTGGACATACGAAGAGTGAGATACGACTTTTCAAAGATTGAACCTCAATTGAGTTTTTGAAACTCTTCCCTATCCTTCAATACTAATTGACCATTTTGGACTTGTCTACATGAAGTAAATCCATTTTTCCTTGTGTTAATAAACACTACTTTTGAACCTTGAATTTTGAGCAAGTAAAGCCCCATTCCATGGTATTTTCTAGATTGTACAAGTGTACAATCCCTTCCTTGATAAGAAAGGATTTTTTTAGTAATAGTGTGTAATAGATAACTATTGTTTGCTCAGGTGCTCAAGGAGACCTTCACGAGGATCTCGAGGGGAACACCTAAAGGCTTGTTCACGCACTCACCCTCTTATTTTGATTGGTGAGTGTCAAGTGCATGAATTTGCTGCTAAGTGATTAACTGTTTTTTTTATCCGTTACGTGAATTTGAAGTTTTTGAGACGAGGGTGTACTTTACCGCACTCGTTCTCTTTCAAACGAAATTATATTTGTATTTTGCTATGTGAATTCATATTCGATTGGTACATAGTAATGTGGATGTGATTGGTATTTGTGATTCGTATATATAATTCGTATTTGTGATTCCTATTTGTAATCGTCGATTTGAGCGTTGCTCATCGACTTATATTCGTATTCGTATTCGGGGGACGCCCAAAACGCGTTGGCTAACTTTGCGAATCGAGCCAGCATGGGCTTGGTCGATAAGCTTAGCAAACCATGAGATATTCGTAGGGCATGATCTATTGGAGAGATCTTGCTCGGCATTACTCGTGCAGTATTGCCATGATATACTCGAGTATTATCAAAAATTTGATGAGCGGGGCCGGTAAGGGGGTGTAATGGTGACGGGATTTGAAGAAAAGTGGTGTATCTACGGATTTGATACTTATGTGGTTGACGGAGTGTCAACATAAGATGTGATCAAGACTCCGACTCGACTACGTGGAATTTAACTCCTGAGAGCTACAGTATCCTTGAATTGTTTCTGTTTATTTATTTTTTTTAGAAATGTGAATTATTCGAACTTATAGCTTTACTTGCTATGTAATTTGTGGCTATTTGGATTGCGTGATTGCATGTTTGTTTCTTGACCTCACTGAATATTGGCTCATCCCATTAGTTTGTTTTCCTTAATAGGAACCCGATCGGAAGGAGTTAAGCAAATGCCGACTTGAGGCACTTTTGTATTAGTGTTTTGATTGTAAGCGACTAGACACTCTTGGATGTGGTATATTTTGGGGAAAGTGATTGTAAATTTGAAATTTTGATGTAAGACTGGATATTTATGTATGGAAATGATTTCGTACCTTTATTTCGACTTTCGTTGTTAGTACTAGACTAGGTTTGAATTGGATTTGTTTCGAATCCTGGCGAGAGCTAGGCAGGCGTCCCGCGGATACCCTTTGGTTTGCCTTAGGGAGAAGTGGGGGCATCACAATTTCAGCTCATAAGTTGGTCCAAATTGAGTCATAAGCTACTACAACATTCCTATGTTTACTTGTGCAGGGCAGAATTTTCAGTCAACTTTGCCAATTTTCTGGAATTTATAGAGACTGAATCAAATTCTAAATTTTATATCGTAGGAAGCCCTATGAGTCTAGTTTCAAACGCAACAAACAGAACTCAATTCCGACTTTCCTATACGAAGTTATAGCCAATTTTCCAAAGCTGCGCAGAGCCTCCTGCGAAAATTTCTAGATTTTCTAACAACTTGAGAATATGAAACTCTTCTTAACAAAATTCACTCTCTTGGCTCAAATTCAACCATTAAAGAAACCAAGAATCAAAGGTAAGTGAGTTCACATAAGGGTTATAAAGACAAGTAAAATTTTGGGGTCTCACATGAACACCATGAGAAACACGTGTAGTAATACTTGAGTATACCAATTAGTCGAGGAGGTATCACTCCACTCGACAAAAGAAGAGACCCAGGGTTCGTTATCTAATCGACCAGACCCTTTGCCGGCTCGACTCGATTAACTAGACTCAGGGTTTCTAGAATTCCAGAGTGTTCACGCATAGACAAGTATATCAAGTCATGTGCATTCAAGGCACAACAACAAGTCATGTTTAGGACAAGTGCGATAAAGTACACCCTTGTCTGTTCGAATAAGTCAAATATTGTCTAAGCACATTGGTAAAACATGTAAAAGCAAGTATCAAGTACAAACATGCACTTGGAAGCACTCACCAAAGGTCTAGTGCTTTTCAAGGTCACGCCCAGGTACAACTCCTTGGATGGAGTCCAAATCTACGATAAAATATTATGCAAGAGTTTAAAATCAACTAGGGTTCGAAACACAGGAGTTTCTGTGACAGCCCCACTTTCCCCAAAGGCGAACCAGAGGGGTCAGCGAACTGCCTGTCCAACTCTCGCCGGGGCTCACTACAATCCATAATTCAAAAACTAGAAATACTTCAAATATTCTCAATATACATTTAAAGTTCTCCAAAACATCTCGTACTTAAAATTAGTTAACCTTCAAGCTTAAATACAACCCAAAAGAATATGTACTACAATCCTTTATTATAATACAACTTGAAGTCTCTCGAAGAAAACAACTTAGTACTATTCGTGAGCACTCTCGATCTTAAACCCTGTTAAGGAAAACAAAGGAGTGGAATGAGCTAAACAGCCCAGTGAGGTTCCAAAACACACAAGCAGTTCCAATAAATCAAGTAAGTTAAACATAACGCACATATGGTTCAAGATTTCACATTGCCACATTAAAATGAGACATTTATCATTTTACAGAAATAAACACACATTAAAAGGATACGGTGTTCCCATGGAACTATTTCAGTCAGTTTCACCTTATAACTCCAATAATTCCCCCAGTTTGTCTGGGCATCGCCTTATTCCTCCAGTGGTAATACTCGAGTATACCGAAACGGTGGGCCAGGGTTCCAACCTACCAAACCGAGCCCAGTCCTAGCTTGAGCAGGTTAGCAACCAAAGGCAGGGCCCAATTCAGCTAAGAGCTTACAACATGCGCAAGTAATCAAATAAACCGGTAAACGGTAGAAATTCACGGTTAAACGGTAGAAATTCATTATTTTAGTAGGTCGAGTGTGATAAAGTACACACTCACCTTAAAACGGTGAAAAATTTCATAGGAGCAATTATAAGAAGCACTTAACACTTAAACACACAAGAAATATGAAGTAAACATATAGCAAAACTATTCAAGTCACACACACATGCAGGGAATACTCATAGTTACGTGCGATATGTCTCGATTTCTGGATAACACCCTTGATTACCCTCGAGTCCTGAGGTAAGAACCAACGAGTTTATATGAAAGTGAAAGACAAAACCTTAGGATTTTAGCACTTAAGAAGTAAAGAAACAAGAGGTTGGTATATAATTCTCAAATGTCTACTAAAGAATAAAGTGAGTCGTTATAGCCTCGAATCAAGTCTTTTCAAATTCAAAGTTCAAAAGTAAGAATGGAACCATGAGAAATCAAGTTCTAGGTCAAGAATTAAGCATAATAAAGAACATTAAGGTTTCTCATTTAAATCCAAGGAAACATCAAGTACAAGGGAAACTTGTATCCTCCATGAAATCGAGTTTAAATTGAACCATCAATCTCAAAAGGAAGTTGAATGTTCTTAAAAGTTCGTTTCTTAAGAAATCAGAAAATTTCAACTTTACGCGACAAAACTTGAAAAATCAGATCTTGAGTTTGGTAAGTCCAAAAATTAGAAACTTTACACTATTGGAAACTAGATTCAAAGTACTAAAATTTACCATCGAGTGAAGTGGTTTATGGTTTTGAAGTCGCACTTAGTTTCATGCTCGCTCGCTTAGTTTCGAGAAAGAAGTGGTTTAAACTTTTGAAGTCGCACTTGGTATTCAAGATCGAGAAAATCGTATTTTTAAGGGTCATTGCTTTCACTTTTTTCAAGGGTACGAGTTTCGGCAAAATTTCATCTTATATACCTCTATTAAAGAAAACTCGAATACCATAGATGATCCAAATCCAATTCGACCTCAAATCTTTACTCAAGTCGCGAGTACATATGTGACAGCCCCACCTTCCCCTAAGGCGAACCAAAGGGTTTGGCGGACCGCCTGCCCAACTCTCGCCAGGACTACGAAGTCGAATCACACAAACCCTAGATTGCGCGCGATAGAACCCATAGAAAACCAAAAATTAGAAACTACTACGCCGATCACACACAACTAAAATGTTCCGAATGATTACAAGTAGCATTTCAAACGAATACACCTAACATACATGCTTAAACACTTATGTACATACATAGAAAGCTTTACAAGTCCAAACGTGATACTTGATAAAAGCAACTAGGGTTTTGATTACAACAGAGCGTAACAAAATGACATTTACACTAGCTTGACACTTTCTTCAAAATCGTGGTTCAAAAGTGTTGTTTCCTGTAAGGAAAACAAAGATAACGGGAAAGGGGTGAGTTTACGCTCAATGAGGTACCAAAAGACAAGTAGTCACGAATTATGGCATTTCACTTTGAAGGTACATATGCACATATATGGAAATGAACAATTATCTCAACTGGAAAGG
Source organism: Coffea humblotiana (assembly GCA_023065735.1). NCBI lineage: Eukaryota > Viridiplantae > Streptophyta > Magnoliopsida > Gentianales > Rubiaceae > Coffea > Coffea humblotiana. The sequence continues at coordinate 34,151,044 of CM041213.1, read as the reverse complement.
ATACAGGATGCTCTCAGGAGCCAAAATGCCCAATTGCGATACTTGATCCAAACCAGTTGACTCTCCGTCAACATAGATAGAACCAACATGTCCGTAGACCCCACTTTACACCGAATTCCGTCCACCAAACATACCCCTTACCGGGCCCGAACACCTCAACAGTAACAGTGGGTGGTAATACTCGAGTATACCAAAAATCCAGAGTCTCAATTACCCAAGGATTTCTTAGAAACAGACTACCGTGGTTCGTTATCTAATCGAGCAGGACCTTACTGGCTCGACTCGAATAACTAGCCACAGGATTTGAGCTCAGAGATAACAGAAAGGTCGTTGGATACAAGGTCCAACCAGCAGTAGATTAAGCACAGATAACGGATTCACATTTTTCCACAGTAATTAGGCATACTGACAAGAGAACGAGGGTGATAAAGTACACCCTTGTCTCAATAGAATAAACAGATAGTACAATCATTCAAATTACAGATTGCATGAACAGAAACCAAGTTAAGCAACAAATGAGGGGAGTGGTACACTCACCAATTCAAGTGCAGATACTTCAAAAGTTTTCCTCCAAAATGACTTTAATCGCCCAGAAACCCTAAAATAACCAAAGTAACCAATTGAGGTTTTCACATCCCGAATTCTAGTACATGAAAAGCACAAGTGAGGCTCGACTACGAGTCGTATGCCTATCCAAATGAGCTACGAATGCAAGGTTGCAAAAACGTGATTTTTGGAACAAAAAAGGTAACGGGAGGACCTAGGGGCTTGAATAACCCAAAAGCCCTTCATCTGCCAAGGACCAACTCAAACTTGAAGGAACCAAGTGGCCTAGAAAATTGGACAGCATTTCCCCTTAAATTTTATACTTTTCCACCCTACAAACAACACCAAAATCCATCTCAAACCAACCACCATTGCACATACAATTCATAGGCATTAAAACACATCTAATTAGGGCCACAACACCCTTCAAATGAGCCAATTGATAGCTCCAAAATCAATCACAATTAAGCTCCACACCTTAAGTTACAAATATCAGGTCAAGCAAAGAAAATTCTGGAATCATCAAGTTCCACGTACCTTTCGGCATAACAACCACAACCAAAGCTACACTTGTCCGATTGAGATGAATCTTATGGAGTTTCGAAGCCAAGACATATACCTACATTTCTTATGAAGACCTCCAAAGCCAAATCATGCATTTTCATGGTCAAAAATTGAAATTCCAGAGAGAACAGAAATCTGTCCGTGAAACAAGGCTTGTGGGCAGTCAAGGGTATTTCGGTCATTGCACAAGTTTTGATGCTCCGATTAAGCTGAAAGTTTACCAGTGGCTAGCTAACCCAAATACCTACAACTTTCATGTTTTGAGAAAGGGCTGACTCGGTCTCTCTCAAGGTCGAACATACAGTGCAAAAACAGCACAGATTACTACCATATAGAAACCCTAAAGCTGAAATTTTCCTCAACACCTTGTAAAATAATATCACTTAATACTTCATCACCTAATCGGTGAAATTATATCACACTAGCGGGCCCCACGTCCTTAATACACTTCCAAACTAACCCGAACTAACTTATACTAGAAAAATGTTTTAGAAAACCATATTCACTTATAAATTGGCCAGAAAATTAAGGTAGTAGAATAAAATAAAGAAAATGCATGTAAAGAAATAGAATTAAACGATATGAAATAGGAAAATTTTACGGGTCCTCACACTCTCTCCTCCTTAAAGAAATTTCGTCTTCGAAATTTTCTTATCAATGAGATCCATCAAGATCTAAAGTAACCGACAGATCGTACCTTTTATGTCTTCAGACGAGTCAGGGACCTAATGTGGCTCTAGGGAATACGCCTGAGCTGGTACTTTCATTCCAGTCCCTTCCCCCTTTGATTGTCCAGGATTGGTCTTGGTTAGTTGCTGGGTCCCTTTACCTTTGCGCAGTCGTGCTGGACAGTTAGCAATTCGATGATCGGCGCTTCCACAGCGCAAGCATTTTCCCTCTTTCTTCCAACAACTCGCCTCCGTGTGATTTGGCCCTCCGCAATATCCACAGGGGCCACGAGTAGCAGAAACCGATCCTTCCTGTGGGACACCTCTGGACACCTCCGGTAGTCGTACTTCCCCATTTCCCCTTCCAGTCTTAGGAGGTGCACTCTTATCCTCTTGTTCCGAACTACTCCCAGGAAATCCCCTTTTCTTAGCTTGGAAGTTTCTAACCTGTGACCTTGCATTTTCAACTCGCTGGGCCTTTTCCACCGCATCACTAAAGGCACTAAGTTGGGCTACCGCTAGGTCCTTCTGAATCTCAACATTTAATCCCTGAACAAAATGCCTTATCCGTCTTTGTTCAGTTACAATCAATTCAGGCGCAAACTTGGACAACCGAGTAAACTGGCTCTCATACTCGGCTACGGTTTGAGTTCCTTGGCGAAGCCGAATGAATTCATCTTCCTTCTTTTCTTGAATTAGAGGAGGGAAAAACTTAGTGTTGAATTCCCTCATGAAGTTCGCCCATGTTCTCGGGGTCTGTTCTCTTTCCCATTTCAGTCTTATGATATTCCACCAAGATCGGGCTGCTCCCTCCAGTTGGAAGACAGCGAAGGTCACTTGTCTCTCCTCAGTATAATGTAACGCGGCAAAAATATCGATCATCTTTCCAGCCACCTCTCCGCCACATCAGGGTCTGGCCCTCCAAGAAATTTTGGTGGGGAAAATTTCTGAAATCTTTCAAGGGCTCTATCCTCGCCCTCTACATGGTTTCCAGGGTTTCCAGGTTGAGAATTAGGGTTTTGGCCCTGGTGTTCTACTACATGGGCTAGCAGATCGGTCATACGCTAGATAGCAGCGGCTACTTGAGCATTTTGGGTCGACCCTAGGTTCAGGATTTGGTTCCGGCCTTGGTTCCCGGTTACCCCTTTCATTCGAGGGTTGCTTACGTCCACGCCCACGACCTCTTCCACTACGAGTACCATCCATCGCTCTAACCAATCTAGGGTCGAAGCGTGAATATAACATTAAAGGTAGTTATATATAAAGCAAGTAACAAGAAGTACACACAGATCAAAAGTATATGTACATAACACAACTATACCGAATAAGTCACACAGTAGCAGTCAGTTAGATACAAACAAAAGAAGTCCGTGAAGCTAACGGGATTATCCAAAAGTACTATAGACAAACGAGACCAAAAGTACAAAACCAATGAACGAAAACTTTTGCCCTATAGGGCTCGGTCAACAATCTACACGAATAACAACAATTTATACCTTAGAAAGAGTTAATCATCCACAGTGATATCCGAATGCATCGCAAGAAGTTCCGTGGAATCCAACTTCTGGTTCGCCCAAGTCATTTCTAACCTAGGCTCGCATCCATTTAGCAGCCGGGTACAAGAATTCCAAATAAGATAATTCACAACTCGAGCCGGCCGGTCCCAAGAGTAAATCATCCATATTAAAGATTCCTACCCTGACCTACGTACCTATCTTCCTCAAGTCCCTTAATAAAGATCCTTACACTTATAACATGCACGGTTCATAGCTTAACGCCCAAGAAGAGCACTTAATCCTTTAAACATATTCACAAAATCAGGGCCATAACACCACTTGGCCCAAGCTCACTCCGCGCAGAGACCACGCGAACCGGACTCTGATACCAACTGTGACAGCCCCACCTTCCCCTAAGGCGAACCAAAGGGTTTGGCGGACCGCCTGCCCAGCTCTCGCCAGGACTACGAAGTCGAATCACACAAACCCTAGATTGCGCGCGATAGAATCCATAGAAAACAAATAATCGGAAACTACTACGCCGATCACACACAACTAAAATGTTCCGAATGATTACAAGTAGCATTTCAAAACGAATACACCTAACATACATGCTTAAACACTTACGTACATACATAGAAAGCTTTACAAGTCCAAACGTGATACTTGATAAAAAGCAACTAGGGTTTTGATTACAACAGAGCGTAACAAAATGACATTTACACTAGCTTGACACTTTCTTCAAAAGTGTTGTTTCCTGTAAGGAAAACAAAGATAACGGGAAAGGGGTGAGCTTACGCTCAATGAGGTACCAAAAGACAAGTAGTCACGAATTATGGCATTTCACTTTGAAGGTACATATGCACATATATGGAAATGAACAATTATCTCAACTGGAAAGGATATAGGTAGCTCTCAGGAGCCAAAATGCCCAATTGCGATACTTGATCCAAACCCGTTGACTCTCCGTCAACATAGATAGAACCATATGTCGGTAGACCCCACTTTACACCGAATTCCGTCCACCAAACATACCCCTTACCGGGCCCGAACACCTCAACAGTAACAGTGGGTGGTAATACTCGAGTATACCAAAATCCAGAGTCTCAATTACCCAAGAATTTCTTAGAAACAGACTACCGTGGTTCGTTATCTAATCGACCAGGCCCTTACCGGCTCGACTCGAATAACTAGCCACAGGATTTGAGCTCAGAGATAACAGAAAGGTCGTTGGATACAATGTCCAACCAACAGTAGATTAAGCACAGATAACGGATTCACATTTTTCCACAATAATTAGGCATACTGACAAGAGAACGAGGGTGATAAAGTACACCCTTGTCTCAATGGAATAAACAGATAGTACAGTCATTCAAATTACAGATTGCATGGACAGAAACCAAGTTAAGCAACAAATGAGGGGAGTGGTACACTCACCAATTCAAGTGCAGATACTTCAAAAGTTTTCCTCCAAAATGACTTTAATCGCCCAGAAACCCTAAAATAACCAAAGTAACCAATTGAGGTTTTCACATCCCGAATTCTAGTACATGAAAAACACAAGTGAGGCTCGACTACGAGTCGTATGCCTATCCAAATGAGCTACGAATGCAAGGTTGCAAAAGCGTGATTTTTGGAACAAAAAGGTAACGGGAGGACCTAGGGGCTTGAATAACCCAAAAGCCCTTCATCTCCCAAGGACCAACTCAAACTTGAAGGAACCAAGTGGCCTAGAAAATTGGACAGCATTTCCCCTTAAATTTTATACTTTTCCACCCTACAAACAACACCAAAATCCATCTCAAACCAACCACCATTGCACATACAATTCATAGGCATTAAAACACATCTAATTAGGGCCACAACACCCTTCAAATGAGCCAATTGATAGTTCCAAAATCAATCACAATTAAGCTCCACACCTTAAGTTACAAATATCAGGTCAAGCAAAGAAAATTCTGGAATCATCAAGTTCCACGCACCTTTCGGCATAACAACCACAACCAAAGGTACACTTGTCCGATTGAGACGAATCTTATGGCGTTTCGAAGCCAAGACATATACCTACATTTCTTATGAAGACCTCCAAAGCCAAATCATGGATTTTCATGGTCAAAATTTGAAATTCCAGAGAGAACAGAAATCTGTCCGTGAAACAAGGCTTGTGGGCAGTCAAGGGTATTTCGGTCATTTCACAGGTTTTGATGCTCTGATTGAGCTGAAAGTTTACCAGTAGCTAGCTACCTCAAATACCTACAACTTTTAGGTTTTGAGAAAGGCCTGATTCGGTCTCTCTCAAGGTCGAACATACAGTGCCAAAACAAGACAGATTACTACCGTATAGAAACCCTAAAGCTGAAATTTTCCTCACTTCACCACAATTAACACATAATAGCTCCAATTTACACCATATTAAGCCATCAATTCAAGCCAACTATAATAATCATATGAAAACAGAAAAATTCCCAAGAAAATAATAAATTCACCTAACTTCACTTTAATCCATGAAACTATCTATAAAACAAGCTCCTTAACCGTCATAAGGCACTAATTCACCATTATTATGAACAAAAGTTAAGGTTCCAAGCAAAATACCTTAATCCTCAAGAAAGATGGTAGCTTAGCCTTCTTCTTCCCAAATTTATTCCACTAGAAGCTTTAATCCTCCTTGGTTAGTACTTCTATGGAAGGGTTTGCGATTTGATCGGTTAGAACTCAAGTTTTGGACAAGAATTTGGAGAACAAGATGAAAGTTTTTCTCTCCCTTTTCCTCTCTGATTTTCGGCCACCTTGAAGGAAAAATGAAGATGATTTTGGTCAAAATTAAGCTTTTAGTAAAGTTTAAGAAAGTTAGGCAAGTAAGCTCCAATCGAAACGCGACACGTGGCACTTTTTGGATTTCTTTCTTATCCTCTTACTTTCCAATAATCAAATATCTAACCAACCTCTAATTATCTCCTAACACCTTGTAAAATAATATCACTTAATACTTCATCACCTAATCGGCGAAATTATATCGCACTAGCGGGCCCCACGTCCTTAATACACTTCCAAACTAACCCGAACTAACTTATACTAGAAAAATGTTTTAGAAAACCATATTCACTTATAAATTGGCCAGAAAATTAAGGTAGTAGAATAAAATAAAGAAAATGCATGTAAAGAAATAGAATTAAACAATATGAAATAGGAAAATTTTACGGGTCCTCACAACATACGCCTAACCATCGCGTGAAAATTTGGGCAGCATGCCCTTTGTATTTAGCTATTTTCCAGCCACTTAGGGCATCATTTCTTTCCTGAAATCAGCCCAAATTCAACATATAAGCAAGCTTAACAAGATAGCTCTTCAACTAGGCTTAATATCATCCAAATACAAGGTAATTCTAGCAATTACTCCATCAAAAATCTAAGCTGGAAACTAGTTTAAAGAAAAATTATAAGTGGCAGATTTGTCATCCTTCGGTGTTTTGGTCATAACTGTAGCTAGATATATCTGATCGAGGTAAATGTTATGGCATTTCGAAGCTAATACATAGACCGAAATTTCCTATGCAGACATTGACACGCAGTTCTCACATTTTCAAGGTAAAAACTGGTCGGTCAGAAGCACATGAAAAACAGGTTTGGAAAATTAGAGTGTTTGCGCAGTCCGGAGTGCTCTGGTAAAATCATAAGCTAAAATAATCCAATTGATCTGACATTGTGCAGGTAGAAAATTCACTCAAATCCCTATAACTTTTATGTTTTGTCCAAAAGCTGATTCAGTCTAAAACATGGAGAAATTTGCAGCCCAAGTTGAATCCAAAAATAGGGCGGAACTGAAATTCACCACCAAATGCTGGAAATTCAATTTTTAAGGCTAAAATTCACAATCAAGCCACTAATCATCTCACAAATTCCATATCCAAACTCAATACCAACATTTGCTAGCTAAACATCAATAATCAAAGCTGAAAAATACAAACCCTAGCTGAAATTTTCACTGCACCACCAAAAACTAGAGAATCATCCATCATATGCCAAGATTACAAGCTTCTATAGCATATTTAGCAAGATTAAGGTGGAAACAAGAAGTGGAGGAACTTATACCTTACCAAACCTTCTTGAAAGTGAGAAACCAAGCTATTTCTTCCAAATCTTTCACCACACCAAGCTTCCAAAAGCACCAAAGTGAAGGTTTAATCGGTTTAGTTTTGTGGTTTCAACTCAAACAAGGAAGAATCAAGGTTGAAATTGGAGGTTTCTCACCTCTCTTCTCCTCTCCTATTTTCAGCCAACACAAGCAAGAAATGAAGAAAAATGAGCCAAGAAGAAAGATAAGAAGAAAGGAAATTTGCTTGGTCAAAGTTGGTTGGATTTCCGCCAAGTGTCGCTTCATGGTTTAATCTCAAAATTTTTCTTTTCTCTCTTTTCTTTTGGTCAAGAATTTTGGCCACTTTAAGGATATTTTAGGGTTGATTTTTCTGAAATAAAAGCAAGGAGATTAAGATAATAAAGTAGTGTTCAAGTGGTGTACTCAATCGGTAGCAAACGGTGCACGTTGGTTCAAGGCGATTTTCCTTAACTCTCGAATACTTGTGTTTTAACTTATAATTTCACCAACTTACTAATAGCACCTCTAATCACACACTTCCAATTATAAAAAACTCACTCTTAACAACCAAATTTAGTACACACACCTCCACAATTAATCAGACTACCAGAATACGCGAAAACCCTAATTTACCCTAACTATAAAACTAAGGGCAAAACTCTTAATTCTATTATTCATTACAACTATTGAGGGAGTAAATGAATAGTAAATATATTATAAAGTAATTTAATTAAAATAAGAGGGAATTTTAAGAAAATATGAGCGAATTTTCCCAGTCGTCACACTCTCTCGCCCTTAAAAGAATTTCGACCCCGAAATTCATACATTTATTCATAAATAACTCAGGGTATTTTCCTTGCATGTCTGTTTCTAGCTCCCAAGTCTCACCATAGCTAAAATTAAGCCAAACAATGGAAAACACGAACCGTACCTTCTACCACTGTAGACGGGTTAAGCACTGGCTTGCGGTTTAAGGTACATACTCCGACAGGCACTCTGGGTTTATTTCCTCCTACATTTGCTTGTTTAAGGTTTAGGTGTGACCTGCGGGGGTAGGTTGCAAGCTGGTGCTCAGCACTATCACACCATATACATTTTCGTGCTTTTCACCAACAATTATCCTCAGTATGATTGGTCTTTCCACAATATCCACAAGATAGGTGAGGGATTGAGGTTTGATCTCCTTATGAGACACCTCTCGATCGTCCTCCTTCACCTGGGGCTCATCTCGGAGTAACTTCCTTGGGTGTCCTTGATATTCTCCTACCACCAGCTCCTCGATCCACCTTAGAAGGTGGCATACCTAGATCACCTTTAGTATCGTGGAAACTTCCTTCACCCCTTTCAACTTGATTACTAGGAAGGTCTTGAGATATTACTAGACTAGGCGAATGTACCAATTCCAACTTATTCCGCACCTCTTCTGGGATCCCTTTATACTTCTTTTCCAATTCCATTTTCTTGTGTAGCAACTCAATTTTCTCCGCATATTCTTGTTTCCATCGTTCTTCCCAATAGTCAGCCAATTGCTTTTGAAATTCTACCTCCATTTCGAAGGATGTCCAGTTCCTTATGCAGATTTCCCAAATTTGTCATATAACCGATTCCCTTAAGGTTAAATGATAACCTGGCATGAAAATCAAAGGATCGGAATGAATAACTAATCACAATTGGAAATTCTGGCCATATTGCTCTTTCATTCTTTTGCTTGCAAGTCACCCAAGAAATATGAATTTTAACCATACCCTACTGAGGTAGATACGAAATCTAAACATAAGTACTTACTCCTATTCTTGGGTGTCTTTTCACGAGAATTACTGTCATCTCTTATCCATAAATCAAAAGGTGGAATTATATTCCTTAGCGTATAAATTTCGCACCTTAACTCATTCTCTACTATACACTCAATTATAAACTTGCTCAAGAAGAAACTATAATCTCTTACCCCTCAATAGTGTTTTTTTTTCATCCTCCAACAGGGTGATTCTCCTAATTTTGCCAAAATTTGTATACAAGTATAGAACTCACGCTTTTGTCCCAACAATCCCATATATAATCCAAAACTTAAATAGCAATCAAAGTCAAGTTCCTATGCGGTATCGTAGAAGGGTAGAAGATAGAAAATGATAGTCAAACAAGAGTTAAAACGAGTTCAAAAGAATTACATGTGTAACCGTAATCAAATCGCAACAAAATCATAGAAACACGGAACAAGGATACACAGGTGTGGGAGAAATGAAACAAGCTACAATACTAGCGCCTTAACGTTCACGACGACCACAAAACTAGCCGTCATCCATAGAAATCCTAGCCAGACATGCACGAAACCAGTCCATGACGACACTCAATGATCCCCACTCCTTGATCAGTTTAATCTCAAGTCCAATACTAGAATCTTTCACGCCTTGACGTTTACCATCCAAATTTATCTCAAGTTCAATCGAGATATAGATCCTTATTCGAGTGCTCTCTACTTTTGGTACTCGGGTACAAGAATCCGAAACTAGGAGAATTCACATCTCAGGCCGTACGCTCCCAAGGGCAAATCAACCAGGTTTAAGATTCCTACCTGACATACATAACTATCTTCCTCAAGTATCAAGATAAAGGTTTTACGCTTACAATTTTCACGAGTCACAACTTACGCTCAAGAAGAGCACTTAGTCCTTTATACTTATTCACATAATTAGGACCATAACACCACTTGCCCCAAGCTCACCCAATGCCGAGACCACGCAAAGCATCTCTGATACCATCTGTGATGACCCCACCTCCCCCTAAGGCGTACCCCAGGATTTAGGGGACCGCCTGCCCAGCACTCGTCAGGACTCACTCACTCACTTCAAGAGAATAACTTACAACCATAGAAAGGAAATAAAACAACAAATCCCAAACTTAGAACATACATTAATGCTTAAATTCAACTTCAAGGCTTATACATGCCCAAATATATCAAAATGTGAAAATCCAGGTATATTCAACTCTAGTTGAGTAATAGCGCGAGTACAATCACAAAAATTCAGAAAGTAGACTATGCTAGCTTGTACCAGTCTCACACTCTCGCTCGCACCCCCTATAAGGAAAACAAAAACTAATAGAATGAGTTAAAACTCAGTGAGGTTCCAAACATCATGCAGACCCAAATAGCAATTTGACCATGATTTAAAAAGCACAAGTATCAAGATAGCGAGCATATGAAATCAAGAAAAATGAGCCAAGCAATGGATATTTAACATATCAAGTGAAAGGATACAGCCGCTATTTCAAAATAGCTCCGCTAGAGCTTGATCAAGTAGTAGTTGACTCTCCGTCAACTTTCAAGTAAAGTAACCAATCCAGTAGTGCCCCGCTTTACGCCAATCCGTCCACCATTCAACCCCCTTACCGGGCCCGAACACCACGAGAAACACGTGTGGTAATACTCGAGTATACCGATTAGTCGAAGAGGTATCACTCCACTCGACAAAACAAGAGACCCAGGGTTTATTATCTAATCGACCAGGCCCTTTGCCGGCTCGACTCGATTAATTAGTCTCAGGGTTTCTGGAATTCCAGAGTGTTCACGCATAGACAAGTATATCAAGTCATGTGCACTCAAGGCACAGCAACAAGTCATGTTTAGGACAAGTGCGATAAAGTACACCCTTGTCCGTTCACATAAGTCAAATATTGTCTAAGCACATTGGTAAAACATGTAAAAGCAAGTATCAAGTGCAAACTTGCACTTGGAAGCACTCACCAAAGGTCTAGTGCTTTTCCAGGTCACGCCCATGTGCAACTCTTTGGATGGAGTCCAAATCTGCGATAAAATATTATGCAAGAGTTTAAAATCAACTAGGGTTCGAAACACAGGAGTTTCGCTTCAAAAAAATCAAGTAAATGAAACTCGTTTAACTAGTATTCAAGTTACTTATCAAACTCTAGAAAATTCATGCTCGCTCGCTTAGTTTTCGAGAAAGAAGTGGTTTATACTTTTGAAGTCGCACTACGTATTCAAGATCGAGAAAATCGTATTTTTAAGGGTCACTACTTTCACTTATTTCAAGGGTACGAGTTCCGACAAAATTTCATCTTATATACCTCTACTAAAGAAAACTCGAATACCATAGACGATCCAAGTCCAATTTGACCTCAAATCTTCACTCAAGTCGCGAGTACATACACCTAACCATCGCGTGAAAATTTGGGCAGCATGCCCTTTGTATTTAGCTATTTTCCAGCCACTTAGGGCATCATTTCTTTCCTGAAATCAGCCCAAATTCAACATATAAGCAAGCTTAACAAGATAGCTCTTCAACTAGGCTTAATATCATCCAAATACAAGGTAATTCTAGCAATTACTCCATCAAAAATCTAAGCTGGAAACTAGTTTAAAGAAAAATTATATGTGGCAGATTTGTTATCCTTCGGTGTTTTGGTCATAACTGTAGCTAGGTATATCTGATCGAGGTAAATGTTATGGAATTTTGAAGCAAAGACATAGCCCGACATTTCCTATGCAGACATTGACACCCAGTTCTCACATTTTCAAGGTAAAAAATGGTCAGTCAGAAGCACATGAGAAACAGGTCAGGAAAATTAGAGTGTTTGCGCAGTCCGGAGTGCTCTGGTCAAATCATAGGCTAAAATGATCTAATTGATATGATATTTTTCAGGTAGAAAGTTCACTCAAATTCCTATAACTTTCATGTTTTGTCCAAAAGCCGATTCAGTCTAAAACATGGAGAAATTCGCAGCCCAAGTTGAATCCAAAACCAGGGCAGAACTGAAATTCACCACCAAATGTAGGAAATTCAATTTTAAGGCTAAAATTCACAATCAAGCCACCAATCATCTCACAAATTCCATATACAAACTCAATACCAACATTTGCAAGCTAAACATCAATAATCAAAGCTGAAAAAAACAAACCCTAGATGAAATTTTCACTACACCACCAAAAACTAGAGAATCATCCATCATCTGCCAAGATTACAAGCTTCTATAGCATATTTAGCAAGATTAAGGTGGAAACAAGAAGTGGATGAACTTATACCTTATCAAACCTTCTTGAAAGTGAGAAACCAAGCTATTTCTTCCAAATCTTTCACCACACCAAGCTTCCTAAGCACCAAAGTGAAGGTTTAATCGGTTTAGTTTTGTGCTTTCAACTCAAACAAGGAAGAATCAAGGTTGAAATTGGAGGTTTCTCTCCTCTCTTCTCCTCTCCTATTTTCAACCAGCACAAGCAAGAAATGAAGAAAAATGAGCCAAGAAGAAAGATAAGAAGAAAGGAAATTTGTTTGGTCAAAGTTGGTTGGATTTCCGCCAAGTGTTGCTTCATGGTTTAATCTCAAAATTTTTCATTTCTCTCTTTTCTTTTGGTCAAAACTTTCTGCCACTTTAAGGATATTTTAGGGTTGTTTTTTTCTGATCTAAAATCAAGGAGATTAAGGTAATAAAGTAGTGTTCAAATGGTGTACTCAATCGGTAGCAAACGGTGCACGTCGGTTCAAGCCGGTTTTCCTTAACTCTCGAGTACTTGTGTTTTAACTTATGATTCACCAACTTATTAATACCACTTCTAATCACACACTTCCTCTTATATAAAACTCACTCTTAACCACCAAACTTAGTACACACACCTCCACAATTAATCACACTACCAGAATACGCGAAAATCCTAATTTACCCTAACTATAAAACTAAGGGCAAAACTCTTAATTCTATTATTCATTACAACTATTGAGGGAGTAAATGAGTAGTAAAGATATTATAAAGTAATTTAATCAAAATAAGAGGGAATTTTAAGAAAATATGAGCGAATTTTCCCAGTCGTCACACTTTCTCGCCCTTAAAAGAATTTTGACCTCAAAATTCATACATGTATTCATAAATAACTCAGGCTATTTTCCTTGCATGTCTGTTTCAAGCTCCCAAGTCTTACCATAGCTAAAATTTAGCCAAATAATGGAAAACACGAACCATACCTTCTACCACTGTAGATGGGTTAAGCACTGGCTGGCGGTTTAAGGTTTATACTCCGGCAGGCACTCTGGGTTTATTTCCTCCTACATTTGCTTGTTTAAGGTTTAGGTGTGACATGCGGGGGCAGGTTGCAAGTTGGTGCTCAGCACTATCACACCATATACATTTCCGAGCTTTTTGCCAACAATTATCCTCAGTATGATTGGTCTTTCCACAATATCCACAAGATAGGTGAGGGATTGAGGTTTGATCTCCTTGTGAGACATCTCTCGATCGTCCTCCTTCACCTGGGGCTCCTCTCGGAGTAACTTCCTTGGGTGTCCTCGATATTCTCCAACCACCAGCTCCTCGACCCACCTTAGAAGGTGGCATACCTAGATCACCTTTAGTATCGTGGAAACTTCCTTCACCCCTTTCAACTTGATTACTAGGAAGGTCTTGAGATACTACTAGACTAGGCGAATGCACCAATTCCAACTTATTCCGCACCTCTTCTGGGATCCCTTTATACTTCTTTTCCAATTCCATGTTCTTGTATGGCAACTCAATTTTCTCCGCATATTCTTGTTTCCATCGTCCTTTCCAATAGTCAGCCAATTTCTTATGTAGATTTCCCAAATTTGTCATATCACCAATTCCCTTAAGGTCAAATGATAACCTACCATGAAAATCAAAGAATCGGAATGAATAACTAATCACAATTGGAAATTCTGGCCATATTGCTCTTTCATTCTTTTGCTTGCAAGTCACCCAAAAAATATGAATCTTAACCATACCCTACTGAGCTAGATACGAAATCTAAACATAAGTACTTACTCCTATTCTTGGGTGTCTTTTCAGGAGAATTACTGTCATCGCTTATCCATAAATCAAAATGTGGAATTATATTCCTTAACGTATAAATTTCGCACCTTAACTCATTCTCTAGTATACACTCACTTATAAACTTGCTCAAGAAGAAACTATAATCTCTTACCCCTCAATAGTTTTTTTTTTTCATCCTCCATCAGGATGGTTCTCCTAATTCCGCCAAAATTCATATACAAGTATAGAACTCACGCTTTTGTCCCAAAAATCCCATATATAATCCAAAACTTAAATAGCAATCAAAGTCAAGTTCCTATGCGGTATCGTAGAAGGGTAGAAAATAGAAAACGATAGTCAAACAAGAGTTAAAACGAGTTCAAAAGAATTACATGTGTAACCGTAATAAAATCGCAACAAAATCATAGAAACACGGAACAGGGATACATAGGTGCGGGAGAAATGAAACAAGCTACAATACTAGTGCCTTAACGTTCACGACGACCACAAAACTAGCCGTTATCCATAGAAATCCTAGCCAGACATGCACGAAACCAGTCCATGACGACACTCAATGATCCCCACTCCTTGATCAGTTTAATCTCAAGTCCAATACTAGAATCTTTCACGCCTTGACGTTTACCATCCAAATTTATCTCAAGTTCAATCGAGATATAGATCCTTATTCGAGTGCTCTCTACTTTTGGTACTCGGGTACAAGAATCCGAAACTAGGAGAATTCACGTCTCAGGCCGTACGCTCCCAAGGGCAAATCAACCAGGTTTAAGATTCCTACCTGATGTACATAACTATCTTCCTCAAGTATCAAGATAAAGGTTTTATGCTTACAATTTTCATGATTCACAACCTACGCTCAAGAAGAGCACTTAGTCCTTTATACTTATTCACATAATTGGGACCATAATACCATATGGCCCAAGCTCACCCCACGCCGAGACCACGCGAAGCAGCTCTGATACCATCTGTGATGACCCCACCTCCCCCTAGGGCGTACCGCAGGGTTTAGTGGACCGCCTGCCCAACTCTCGCTAGGACTCACTCACTCACTTCAAGAGAATAACTTACAACCATAGAAAGGAAATTAAACAACAAATCCCAAGCTTAGAACATACATTAATGCTAAAATTCAGCTCCAAGGATTATACATGCCCAAATATATCAAAATGTGAAAATCCAGGTACATTCAACTCTAGTCGAGTACTAGCACGAGTACAATCGTAAAAATTCAGAAACTAGACTACGCTAGCTTATACCAGTCTCACGCCCTCGCTCGTACCCCCTGTAAGGAAAACAAAAACTAATAGAATGAGCTAAAACTCAGTGAGGTTCCAAACATCATGCAAACCCAAATAACAATTTGACCACGATTTAAAAAGCACAAGTATCAAGATAGCGAGCATATGAAATCAAGAAAAATGAGCCAAGCAATGGATATTTGATATGTCAAGTGAAAGGATACAGCCGCTATTTCAAATATAGCTCCGCCAGAGCTTGATCAATTAGTAGTTGACTCTCCGTCAACTTTCAAGTAAAGTAACCAGTCCAGTAGTGCCCTGCTTTACGCCAATCCGTCCATCATTCAACCCCCTTACCGGGCCCGAACACCATGAGAAACACGTGTGGTAATACTCGAGTATACCGATTAGTCAATGAGATATCACTCCACTCGACAAAACATGAGACCCAGGGTTCGTTATCTAATCGACCAGGTCCTTTGCCGACTTGACTCGATTAACTAGCCTCAGGGTTTCTGGAATTCCAGAGTGTTCACGCATGGACAAGTATATCAAGTCATGTGCACTCAAGGCACAACAACAAGTCATGTTTAGGACAAGTGTGATAAAGTACACCCTTGTCCGTTCGAATAAGTCAAATATTGTCTAAGCACATTGGTAAAACATGTAAAAGCAAGTATCAAGTACAAACATGCACTTGGAAGCACTCACCAAAGGTCTTGTGCTTTTCAAGGTCACGCCCAGGTGCAATTCCTTGGATAGAGTCCAAATCTGCGATAAAATATTATGCAAGAGTTTAAAATCAATTAGGGTTCGAAACACAGGAGTTTCGCTTCAAGAAAATCAAGTAAATGAAACTCGTTTAAATAGTATTCAAGTTACTTATCAAACTCTAGAAAATTCATGCTCGCTCGCTTAGTTTCGAGAAAGAAGTGGTTTATACTTTTCAAGTCGCGCTTGGTATAAAAGATCGAGAAAATCGTATTTTTAAGGGTCACTACTTTTACTTTTTTCAAGGGTACGAGTTCCGGCAAAATTTCAGCTTATATACCTGTACTAAAGAAAACTCGAATACCGTAGACGATCCAAGTCCAATTTGACCTCAAATCTTCACTCAAGTCGTGAGTACATACGCCTAACCATCGAGTGAAAATTTGGGCAGCATGCCCTTTGTATTTAGCTATTTTCCAGCCACTTAGGGCTTCATTTCTTTCCTCAACTCAGCCCAAATTCAACATATAAGAAAGCTTAACATGATAGGTCTTCAACTAGGCTTAATATCATCCAAATACAAGGTAATTCTAGCAATTACTCCATCAAAAATCAAAGCTGGAAACTAGTTTAAAGAAAAATTATAAGTGGCAGATTTGTTATGCTTTGGTGTTTTGGTCATAACGATAGCTAGGTATATCGGATCGAGGTAAATTTTATAGCTTTTTGAAGCTAAGACATAGACCTACATTTCCTATGAAGATATCGACACCCAGTTCTCACATTTTCAAGGTCAAAAATGGTCGGTCAGAAGCACATGAAAAACAGGTCAAGAAAATTAGAGTGTTTGCGCAGTCCGGAGTGCTCTGGTCAAATCATAAGCTAAAATGATCCAATTGACTTGAAATTTTGTAGGTAGAAATTTCACTCAAATCCATATAACTTTCATGTTTTGTCCAAAAGCGGATTCAGTCTAAAACATGGAGAAATTCGCAGCCCAAGTGGATTCAAAAAACAGGGCAGAACTGGAATTCACTACCAAATGCTGGAAATTCAATTTTTAAGGCTAAAATTCACAATCAAGCCACTAATCATGTCACAAATTCCATATCCAAACTCAATACCAACATTTTCTATCTAAACATCAATAATCAAAGCTGAAAAATACAAACCCTAGCTGAAATCTTCACTACACCACCAAAAACTAGAGAATCATCCATCATATGCAAAGATTACAAGCTTCTATAGCACATTTAGCAAGATTAAGGTGGAAACAAGAAGTGGAGGAACTTCTACCTTACCAAACCTTCTTGAAAGTGAGAAACCAAGCTATTTCTTCCAAAGCTTTCACCACACTAAGCTTCCTATGTACCAAAGTGAAGGTTTAATCGGTTTAGTTTTGTGGTTTCAACTCAAACAGGGAAGAATCAAGGTTGAAATTGGAGGTTTCTCTCCTCTCCAATTTTCAGCCAGCACAAGCAAGAAATGAAGAAAAATGAGCCAAGAAGAAAGATAAGTAGAAAGGAAAGTTGCTTGGTCAAAGTTGGTTGGATTTCCGCCAAGTGTCGCTTCATGGTTTAATCTCAAAATTTTTCTTTTCTCTCTTTTCTTTTGGTCAAGAATTTCGGCCACTTTAAGGATATTTTAGGGTTGATTTTTCTGAAATAAAAGCAAGGAGATTAAGGTAATAAAGTAGTGTTCAAGTGGTGTATTCAATCGGTAGAAAACGGTGCACGTCGGTTCAAGCCGGTTTTTCTTAACTCTCGAGTAGTTGTGTTTTAACTTATGATTCACCAACTTATTAATAGCACTTCTAATCACATACTTCATCTTATATAAAACTCACTCTTAACCACCAAATTTAGTGCACACACCTCCACAATTAATCACACTACCAGAATACGCGAAAACCCTAATTTACCCTAACTATAAAACTAAGGGTAAAACTCTTAATTCTATTGTTCAATACAACTATTGAGGGAGTAAATGAGTAGTAAATGTGATACCCCAACTTTTAGGATAATTTGTTTTTTAGTCTCAATGAGAATATTATGGTGTCTTTATTTTATTTTCGTTTTAAGACATTGTTTTGTTTTAAAGACTAGAAACCCTACTTGTACGCAAAACCCTAGTTTTGCTTGTGACTAACAAGTTTTCCTTAAATCCCTCATATTTTACTTAAAACCCTAATTTTAATCTATGGAGTTGCAAAATCCCTTACATTTTTCTTAAAATTTCTTTTAATTTGAAAATTATTACTTTACAATAGCTTTACTACACATTCACCTCCTAAATAGCTACAAATAATTATAGAATCAAGGGTTTCCGTTTTACTTTCATCGCTACGACAAACTAGGGTTTTTACGTCTTTTCGTAGTATAAATAATCGGTACGAAATGTGTACTAAATTTAGTGATTAAGAGTATATTTTAGATGATATTACATGTGTGATTAGAAGTGATAATAATAAGTTGGTGAATTAGGGGTTAAAACCCTAGTATAGGCATTTTAGAGAAATCGGCTTGAGCCGACGGATACCGTTCACTACTGATTGAGCACACTTTGACTACCACTTTCTTACTAGAACATATTCATGATATTAGTGCAAAATATCAGCCCTTAAATAGCTCTTATTGGCCAAAATATTTGACTAGGAAAAGAAAGGAAAAGACAAAAAAATTAGATGAAATCTTAAGGTGTGAGAACCCGAAAATTTTCACATTTTCAAGTATTATTATTTTTTTCTCTGTGCCTATATTTATACTATCCTTTGAAAATATTAAATGTTTTGTACATTTTACAAGTAAGTACAATTTTTAAATCATTTTCCTAGTATAAGTTAGTGTACATAACTTGAAGTGCAATTGTTCGATGTGGGGCCCGCTAGTGCGATATAATTTTTCCGATTAGGTGATGAAATACTAAGTGATATTATTCTACATTGTGTTAAAAGATAATTGGAGGTTAGTTAGCTACTTGAATCATTGGAAGGAAGGAGATAAGCTTAGAAACTTCAAGAGGCCACATGTCATGTTTGGATTGGAGGTTGGACTTTGACCAAGAGAATTAACTTTCTTCAAAACCAAATTTTGACCAAAATTCCCTCATTTCTTTCCCTTGCCTTGGCCGAACTCTTGGAGAGAAAAACAAGAGAGAGAGCTCTTCCATTTCTAGCTTAAATCCTTGCTCAAATCTTGAGCTTTAACCAACCAAATTGAAAACTACACCATACAAGTGCTAGCTAAGAGAAATTGAAGGCCTTGGTGGAGTTGTTTTGGGAGGAGGAAGTCTAAGCTACCAACTTTCTTTGAGGTTTCAAGGTAAGATTGCTAAGAACACCCTTCTTTGGTTCCAATAGATGCTAATTAGTGGCCTATGGTGGCTTGCTAACATGATTAATGGATGATTTTGTGGATTAGTGGAGAGTTGGTTAGATTTCTGATTTATTGTGAATTTTCTGCCCTAATCTGATCAGTTCTGTTCGTCCATGATGGAGGCCGAATTGGCCTTAGCTCAAAACATGAAAGTTGTAGAGAATTAAGTGTAGATTATGCCTGTAAAATTTCACCTCAATCGGAGCACGGTAACCTGTGAAATGACTATTTTACCCCTGCTGCCCTGTTTCTGTCCGGAAATGATAATCAGCCCCTGTATTTGGATCTTTTGGCTGGGAAGATTACTGAATTAGCTTTTGATGCCTTCTTAAGAATTGTAGCCTTGTATCTTAGCTTTCATATGGCTTTGGAATCAACTGAATCGGAGTTTTGTGTGCTGAGTTATGTTGGAATATTTGGGCCTGGTTTTGGATGGCTGTAAAGCTTCAATTGGTTGCATTTTAAGGGTGTTTGATATCTTATAGTTTGTGTATGCAATTGTGGTTGAAAATTGTGAGATTGGTGGTTGGTTGTAGGATGGAAAAGTAAGGAAAAACAAGGGGAAATGCTGTCCGTTTATTTTCTTGAACTTGAGTGAATGGATATGAGATTGGAATGTAGTTTTGTGATGCATTAGACTTATTTTGCTTACTTTGCTTAGAGTAACTTAGTGCCACTTTAGTAGAGTTATATGAGCTGTTTCACTTGCACTTGTACATTTCGTTTTAACCATGATGCTTAGTTCTAAATGTTAGTTTTGAACTTCAAATACGTGTTCATTTTCGTCCCGAAACAAAAGGAGTGGCCTAGGGTTTCTCGGCCGCAAAACCTAATTTTAACGCGCAAGGTTTTAAGTGTGAATTCAAGGTATTTGACTACCTTTTCCATATGATTTTTAACCAAAATACTTGTTATATATTAATTCTTTGCAAATGTGTTAGTTTTGAGCCAAAAACACGTTTTACGAAAAAAAAGAGGAAAAATTCTACTGTTCACTATCCGGCCGCATATCCGGCCAAGTTCTGGCCGGATTCTGACGTGGCACTATTCCGAATTTTCCGATGAAATTTTCTAAAACTCTTTTGAGGTTAATTCTATGTTTGGTTTGAGAAAACCTTTAGTTACTCATTTCCTTTGATCAAAATGTACTCTTTCCACTTCTAAAATCATACTTTTACTTTGTATTAGTTTTATTCGGATTTCTTTGACTCACCCACATATTTTGATGATAGAACCATAATATTTTCTCATGATTGTTGTTAGGGTTTCTTGGTGACCAAAGTTGATATCCGGAGGGATACTTTGGACGTAATTTTGCTTAATTAGGTGAGTGTTCTATATACGATTTGTTTTTAATGACTATGTGAATTGTTGTGACTATTTGGATTGTTGCCTTGTTATGTGATTGAGGTACGCTATATTTCCATTGACTACGTGGCTTGTTATGGTTATTTGAACTCTTAAATGTTTCAATGAATACTCAAAACGACTTTTCTAGGCGAGTGTGTACTTTATCGCACTCGACCTAAATGAACGTGAAATTTTCAATGATTGAATTATTGAATGTTACTTGTGCATGAATGTAAGCCTTCGGGCTGAACTGGGCCCTTGCCCTTGGTTATTGGTCGACTCGAGCCAGAAGCGGACTCGGTCGGGCGATTAGTGACCCTGGGTGAATGTTGGTATACTCGAGTATGACCACGACGTTGGCGGAGCGAGGGGAATGAAATGAATGAACGAATGACATGAAAATGAAGGAGTTTTCACTTACAAACATGTTTTTAATGATCGGAGAAATAAGGACAATGTTGAACGAATGAATGAATGAATGAATGAACGAATGGCTCCTCGTGAGCCCGTATCCTTTTAATGAATGTGTTACAATTGCTTTATATTGTAAATGTTTTCGAGATTTCATGCTATTACGTGTTAAATGCCTTGTTTAATTGTTTGGTTATGTATATAGAACCTCGCTGGGCTTCTAGCTCATTCCACGTCTTTTGTTTTCCTTAACAGGGGTTGCGAGCAAGGGCGAGAGACCTGTATAGTATAGTTTAGCCTTTGGTATTGTTTTGGCTTTTGATCTCGTTCTAGTGCTTGATTAGGGCTGGAATGTACTAAGAATTTAAAAGCTTATGTATATATGTGGGACTGTATTTTTGGTTGAGCTTGAGGTGAATGTAATTTTATGGTTCAAGATTTGGTTGCGTTTCCGCTTATTCTCGAGGCTTTATCTTACTTTCTTTGATGTGAGTGAACGAGTCCTGGCGAGAGCTGGGCAGGCGGTCCGCCGAACCCTTTGGTTCGCCTTAGGGTAAGGTGGGGCTGTCACATAAGGTGCCAAGTGGATGGCATCCACCTAACTTTGACCCAAACTAAGTCTAACCTTCTTAAATCTTCTAGGACTCCATTTTCTTTCATTTTTTCTTATTGTGGCCGAAATCAAGAAGAAAAAAAAGGGGAGAAACCACTACTTCATACCACCTTGATTTCTAGCTAAATTGAGTGAAAAACAAGATTTCAAACCGATTAATCTTCTAGTTGAGAGCTTAGAAAGTTTGGTGTGCCAAAGTTTTGAAAGGAAAGGTGAAGGATTTGCACTTGTAAGCATCTTAAAGAGGTATTAAAGCTCTCTTCTTTTATTGCTTCTCTACCCTTGCCTAATTTTGTAGAACAACCTATATTTGTGGCTAATGATAGTTATTTCCATGGTTTTGAGGCTTATGGTGGTTTTTGTTTGAGTTAGGGTCTTTATTTGAGTTAGGGTTTTGGAGTTTTTCAATCATAAATCCTGCTATTTAGATGGTACATGGTGTTTATAATCTTGTTTTGGAGGTTGAAGTAATGATTCAAGTTAGAAAAGTGAAGTTTGCACTATGAATTCATAAAATTCCAGATTTGAACTTCCATGATGCCCTGTTCTGCCCAGTTCTATTCGGCCATTATGGAGGCCGAATTGGACTTAGCTCAAAACATTAAAGTTGTATAAAATGATGTTATTAAGCTGACTGTAAAATTTCAGCTCAATCGGAGCACTTTAGAATGTGAAATGACCGAAATACCCTTACTGCCACAAGCTGCAATTCGTAAACAGTTTTGTGAATTCACCAGTTTGGGCTGCGTTTTGCACCCTGATTCGTATCCAATTAGCTTTTGGCAAAAACACAAAACTTGTAGAACTATGTTTTATCTTTCCAACGCTTCTGAAAAC
Source organism: Coffea humblotiana (assembly GCA_023065735.1). Classification (NCBI taxonomy): domain Eukaryota; kingdom Viridiplantae; phylum Streptophyta; class Magnoliopsida; order Gentianales; family Rubiaceae; genus Coffea; species Coffea humblotiana. Next base: position 34,128,351 of record CM041213.1, on the reverse strand, counting down.
ACCCCAAACGGAGTTGTGTAGCCTGCGTTATTTCCGGTTAAAGTCAGTGCTGACAACCAGACTGATCATGAACTTTTGGAGCTGTGATTGGCAAATTCGACTTAGCTAAACTATAAATTAGGTTAAGTGGCCTTCATGAAAGTCGTTCCCCCCTTTCTTAGCTTCGAAATGGTATAATTTTCATCCCGATTCGATAACCATAGCTCCGGTTATGACTAAAATACTACGAGATGCCAAATCTGCCATTTAGCTTTTGTCTTCAAAATTGATATTTGCTTGTACTATTGCACTTGTGTTGTACTTGGATGATTTTGGGGCCTAATGGAAGGGCTATTGTGGTAACCTTACTTGTGTGTATTGTGGGGCTGAATTAAGGAAAAGAAGGAAGCCATAAATGGCTGGAAATTTGGAAAACACAAAGGGCGTGCTGCCCAAATTTATACGCGAGATTTAAGTAGAGTTACGCTTATCTTGAGTAAGACTTTGAGGATGAATCTAACTCGATTTGTCTAGGTTATTCGAGTTTCCTTTTGTGGAGATATATAAGTTGAATTTCGGCCAAAACTTGTACCCTTGGAATTTACAACTGATAGATATACGTTTCTTTCATTTCTTCAACCCAAACGGCATTTTTCACATATAATGGCTTCAAAATTTCACCGTTTGAAAAGTGATCAAGGGTTTTACGAATAGTCTCTAAATAAGTCTCAATTACTTGATTCTCATTAAACGAAATGTTTAAGTTTCGAGCCTTAGTTACTTTTCAATGCTTTTAAACAATATTTTCTCGCAGATTTGAACTCCAAGAGCGGAGTAATACCCAAAACCAACGTGTAAAGGCACTGCATCTGTTGGTGAGTGCTTCCAAATACCTGATTGAACTTGACACTTGTTTTCAATACTTGACCAATGTGATCGAATGAAATGTGATTGGTATGGTCGGGCAAGGGTGTACTTTATCGCACTTGCCCTGATGTGATATGTACTTGTTTATTGGTGCAATCGACTTGATATACTTGTGTTTGACTTGTAAGTGCGGAGCGGCAGTATGTACCACACTCGATCAGAGTGGGAGGTACCTCTCATTCCCGTCTCCGTACTTTTATCTTGATTTAATCGATTGGAGATGTTATCTCATCGACTTCTTGGGAACCCAAACCCACTGGCTAGTTAATCGAGTCGAGCCGGCAAGGGCTTGGTCGATTAGATAACGAACCATGGGTATCTAGTGTTGTCGAGTGGAGAGTTACCTCCTCGACTAATCGGTATACTCGAGTATTACCACCAGTGTTTATTGTGGAGTTCGGGCCCGGTAAGGGGGTTGGTCGGTGGACGGAGGTTGGAGTTAAGTGGTGTTCTACTGGACTAGTTTCCTCATTTGAAAGTTGACGGAATGTCAACTACCAATCGATCAAGCTATGGTGGAGCCGATACATGAGCAACTATATCCTTATTGTGAAATGTGAATAGTTATTATTTGGCTATATGAAATATGATTACTCACTTCTTGACCTGTCTTGAACACTATTTCACTATTGTGCTGCTTATGCGTTATTTGATGATTAAATTGATATTTGGAACCTCACTGGGCTTTTAGCTCATTCCACGCCATTTGTTTTCCTTACAGGGGGTACGAGTGAGGCAAGAGTTGCAACGACTAGTGTAGTCTAGTAATTTTGAGTTTTGAAGTTGTACTCGCGTTAACACCCGATTAGGGTTGTTTGTACTCGACTTGTAGCACTTTAAAGTATTATGGTATGTAGAGGCCTTGTATCTGGGTTTGAGCATTAATGTGTACGTTCTCGTTTTGGTATTTATTCCTATGCATGTATGTTATTTTCTCAAGCTTGTGAGTGAGTCCTGGCGAGAGCTGGGCAGGCGGCTCGCTAAACCCTAGGGTACACCCTAGGGGGAGGTGGGGTCGTCACAGTAAAGATATTATAAAGTAATTTAATCAAAATAAGAGGGAATTTTAAGAAAATATGAGTGAATTTTCCCAGTCGTCACACCTCCAAAGTAAACTTTAAAAAGAAACGCTTTTGAGTCGAACCAACGACTATAAACAAAAGCGCTAATTGGGAAGCAACCCAATGTTTTAAGTTATTTCAGTTGTTTTAGTGTGTTTTCATGTGTATTAGATGCATTAAGTTGTGTTTGCCATGTTTATTTTGTAGGTTTCAAAAGTTAAGGCAAAAGTCACTTTTTCAAGGTTGGTGTGAAACAAGAAAAATGAAGAACTCAACCTCTCATGTTGCATTTTAGATATTTTTTATTCATTATAAGACTTAGATTGCATGTTTAGATCATTTGAAACTTGTTTGAGGCTTTACACTTCACAAAAATTTGATCAAATTCGTGTTTTTGTAGAAGTTGAAATCGAATGGAACAGTGAAAAAGTGCAGTTTTCTACAACTTAATTGCAGAAACCCAGAGATCCGCAAGGTAGCCTCGCAGATCCTAAAGGGTTCTTCCTTAGAAAAAATAACTTTTGTTCCTTCTTTCTTCTTTTACTTTCTTAACCACACAGTCCAAGTTATGGCATTTGCATCATTTCAATATTAATTATTTTGTGTGCTATTTTGCATTATAGATTTCTATCACTAATGGTTATTATATAGAAATTTTTTTTACACTCTTCGACTTTCATTTATGTAGAAAATGGTTGCAATCCAAGAAAAAGGAAGTCATAGAAGATTGCAAAGTAAGAAGCTACTTCACCATAGAGGGAGTGTTTCCTCTATTCTTCCATTTTCTTTTCACACATTGAGGACAATGTGTACTTCAAGTGTGGGGGAAAAATTTATAACCTTCTTAATTGTGAAAAATGGTTCAAATTTTTTTCAAATTTTGTCAATTTTCAAAGAAGTTTCATAACTATTAGTAGTCAAATTCTCCATTTGAAATGAAATTGATGTGTCTTCAGCATCTCATGTTTTATTTTATTTAGAAATAGCTCTTATATGATTAGAATTTTCGTTAAGAAGAAAGTATATCTTATAAAATGGAAGTAATTATGCATTGAAATTTGCATACTTGATAAGTTTCCTATCGTGATTGAATTTCACATTTTGAATGATGAATATGGTCAATATTTGTATTACTTTTTCTATGATCATTCTATATGTGGGAAGTTACTAAAAAAAAGGAGAAAAAAGAAAAAGTGTGAAAAAGGAAAATAAAGAAATAAATATCTTCTCCAATGATTCTTGAAACTTAATAATTGGGAGTTTTCATCTACAAATGTTGTCTTTCGGGTAAAACAGCTCTTGAATTATGAGTATGTAAAACAACTCTAGTTAGTGACGAAATTGAGTAATTGGAGGTTTTCATCTATCAATGTTTATTTTCACATCAAAAGACATCTTCACTGCTTGAGAAAACTATTTGCTATGTATTAAATAAATCCCTCTATTGAATAATAAAGATTGTGAGGACTCGAAAATTTTCTTATTTTATATTATTTTATTCTATTTCTTTTCATGCATTTTCTTTATTTTTCTTTATTACCTTAATTTTCTAGATATTTTTATAAGTGAGTACAGTTTTTAAATCATTTTCCAGGTTTAAGTTAGTTCATGTTAAGTTTGAAGCGCATTATGGACGTGGGACCCGCTAGTGCGGTTAGTGCAATAAAATTTTGACGGTTAGTTGAACTTTTGTATAAAGGGATGTTAGTTTATAAGGTGCTAAGGGATAATTAGAAGTTAACTAGTTAGATTAACCAATGGAAGACAAGAGGATGAGATTAAACCCTAAGGCGCCATTTGTTGCGACACCATTGAAAGTTGGACTTTGACCAACCTTTCTTCACCTTTACTAAAAATAAAAATTTGACCAAAACTTCCTCATTCTTTCCTCTTGCTTGGCCGAACCATTGAGGGAGAGAAAGGGAGAGAAAACTTCATCTTGCACTTCAATTTCTTGCTTCAATCTTGAGTTCCAACCAACCAATTTGCAAATTACTCCATACAAAGTGCTAACTAAGGAGGATTAAAGGTTTTGGTGAAGTGATTTTGGAGGAAGAAACCCTAAGTTTCCATCTTTTTTGAGGTTCCAAGGTAACTTTGCCAAGAAATCCCTCTTTGTTTCTAATATTACCATACTAGTGGTTTAAGGTTGCTAAATTGGTAGTTTTATGAGAAATTTCATGACTTGAAGTGGTTTTATGGAAATTTTCAGTTTTGTTGGTGAATTTTCTGCTCATATGTGATGCTTGAGAGTTGTCCATGTTTTGGTAGCTTTGCTATATGAATTATTGAGGTTTTATATGCTAATTTGACATGCCTAAAGAAATTTCCAGCTTATGTGCATAAATTTCAGTTTAGGGTTTCCAATTTGAGCTTGATTGTTGTTGGTTTTTGGAGCTATCAATTGGCTAAAATTGAAGGGGGTTGTGGCCCTAATTAAGTGTGTTTAATAGCTATGAATTGTGGGTGCAATTGTGGTTGAGTTGAGATGAACTTTGGTGTTGATTGTAGAATGGAAAAGTAAAGAAATTAAGGGGAAGTGTTGTCCAAATTTTGAGGCCGTTTTGTTCCTTCGAGTTTGGGTTGATTTTGGGTAGAAATGAAGAGCTTTGGGGTTGTTCATGTCTCTAGGACCAACTGCTATCTTTTTCACTCCAAAGCCATATTTTTGTATCTTTGCACTAGTAGTTAACTTGGATAGGCATACGACTCGTAGTCGAGTCTCAATTGTGCATTCCGTTCCCTAAGTTTTGGATGCGGGAACCATAATTGTTTTACCTTGGTTGTTCTTAGGACGTGCTGGTGATCAAGGGTGTACTTCGGGAGGAAATTTTTGAAGTTGTTTTGCTTGATCTGGTGAGTATACCACTCGCCTGACTTATTGCTTAACTGGTTTACTTATACTTGCAATTTGTGACTTGAAACACTGTGACTTATGTTTATTCTGGGTGAAACGATGGTGTACTTTATCACACTCATTTCTCTTGCCTGTTTGACTGGTTACTGTATAAATTTGAATATGTTACTTGTGCATGATTTGATATCATTTGGAGGCTTGTATCCAACGACCTTACTGTGACATCTAAGCTCAAACCTCATTGGTAGTTAATCGAATCGAGCCAGTAAGGGCTTGGTCGAGGTAGATTGACGAACCATGAGGCAGTAACAACCTCTCTGATATTTGGTATACTCGAGTATTACCACCTCTGTTTCTGTTTGGTGTTCGGGCCCGGTAAGGGGTATGTTTGGTGGATGGAAATTGGTGTAAAGTGGGGTCTACGGTCATGGTTGTTTCTCTAAACGTTGACGGAGAGTCAACGAGTTTGGATCAAATACTGCAACGAAAATTTGGCTCTTGAGAGCCATCTGTATCCTTTCTACTTGAATGTGTGACAGCCACACTTTCCCCAAAGGCGAACCAGAGGGGTCAGCGAACTGCCTGCCCAGCTCTCGCCGAGACTCACTACAATCCATAATTCAAAAACTAGAAATACTTCAATTATTTTCAATATACATTTAAAGTACTCCAAAACATTAATACTTAAAATTAGCTAACCTTCAAGCTTAAGTACAACTCAAAAGAATATGTACTACAGTCATTGCTATAATACAAGTTGAAGTCTCCAAACGAAAACAACTTAGTACTATTCGTGAGCACTCTTGGCCTTGAACCCTGTTAAGGAAAACAAAGGAATGGAATGAGCTAAGCAGCCCAGTGAGGTTCCAAAACATACAAGTAGTTCTAATAGATCAAGTAAATGAAGCATAACGCACATAGGGTTCAAGGTTTCACATTGGCACATTAAAATGAGACATTTATCATTTTACAGAAATAAACACACATTAAAAGGATACGGTGTTCACATGGAACCATTTCGATCAGGTTCACCTTATAACTCCAATAATTCCCTCGGTTTGTCTGGCCATCGCCTTATTCATCCAGTGGTAATACTCGAGTATACTGAAACGGTGGTCCAGGGTTCCAACCTACCCGACCGAACCCAGTCCTAACTCGAGCAGGTTAGCAACCAAGGGCAGGGTTCAATTCAGCTAAGAGCTTACAACATGCGCAAGTAATCAAATAAACCGGTAAACGGTAGAAATTCACGGTTAAATGGTAGAAATTTGTTATTTTAGTTGGTCGAGTGAAATAAAGTACACACTCGCCTTAAAATGGTGAAAAATTACATAAGATCAATTATTGATAACACTTAACACTTAAACACACAAGAAATATGAAGTAAACATGTAGCAACTATTCAAGTCACACACATTCAGGGAACACTCACCAAATCAAAAGTAAGTGAGTAAATTTAGTGTTCCGCTCCGAGATTTCCTTCAATATCCTCTTGAGCGCCTGAAGAAATAGTGATCGATTATCACTCACATATACTCACAATCACTTAACATACAAGGAAGGAAATGTATTTGCTTAAGCTTAGAAAAATGCCTCAAAAGAGCTTCACTCTATTGAAATTTCAAGATTCAAAAGTGAGGATTTAAAGTCACAAGGGAAAACTTGTATCCTCCATGAAATCGGGTTTAAAATGAACCATCAATCTCAAAAGGAAGTTGAATGTTCTTAAAAGTTCGTTTCTTAAGAAATCAGAAAATTTCAGCTTTACGCGACAAAACTTGGAAAATCAGATCTTGAGTTTAGTGTTTTCAAAAATGGAAAACTTTATACCGTTGGAAACTAGATTCAAAGTACTAAAAGTTCCCAGAAGACACTTTTCCAAGATTCCAAACAGAAAGCATTCATTTTTTCAGTTCAAAGTTGCTGATACACGGAGACAAGACCGACCCAGCCTTGGTTTTCAGCGATATTTGGAAATTCGGCAAAATTCACAAGAAGTGAATCAGCTTCTGAAATTTATAACACAATAAGAATCCCAAATAAATTTTCAAACACAATAAGCGGAACTAAATTCGGAGTTTTGAGCAACAATATATAATAGTTTGAAGTCGGTTAATTTTCGCAACCTGACCACTGGATTTCCAGATTTACGGAGCAATGTTTGGGCATTGAAATGGCATTGAAATTACACCAAATTTGGTACACTTAAACTTCCATATGTGGACTATCTCTCTAACAAAATTTAGGTAAAAACTTACACGGGAAGGCAGTTAACGAAATGACCACAATTTGTGAAACTTTCAAAGTTAATCTGCCAACTCGACCTTTCTTTCCTTTCAAAAGTTTTGTACAACGAAATTAGCCCCAACTCGCTCCATTTTTGAAACCAAGGTTCCGAAATCAATTAATAAACAATTTATAAGCAATTGACACAAAAATGTTTTAGGTATAACCTCCCAAAACAGGTTTGACCATTCGGTCAGCAAGAAAGGAAAAACTTCCAGTTTCCAGCTTTGTCGCGTTTTCGAAATCAAGCCGTATCTAACTCTATACAAATTCAAATTGAGAATGGTTGGTGGAGTTGGAAACTAGGTTCAAAATTCCACAATTCATCAGAAGACATCATTTTGAAAATCGTTTCACAAGTGGGACAAAATCGAGCCACAAAACGCAGCTTCCTGTTTCAATCGTATAAACAGCCAAAACAGAACTGTCAACTTTGCCGGCTCACTGCGGTTCACTCAAAATGAACCAGCAGGATATTTTTATACCATTAGAAAGCTATGAATGTCTAGTTTGTAATGCCACAAATGGCACTCAATTATGACTTTTTCACAAAGAGTTACGTTCAAACGAAGAACACTGTCCGAGAACCCCTGCTATACGTTTTCCAGATTTGAATCTTTACCAAAACTCAAGTTTTGTGCAACCAAATGAAACGATTTACGAAAGGCACACTCTACACACATGATACAACATATATCACTCAGTTTAGCAGCCAAATAACCAACAAAAGTTTTAAATGCAAGCAAGATAACAGCATAGCAGTTTCGGCCAGCTGGGAAAGGAAAATTTCCAGATTCTTGGCCAATCTTTTCATGCATTTTTGAAGCACCAACTGAAAGAGTTTTTGGCTATAAATTTGTCCACATAAAGCTCAACATATCAGCTCTCAAATGGTCTAAGAAAGTCATGAAAATATGGCATCAAAATAGAGTAACAAAACTAAAAATTTCGGCCAGCACTTCTTCCTCTCCTCTCGATTTCTCTCTTTCTTTTTCCTCTTCTAGTTTCTACCCTTAAAACTCATCACAAACACACTAACACACACATGAACATCATGGCAGCCCTTATATAATCAAGGTGGGAGTTCATAGAGCCCACTTCAACCAACCAAATCCAACCAACAACAACAAGAGGGAAGCTACAAGCTTCAAAGCCAAAAAATAAAACAAGAAAGCAAGAGTTTTGGTGAGAGATGTTTATACCTTCCAAACACAAGAGGGAGCCCTAGATTTTTGGTGCGAAAAACTCCCTAAAACAGCTCCAAATAGCCGGCCATCTCTTCTCTTCAGGATGTCCTCAAGTTCAAAGTTAAACTAGTAAGGAGTTGCAAGTTCTCTTGGAGCAAAAATGGAAGACAAAGCTGAAATCTTTTGAGGGGAAATGGGAGAGGGGAATTTCGGCCAAGAGAGGTGAGAGAGTGAGGAGGGTTTTGAGTTGTGAAACTTGGGGAGAAAGAATGAAGAAAAGTAACTTTAGGTTGGTGCACAAAGTCAACTCTCACTAGTGTCGCGCTAATGTTTCGTACCGTCACTTTCTCTCGGGTTTGATACACTCATGCACTAATCCTCCAATTTAATTTCTTTAATACTGTAATTACTCATACTTACGAGTCTAGTATTAAATCCTCAAATCTCCAATTAGTCGTACCGGCGCGATTTTCAGGAAACTATCGACGCGCGCGCGGTAAAAACTTAATTTTAACTCATTCACATCTAATTTCTCAATTAACTTTTCTTAGTCTACTATTAATCATTCTTAGTTCTCCAAGACTAATATACTCTCGGATCGAATATTGTCTCGAAAAAAAAACATGTATTCACTATTTCTCGCTAAACGAGCCGCAGAAAAATTAAATAACACTAGGTCAAAATAATTATAAAATAAACTAAATTAAGAATAAAAACATGAGTCCTCATAGAATGACTATGTCTGACTGAGGTGTTTGTTCATCTCCCTATTTGATGTTTATATTTGATTGATTAAAAGTGAAGTTTCATGATTCTTGACTGCTTGATCTTTTGGTATCTAATTGAGCGAAAGCTCACCCCCATTACCTTTGTTTTCCTTACAGGGGACAATATTTTGGAACCGTGATTTTGGAGAAAGGAGTAGAGCTAGTTATAGATATTCTTTTGATTAAACTCCTCTATAACAGTAAACCCTAATTGTACTTGGTACATTATGGACATTCTGGCTTGTATTTCGAGTTAACTTGTTAAAAACTCCAATGTATATCTATAAGTGTTTAATCATGTATTTTAAGTGTATTTGATTGAGATTGTACGTCTCTACGGCCTTCGTGAACTTTCTTGTATTTGTGGGAGCGTTTTATCGACGTTCTACTGCACCATTTAGTTTGGTAATCGTGTTTTTGGCTTAGTAGTCTTGACGAGAGTTGGGCAGGCAGCTCGTTAACCCTTGGGATACGTCCTAAGGGAAGGTGGGGCTGTCACAGTTGGTATCAGAGCCTAGGTTAGAAGTGGCTTGGGCGAAATAGAAATTTGATTCTACGGACCTTTGGGTGATGTGTTAGGGTGTCATTAAGTATGATTAACCCTGTCTAAGATATAAATTGTGTTATCCTTGTAGGTTACGGACGGAGCTAGTGGAGAGGGCAGAGATTAGCCATCTCGGAGGCGTTTCCGAGTCATTGATTAGGAGGAGAGGCCGGGGGGACCAATTCGACGTTGGAGTACCGCTAGCCGGACTAGGCGTTGTACTCGTTGTCAGAGCTACTCCTATATCGATCATGTGGTCGTAGCGATATTAGACGAGAGGAGGAGGTTTAGGCGTGCCACTGCTAGGGATCAAACTGAAATGGTGAGATTGAGGGGCATCATGAGGATGCAAGCAGACCGGATTCGGGAGTTCCAAGAAGACATAGCGATGGAGCAAGAATGGACGAATGCTCTTAGAGAGCAGTTGCAGGTAGTTAATGACCGCCTCACTTGGGTGGTCAGGGAGGTTAGGGACCGGTACGGAGGCATTATTGATGAGTGTGAGGTGCTAATCCAGGGAGTGATTGGCGCTAATGAACAAGTGGAGGTTCAGGGTGACGGAGCTCCTAGAGAGGGAGACGTCCCTAGTTCTAGCCGTGAGGGGGAGTCCATTAACTCAGTTGGGAACTAGGTTAGAGTTCCTATGAGCCGTGTTTTGATCCCATGTGAGGGGTAGTAAGAAAGCTTTTAGTTAGCTATTTTCGTACTTTTGGCGTAGTTGTGTACATTGTACTCTTCGATATGACCCCGCTACTTTCATGGAATTACTTTTGCTTGTATCTGACTGCTACTGTGTGGTTTGTATGATAAAGATGTGTTCCTATCTTGATTTGTGTATACTTCTTGTAACTTGTTCATGCACATATCTATCTTTAATATCATATTCGCGTTTCGACCCTAAATTGATTAAACCAAATAGAGGGTGCCCGTAGCGAACGAGGCCGTAGGCGCGGATCTAGGCAACCCTTGAATGAAGAGGGTAATCGTGAACCGGTACCTGAACAGAATCCTGAATCGGGCGTTGATCCTAATGTTTAGGTAGCCACCGCTATCCAGCACATGACCAATATTTTGGCTCATGTAGTAGAACATTAGGGCCAAAATCCTGTTAATCAACCTGGAAACCCAGGTAATCATGTAGAGGGTGACGATAGAGCCCTCGATCGATTCCAAAAGTTTTCCCCACCAAAATTTCTAGGAGGACCAGACCCAGACGTGGCCGAGAGGTGGTCAGAGAAGATGATCGACATATTTGCTACTTTGCATTATGCAGAGGACAGACAGGTGACTTTTACTATCTTCCAGTTAAAGGGGACAGCCCGTTCTTAGTGGAATGTGATAAAAATGAAGTGCGAGAGAGAGCAAACCCTAAGGACTTGGGTAAAGTTCATGAGGGAGTTTAATGCTAAGTATTTTCCGCCTCTAATTCATGAGAACAAGGTGGATGAGTATATTAGATTTTGCCAGGGAGCTCAAACTATAGCTGAATATGAGAGCCAATTTACTAGATTGTCTAAGTTCGCTCCCGAACTAATTGTGACTGAGCAGAGAAGGATACGGCAATTTGTTCAGGGGTTAAACGTTGAGATTCAAAAGGATCTAGCGGCAACCCAGATTAATACATTTAGTGATGCTGTGGAAAAAGCCCTACGAGTTGAAAATGCGAGCTTGCAAGTTAAAACTTTCCAAGCGTAGAAACGAGGACTTCCTAGAAGTAGTTCGAGACAAGGGGAAAAGAGTACACCTCCCAAGTTTGGGAGGGGAACTAGAGGAGTAAGACTTCCGGGGATGTCAAGAGGAGCCCCGCCAAGAGGTGGTCAAGTCGGGTGAGGCCAACAAAGAAGTGCCTCACAGGGAAGCTCGGTTTCTGCTTCCCGTGGTCCCTTTGGATATTGCGGGGGGCCTAATCACACGGAAGAAATGTGTTGGAGGAAAGAGAGAAAATGCCTACGCTGTGGGAGCGCCAATCATCAGATTGCCAATTGTCCCGCTCTACCGCGAGTAGGGAGTGGGAACCAGCCGCCAACCAAGACAAACCCTGGACAATCGAAAGTCGAAGGGACTAGACCGAAGGTGCCAGCTCGGGTGTACTCCCTAGAGCAACATCAGGTCATAGACCATGGTGCTACCCATTCCTTTGTCAACCAATTTTATGTGTGGAATTGATATGAAGCCTGTTAGATTGCCATATGACTCAGAAGTTAGTACTCCTACGGGTGACCAATATTTGGTCACTAGTATGGTTTATGAAAATTACCAAATTTGGGTAGGAGAGAGAAAACTGTTGGGGAATCTAATAAGCTTAACCATTAAGGGGTATGATGTTATATTGGGTATGGATTGGTTAGTTAAGTATGATGCTCAATTAGATTGTGGTAGAATTTCGCATACCTGGAGAGGTGACTTTAAGACCAGATGTAAGGGGTAGATTAGTCTCATCCGCACTGATTTCGGGTATTCGGGCTAGGAAATTACTAAGTAAAGGGGCGCAAGGGTTCCTAGCTTTTCTCGTAAATACTCCCACCGATAAGTTGAAGGTAGAAGATGTACCGGTGGTGAAAGCAAATCCGGATGTGTTTCCTGATAAGTTAGTGATGTTACCTCCGGAATGGGAGATAGAATTTAAGATCGACTTGTTACCGGGGACATCACCTATCTATAAAACTCCCTATCAGATGGCACCTGCTGAGTTTAAGGAATTGAAGTTGTAGTTGCAAGACCTATTGGAGCTAGGGTTCATTCGAGAAATTGGGTCTCCACGGGGAGCACCTGTACTTTTTGTTAAAAAGAAATACGGGAGTTTAAGATTGTGTATAGACTATCAGGGGTTAAATAATGTGACGGTTAAGAATAAATACTCACTGCCCCATATTGCTGAACTGTTTGACCAGCTGCAGGGAGCAGTAGTATTTTCGAAATTTGACCTCAGACAGGGGTACTATCAGTTGCTAATTAGGAAGGAGGATGTACCAAAAACTGCCTTCAATTCTAGATATGGGCATTTTGAGTTCGCAGTCATGCCCTTTGGATTGACCAATGCTCCTGCCACCTTTGTGGATTTGATGCATCGGATTTTCAAACACTACTTAGATCGATTTGTAGTTGTGTTTAATGACGACATTTTGGTCTATTCAAAAACTCGAGAGGAGCATGAACAGCATTTGAAAATCGTCTTGCAAACCCTAAGAGAACCCCAGTTATATGCCAAGTTTAGTAAATGTGAATTTTGGCTGGAGAAAATCTCTGTCTTAGGGCACCTAATTTCAAAAAGAGGGTATTACCGTAAATCCGGTCAAGGCAGAGACAGTAACTGAATGGAAGAGGTCAGAAAATCCCACTGATATTCGTAGCTTTCTAGGGTTGGCAGGTTACTATCGTCGGTTTATTAAGGACTTCTCAAAACTTGCATGTCCTTTAACCGATTTGACGAAGAAAAATAGCCGTTTTATGTGGGACGCTAGATGTGAGACTAGTTTTCAAGAATAGAAGAAAAGATTGACCATGGCACCAATTCTAGCTTTGTCTAACGGAAGGAATAGTTTCACTGTATATACGGATGCCAAGAGGGAAGGATTGGGGTGCGTGCTAATGCAAAATAAGAATGTGATTGCCTTTGCCTCTAGAAAATTGAAACTTTACGAGCAAAACTATCCAACCCATGACTTGGAGTTAGCAGCCGTTGTCTTTGCTCTGAAAAAGTGGAGACATTATCTGTATGGGGTAACGTTTGAGGTTTACTCTGACCATAAGAGCCTTAAATACCTATTTTTTCAAAAGAAGCTGAACATGAGGCAGCGTCGATGGATGAAATTTTTAGAGGACTATGATTATACAATTAACTACCATCCTGAAAAGGCTAATGTCGTAGCAGATGCCTTAAGTCGATAGGCTCAAGTGGCTAGGTTAATGGTTAAAGAGTGGGATATGTTAGAAAAGACTAGTGAGTGGAACCCTCGTCTTGAACATCAGAAGGTGATTTTTGAAATATTAGGGTGACATCCACTTTACTAAATCAAATCAAATAGGCCCAGAAAGAGAATGCAATGGTACAAAAGTGGATGGAAAAGGTGCAAAAGGGGAAATTGCCTGATTTCAATTTGAGTCCCAAGGGAATTTTGAAGTATCGGAACCGAGTGGTGGTGCCCAAGGATGAAACATTGAAAAAGAAGATTTTGGAGGAAGCTCATCGGTCGAAATATACAATCCATCCGGGTAGTAGTAAGATGTATCAGGATTTCAGAGGGTTATATTGGTGGGACAACATGAAGAAGGAAATTGCCCAATATGTGCAAACTTGTCTCGTCTGCCAACAGATGAAAGCTGAACATCAAAAACCCTCTGGTTTATTACAACCTCTTGAGATACCCGAATGTAAGTGGGAAAACATCACGATGGACTTTGTCTCAGGCTTGCCCCGGATGCAAAGAAGTCAGGATGCTGTTTGAGTAATCGTCGATAGGCTAACCAAATCGACCTATTTCTTGCCCATGAACATGAAGTATTCTATGAAAAAGTTGGCTCAGTTGTATATGGATGAAATTGTAAGGTTACACGGGGTTCTAGTGAGTATAGTCTCGGATAGGGATCCTCAATTCGTATCTCGATTTTGGCAAAAATTGCAAGAAGCCTTAAGGACTAAATTAAACCTTAGTACCATATATCACCCCCAGACCGATGGACAATCTGAGAGAACCATTCAAACCCTCGAGGATATGTAAAGGACTTGTATTTTGGAAATTGGAGAAAGTTGGGGCCAACACATGACGTTAGTGGAATTTGCCTACAATAACAGTTACCATTCGTCTATTCAAATGGCACCATACGAAACTCTTTACGGAAGGAAGTGCCGATCACCGATTTACTGGGATGAAGTGGGGGAAAACAAGATTTTAGATCTGACAACCGTACCTTGGATGGAGATGCACATGAAAAGGTTAAATTGATCCGTCAAAGACTTCAAACAGCTCAAAGTCGGCAAAAGAGTTACACGGACAATCGAAGGAAGGATTTGGAGTTTGAAGTTGGAGATCTAATATTCCTTAAGATCACACCGTTACGAAGTGTCACGGCGGGAAAATGAAAGAAACTTCGACCTAGATTTGTAGGACCCTTCATGTGACAGCCCCACCTCTCCCTAGGGCGAACCCTAGGGTATCAGCGGACTGCCTGCCCAACTCTCGCCAGGACTACTAATCGATCACACACGATAAACCAAGTGCAAAACACCTTTAGATAGGGCTAAACGTACAATTCCAAAGAGTAACTTCAATTACATGAACAATCTTTTACATATACACGTTATCGAGATACACAATCCAAAAGAGAATATTCACGTGGAGTACATATAAGACTTCCAGCGTTCGAGGAGCTAAACCAAGAAACAAAAGTAGCTAACTAGCTCAACTCGTTTCTCAAAGCCAAAACTTTTCCAAAAGTATGCCTGTAAGGAAAACAAAGGTAACGGGGGTGAGATTTCGCCCAATGAGGTACTAACAATCATGCAGCCCCAAATTCATAGGTAATCAAGCCCAGTTAGACAAACCATCAATCACAGAATGCAAATACCACAACTAGTTCAAATGAAAGGATACGGGTGGCTCTCAGGAGCCAATTCCCCATTGCAGTTCTTGATCGCACCTCGTTGACCCTCCGTCAACATATAAAGAAAGTACCATGACCGTAGACCCCACTTTACTCCCAGTTCCTTCCACCGTACATTCCCCTTACCGGGCCCGAACACCTCAACAGTAACAGTGGTTGGTAATACTCGAGTATACCGTAGGGTCGAGGAGATACACTCCACTCGACAAACAGTGACCCTATGGTCATTACCCAGTCGACCGGCCCTTGCTGGCTCGACTCGAGTAACTTCCATTAGGGTTTTGAGCTCAGTGATCACAGTACAGTGGTAAGACTCATACCCATGCTTCAAGTCAAACACAGTGCAGTACAGTGGTAAACAGTTATACAGTAAGAGGACGAGAGCGGTAAAGTACACTCTCGCCTCATTCACACAGTTCACAGTGGTCACATTACAGCTTCAAAGACAAGTAGTCACTTAGGCATTCAAATCATGCAATAGTACACTCACCACTTTGGATGAGCAAATTCACGGATTTCCGTCCAACGGATTCTTTGGATCACCCAAACGTCCTATAACAATCAAGAAAATGCAATTGAAATTCAATTACGGGTCGAGTACCTCTTAAACGGATCATTAAAGCAAAATTCAAATATAGCCTCAATTATGGCTCAAAATGGACAATATATCAAATTTAGGGTTAAAAGTTCAAGAAAAACCCTAAAGCATTTCATATTCACTCATTCTTGACCTAGATTCACAAAGCCCCAGTTTCTCGAAAATCGGACAGCATTTCCCCTTAAATTTCAGCATTTCCATCCTACAAACAAGTACCCAAATTCATCCAATCCAATCACAATTTCATATATTAACCATAAACTAGTAAATACACTCCATTAGGGTCACAATACCCTTCAATCATAGCCAATTATAAGCTAAATAAGCAACCATAAGAAAGCCCCAATTTCATAAACCCTAAAGCTGAAATTTCATAGAAAGCTGAAATTTTCCGCACAAAACTGAAATTTTCCGCAATTCACCGCAATTAACGCATACTAGCACCCAATTACACCATATTAAACCATCAATTCAAGCCAACTATGATAATTATATGAAATCAGAAAAATTCCCAAGAAAATGATAAATTCACCAAACTTCACTTTAATTCACAAAATCATCCATAAACTAAGTTCCTTAACCGATATAAGCCACTAATTTGCAATTATTATGGACAAAATTGAAGTTCTAAGCAATATACCTCAATCACCAAGAAAGGTAGCAGCTTAGGGCTTCTCTTTACAAAATCACTCCACAAGCACCTTTGATCTTACTTAATAAGCAATTCCTACGGAGGAAATCGGATTTTTATCGGTTGATTTGCAAGATTTGGACAAGAAATTGAAGCTAAAGGTTGCAACTCTCTCTCTTTTTCTCTCCTTGAAGTTTCGGCCAAGAAGCTTAGGAAATGAAGATGATTTTGGTCAATTTTTAGCTTTAGTAAAGTTGTAAGAAAGTTAGGCAAAACTTGGCCCAATAGAAATGCGACACGTGGCACCTTTTTTTTATCTTTTCCTTATCCTTTAGCTTACTAATGACCAAGCATCTAACCAACCTCTAGTTATCTCTTAGCACTCAGTAATTTAATGCCTTACTGCACAACTTAACCTAATTGGCCGAATTTCTCTCACTTAACGCACTAGCGGGTCCCACATCCGCTATTCGCTCCAATTTTCTCGCGAACTCACTTATACTAGAAAAATGACTTAAAAATTATATTTACCTATAAAATGTAGGTAAAACAATTTATAATAAAGAAAACATAGAAAACGGAAGCACGCAAATAAATAAAACCCTAAAACCCTAAAACCGGATTTTTCTTCTTTTTTTTTTTCCGAGTTCTCACACTTCAAAATTCTCCAAAGAGTTGGAAAAGTGGCATACAGACGAGAGCTACCATCAAGTTTGTCCAGGATTCACGATGTCTTCCATGTCTCGATGCTCAAGAAGTATTATCCCAATCCGACTCATATCTTACAACCAGATGAAATTGAGATAGACGAGTGTCACTCACCTATGAGGAGAAATCCGTACAGTTGCTCGACCGAAAGGTTAAGGAACTGAGAAACAAGCAAATTCCATTGATGAAAATCTTGTGGAGAAATAATGGAGTAGAAGAGGCAACTTGGGAAGTGGAAAAGGAAATGCAAAAGATATACCCTGAGCTGTTTGTTAATCAAGATGAGAAATTTCGAGAACGAAATTCTTTTAAGGGGGAGAGAGTGTGAGGACCCGAAAAATTTCCTTATTTTATATTATTTTATTCTATTTCTTTTCATGCATTTTCTTTATTTTACTTTTTTACCTTAATTTTCTAGATATTTTTATAAGTGAGTACAGTTTTTAAACCATTTTCCTGGTTTAAATTAGTTCATGTTAAGTTTGAAGCGCATTATGGACGTGGGACCCGCTAGTGCGGTTAGTGCGATAAAATTTTGACGGTTAGTTGAACTTTTGTGTAAATGGATGTTAGTTTATAAGGTGTTAAGGGATAATTAGAGGTTAGCTAGTTAGATTAACCATTGGAAGACAAGAGGATGAGATTAAACCCTAAGGCGCCATATGTCGCGACACCATTGAAAGTTGGACTTTGACCAACATTGCTTCACCTTTACTAAAAATCAAAATTTGACCAAAACTTCCTCATTCTTTCTTCTTGCTTGGCCGAACCATTGAGGGAGATAAAGGGAGAGAAAACTTCATCTTGCACTTCAATTTCTTGCTTCAATCTTGAGCTCCAACCAACCAATTTGCAAATTACTCCATACAAAGTGCTAACTAAGGAGGATTAAAGGTTTTGGTGCAGTGATTTTGGAGGAAGAAGCCCTAAGTTTCCATCTTTTTTGAAATTCCAAGGTAACTTTGCCAAAGAATTCCCTCTTTGCTTCTAATACTACCATACTAGTGGTTTAGGGTTGCTAAATTGGTAGTTTTATGAGAAATTTCATGACTTGAAGTAGTGTTATGGAAATTTTCAGTTTTATTGGTGAATTTTCTGCTCATATGTGATGCTTGAGGGTTGTCCATGTTTTAGTATCTTTGCTATGTGAATTATTGAGGTTTTATATGCTAATTTGACATGCCTAAAGAAATTTCCAGCTTATGTGCTTAAATTTCAGTTTAGGGTTTCCAATTTGAGATTGATTGTGGTTGGTTTTTGGAGCTATCAATTGGCTAAAATTGAAGGAGGTTGTGGCCCTAATTAAGTGTGTTTAATAGCTATAAATTGTGGGTGCAATTGTGGTTGAGTTGAGATGAACTTTGGTGTTGATTGTACGATGGAAAGTAAAGAAATTAAGGGGAAGTGTTGTCCAAATTTTGAGGCCGTTTGGTTCCTTTGAGTTTGGGTTGATTTTGGGTAGAAATGAAGAGATTTGGGGTTGTTCATATCTTTAGGACCAACTGCTACCTTTTTCCCTCCAAAGCCACATTTTTGTATCTTTGCCCTAGTAGTTAACTTGGATAGGCATACGACTCGTAGTCGAGCCACAATTGTGCATTCCGTTCCCTAGGTTTTGGATGGGGGAACCATAATTGCTTTACTTTGGTTGTTCTTAGGACGTGCTGGTGATCAAGGGTGTACTTCGGGAGGAAACTTTTGAAGTTGTTTTTGCTTGATCTGGTAAGTATACTGTGAGGACCCGTAAATTCCTTTATTTCATATCATTTATTTCTATTTCTTTTCATGCATTTTCTTTATTTTATCTTACTATCTTAATTTTCTAGACATTTTATAAGTGAATATAGTTTTCTAAAACACTTTTCTAGTATAAGTTAGTTCACGAGAGATTTGGAGCGAATAACGGATGTGGGACCCGATAGTGCGTTAAGTGAGAGAAATTCGGCCAATCAGGTTAAGTTGTGCAGAAAGGCATTTAATTTCTGAGCACTAAGAGATAACTGGAGGTTGGTTAGGCATTTAATCATTAGCAAGCCAAAGGATAAGAAAAAAATCAAAAAGGTGACACGTGGCGCGACGGGATTGGGCCAACACTTGCCTAACTTTCTTACAACTTTACTAAAGCTAAAAATTGACCAAATCATCTTCATTTCTTCAAGCATCTTGGCCGAACCTCAAGGGAGAGAAAAGAGAGAGTGAGTTTCAACTTTTGCTTCAAATTCTTGTCCAAATCTTGCAAATCAACCGATAAAAATCCGAATTGCCCCGTAGAAATTGCTTATTAAGGAAGATCAAGGGTGTTTGTGGGGTGATTTTGCAAAGAGAAGCCCTAAGTTGCTACTTTTTTTGGTGATTGAGGTATATTGCTTAGAACTTCAATTTTGTCCATAATAATTGCAAATTAGTGGCTTATATAGGTTAAGGAGCTTAGTTTATGGATGATTTTGTGAATTAAAGTGAAGTTTGGTGAATTTATCATTTTCTTGGGAATTTTTCTGATTTCACATGATTATCATAGTTGGCTTGAATTGATGGCTTAGTATGGTGTAATTGGGTGCTAGTATACGTTAATTGCGGTGAATTGCGGAAAATTTCAGCTTTACATGGAAAATTTCAGTTTTAGGGTTTCAATTTGGGGCTTTCTTATGGATGGTTAATGAGTTTATAATTGGCTATATATGAGGGGCATTGAACCCTAATTAGGTGTGTTTAATAGCTTGTGATTTATATGTGAAATTGTGGCTGAATTGGATTGAGTTTGATGTGGTTTATAGGATGGAAAAGTAAAGGAAAAACAAGGGAGGTGCTGTCAAAATTTTCGCAGGAACCCTTGAGTAGTTTTGGGAAATTCGCTATAACTTGATGTAGAAATATTGGAATTAAGTTCCGTTTGTTGAGTTTTAAACTACATTCATGGGGCTATAAACCGTGAAAATTTCAGACCCTGATTCTGTCTGTGTGATTTATGGTGATTTTCCAAAGTTGACTGAAATTGCATACCTGTTCTGTCTTCTACTGGATAAAACAGAAATTTGAGACTCGAATTTGACCGACTTGTGATCTGAATCTTATAAATGTGTCTTCCAAGTAATTGTACCCCTTTTTGTCTATTTTCCGACGGTATAAATTTTATCAATTTTGGACTTAAGAATAGTGAGATATGATTTTTCCAATGATGGTGCGCAAATCTGGAAAATCCTGTTTTCGTACAATTATTCTTACGTTCATTTTGCACCTTAAGTTTGGAGTTAGTAAATCACTGTAGGTATGGTTTTGGAAGAAATGAAGGGTTTTGGGGTCGTTCTTGCCCTAAGACCAATTATTACCCGTTTTACTCAAAATTTACATTTTTCCTCCTTGCATTTGTAGTCCATTTGAATAGGCATTCGACGGGTAGTCGAGCCTCACTTGTGCACTCCGTTTACTGGGTTTGTGAATGTGAAAACCCTAATTCTCTTGTCTTGGTTATTCTAGGATTTCTCAGTGATTAAAGCCCTACTTTGGGTGAAGACTTTTGACGTATCTTTACTTGAATTGGTGAGTGTACCACTCCCCTCGATTTTTGTTTAACTTAGCATATATGCTTGTAAATTGTGATTTGAATGACTATATCATTTGTTTATTCAGTATGAGACGAGGGTGTACTTTATCACACTCGTTCTCTGGCCTGTGTGACTTGTTTCCTGTATCTACTTGAATCTTTTACCTGTGTCTAATATGAATCCTGCACACTTGAATCTGTCACTTATACTTGACATGCTGTCGTTTGGACGCGTATCCAACGACCTTCCTGTGCCTGTTAAGTCTGAGCTCAACCTCATGGGTAGTTACTTGATTCGAGCCAGCAAGGGCTCGGTCGACGAAAGTAACGAACCATGGGTGCCTGTTCCTGGGGAATCTATGGGTATTGGAGACTCTGGATTTCCGGTATA
Source organism: Coffea humblotiana (assembly GCA_023065735.1). Taxonomy (NCBI): domain Eukaryota; kingdom Viridiplantae; phylum Streptophyta; class Magnoliopsida; order Gentianales; family Rubiaceae; genus Coffea; species Coffea humblotiana. Next base: position 34,107,273 of record CM041213.1, on the reverse strand, counting down.
CTCGAGTATTACCAACCACTGTTACTGTTGAGGTGTTCGGGCCCGGTAACGGGTATGTTTGGTGATCGGGATTTGGCGTTCTAAGAGGGATCTACGGACCTATTTGTTTCATTAAACGTTGACGGAGGGTCAACGAGTTTGGATCAAGTACTGCAATGGGAACTTGGCTCCCGAGAGCCACCTGTATCCTTCCTGTCTAAGATGTTTATTCATTTCTTAATTGCCATGTCTACTTGAGTAAATGAAAGAAATCTTCATGATTCATGATAGCATGTATTTTGGGTACCTCATTGAGCGTAAGCTCACCCCGTTCCGTTACTTTTGTTTTCCTTACAGGGTTTAACTTCTTGGAAATCATGATTTTGAAGAAAAGAGTAGAGCTAGTGATATACATCCCTTTTGATTTTGCTCCTCTGTATAAAAAACCCTAATTGTACTTTGAGCATGTATTTCCTTTTGATTCGAAAGTTCCAACGTTTGTATATAAGTAATTAGCCATGTCTTTTTCGTGTATTTGATGATGAATGCATGCCTTGTGTTCTTGGTTTGGAAATCTTCAATTGTTGGTTTTCTTTGGGTTCGATCGCGCGTAATCTAGGGTTTGAGAGAATCGACTTCGTAGTCCTGGCGAGAGCTGGGCAGGCGGTCCGCCAACCCCTTTGGTTCGCCTTAGGGGAAGGTGGGGCTGTCACATATACCACTCGCCTGACTTGTTGCTTAACTGGTTTACTTGTACTTGCAATTTGTGACTTGAATAACTGTGACTTATGTTTATTCTGGGTGAAACGACGGTGTACTTTATCACACTCGTTTCTCTTGCCTGTTTGACTGGTTACTGTGTAAATTTGAATATGTTACTTGTGCATGATTTGATATCATTTGGAGGCTTGTATCCAACGACCTTACTGTGACATCTAAGCTCAAACCTCATTGGTAGTTAATCGAATCGAACCAGTAAGGGCTTGGTCGAGGTAGATTGACGAACCATGAGGCAGTAACAACCTCTCTGATATTTGGTATACTCGAGTATTACCACCTCTATTTCTGTTTGGTGTTCAGGCCCGGTAAGGGGTATATTTGGTGGACGGAAATTGGTGTAAAGTGGGGTCTATGGTCATGGTTGTTTCTCTAAACGTTGACGGAGAGATCAACGAGTTTGGATCAAATACCGCAACGGAAATTTGGCTCTTGAGAGTCATCTGTATCCTTTCTACTTGAATGTGTGACAGCCACATTTTCCCCAAAGGCGAACCAGAGGTGTGAGAACCCGAAATTTTTCCTTATTTCTAGGTTTTAATTTATTTCCTCGCACCGTTTTCCACATTTTCTTTATTCTATGAATTTTCTGGACATTTTTATGAGCAAATAGGGTTTTAAACATATTTTTCTAGTATAAGTCAATTTACGAGATTTTTGGAACAAATAGTGGACGTGGGACCCGCTAGTGCGTTAAGTGAGAGAAATTCGACCAATTAGGTCAAGTTTTGCGTACTGAGATTTAATTACTAGGTGTTAGTAGGTGACTAGAGGTTACCTAGAGGAATTAATCATGGTGAGACAAGAGGATAGGAGTGAAATTAATAAGGTGCCACGTGTCGCAATTTCATTCGAGGTTGGACTTTGACCATTTTTTTCACCTTTACCAAAAGGCTAATTTTGACCAAATTCTCTCTCATTTTCTTCCTCTTGTGGCCGAGCAACATAGAGAGAAAAAGAAGAAAAAGAAAGCTTCATCTTGTCCCATTTCCTTGAGTGATCTTGCAAACCAACCGTTTAAATTCCAACTTACTCCATAAAAACACCTTGCTAAGGTAGATTGAAGCTATTGGTGGAGGAAAATTGGTGTCTAAGCTCCTAAGCTTCAAGCTTTGTTGAGGGAAGAGGTATTTTACTTGGAAACTTTCCTTTTGGTTCCATTAATGTCAAATTAAGAGCCTATGGTGGCTTAATAGTTGGATTCATGGATAAATTGGTGGTTTATTTGAAAGTTTAGTGAATTTCTGATTTTATTGGAATTTTTCTGTTTTATATAAGAAATGTTAGTTAGCCTTGGATTTATGGTTTAAAATTGAGCCAAATGGAGCTCTTGTGTGTGAATTGTGATCAATTGTGAAAATTTCCAGCTTTGCACAAAATTTCAGATTTAGGGTTTTGGGAATTGGGGCTTTTCTATAATTGTCTAATTAAGGTGCAATTGATGGTGAATGAAGGGTATTGTGACCCTAATGGTGGTTAATGACTAGTTTATGATCGAATTGGTTGGTTTGGATGTTTGCTTGTAGGATGGAAAGTTGGAAAATTAGGCGAAGTGCTGTCAAAATTTCCGCAGGAATTCCTGAGCCGTCTCGGGAAATCTGTTATAACTCGATGTAGGAATATCGGAATTAAGTTCTGTTTGTTGCATTTTAAACTAGACTCATAGGGCTACAAACCGTGTGAATTTCAGACCCTAGTTCTGTCTGTGTGAATTATAGTGATTTTCCAAAGTTGACTGAAATTACATACCTGTTCTGTCTTGGACTGGATGATGCAGCGACTTGAGGCTAGAATTTGACTAACTTGGGATTCGAATCTTGTAAGCATGTCTTCTAAGTAATTGTACCCCTTTGAGTGTATTTTCCGATGGTATAAATTTTATCAATTTTGGGCTTAAGACTTGTGAGATATGATATTTCCAATGAGGGTGCGCAAAACTGGAAAATCCTGTTTTCCTAGAATTAGTTTTATTTTCCTTTTTCCTCTTAGATTTGAAGTTAGTGGATCATAGTAAGTATGGTTTTGGGTAGATACAAAGGGTTTTGGATCGTTCATGTCTTTAAGACCACCAACTACCTTTTCACTCCAAAATTTCACTTTTGTATTGCTTTGGTAATTTACTTGGTTAGACGTGTGACTCGTAATCGAGTCTCACTTGTTTTACCTTGTTGGTTTAGGACGTGCCGGTGACCCAAGTACCTCGAGGGGAAACGTTTGAAGTTATTTGTGTGAACTGGTGAGTGTACCATCCCTTTAAATTGGTGCTTATCTGATTCATCTGTACTTGCAACTTGCAACTTGATTAGCTGTGACTTTTGTATGCTTCGTATGAAACGTGAGTGTACTATGGCACGATTTAAGTGCTTAAGTGACTACATGTCTTTGAAACTGTAAAGTGCTCAACTGTGAACTGCGGGAACGAGGCGAGGGTGTACTTTACCGCTCTCGTCCTCTTACTGTGTAACTGTTTACCATTGTACTGCACTGTGTTTGACTGGAAACTGTGAAACTGCACTGCGATTGACTTGAATATTGGGCATGAGCCCCACCACTGTACTGTAATCACTGAGCTCAAAGCCCTAGTGGAAGTTACTCGAGTCGAGCCAGCAAGGGCTGGTAGACGAGGTAACGACCCTCGGGTCACTGTTTGTCGAGTGGAGTGTATCTCCTCGACCTTCCGGTATACTCGAGTATTACCACCCACTGTACTGTTGAGGTGTTCGGGCCCGGTGAGGGGTATGTTTGGTGGACGGAATCGGCGTTAAAGTGGTGCTCTACTGGACGGGTTACTTTATTTGAAAGTTGACGGAGTGTCAACTACTATTTGATCAAGCTCCGATGAAGCAATGGGAACTTTGGCTCCTGAGAGCCACCTGTATCCTTTCTCTTGGAAATGATTATTTATTTCCCTATCTGGTGTGTATAACTGCATGATTGATACGTGAAATGCCATGATTCATGACTACTTGTACTTATGGTACCTCATTGAGCATAAGCTCACCCCGTTCCCGTTACTTTTGTTTTCCTTACAGGGTTTAACTTCTTGGAATTCATGATTTTTGAAGAAAAGGGGCGAGCTATTGTATATGTATTTTGTTAAGCTCTTTTGCAACTGAAACCCTAATTGTATTTTGACCGATATGGATACCCTGGCTTGTATTTTAGTTACTTTGTTCAAGATTTTGATGTAACAATATGTATAAGTGTAATCATTTGAGATGTTGTGATTCTATGGTTTTGGATTCTTTCGCGCGTAGTCTAGGGTTTTGTGGGATTCGATTCCGTAGTCCTGGCGAGAGCTGGGCAGGCCGTCCGCCAAACCCTTTGGTTCGCCTTAGGGGAAGGTGGGGCTGTCACAAGAGGGGTCAGCGAACTGCCTGCCCAGCTATCGCCGGGGCTCACTACAATCCATAATTCAAAAACTAGAAATACTTCAATTATTTTCAATATACATTTAAAGTACTCCAAAACATTAATACTTAAAATTAGCTAACCTTCAAGCTTAAGTACAACCCAAAAGAATATGTACTACAGTCATTGCTATAATACAAGTTGAAGTCTCCAAACGAAAACAACTTAGTACTATTCGTGAGCACTCTTGGTCTTGAACCCTGTTAAGGAAAACAAAGGAATGGAATGAGCTAAACAGCCCAGTGAGGTTCCAAAACACACAAACAGTTCTAATAGATCAAGTAAATGAAGCATAACGCACATAGGATTCAAGGTTTCACATTGGCACATTAAAATGAGACATTTATCATTTTACAGAAATAAACACACATTAAAAGGATACGGTGTTCACGTGGAACCATTTCGGTCAGCTTCACCTTATAACTCCAATAATTCCATCGGTTTGTCTGGCCATCGCCTTATTCATCCAGTGGTAATACTCGAGTATACCGAAATGGTGGTCCAGGGTTCCAACCTACCCGACCGAGCCCAGTCCTGACTCGAGCAGGTTAGCAACCAAGGGCAGGGTTCAATTCAGCTAAGAGCTTACAACATGTGCAAGTAATCAAATAAACCGGTAAACAGTAGAAATTCACAGTTAAATGGTAGAAATTTGTTATTTTAGTAGGTCGAGTGAAATAAAGTACACACTCGCCTTAAAACGGTGGAAAATTACATAAGATCAATTGTAGATAACACTTAACACTTAAACACACAAGAAATATGAAGTAAACATGTAGCAACTATTCAAGTCACACACATGCAGGGAACACTCACCAAATCAAATGTAAGTGAGTAAATTTAGTGTTCCGCTCCGAGATTTCCTTCAATATCCTCTTGAGCGCCTGAAGAAATAGTGATCAATTATCATTCACATATACTCACAATCACTTAACATACAAGGAAGGAAATGTATTTGCTTAAGCTTAGGAAAATGCCTCAAAAGAGCTTCACTCTATTGAAATTTCAAGATTCAAAAGTGAGGATTTAAAGTCATAAGGGAAAACTCGTATCCTCCATGAAATCGGGTATAAAATGAACCATCAATCTCAAAAGGAAGTTGAATGTTCTTAAAAGTTCGTTTCTTAAGAAATCAGAAAATTTCAGCTTTACGCGACAAAACTTGGAAAATCAGATCTTGAGTTTAGTGTGTTCAAAAATGGAAAACTTTATACCGTTGGAAACTAGATTCAAAGTATTAAAAGTTCCCAGAAGACACTTTTCCAAGATTCCAAACAGAAAGCATTCATTTTTCAGTTCAAATTTGTTGATACACGGAGACAAGACCGACCCAGCCTTGGCTTTCAGCGATATTTGGAAATTCGGCAAAATTCACAAGAAGTGAATCAGCCTCTGAAATTTATAACACAATAAAATTCCCAAATAAAGTTTCAAACAAAATAAGCAGAACTAAATTCAGAGTTTTGAGCAACAATATATAATAGTTTGAAGTCGGTTAATTTTCACTACCTAACCAGTGAATTTCCAGATTTGCGGAGCAATGTTTGGGCTGGTATTGAAATTACACCAAATTTGGTACACTTAAACTTCATATGTGTACTATCTCTCTAACAAAATTTAGGTAAAAACTTGCACGGGAAGGCAGTTAACGAAATGACCAAAGTTTGTGAAACTTTCAAAGCTAATCTGCCAACTCGACCTTTCTTTCCTTTCAAAAGTTTTGTACAACGAAATTAGCCCCAATTCGCTCCATTTTTGAAACCAAAGTTCCAAAATCATTTAATAAGCAATTTACAAGCAATTGACACAAAAATTTTTGAGGTATAACCTCCCAAAACAGGTTTGACCATTCGGTCAGCAAGAAAGGAAAAACTTCCAGTTTCCAGCTTTGTCGCGTTTTCCAAATCAAGCCGTATCTAACTCTATACAAATTCAAATTGAGAATGGTTGGTGGAGTTGGAAACTAGGTTCACAATGCCACAATTAATCAGAAGACATCATTTTGAAAATCGTTTCACAAATGGGACAAAATCGAGCCACAAAACGCAACATCCAGTTTCATTCGTATAAACAGCCAAAACAAAACTGCCAACTTTGCCGACTCACTGCGGTTCACTCAAAATGAACCAGCAGGATATTTTTATACCATTAGAAAGCTATGAATGTCTAGTTTTTAATGCCACAAATGGTACTCAATTATGACTTTTTTACAGAGAGTTACGTTCAAACGAAGAACACTGTCCGAGAACCCCTGCTATACGTTTTCCAGATTTGAATCTTTACCAAAACTCAAGTTTTGTGCAACCAAATGAAATGATTTTCGAAAGGCATACTCTACACACATGATACAACATATATCACTCAGTTTAGCAGCCAAATAACCAACAAAAGTTCGAAATGCAAGCAAGATAACAGCATAGTAGTTTCGGCCAGCTGGGAAAGGAAAATTTCCATATTCTTGGCCAATCTTTTCATGCATTTTTGAAGCACCAACTGAAAGCGTTTTTGGCTATAAATTTGTCCACTTAAAGCTCAACATATCAGCTCTCAAATGGTCTAAGAAAGTCATGAAAATATGGCATCAAAACAGAGTAACAAAAACTAAAAAGTTCGGCCAGCACTTCTTCCTCTCCTCTCGATTTCTCTCTTTCTTTTTCCTCTTCTAGTTTCTACCCTTAAAACTCATCACAAACACACTAACACACACATGAACATCATGGAAGCCCTTATATAATCAAGGTGGGAGTTCATAGAGCCCACTTCAACCAACCAAATCCAACCAACAACAACAAGAGGGAAGCTACAAGCTTCAAAGCCAAAAAATGAAACAAGAAAGCAAGAGTTTTGGTGAGAGATGTTTATACCTTCCAAACACAAGAGGGAACCCTAGATTTTTGGCGCGAAAAACTCCCTAAAACAGCTCCAAATATCCGGCCATCTCTTCTCTTCAAGATGTTCTCAAGTTCAAAGTTAAACTAGCGAGGAGTTGCAAGTTCTCTTGGAGCAAAAATGGAAGACAAAGCTGAAATCTTTTGAGGGGAAATGGGAGAGGGGAATTTCGGCCAAGAGAGGTGAGAGAGTGAGGAGGGTTTTGAGTTGTGAAACTTGGGGAGAAAGAATGAAGAAAAGTAACTTTAGGTTGGTGCACAAAGTCAACACTCACTAGTGTCGCGCTAGTGTTTCGTACCGTCACTTTCTCTCGGGTTTGATACACTCATGCACTAATCCTCCAATGTAATTTCTTTAATACTGTAATTACTCATACTTACGAGTCTAGTATTAAATCCTCAAATCTCCAATTAGTCGTACCGGCGCGATTTTCGGGAAACTATCGACGCGCGCGCGGTAAAAGCTTAATTTTAACTCACTCACATTTAATTCCTCAATTAACTTTTCTTAGTCTACTATTAATCATTCTTAGTTCTCCAAGACAAATATACTCTCGGATCGAATATTGTCTCGAAAAAAACATGTATTCACTATTTCTCGCTAAATGAGCCGCAGAAAAATTAAATAACACTAGGTCAAAATAATTATAAAATAAACTAAATTAAGAATAAAAACATGAGTCCTCACAGAATGACTATGTCTGACTGAGGTGTTTGTTCATCTCCCTATTTGATGTTTATATTTGATTGATTAAAAGTGAAGTTTCATGATTCTTGACTGCTTGATCTTTTGGTATCTAATTGAGCGAAAACTCACCCCCATTACCTTTGTTTTCGTTACAGGGGACAATATTTTGGAACCGTGATTTTGGAGAAAGGAGTAGAGCTAGTTATAGATATTCTTTTGATTAAACTCCTCTATAACAGTAAACCCTAATTGTACTTGGTACATTATGGACATTCTGGCTTGTATTTCGAGTTAACTTGTTAAAAACTCCAATGTATATCTATAAGTGTTTAATCATGTATTTTAAGTGTATTTGATTGAGATTGTACGTCTCTACGGCCTTCGTGAACTTTTCTTGTATTTGTGGGAGTGTTTTATCGACGTTCTACTGCACCATTTAGTTTGGTAATCGTATTTTTGGCTTAGTAGTCCTGACGAGAGTTGGGCAGGCAGTTCGCTAACTCTTGGGATACGTCCTAAGGGAAGGTGGGGTTGTCACAGTTGGTATCAGAGCCTAGGTTAGAAATGGCTTGGGCGAAATAGAAATTTGATTCTACGGACCTTTGGGTGATGTGTTAGGGTGTCATTAAATACGATTAACCTTGTCTAAGATATAAACTGTGTTATCCTTGTAGGTTACGGACGGAGCTAGTGGAGAGGGCGGAGATTAGCCATCTCGGAGGCGTTTCCGAGTCATTGATTACGAGGAGAGGCCGGGGGGACCGATTCGACGTTGGAGTACCGCTAGCCGGACTAGGCGTTGTACTCGTTGTCAGAGCTACTCCTATATCGATCATGTGGTCGTGGCGATATTAGACGAGAGGAGCAGGCTTAGGCGTGCCACTGCTAGGGATCAAACTGAGCTGGTGAGATTGAGGGGCATCATGACAATGCAAGCGGACCGGATTCGGGAGTTCCAAGAAGACATAGCGATGGAGCAAGAATGGACGAATGCTCTTAGAGAGCAGTTGCAGGTAGTCAATGACCGCCTCACTTGGGTGGTCAGGGAGGTTAGGGACCGGTCCGGAGGCATTATTGATGAGTGTGAGGTGCTAATCCAGGGAGTGATTGGCGCTAATGCACAAGTGGAGGTTCCGGGTGACGGAGCTCCTAGAGAGGGAGACGTCCCTAGTTCTAGCCATGAGAGGGAGTCCATTAACTCAGTTGGGAACTAGGTTAGAGTTCCTATGAGCCATGTGTTGATCCCATGTGAGGGGTAGTAAGAAAGCTTTTAGTTAGCTATTGTCGTACTTTTGGCATAGTTGTGTACATTGTACTTTTCGATATGATCCCGCTACTTTCATGGAATTACTTTTGCTTGTATCTGACTGCTACTGTGTGGTTTGTATGATAAAGTTGTGTTCCTATCCTGATTTGTGTATACTTCTTGTAACTTGTTCATGCACATATCTATCTTTAATATCATATTCGCGTTTCAACCCTAAATTGGTTAAACCAAATGGAGGGTACCCGTAGCGGACGAAGCCGTAGGCGCGGATCTATGCAACCCTTGAATGAAGTGGGTAATCGTGAACCGGTACCTGAACAGAATTCTGAATCGGGCGTTGATCCTAATGTTCAGGTAGCCGCCGCTATCCAGCGCATGACCGATATTTTGGCTCATGTAGTAGAACATTAGGGCCAAAATCCTGTTAATCAACCTGGAAACCCAGGTAATCATGTAGAGGGTGACGATAGAGCCCTCGAACGATTCCAATAGTTTTCCCCACCAAAATTCCTAGGAGGACCAGATCCAGACGTGGCCAACAGGTGGTCAGAGAAGATGATCGACATATTTGCTGTTTTGCATTATGCGGAGGACAGACATGTGACTTTTACTGTCTTACAGTTAGAGGGGACAACCCGTTCTTAGTGGAATGTGATAAAAATGAAGTGCGAGAGAGAGCAAACCCCAAGGACTTGGGTAAAGTTCATGAGGGAGTTTAATGCTAAGTATTTTCCGCCTCTAGTTTAGGAGAACAAAGTGGATGAGTTTATTAGATTTCGCCAGGGAGCTCAAACTGTAGCTGAATATGAGAGCCAATTTACTAGATTGTCTAAGTTTGCTCCCACACTAATTGTGACTGAGCAGAGAAGGATACGGCGATTTGTTCAGGGGTTAAACGTTGAGATTCAAAAGAATCTAGTGGTAATCCAGATTAATACATTTAGTGATGCTGTAGAGAAAGCCCTACGAGTTGAAAATGCGTGGTTGCAAGTTAGAACTTTCCAAACGAAGAAACGAGGACTTCCTGGAAGTAGTTCGAGACAAGGCGAAAAGAGTACACCTCCCAAGTTTGGGAGGGGAACGAGAGGAGTAAGACTTCCAGGGATGTCAAGAGGAGCCCCGCCAAGAGGTGATCAAGTCGGGTGAGGCCAACAAAGAGGTGCCTCACAGGGAAGCTCGATTTCTGCTTCCCGTGGTCCCTGTGGATATTGCGGGGGGCCGAATCACACGGAAGAAAGGTGTTGGTGGAAAAAGAGAAAATACCCACGCTGTGGGAGCGCCAATCATCAGATTGCCAATTGTCCCGTTCTACCGCGAGTAGGGAGTGGGAACCAGCTGCCAACCAAGACAAACCCTGGACAATCGAAAGTCCAAGATACTAGACCGAAGGTGCCAGCTCGGGTGTACTCCCTAGAGCAACATCATGTCATAGACCTTGGTGCTACCCATTCCTTTGTCAACCAATTTTATGTGTGGAATTGATATGAAGCCTGTTAGATTGCCATATGACTCAGAAGTTAGTACTCCTACGGGTGACCAACATTTGGTCACTAGTATGGTTTATGAAAATTACCAAATTTGGGTAGGAGAGAGAAAACTGTTGGGGAATCTAATAAGCTTAACCATTAAGGGGTATGATGTTATATTGGGTATGGATTGGTTAGCTAAGTATGATGCTCAATTAGATTGTGGTAGAATTTCGCATACCTGGAGAGGCGACTTTAAGACCAGATGTAAGGGGTATATTAGCCTCATCCGCACTGATTTCGGGTATTCGGGTTAGGAAATTACTAAGTAAAGGGGCGCAAGGGTTCCTAACTTTTCTCATAAATACTCCCACCGATAAGTTGAAGGTTGAAGATGTACCGGTGGTGAAGGAATATCCGGATGTGTTTCCTGATAAGTTAGTGATCTTACCTCCGGAAAGGGAGATAGAATTTAAGATCGACTTGTTACCGGGGACATCACCTATCTCTAAAACTCCCTATCGGATGGCACCTGTTGAGTTTAAGGAATTGAAGTTGCAGTTCCAAGACCTATTGGAACTAGGGTTCATTCGAGAAATTGGGTCTCCACGGGGAGCACCTGTACTTTTTGTTAAAAAGAAAGAAGGGAGTTTAAGGTTGTGTATAGACTATCAGGGGTTAAATAATTTGACGGTTAAGAATAAATACTCACTGCCCCATATTGCTGAACTGTTTGACCAGCTGCAGGGAGCAGTAGTATTTTCGAAATTTGACCTCAGACAGGGGTACTATCAGTTGCTAATTAGGAAGGAGGATATACCAAAAACTGCCTTCAATTCTAGATATGGGCATTTTGAGTTCGCAGTTCTAGATATGGGCATTTTGAGTTTGCAGTCATGCCCTTTGGATTGACCAATGCTCCTGCCGCCTTTGTAGATTTGATGCATCGGATTTTCAAACACTACTTAGATAAATTTGTAGTTGTGTTTAATGACGACATTTTGGTCTATTCAAAAACTCGAGAGGAGCATGAACAGCATTTGAAAATCGTCTTCCAAACCCTAAGAGAACCCCAGTTATACGCCAAGTTTAGTAAATGTGAATTTTTGTTGGAGAAAATCTCTTTCTTAGGGCACCTAATTTCAAAAGGGGATATTACCGTAAATCCGGTCAAGCCAGAGACAGTAACTGAATGGAAGAGGCCAGAAAATCTCACTGAGATTCGTAGCTTTCTAGGGTTGGCAGGTTACTATCGTCGGTTTATTAAGGAATTCGCAAAACTTGCCTGTCCTTTAACCGATTTGACGAAGAAGAATAGCCGTTTTATGTGGGACGCTAGATGTGAGACTAGTTTTCAAGAATAGAAGAAAAGATTGAAGATGGCACCAATTCTAGCTTTGTCTAACGGAAGGAATAGTTTCACTGTATATACGGATGCCAAGAGGGAAGGATTGGGGTGCGTGCTAATGCAAAATAAGAATGTGATTGCCTTTGCCTCTAGGAAATTGAAACCTCACGAGCAAAACTATCCAACCTATGACTTGGAGTTAGCAGCCGTTGTCTTTGCTCTGAAAAAGTGGAGACATTATCTGTATGGGGTAACGTTTGAGGTTTACTCTGACCATAAGAGCCTTAAATACCTATTTTTTCAAAAGGAGCTGAACATGAGGCAGCGTCGATGGATGAAATTTTTAGAGGACTATGATTGTACAATTAACTACCATCCTGAAAAGGCTAATGTCGTAGCAAATGCCTTAAGTCGATAGGCTCAAGTGGCTAGGTTAATGGTTAAAGAGTGGGATATGTTAGAAAAGGCTAGTGAGTGGAACTCTCGTCTTGAACATTAAAAGGTGATTTTTAGAAATATTAGGGTGACATCCACTTTACTAAATCAAATCAGAGAGGCCCAGAAAGAGAATGCGATGGTACAAAAGAGGATGGAAAAGGTGCAAAAGGGGAAATTGCCTGATTTCAATTTAAGTCCCAAGGGAATTTTGAAGTATCGGAACCAAGTGGTGGTGCCTAAGGATGAAACATTGAAAAAGAAGATTTTGGAGGAAGCTCATCGATCGAAATATACAATCCATCCGGGTAGTAGTAAGATGTATCAGGATTTAAGAGGGTTATATTGGTGGGACAACATGAAGAATGAAATTGCCCAATATGTGCAAACTTGTCTCGTCTACCAACAGGTGAAAGCTAAACATCAAAAACCCTCTGGTTTATTACAACCTCTTGCGATACCCGAATGGAAGTGGGAAAACATTACGATGGACTTTGTCTCAGGCTTGCCCCCGATGCAAAGAAGTCAGGATGCTGTTTGAGTAATCATCGATTGGCTAACCAAATCGGCCTATTTCTTGCCCATAAACATGAAGTATTCTATGAAAAAGTTGGCTCAGTTGTATATGGATGAAATTGTAAGGTTACATGGGGTTCTAGCGGGTATAGTCTCGAATAGGGATCCTCAATTCGTATCTCGATTTTGGCAAAAATTGCAAGAAGCCTTAGGGACTAAATTAAACCTTAGTACCATATATCACCCCCAGACCGATGGACAATCTGAGAGAACCATTCAAACCCTCGAGGATATGTAAAAGACTTGTATTTTGGATTTTGGAGAGAGTTGGGGCCAACACATGACGTTAGTGGAATTTGCCTACAATAACAGTTACCATTCGTCTATTCAAATGGCACCATACGAAACTCTTTACGGAAGGAAGTGCCGATCACCGATTTACTGGGATGAAGTGGGGGAAAACAAGATTTTAGATCCGACAACCGTACCTTGGATGGAGGATGCACATGAAAAGGTTAAATTGATCCGTCAAAGACTTCAAACAGCTCAAAGTCGGCAAAAGAGTTACACGGACAATCGAAGGAAGGATTTGGAGTTTGAAGTTGGAGATCTAATATTTCTTAAGATCACACCGTTACGAAGTGTCACGGCGGGAAAAGGAAAGAAACTTCAACCCAGATTTGTAGGACCCTTCAAAATTCTCCAAAGAGTTGGAAAAGTGGCATACCGACGAGAGCTACCATCGAGTTTGTCCAGGATTCACGATGTCTTCCATGTCTCGATGCTCAAGAAGTATTATCCCGATCCGACTCATGTCTTACAACCAGATGAAATTGAGATAGACGAGTGTCACTCACCTATGAGGAGAAACCCGTACAGTTGCTCGACCGAAAGGTTAAGGAACTGAGAAACAAGCAAATTCCATTAATGAAAATCTTGTGAAGAAATCATGGAGTAGAAGAGGCAACCTGGGAAGTGGAAGAGGAAATGCAAAAGAAATACCCTGAGCTGTTTGTTAATCAAGATGAGAAATTTCGAGAACGAAATTCTTTTAAGGGGGAGAGAGTGTGAGGACCCGAAAAATTTCCTTATTTTATATTATTTTATTCTATTTCTTTTCATGCATTTTCTTTATTTTACTTTATTACCTTAATTTTCTAGATATTTTTATAAGTGAGTACAGTTTTTAAACCATTTTCCTGGTTTAAATTAGTTCATATTAAGTTTGAAGCGCATTATGGACGTGGGACCCGCTAGTGCGGTTAGTGCGATAAAATTTTGACGGTTAGTTGAACTTTTGTATAAATGGATGTTAGTTTATAAGGTGTTAAGGGATAATTAGAGGTTAGCTAGTTAGATTAACCATTGGAAGACAAGAGGATGAGATTAAACCCTAAGGCACCATTTGTCGCGACACCATTGAAAGTTGGACTTTGACCAACCTTGTTTCACCTTTACTAAAAATCAAAATTTGACCAAAACTTCCTCATTCTTTCTTCTTGCTTGGGCGAACCATTGAGGGAGAGAAAGGGAGAGAAAACTTCATCTTGCACTTCAATTTCTTGCTTCAATCTTGAGTTCCAACTAATCAATTTGCAAATTATTCCATACAAAGTGCTAACTAAGGAGGATTAAAGGTTTTGGTGCAGTGATTTTGGAGGAAGAAGCCCTAAGTTTCCATCTTTTTTGAAGTTCCAAGGTAACTTTGCCAAGAAATCCCTCTTTGCTTCTAATACTACCATACTAGTGGTTTAGAGTTGCTAAATTGGTAGTTTTATGAGAAATTTCATGACTTGAAGTGGTGTTATGGAAATTTTCAGTTTTATTGGTGAATTTTCTGCTCATATGTGATGCTTGAGGGTTGTCCATGTTTTAGTAGCTTTGCTATGTGAATTATTGAGGTTTTATATGCTAATTTGACATGCCTAAAGAAATTTCCAGCTTATGTGCTTAAATTTCAGTTTAGGGTTTCCAATTTGAGATTGATAGTTGTTGGTTTTTGGAGCTATCAATTGGCTAAAATTGAAGGGGGTTGTGGCCCTAACAAAGTGTGTTTAATAGCTATAAATTGTGGGTGCAATTGTGGTTGAGTTGAGATGAACTTTGGTGTTGATTGTACGATGGAAAGTAAAGAAATTAAGTGTGACAGCCCCACCTCTCCCTAGGGCGAACCCTAGGGTATCAGCGGACTGCCTGCCCAACTCTCGCCAGGACTCGGTCGATCAGAGAACTAGTAACTCAAAACATCCAGTGGAAACTTCAAATAAACGGTACAAACCCTAGAAAGTAAATAATAGACAACCAGCTTTCCAAACTTAAAAGCCAACTAAACGTTACATATATCAAACCATACTACAGTTTCATAACACAGGTCGAACTTAAGTGTTAGGCTTACAAAAGTCAAAAGTAAAGTCTTCTTAATAAGAGGGATTACAAGTTCAAGCAAAAGGAAGCTAGTAAGTCCCTTGATCCTAAGTCCGTCCCCGATCTGTTAAGGAAAACAAAGGGAATGGGGTGAGCTAACGCCCAGTGAGGTTCCAAGTAAAGCAAGTAAGCACATAGCCAAATTAGAGCATAAATTAACCGAATAAATATCGTACAATAGAATAATAATTAAATCACAATTCAAATTAAGGATACGGGTGGCTTTCAAAAGCCAAATTCCCCTCAACTTGATCATACCGGGGTCCGTTGACTCTCCGTCAACATTTGCATTTAAGGAATATACAGTCCGTAGAACACCACTTTCTATCATCTCCGTCCACCAATCAACCCCCTACCGGGCCCGTACTCCAAATCAGTGGTTCGGTAATACTCGAGTATACCAGTTTCCAGTAATCAGTAAACAGTCCCCAAGGTTTATCGGCCTCTTCGACCAAGCCCTTGCTGGCTCGATAGAACCGATTCACCTTTGAGGTAGGGTACCCAAACAGTGGCAATGGTTGATGAGGTATCGCCCATCAACTCATGTACAGTCATATATAGATGAATCACATCTCATACAGTCACATATAGAGAGATTATATCTCACAATAACAGTATACAAAGCCACAGTGGAAAATGAGGAAGGTCGAGTGCGATAAAGTACACACTCGTTTCCATTTTTAACAAAACAGGATTTGGCTCAGACAGTAGTAATTCACGTATTCAGTTAGTCCAAATAAGCAGGTAGCAGGTAGTGGAACACTCACCTGGCAAGCAAAGTAGCAGTCACGCGTCAAGTCGTGCGATTACGTGCACCACCGTTTCCCTCTCCTAGGGCAAGGAGTGAAAACGTCAACGATTAGGTTTAATTCCAAGCAAAGTGAGCTCATTAGGTGCCTAAGTGAGCGATTAACTATACTCAATTCACCCTAAGATTTAGGCCCAAAATGCAGTAAAAGTTCATGAATAAACAAGTTTAACAAGTGCATGAAAGTTGGGTAAAAGGAAAGATTCATTCAAGCTTTAAAAAGTTTCTCGCGGGTGCACAGTCGCGCTCGTGCAGTCTCGGTAAAACGGCCGTATCTCACTGTAGGAAGGTCGGAATTAGGTGCTGTCAGTGGCGTTGGAAACTAGACTCGAAGTGTTTTCCAACGGTACCTCACACACGTTCTAGTTCATCCCCTATAAGAAACAGTAGCTCGGGCAAGTTGGCTGATTTTTCCAACCTGGATCAGTCTCAAACCCTTACATGTGCACACTAATTCCTCATGCTAACTTCATTTGTTTTGGTTCAAATTCACCCAAATCAGTCCTCTAATGTTCATGTACAGAAGCTTAAGTCACTTGGTATCATTTGAGTTCAAAATACAACACATAAACATGCACAAGGGTTCCATAATAAGCTAGTTGTCTTACAAAGGCTAAACCAGTCCACTAATGGTCCTTCTAGCCACTTTACTTGTTCCAAATTCAATTCAATTCACACATGAACTTAACCAACCCCTAGCCAAGTTGTTCAAGCATGCTTAGGGTGTAATTAACCCACACAAATCAATGAAAAACCCTTCCTTCAAAGGCCGGTCAGCCAAGCATTGAAAACAGTCCATAATCTTGTCATCATTTCACCAACCTTCACCTTCCAATGATTCTTGTTTAAATCACATATCAAGCATAGATCCAACTCAAAAGATGTTTAAAACATGTAAATCCATCATAAACAACCATGAACAAAGGGTAGACATTTCATCAAACACTTGGTGTGCATACTTACTACCTAAATTTCCTCTTGCTTAATTCAAGAGTTCAACCCAAAATCTTGTCCAAACAACATGTAATTTGCCATGGAAACCTCAAATACATGTTAAAACACTATAAAACCAAAAGTTAAGGATTATTTATCTTTCTTATATGAAGCTTAGAACACCAAAACAACCAACCAATTGAAGTCTTGAAGCTTGAATCTAGCACCAAGATTAGAGGGAAAACTCTCACTAGCTCAAAATCTTTCTCTTTGATTTGATTTGCTCTTAGTTGCTAGTGTTTGAAAGCTGAAATTTTTGGAGCTCTTTCTCTCCTTTTCTTGTCTAGAAATTTCGGCCAAGGTGAGAGGAAAAAGGCTTTAAGAAGGTTTAAATTATTTCCAATCTCTTGGTCAAACAACATCCCAGGCTAGGGTTTTGCCACATGGCCTCTTTCTTGTCCATAATCTCTCCTAATCTTTTGACTAATGCTAATTCCACCCTTCCAAGTGTACCAATACTTAATTAACACCCCTCACCTATCTTTTAAAGTCCTCAATCCAAATCAAAGCCATTTGGAAACAAATTATTGGTGGATCATTAAAAATCAACTCAAGTAACTATTTTCCTTCAAGTAAAAGGAATAAAATGCAATGCATGAACAATGTTGTAATACATGGGGAATGTCATGCAATGGTATATAATAAGTGGTCTAAATCTTAGAATAAAGCATGTATTTAGGGGAAATTAGGGTTTCAAGTGAGGGTTCTCACATTAAGGGGAAGTGTTGTCCAAATTTTGAGGCCGTTTGGTTCCTTCGAATTTAGGTTGATTTTGGGTAGAAATGAAGAGATTTGGGGTTTTTCATATCTCTAGGACCAACTGCTACCTTTTTCCCTCCAAAGCCACATTTTTGTATCTTTGCCCTAGTAGTTAACTTGGATAGGCATACGACTCGTAGTCGAGCCACAATTGTGCATTCCGTTCCCTAGATTTTGGATGTGGGAACCATAATTGTTTTAGCTTGGTTGTTCTTAGGACGTGCTGGTGATCAAAGGTGTACTTCGGGAGGAAACTTTTGAAGTTGTTTTTGCTGGATCTGGTGAGTATAGCACTCACCTGACTTGTTGCTTAACTGGTTTACTTGTACTTGCAATTTGTGACTTGAATAACTGTGACTTCTGTTTAATCTAGGCGAAACGAGGGTGTACTTTATCACACTCGTTTCTCTTGCCTGTTTGACGGGTTACTATAAAAATTTGAATCTATTACTTGTGCATGATTTGATGTCGTTTGGAGGCTTGTATACAATGACCTTACTGTGACATCTGAACTCAAACCTCATTGGTAGTTAATCGAATCGAGCCAGCAAGGGTTTGGTCGAGGTAGATTGACGAACCATGAGGCAGTAACAACCTCTCTGATGTTTGGTATGCTCGAGTATTTTCACCTCTGTTTCTATTTGGTGTTCGGACCCGGTAAGGGATATGTTTGGTAGACGAAAATTGGTGTAAAGTGGGGTCTACGGTCATGGTTGTTACTCTAAACGTTGACGGAGAGTCAACGAGTTTGGATCAAGTACTGCAACGGGAATTTGGCTCTTGAATGCCATCTGTATCCTTTCTACTTGAATGACTATGTCTGACTGAGGTATTTGTTCATCTCCCTATTTGGTGTTTATATTTGATTGATTAAAAGTGAAGTTTCGTGATTCTTGACTGCTTGATCTTTTGGTACCTCATTGAGCGAAAGCTCACCCCCGTTACCTTTGTTTTCCTTATAGGGGACAATATTTTGGAACCGTGATTTTTGAGAAAGAGTAGAGCTAGTTATAGATATTCTTTTGATTAAACTCCTCTATAATAGTAAATCCTAATTGTACTTGGTACATAATGGACATTCTGACTTGTACTTCAAGTTAACTTGTTAAAAACTCCAATGTATATCTATAAGTGTTTAATCATGTATTTTAAGTGTATTTGATTGAGGTTGTACGTCTCTATGGCCTTCGTGAACTTTTCTTGTATTTGTGGGAGCGTTTTATCGATGTTCTACTGCACTGTTTAGTTTGGTAATCGTGTTTTTGGCTTAGTAGTTCTGTCGAGAGTTGGGCAGACAGTTCGCTAACTCTTGGGATACGCCCTAGGGGAAGGTGGGGCTGTCACAGTTGGTATCAGAGCTTAGGTTAGAAATGGCTTTGGCGAAATAGAAATTTGATTCTACGGACCTTTAGGTGATATGTTAGGCTGTCATTAAGTATGATTAATCATGTCTAAGATATAAACCGTGTTATCCTTGTAGGTTATGGACGGAGCTAGTGGAGAGGGCAGAGGTGAGCCATCTCGGAGGCATTTCCGAGTCATTGATTACGAGGAGAGGTCAGGGGGACCGATTTGACGTTGGAGTACCGCTAGCCAGACTAGGCTTGTACTCGTTGTTAGAGCTACTCCTATATCGATCATGTGGTCGTGGCGGTATTAGACGAGAGGAGGAGGTTTAGGCGTGCCACTGCTAGGGATCAAATTGAGATGGTGAGATTGAGGGGGGCATCATGCGGATGCAAGCGGACCGAATTCGAGAGCTCCAGGAGGGCATAGCGATGGAGCAAGAGAGAACGAATGCTCTTAGAGAATAGTTGCAGGTAATTAATGACCGCCTCAGTAGGGTTGTCAGGGAGGTTAGGGACCAGTCCAGAGGCATTATTGATGAGTGTGAGGCGCTAATTCAGGTTGTGATTGGCGCTAATGCACAAGTGGAGGTTCCGGGTGATGGAGCTCCTAGAGGGGGAGAAGCCCCTAGTTCTAGCCATGAGGGGGAGTCCGTTAGCTCAGTTAGGAAATTGGTTAGAGTTCCTATCAGCCATGTTTTGATCCCATGTGAGGGGTAGTAGGAAAGGTTTTAGTTAGCTGTTTTCGTACTTTTGGCGTAGTTGTGTACATTGCACTTTTGGATATGACCCCGCTACTTTTATAGGATTACTTTTGCTTGTATCTGACTACAACTGTGTGGTTTGTATGATAAAGTTGTGTTCCTATCTTGATTTGTGTATACTTCTTGTAACTTGTTCATGCACATATCTATCTTTAATATTATATTCGTGTTTCGACCCTAAATTGGTTAAACCAAATGGAGGGTACTCGTAGTGGACAAGACCGTGGGCGCGGATCTAGGCAATCCTTTAATGAAGAGGGTAATCGTGAACCGATACCTGAACAGAATCCTGAATCGGGGGTTGATCCTAATGTTCAGGTAGCCGCCGCTATCCAGCGCATGACCGATCTTTTGGCTCATGTAGTAGAACATCAGGGCCAAAATCCTGTTAATCAACCTGGAAACCCAGGTAATCATGTAGAGGGTGAGATAGAGCCCTCGAACGATTTCAAAAGTTCTCCCCACCAAAATTCCTGGAAGGATCAGACCCAGACGTGGCCGAGAGGTGGTTAGTGAAGATGATCGACATATTTGCTGCTTTGCATTATACGGAGGAGAGACAAGTGACTTTTGCTGTCTTCCAATTGAAGGGAGCAGCCCGTTCTTGGTGGAATATGATAAGAATGAAGTGCGAGAAAGAGCAAACCCCGAGGACTTGGGTAAACTTATGAAGGAGTTTAATACTAAGTATTTTCCGCCTCTAATTTAGCAGAAAAAGGAGGATGAGTTCATTATGAGAGCCAATTTACTAAATTGTCTAAGTTCGCTCCCGAGCTAATTGTGACTGAGCAGAGAAGGATACGGCGATTTGTTCAGGGGTTAAACGTTGAGATTCAAAAGGATCTACCGGTAACCCAGATTAATACATTTAGTGATGCTGTGGAGAAAGCCCTACGAGTTGAAAATACAAGATTGCAAGTTAGAACTTTCCAAGCGAAGAAACGGGGACTTCCTGGAAGTAGTTCGAGACAAGGGGAAAAGAGTACACCTCCCAAGTTTGGGAGGAGAACTGGAGGAGTAAGACTTCCGGGGTTGTCAATAGGAGCCCCGCCAAGAGGTGGACAAGTCGGACGAGGCCAACAGAGAGGTGCCTCACAGGGTAGCTCGGTTTCTGCTTCCCGTGGAAGAAAGTTGCGGGGGGCCAAATCACATGGAAGAAAGTTGTTGGAGAAAAGAGAGAAAATGCCTACGCTGTAGAAGCGCCGATTACCAATTGTCCCGCTCCACCGCGAGTAGGGAGTGGGAACCAGCCGCCAACCAAGACAAATCCTGGACAATTGAAAGTGGAAGGGACTAGACCGAAGGTGCCAACTCGGGTGTACTCCCTAAAACAACATCAGATCCCTGACTCGTCTGAGGTCGTAGAAGGTACGATCCTTGTATTCCACCATTTAGCTAAGATTTTGATAGACCCTGGTGCTACCCATTCCTTTGTCAATCCCAATTTTATGTGTGGAATTGAAATGAAGCCTATTAGATTGGCATATGACTCAGAAGTTAGTACTCCTACGGGTGACCAACGTTTGGTCACTAGTATGGTTTATGAAAGTTACGAAATTTGGGCAGGAGAGAGAAAACTGTTGGGGAATCTAATAAGCTTAACCAATAAGGGGTACAATATTATATTGGATATGAATTGATTAACTAAGTATGATGCTCAATTAGATTGTAAGAAGAACGTGGTAGAATTTCGCATACCTGGGGAGGCGACTTTAAGACTAGATGTAAGGGGTAGATTAGTCTCATCCGCACTGATTTCGGGTATTCGGGCTTGGAAATTACTAAGTAAAGAGGCGCAAGGATTCCTAGCTTTTCTCATAAATACTCCTACCGATAAGTTGAAGGTAGAAGATGTACCGGTGGTGAAGGAATATCTGAATGTGTTTCCTGATGAGTTAGTGACCTTACCTCAGGAAAGGGAGATAGAATTTTAGATCGACTTGTTACCTGGGACATCACCTATCTATAAAACTCCCTATCGGATGGCACCTGCTGAGTTTAAAGAATTGAAGTTGCAGTTGCAAGACCTATTGGAGCGAGGGTTCATTCGAGAAAGTGGGTCTCCATTGGGAGCACCTATACTTTTTGTTAAAAAGAAAGACGAGACTTTAAGGTTGTGTATAGACTACCGTGGGATAAATAATGTGATGGTTAAGAATAAATACTCACTGCCCCATATTGATGAATTGTTTGACCAGCTGCAGGGCGCAGTGGTATTTTCGAAGTTAGACCTCCGATAGGGGTATTATCAGTTGCTAATTAGGAAGGAGGATGTACCAAAAACTTCCTTCAATTCTAGATATGGGCATTTTGAATTCGCAGTCATGCCCTTTGGATTGACCAATGCTCCTACTGCATTTATGGATTTGATGCATCGGATTTTCAAACCCTACTTAGATCGATTTGTAGTTGTGTTTATCGACGTTATTTTGGTCTATTCAAAAACCCGAGAGAAGCATGAGCAACATTTGAAAATCATCTTGCAAACCCTAAGAGAACACCAGTTATACGGCAAGTTTAGTAAATGTGAATTTTGGCTGGAGAAAATCTCTTTCTTAGGGCATGTGATTTCAAAAGAGGGTATTACCGTAGATTCGGTCAAGGTAGAGGCAGTAACTGAATGGAAGAGGTCAGCAAATTCCACTGAGATTCGTAGCTTTCTAGAGTTGGCAGGTTACTATCGTTGGTTTATTAAGGATTTCTCAAAACTTGCCGGTCCTTTAACCGATTTGACGAAGAAGAATGGCTGTTTTATGTGGGACGCTAGATGTGAGGCTAGTTTTCAAGAATTGAAAAAAAGATTGACCATGGCACCAATTCTAGCTTTGCCTAACGGAAGGGACAGTTTCACTGTATATACGGATGCCTCGAGGGAAGGATTGGGGTGCGCGCTAATGCAAAATAAGAATGTGATTGCCTTTGCCTCTAGGAAATTGAAACCTCACGAGCAAAACTATCCAACTCACAACTTGGAGTTAGCAGCCGTTGTCTTTATCCTGAAAAGGTGTAGACATTATCTATATGGGGTAACGTTTGAGGTTTACTCTGACCATAAGAGCCTTAAATACCTATTTTCTCAAAAGGAGTTGAACATGAGGCAGCGTCGATGGATGGAATTTTTAGAGGACTATGATTGTACAATTAACTACCATCCTGGAAAGGCTAATATCGTAGCAGACGCCTTAAGTCAAAAGGGTCAAGTGGCTAGGTTAATGGTTAAAGAATGGGATATGTTAGAAAAGGCTAGTGAGTGAAACCCTCGTCATGAACGTCAGAAGGTGATTTTTGGGAATATCAACGTGACATCCACTTTACTGGATCAAATCAAAGGGCCTAGAAAGAGGATCCGATGGTACAAAAGTTGATGGAAAAGGTCGAAATGGGGGAATTGCCTAATTTCAATTTGAGTCCTAAGGGAATTTTGAAATATCAGAACCGAATCGTAGTGCCCAAGGATAAAACATTGAAAAAGGAGATTTTGGAGGAAACTCATCGGTCGAAATATACAATCCATCCGGTTAATAGTAAGATGTATCAGGATTTAAGAGGGTTATATTGGTGGGACAACATGAAGAAGGAAATTGCTCAATATGTGCAAACTTGTCTCGTCTGCCAACAAGTAAAAGTTGAACATAAAAAATCCTCTGGTTTATAACAATCTCTTGAGATACCCGAATGGAAGTGGGAAAACATCACGATGGACTTTGTCTCAGGCTTGCCCCGGATGCAAAGAAGTCAGGATGCTGTTTGAGTAATCGTCGATAGGCTAACCAAATCGCCCTATTTCTTGCCCGTGAACATGATGTATTCTATGAAAAAGTTGGCTCAGTTGTATATGGATGAAATTGTAAGGTTACATGGGGTTTTAGTGGGTATAGTCTCGGATAGGGATCCTCGATTCGTATTTCAGTTTTGGCAGAAATTGCAAGAAACCTTAGGGACTAAACTAAAACTTAGTACCACATATCACCCCCAAATCGATGGACAATCTAAGAGAACCATTCAAACCCTCAAAGATATGTTAAGGACTTGTATTTTGGAATTTGGAGGGAGTTGGGGCCAACACATGACGTTAGTGGAATTTGCCTACAATAATAGTTACCATTCGTCTATTCAAATGGCACCATACGAAACTCTTTACGGAAGGAAGTGCCGATCACCGATTTACTGGGATGAAGTGGGGGAAAACAAGATTTTAGATCCAACAACCGTACCTTGGATGGAGGATGCACATGAAAAGGTTAAATTGATCCGTCAAAGATTTCAAACAGTTCAAAGTCGGCAAAAGAGTTACACGGACAATCGAAGGAAGGATTTGGAGTTTGAAGTTGGAGATCTAATATTTCTTAAGATCACACCGTTACGAAGTGTCATGGCAGGAAAAGGAAAGAAACTTCAACCCAAATTTGTATGACCCTTCAAAATTCTCCAAAGAGTTGGAAAAGTGGAATACCGACTCGAGCTACCATCGAGTTTGTCCAGGATTCACGATGTCTTCCATGTCTCGATGCTCAAGAAATATTATCCCGATCCGACTCATATCTTACAACCAGAAGAAATTGAGATAGGCGAGTCACTTACCCATGAGGAAAAACCCGTACAGTTGCTCGACCGAAAGGTTAAGGAACTGAGAAACAAGCAAATTCCATTGGTAAAGATCTTGTGGAGAAATCATGGAGTAGAAGAGGCAACCTGGGGAAGTGGAAGAGAAAATGCAAAAGAAATACCCTGAGCTGTTAGTTAATCAAGGTGAGAAATTTCGAGGACAAAATTCTTTTAAAGGGGAGAGTGTGTGAGGACCCGAAAAATTTCCTTATTTTATATTATTTTATTCTATTTCTTTTCATGCAATTTCTTTATTTTAATTTATTACCTTAATTTTCTAGATATTTTTATAAGTTAGTACAGTTTTTAAATCATTTTCCTGGTTTAAATTAGTTCTTGTTAAGTTTGAAAAGCATTATGGCCGAGGGACCCGCTAGTGTGGTTAGTGCTATAAAATTTTGACGATTAGTTGAAGTTTTGTATAAAGGGATGTTAGTTTATAAGGTGTTAAGGGATAATTAGAGGTTAGCTAGTTAGATTAACCATTGGAAGACAAGAGGATAAGATTAAACCCTAATGCGCCATTTGTCGCGACACCATTGAAAGTTGGACTTTGACCAACCTTTCTTCACCTTTACTAAAAATCAAAATTTGACCAAAACTTCCTCATTCTTTCTTCTTGCTTGGCCGAACCACTGAGGGAGAGAAAGGGAGAGAAACTTTCATCTTGCACTTCAATTTCTTGCTTCAATCTTGAGTTCCAACCAACCAATTTGCAAATTACTCCATACAAAGTGCTAACTAAGGAGGATTAAAGGTTTTGGTGCAGTGATTTTGGAGGAAGAAGCCCTAAGTTTCCATCTTTTTTGAGGTTCTTAGGTTACTTTGCCTAGAAATCCCTCTTTGCTTCTAATACTACCATACTTGTGGTTTAGGGTTGCTAAATTGGTAGTTTTATGAGAAATTTCATGACTTGAAGTGGTGTTATGGAAATTTTCAGTTTTATTGGTGAATTTTCTGCTCATATGTGATGCTTGAGGGTTGTCCATGTTTTGGTAGATTTGCTATGTGAATTATTGAAGTTTTATATGCTAATTTGACATGCCTAAAGAAATTTCCAACTTATGTGCATAAATTTCAGTTTAGGGTTTCCAATTTGAGCTTGATTGTGGTTGGTTTTTGGAGCTATCAATTGGCTAAAATTGAAGGGGGTTGTGGCCCTAACTAAGTGTGTTTAATAGCTATAAATTGTGGGTGCAATTTTGGTTGAGTTGAGATGAACTTTGGTGTTGATTGTATGATGGAAAGTAAAGAAATTAAGGGGAAGTGTTGTCCAAATTTTGAGGCCGTTTGGTTCCTTCGAGTTTGGGTTGATTTTGGGTAGAAATGAAGAGACTTGGGGTTGTTCATATCTCTAGGACCAACTGCTACCTTTTTCCCTCCAAAGCCACATTTTTGTATCTTTACCCTAGTAGTTAACTTGGATAGGCAAACGACTCGTAGTCGAGCCACAATTGTGCATTCCGTTCCCTAGATTTTGGATGTGGGAACCATAATTGTTTTACCTTGGTTGTTCTTAGGACGTGCTGGTGATCAAGGGTGTACTTCGGGAGGAAACTTTTGAAGTTGTTTTTGCTTGATCTGGTGAGTATACCACTCACCTGACTTGTTGCTTAACTGGTTTACTTGTACTTGCAATTTGTGACTTGAATAACTGTGACTTCTGTTTAATCTAAGCGAAACGAGGGTGTACTTTATCACACTCGTTTCTCTTGCCTGTTTGACGGGTTACTGTAAAAATTTGAATCTATTACTTGTGCATGATTTGATGTCGTTTGGAGGCTTGTATCTAACGACCTTACTATGACATCTGAGCTCAAACCTCATTGGTAGTTAATCGAATCGAGCCAGTAAGGGCTTGGTCGAGGTAGATTGACGAACCATGAGGCAGTAACAACCTCTCTGATATTTGGTATACTCGAGTATTACCACCTCTTTTTTTGTTTGGTGTTCGGGTCCGGTAAAAGGTATGTTTGGTGGACCGAAATTGGTGTAATGTGGGGTCTACGGTCATGGTTGTTTCTCTAAACGTTGACAGAGAGTCAACGAGTTTGGATCAAGTACTGCAACGGGAATTTGGTTCTTGAGAGCCATCTGTATCCTTTCTACTTGAATGACTATGTCTGACTGAGGTGTTTGTTCATCTCCCTATTTGGTGTTTATATTTGATTGATTAAAAGTGATATTTCATGATTCTTGACTGCTTGATCTTTTGGTACCTCATTGAGCGAAAGCTCACCCCCGTTACCTTTGTTTTCCTTACAGGGGACAATATTTTGAAACCATGATTTTGGAGAAAAGAGTAGAGTTAGTTATAGATATTCTTTTGATTAAGTTCCTCTGTAATAGTCAACCCTAATTGTACTTGGTACATTATCGACATTCTGGCTTGTACTTCAAGTTAACTTGTTAAAAACTCCAATGTATATCTATAAGTGTTTAATCATGTATTTTAAGTGTATTTGATTGAGATTGTACGTCTCTATGGCCTTCGTGAACTTTTCTTGTATTCGTGGGAGCGTTTTATCAACGTTCTATTGCACCATTTAGTTTGTTAATCGTGTTTTTGGCTCAGTAGTCCTGGCGAGAGTTGGGCAGGCAGTTCGCTAGCCCTTGGGGTACGCCCTAGGGGATGGTGGGGCTGTCACAAAGATGATCATGGAAGCTGTATGCTTTGACTTGACCATAATAGTTGCTTAAAAGTGAAATTGAGTTGAGAGGAGGAAATGAGTTGAACAAGCCTTAATTCTTGATATAATTATCTCTCTTTTACTTGGTATGATGAGTATTTGTGGTGGAGTGAATGGTTATGTAATGGTAGTTTACTTTGTTATTAAGGAAATAAATTTGAATATGCATAAGAAAGGGATATATTTGAACTATTGTAATGATTTGTAATCCTTAATTGCTTGAGGACAAGCAATAGTTCAAGTGTGGGGGAGTTTGATTAGCTTTTAGTTTCCCTATTTTTAGTAAGGTTTTAGGTTAAGCTTTTGGTGTGTTTTTGGTTAAAATGAAGATTTGAATTCCTTTATAAGTTACTTTTCATACAATTAGTGTTTCTTAATTAAAACATGCAAAAGTATGGGTTAATATGCAAATTTGTGTTGCTTTGTAGGTTTTGGCAACATATGAAGAGATTCAAAGCAAAAGGAGTTTCACAGCTTTGACACACTTTGGTATTTTGACTATATCTTCAATTAAAAGTATTGTATTGATATGATTCTTAAGCCATTTTGAAGCTAACATATAGCACTACAATTCATATTAAGACATTGAAATCTAATTCATTGATATTTCTAGTCAAAAAGTCAAAATACACGAAAGAAATTTTCTATCAAAAGCTGAAATAGAGTTTCAACCAGTCAAGGGTGTTTTGGTCATTTATCCACCTACAGAGCTCTAAATAAGATGATTCTTTATGTATTGGAAAGCTAACTCAAATAATTACAACTTTCATGTTTAGATCAAGAGCTAATTTGGCTTTTATCATCGAGAAAAAAGTAGTTGAATTTGGTCCAAAAATAGAGTAAAGTTGAGATTGAAACTGAAAGTGCAAAACTGAGCACAAAGAAGATCTATGAGGTAGATCCGTGAGGTGCAAGTCGTGGATCCCTGATTCATAGTTGTAACTTGCTCTACAACTTGCATTTAGTTCACATAACCTTTTTGACGAATTCCGCTGCAAGAAAACTGACTGGAACTAGCTAAAATTGAGTTGGTGAAGTAGAAAAAAACTTTGTGTCTACACTATGAGAAGATCTTCTCATCCAAAACATCCATAAATACCCCTTGAATCTCATTCATTTGATAATCATGTTTGCAAGAGATAGCATCTTATAGTAAGAAATAAAGTAGAGTAGAAGTAGAGATATGAGTAGTTTTAACTCTACTTTCATATTGTAAGTTTCTTTCTTAGTTTAAGAGCTTTGAAAGGAGGTGAGAAACTGTGAGGCCCCACAAATTAGGTTCTTATCTCTTATCTTGTTTTTCCTTACTTCTCTTGAATTTGTGGTTGCTTTGATGATTGAGGTGTGTTTTTAACCCTATTACTTTATTTACCTTGGTGCATGTATAATTTGATGCATGTTAAACTTTATAGTGCATGATACTAGTGTGATCGATTAGTGAGGTGCGTGCGATAAATTTGGAGGATTAGAAGGAGTTTTGTGCAAAAGGAATTATATAACAAGAGGTGTTAAGACTTAATTAGATAGGCATTAAATATGTTAGTGATTAGAGACGAATAGAGAGACAAAAAGATAGACAATACATCTTTCCTTGACATTTGTCAATTAACCAACCAAGGTTGACCAACCAAGTTTGACCAAGACCAAGCTTTCTTCTTACTTATCTTGACCAAGCCTTCTTGTGTTCATCATTTTCTTCTTCTTGCACACATCATGGACGAAATTTTGAAAGAGGAAAGGGAGTGAAAACACAAAACAAAAAATCCAGCCCTGATCTCTTGCTTGAATTTTGAAGAATCCAACGAAAAATCCTAATCTTCTCCGATCAATCTTGAGGTAAGCTTGGAGGGAAGCTATTGGAGGAGTTCTTGGAGAAAGAAACTCTTAGTACTTCTTGGTTGCTTTTCATCTTGAGTTTGTGGGAAACAAGAGATAAATTTGCTAGACAATCTATCTTTCTTTTCTTGTACTTAGCATATGAAGTTTTGTGAGCAAAAAGGAAAAGACTTTATGGAAGATTTTGTTTATTTACTAAGCGATTGATTGCTGATTTTGATGCATGAAGTGATAGCCTAGGGTAAACTTTTATGTTTGCAATTGTGATAAAATTCTTTGCTAAGAATGCTTGCTATATAACTCATGACATATTGGATAAGATATATCGTGTATTTTCCATGGAATTAAGGTTGGAAGTTGGAAGTTTTGTTGGAAAAAACTTAGGGGAAATTTGCTGAAATTTCTGCTAGAGTTGGCCGATTAGGAGAGAGATTTTTCAGCTTTACTTTCTAGAATTTTATGGTGATTTTGGCAAGGTTTTTGTTTGAGATACTTTGTTAAACCTTAATCTTCATATGTATGCTGAATTTGAGCCAAGGGAGTGAGATTTTGTTAAGAAAAGTTTCATTTTCTCAAGTTGTTAGCAATCTGGAAATTTCCGCAGGAAGCTCTGCGCAAATTTGGAAAATTGGCTATAACTTCGTATAGGAAAGTCAGAATTCAGTTCCGTTTGTTGGTTTGAAACTATACTCATAGACCTTCTAACAGAATAAAATTTAGGGTTTGGTTCAGTTTCTATAAAGACTAATAAATTTACAAAGTTTCTTGAAAATCATGACTGTTCTATTTCTGCACTTGTGATAGCAGTGATTTTTAAACTGAATTTGACTAATCTATGAGTTAAATTTCATGAAGATGTCTTCTAAAGCCTGTTAGCGCTTCGAATCTATTTTCTAACGGTGTAAGGTTTGTGATTTTTGACCTACGGAGCTCAAGTTATACCTTTTCAAAGAATGTCACCAAAATTGGGAATTTTATCAAATGGATTGAGTGGGATTTGGAAACTTTGGAAAAACTTTTCTGGGTTTTAAACCTATCTTTCTTTGATTAAATCTTGCATATTTTGACTTGAAATACTTAGTAGAGTGTTAACATTAGCATGCATGAAATATTTCACTTGATTGGAGTAAACCGTGAGTATGAGCTGTGAAATTTTAGGTTTATTTCCACATTTTGGTTGAGAAATGACTTGTTTCTACTTTGCATGATACACTCTATATGTTTACCTTGAAAACTAGTACAAATTTGATAATTTGGCTGGAGTGTAAGTTGAAGAAACTTCTGGAAATCCACTTGATTGGCCGAGTGAGGAAGAGAGGAAAATTTCCAGTTTTTACATGACTTTTGGGGTTGTAAAATTTTAGATTGTTGTTCAATAAACCTCACAACATATTAATCTTCATATGCATGTTGAGCTGAAGTGATAACTAAAGAGTTTTGTTGAAGAAAAACTCCCTTAACAAACTATTTTCTTACTAGAAAATTTTTCAACTTTGAGTTATAGTGAAAACTTGAACTTCCAATTTTTAAATGCAAATTTTCTTGTTGAGTTTTACTGGATTCCATGATTAGTACCTCCTCTATTGGTACAAGCCTATTTTTGTGTGATTTATGGCTGAAATAAGTATGAGAGGGGCTGTTTTGGTGACAAAAATGAGGAAAAGCTTGCTGGAATTTTGCTTGCTTAAACCGTGGACTATATGCTAGGTTTTCCAACTTATAACTTCAATTTTGTTGAAGTTTTTCAAAGAGATTCATGCTCTACAGTCACTCAATGATACCTTGCATGATTCATGTTTGAACCATGGCTGAACTTCAAGCCCTTGATTCGAAATTTTGCTACAATCTTCATCATACATTCATGTGATATGCCTTGATAAAAGTTAATGTCAAGTTTTTTTTTGGTGTGTTAAATCCAAAAGGGTATAAGGGAATTGGAGGGGTAATGCTTGAATTTTTGGGGTGATTTTGGTGAGACAATTTTATTGAAAAAGCGGAGAGTAAGGGTAAAGTTCCAACCTTATTTTCATGAATTTGGTTGCAAATTGATGTGTCTTTCAAGTGAAGTTTTGAAACTCCAAGTTCTCATTTCTTTTGGCTAAGAGTGTAATAGACTCTTGATGTATTATCTGACCACAGGACTCGAGAGTGTCCAAGAGGATGAACCAGGGTTTGAAGTGAAAATATTATAATCAATTGGTGAGTGTTCCAACTGCATGTTCCATGTTACTTGATCAAATGTGACTTGTTGTTGGAAATTGTTAGGGATTCTAAATTGTTATTTCATAAGTGAGTGTGTACTTTATCACACTCGAACTTTGTAAAATGAATTACACGATCCTACATGCGGACTTGCATGTACATGTGCATGATTTGTTAGAATCAAGCGCTTACCATTGCGCCAAAAGCTATAGCTGCTGGCGAAGGCGCAACTTTATTTCCTTAACTATAATGGCAGCGCAAAACACCGTACCACGCTCGGCCAGCATAAGGGGCTGCATCCCTGGGTGCCACGGGCAAGGCGGTTAGTCCCTTCGAGCCGGGATCTGAGGGATGTTGCTGATTAGGCCAACAATCCCTCCCCCAGCAACAGCCAGGAAGACTCGAACCCGCGACCTTGCTCTGATACAACTTGTCAGGATCAAAGCGCTTACCATTGCACCAAAAGCTATAGCTGTTGGCGAAAGCGCAACTTTATTTCCTTAACCACAATGGCAGCACGAAGCACCGTACCACACTCGGCTAGCATGAGGGGCTGCACCCCTGGGTGCCACGGGCTGGGCGGTTAGTCCCTTCAAGTCGGGATCTGAGGGATGTTGCTGATTAGGCCAACATGATTGTAGGCCAGCTGTATGTCTCCTTGCAAAGGCTGAACTAGGCTCTTTGCTGGTACCCTTATTCGAGACGTCGGGTAAGCTAGACAGCCTTGAGTTACTCATGCGTATGCATGAATGTAAGCTGGTAACGGCTGAACTGGGCCCTTCATTGGAACTCTTATTTGAGACCAGCCTTAGAGCGGTCGGGTAAGCTGTACAGTCTTGGATAAAGAAAGATTTTCCTAGCCTGTTTACTTGTGACTAGAACTCGTGACATGCTTGATACGGAGCGTTAGGTGACAGCTAACGGCTCCAATCATTACTTGCGTGAGCGTTGGGTGACAGCCAATAACTCCACTCGTGAATATTTGAGTACTTGGGGCTTAAACCCAAATCATGAATACTTGAATACTTGGGGCTCTAAACTCAACCCTTTGGCTAGTTGGTCAAATCGAGTAGACAAGGGTTTGGTCGAAGAGATTGACGAATCTTGATACTTGATTGGTGTTCGGGCTCGGTAGGGGGATGATCGGTGGACGGCGATTTGCGTTTAGTGATGATCTATGGACATTATAATTCTATGATTGACGGAGTGTCAACAGACCCCAAACAAACTGCTGTGGACCCTGCTCCTGAGAGCAGACTATATCCTTGGATATGAATGTGTTTCTTTACTGTACATTATTGCATGATCTAATCAATTACCTGCTTTACTATATATTATATCATGATCTATCTGGACATGACCTGCTTCTTGATATTCTATGAATCGTATCGTGTCTGCTAGTTTTACTTGCATGTTTTTCTAGAACCTTATTAGGCGAAATCTCATTCCATTTGAAGACATCAAAATTTTAATTTATTTTTATTTTTATTTTTATTTTTATTTTTATTGATTATTAGCTATATTTTTTATTAATCTCATGATTTTGTTTTTAGACATTTTTTAACATTTTAAATACCAAGTTTTTAATTTATCTTTATTTATTATTATTTCTTATTTTTAATGATAATTATTATTCATTTTTGCTCATTAGTCTCTTAATTTTTTATTTTAAGACATTTTTAGCATTAAATTTCCGGAAATTTTTCACAAAAAATGTGTGTTTTAACCCTTTTAGATTCAATAAATGAAAATTTGTTGCAAATTGACTTCAATTAGGAATTAATTTTGTTAGTTTACCTAAGTTGATTTTTGAAAAAAAAAAAAAAGAAGGGAATCATGCGCGCGTGCAATGCACGCCGCTGGTACTTCTTCATTATACAAGCCGAGCATAGCTACAGTATTAAAAAATGCAACTGCGATTTCCAGCTCTCCTCCCACTCTGTTTTTTTGGTTTTTTTGGTTCCCTTGGATCACCCTAGTACAGGCCATCTGGCCTTAATCTAGGAACCTCAAATGGCTTGTGTAGCAAGAGCCATCTAGGGGCTCAAAATAATCGCAAGAAATGGCCGCAAACCAGTGCCATCGGATGCTAGATTTGAGGGATATCTGATGCATATAAAAAGGCCACAAAACAGGAAAAGAATGGGGGGTTCTTTGGTGGCTGAGGGTTTTCAGTAGAGATTAGAAGAGGGCGGCTGAGGAACCGAGAGAAAAGAAAGCAACGGGTTGCGGCTGAAAGAGGGAGCAAAAGAAAACCAGCAAGAAGCGAGGGAAAAAAAGGGGTTTTCGGGCAGAAAAGAGGACAGTAAGCATTGCGGCTGAGTAGGTAGAACTCGGGGCACTGAAAAAAAACAAGAAAAACAGGCAAGGGAAAGAGAGCTTGGGGCTGGTGGTAAGAAAGCTACGGCAAGGTGGAAAAAGGCTGGAAAATAGCTGAGGATCTGGGGGAGGAAGAGAAAGCTTCAGACAAGAAACGAGAAAGGAAAGGAAAAGTGCAGAATTTTCTTCCTATGCAAAACCCACAACGAGGCTGACATTTCAACCTACTTCCGCAATGATTTTCTCCCCTAATTCAGCTTCATTGGTGAAGCCATGGATTTCTGCTCAATCTACAAAGTGAAAGGAGCGATTTCTGTTCAGACATCTTGAAGGAAAAATGACGGGAAGATCGCCAAATCTGGCCACGAAGGAGCTGCTTGGCCTCCACTGCACCAGTTTCGACTTCGAATGAAAACGCAGCAGAAACTCTTGCTTCGGCCCCAGCAATTCAGGTGATCGTTTTTCTTTGTTTCTTCCTTTCTTGCTTTAATGCTATATTCATGAGAATCCGCAGTCCAAAAGGCATGAATCCTGTGACATTTTGCTGCTGGTTTGGCTCCGTGATTTTTATCATGTTTTGTTGTCTTGATGTTTCCCTGGTTGCTGTTTTTTGGTTGGTACAATTCTGATTGTTGGATTTTAGAGATAAACGGTGTAAGTTACAAGTTCTTTTTGCTAGCTTAAGGGTTGATTTGCATGATCTACACATTTGATAAGGAAACCCAGAAACCTGTGGGAAAATCTTGTTGAATGAATCTGGGCTTACAATCTGGTTTTTTCACGTTAAAAGCTTTCCTCTTGTGTGTTAATATGACGCCTTGATGATGAGTTGAGGTTTGGGTGGGTTTTGGTGGATGAAATAATAGGCTGGGTTCAAATGCTTGTATGAAAATGTTAGAGCATGGTTGAGCTGCAAATTTGCAGCAGAAACTAGCAAAAGAGAAGTGCAAAAAGTTGCCTTTAGTTTTTCCTTTGCTTTTCGGTGATTCTTTCTCTCATTTGCTGGATATTGGTTCACATTCTCATCTCATCTTGTTGAGATAGGTGATTTAGATTTTATGTTAAAAGGATATTGGATGTCAAGGATTTACTTTACACGATTTTTTGGACGACAAAACTCTCAAACTGCAATTGAATGTTGCAGCAGTTTCATTCGTAAGCCTGCACAAAAGTTTCTTAAGAGTTTGCATGGTTCCCTTTTATGTTTTTTGCTTGTTTAGATTATGGGTTTATTGTTTAGATTAAAGCTTTGATGTTTGGTTGAAAAGGTTTTGCTCAAAGTTGTGTTTTGAGGCTGAAATCCGCAAGTGAAAATGAAAGTTGCAGCTAGTTTTGTTGCAAAAGGCTTCATCAGCTTGCCGAAAGTTTTGTTGCAGAAGCTTAAGCTCCTTTTACGTATCTTTGCATGGAAATCTTCCAAGAATTGCATTCTAGCCCCTTGGTTTTTGTCTAATGCTACTTTGGCCTAACTAATCAAATGATTTAATCAAAATTTGTCCACTAATCATGCCATTTTTCTTTAACATGTCTTAATGGGTTTTTTTTTTGGATAGATTTTTAGTGGGATTCTAGGATAAAATTTGGAAGTTTAATAATTTTGAAGAATTTATAGTTTTGATTTCCACTTGATCAAAGTTTTAACTAATTTTGTCGTTTAATTCTAATAAGCAAGTTTCCATTATTTTTGTGAATTTTAGCATTTGATTGGTAGGTTTCACTTTAAGTCCTTGATTTTAATTGATTTCCTTTTAGATCCTTCATATTTGCAATAATAGTGATTTTGATCCCTTAATTTCTTTAATTCTTTCAAATTGGATCTTTATTTGTGTTAATTTGTCAAATATGGTTTGTTCACTTTTATTTGAATACCTTGATTGCTTAATTTTGTGTTTATCTCCATTTTTGTGATTATTTGTTAATTAAAGTGATGCCTTGATCCTTTTTATTGTTTTGGAGGGTAAATAAGTAATTTCACTCCATTAGGGCACCAATTCAAGGGAGGTACACTGTATACCTTATTTAGATTTTTACTTGATCCTATGTGCCCCTATGTGACTTTATGTGCTTGATCCTATGTGACCTCTGTGACTTGATCCTATGTGCCCCTACACTCTATGCTTTATTCGTTTTTGTTTTGTTTTAATTTTGTATATTTATTTGAGTTCAATTTTGATTATTTGAAAGGCACTTGAATGCCAAGTTGTAATAATTAGGGGGTTCGAGATCTGTATTTAGATAGTATATGTAATAGTTAGGTATTTATTTTATTTATTTGTATTTCTTCCCCCCTTAGATTGTAGTTAGGGCCCCAAATGTAATAGTTAGGGTTTTATTTGCTTTATTTTGTTTTGTGTGTTTTACATGCCTATGTGCTATGTATTTATTGCTTTTCTAGGATCTTGCATCTAGATATCATGCTTATTTGCTACATGTTTATGTGAACTTATGTGTTTATTTGCTTTTTATTAGTTTTACATGATTAGTTAGTCATAAATGAATGCATGTCGTCACCACACTAGCCCAACGCTAGTTATGGCCCTTTTTACGATTCCACACTAGTCCAACGCTAGTTGTGGTCCTGTTCCCCGTCTTCTCGCTAGTCCAATGCTAGTGAGAACTTGTAGACATGGGCTAGTCCAATGCTAGACCCTTAGGGGCTCTTCGAGCGTTAGATCATGATTGTGTGATAAAATCACTTCATCTCATGCATATTTTAGTTTCTAGGGTTTTTTTATCAATTTTTGTATGATTCCTTTTATACATACTCCCCCTTATATATATGTATTTTCCCCCCATTTTCCCCTTATACACATATCTCTTATCCCACATTTCCCCCTCATATACATCCCCTATCCCATATTCCCTCTTATATCCATATCCCCTATTTTATATTTTTCTTTATATTATCCTATACATGAGACATGACATTAGATTTGCATTTCATTTAGGAAAATTAGAATTAGGTTAGTACATTTGTTTGACTAGATTAGGAAATAACCCTTGAATATGTGATATGGACGAGTTTGGCTTTCTAGCCTTAGCACGCTCGTATTCCCTCTATTAAAGGGAAAATTGAGTCACGAACATTAGTTCCCCGTACCCGACATGATGCATTCCTTTAGGACATGTATATTTGTATAATTATGATTATTTTTATTATCTTGCTTTTCCTTTCTTGGAGTTTCATATCTTTGCATTATTCGTGACTTCTTCGAAAGTTTACTTGTGGGCATCACAATTAATGTGATTGGCACCTATATTAGCTTTGAAGAGATATTTTGACCTCCTGATACATTAGGTCTAGGGTTTGCATTCATATAGTGACATCCAAATGTGATAAATTTTTAGGTTAAAATAAGAAAATTTTTGCCTAAATCACGCAATTAGCCTTGACTAGGTTGAAAGGGTGCCTTGGATTTTTATCCTTGCCTTCCCTTTCTTCAAATGTGACTCCCGAATTGTTTTCTCTGATTTTCGTAGACTTGGAGTCGTTTAAAAAGGATTTTTTCTACTTTTTCTTTAAAAATTCATTTTTTTAGGTGATTTGGTACACCTTAACTCTATACCAAGTGGCGACTCCTGTTTTTTATTTAAAACCCTTTTTGAACTTTATTTTGGGTCAAATTGTCGCACTTTCAAACCCCATTCTAGGCCCATTTTCTTTGTTTATAAATAATTTAAGCTCATTTTTTCAATCAAAAATTCATTTTTCCAAAACACCTTATTTTTATTTTAAAAAATGGGGCGCGACAGTTGGCGACTCCATTGGGGAATTAGAGGGTCCGAGCATTTGATTTAGTCAAATTTTTTCTCCTTTTAACCTTCTTATATATCACATTTGGAGGTTTTAGGTTGCATTCTTCTTTTTTCCTTTTTCTTTTTCTCTTTTAGGGTTTTTTGCATCTACCACGCGCGTAATCACTCCTCGTACACCGCATATGTGATGAATGGATGGTTTATTTAATTTATTGCTTTTTACTTGTATCGCGCTTGCATTGTTGGGTGGGGGGATAGTTACCCTAGAACCGTCGACTGCATTTGATGGTATAATCCCTCCCTCAAAAGAAAGCACCTCATATGTGCATGCATAATTTTTAATCTCTTTTTCTTTTTCATGGGCGCCATCCCACATCTCCCTGAGGATTAGGATCGATTGCCTTAGGTAGGCGGATGGTGTGCGCTGCGCCCATAGCGATACCTAAGGATCACTCGAGCCACCGACCGAGGGCCTTGGGATTGATGACCCTTCGCCTCTTTGTCTGAAGGCTTGGGAGCCTAAAGCCTTATCGAGTCTAGATGCATAGTGAGTCCAACCTCATGCATCCATGATAGAAATTACCTAGTTAGAGTCTACCTTACCCAACTAGGAACATTAGGCACGAGGGGAGGGATTCCACCCCTCTTTCCTTATTTTTCCTATTGCTTTTGTCTCATCTAATTGCCCAACGTGTTATGTGTTAAACTAACATTTCCTTGTTTTCTTGCTTTTATTCACAAACGCTAGAAAATAAGAGATCTGGCATGATTCTCTTTTAGAACCTATCTTCTTAGATAGGCTATCGCACGTTTAAAATTTCGATGTATTGCATTTGTAGATTAATAATTGCACATCATTTTAGGCCCACCCTGGCATATAAAGGGTCCCTTAGGTCAAGTTTTCGTTTCAAATTACATGTTTAATTGCTTTGATAAATTGGCATCATGCATAAACCTTAGAGGGAATGCCATTTCGGAAATCCCATGTTAGGAATAAGCCACATTGTGTCTCGGATACTTAATCCAAGGAGACTTGCACGTTTACATTTTGTAACATCCGAAGGGGTAGTGCACAAGGTAAGGTAGGATCCGATCATTTTCATAAAGCAATTTTTGCACATTAGAATATGAGCATCTAATAATCATCTTTTGGCCATTTTAATATAATTGGTAAAATTCCCTTGCATAAAGGACATTAATTTGAAGAAATTCACAAATAATTCCTTATTGTTGAGATGGTAAATATATTGAGGCCTAATCTTGATTTTAGAAAGCTCATAGACTAATGCATTGCAATGAGTTTCTGGAACTACTAATGGACGTTCAATTCAATCAATTTTCAAATAAACCATCAAATTCATCCAATCCATTTTTGTCGATTAATCCATTTTTAGGACAATCCAGTCAATTTTGAATAAATGATCAAATTTCATTCAATTTATTTGGCCAATTTACCCTTTTTAGGATGATCCAGTCAATTTTTGAATAAATGATCAAATTTCATTCAATTCATTTGACAAGTTTACCTTTTTTTAGGGTGATCTAGTCATTTTTGAGTAAATCTTCAAACTCATTCAATTTATTTGACCAAGTGTATCCATTTTTAGGACGATCCAGCAAAGTTCATCAATTTCATTCGATCCATTTGACGACTTAGGGTTTCAATGTCAAAAACACTGCCAACGTGTGCCAATAAGAAAATGGTCCAATGGTCTGTCCATTGGGCCATTGCATTAGTGAACTGAAATGGCTAGTTGTTTTTGAGAAAAATCATCCATTGCGTTCATTCCATTTGGATAGATTAGGGTTTCGATCCATGTGGAGTAATCGCAATCTCTCCAATAGCAAGTTCTTTAAAGTTAAATCGATTTGTACAAATTCCTGTACCAATCAAAACCATTCGTTCATTCGGATTTGTCCTCATTCTGTTAGAGGTCTCCCGTTGTTCAATTGGCCAAAATTTTCAAATTTCTTTCCAATCAAATGGCAATAAGTTGATCGGACCGTTCAGGTATTGTATAGTACCTACCCTGAAGGATTGCATTTTCATGCTAGGCCTACCCTTGGCACAAAAAGGGCTCCCCAATAGGACATGCATCTGAATTACTTTAATTTTTACTAACTTGGGTCTTTTTCTTTTTCTTTTTCTTTGTTTTTGATAGCAGTTAATCAAGAAGGACGTCTAAATAGGGTTTTTTCTCAATTTTTAGGTAACTGCAAACATATCTACACGAAAAAGCCCCATTATTACTCGATCGCGTGGCCGAGCTTCAAGAACTAGTGTAAACATGAGTACGCATCCAGAGTCATCCGATAGGTCTGCGACGACGCCATCAACTGACCTGGCAAACTTGGGAGCTCAACTGAGCGAAGTTTTGAACAAGTTTAATGAGCTAAGCATGGAAATGACGGCCCAACGACGCGTAGTCGATCAGTTAGTTGCTGGAAGTGGCAGCGGTACTCAACATGAGCCTTTACCTGCTAGTCAAACTGAACCACAACCGCTATCTATATCTCATACTCAAACCTTTTTTCCTCCATATCCACCTGAGGAAGCTTTCACCTATGCCACCCATGGCCCACCACCTACCTACGAACCTAACATTCAAACCGATCTTTCGTACGCCCAAATTCCCCAAAATTATCCACCTATTAGTTTGAATATGCCACCTGAACCATTCATGCTAAACACGATTGCTCAAGGAGAAGTTGAAGCTGGGGAGTCATCCGCGCCGGTAGATAAGAATTTGTTAAAGAGATTAGATCGATTTGATGAGTTCATAAGGAAAAGTCAAGGTTTGAGCAAGCAAGGAGGTCTGGATTACAACGAGCTGTGCCTATTTCCGGATATACAATTGCCAGTGGGTTTCAAAGCACCCAAATTTAGCAAGTACGATGGAACTGGCAATCCCAAGACACATCTTCAGATGTTTGCAAACAAACTAGGGAGGCCGATAGATGATGAGAATTTACCTGTGCGCTTATTCCTGAGAGTCTAGAAGGCGACGCATTGGATTGGTATTCCAACTTGAAGCCTGAGGATATGAGATCCTGGCTTGATCTATCAACTGCTTTTGTGAGGCAGTACGAATACAACTGCGAGCTCGCTCCCACGAAGACCACATTGGAAGGAACTAAAAGGGAACCATCTGAGGATCACAAGACGTATGCAAAGAGATGGAGGAAATTGGCTGCCAAGGTGGAGCCTCCAATGACCGAACAAGAAATTGTCCGTACTTTCATTAAAGCTCACGACCCACCATATTTTGAGGAGATTTTTCGCATGACCGGGTGTTCATTTGCAAAAATTGTCAACAAATTGGAGGAGTATGATGAGTTTGTGAGAGCAGGAAAGATTATTAATGTGTCAGCACTGAAATTGCAATTAGAAGCCTTGCAAAATCCAAGTAATCGTAGTAAGACGCCTCAGTTTAAAAAGAAAGCTGGGGAGCCGCATTAGCCTGGAACCAAGACCCGTCTTCTATACCCAGATTTCAGCCATACCCCACATATTCATTACCCTACCCATATTACCCAAACTCACCCCTGTTTACCATACTACTATCAATCACCCTCACTCGGCCAAACTATGCAAACCCACCTATACTACCTGTCCCAATTTTTCAACCCAGTTTTCAAACCCGACCTCGCACTCCTTATAATCCGAGACCTATTCAACCAAACAACCAAACTTATCCTCTAAACAGTGAAACCCGAAACCCAATCCCACATCGAACCTTCACCAACCTGGGCCGACCCATTGATCAATTGTACGAACAACTCAAGGCCCGGAAAAATTGGTGTTATGCCCCCAAGATCTATCCTAGGGGTGCTCCCCCTAACTATGACCCTCAAGCCATCTGCGCTTATCATTCGGGAGCTCCAGGGCATTCCACCAATAATTGTTGGGCATTGAAACATAAAACCAGGATATGATCGAAGCAGGAGATATAGTGCTAAGGAAAAAGGTGAACAAGGACCGAGCATAAGTACGAATCCTTTCCCAAACACAAGGACACATTTGAGGCATTTACCCCCAATGAGGAAACTTGAAAGTTCTGAACTAGTGAGATCCCTCCCTCTTGAAGGGAATTTCGATAAATATGGGGAGTTGTCTTTGGTTAAAATCCATTCATGCGTGTGTTTTGTTTAACTATGTTTTTGTAAATAGTTTTCAATCAAGTGGCTTTTGAAGACACGTCTTGTTTAACAAGTAACATGCTATTTAAGTTTGGTCTTTATCTTGAAATTCAATAAAATGTACAGTTTTCTATATACTGTTACTTACACATTCTTTTCAATGGCCAAAATAAAATCCTCTGACCCTTTTGGATATCACTGTTCCGAAGTTTGATGGTAGCAATATCTCACAAATGTGAATTTGAATTTCAAAACGAAGGGAGTAATAAGGGGACATCCGAAAATATTTCAAAGAGGCTCGAATGGTATAAAGAGAAACTCAAGCCGAATTGGGGTCAAGATTAAGGAAATAAAGCAGTGATTACTTGATGAGAAGCAGATAAATGCAGTCCGTCATGGTCAATATTATCAAAAGAGAAGGATTGGCCCGTGCTTACCATAAAAGGGTCAAATCATGACTATTCAGACGAGGAAACAAAGTATTAAGGTGGCTTTTGTCAGTGCAAAATGAGGCCAAAAGAAGAGTTTGCCGCAAATTGGCAAGGTTTCTTATTATCAAAAAGGTGGAGCATTTTCTAGTAGAAATGAATGGACAAATTTTCCCTTAGCCGTCAATTCGGATATGTGTAAGAAATTTTTCATATGATAAATGGAAATTTTCCTTTTAGGGTTAATGTGAAGAATGGAATGAAAGTCAGGCCTTCTTCTTTTCCCATTGAGACATTTTATCCCTAGTTATCCCTTTTGAACCTTCAGAATAAATCATTTCGTTTGGCAACCCCTGAGGATCGCAAACCCCACACTGGGGCAAATTTAGTTTTGAAAAAGAAAAGAGAGGAAAAACCCCACTGGGGCAAATTCAATTTTTTAAGGAAAGCCGAAAGAAAAGAAAGAACAAAAGAAAACCTCAGTTAAAAAATAAATTGGGCAAGTTGTGAACATTTCAAAAGAAGAATGGAATGATGAAAAAGAAAAGAAAATGAAAAAGAACCTCAATTGAGAATAAACTGGGGCAATTTTAGTAGGGTTAATATGAAGATGCGATCTCAGATCATTAAACACTTTTGAAATCCGCCTTCAAGCCTTAACCTTTTTAGCACCCACCGACCACATTACAAAAAACTAAAGTCCTGGCTTCCGTTCTTTGCATCACCTCTTTAAGGAAATTTTCTAAGTCACATGGCAAATGATGTCAATACACCTTCACCATTTTGCAAGGGAAGGTTGTCACTGATGCCACCATTTCTTAAAACATATTTCTGAATTGATAAAGACTATCGGCGGGATTTGTTCATTATGTGAAAATCAAAAGGGCACCTTAGAAGAAAAGAAGAGAGAAGAAAAGAAAAAAAAAGAAAAGAAGAAAAAGAAAATGAAAATGGAAAAATGAGAAAAAGAAAATAAAAAGGTGAAATGGTAGCCTTAGTGAAAACCCGAAAGGGCGCTAAGGTAGGGCTTTATAAGGAGAAAGTGAGTTAGGAATGGAATGGCTGAAGACTCGGTTCATTGGAATTTCTATTCACCTTGTGGTTCAGTTGCAAGCATTGAATTCCGGAAGGACGATATCCAAAGGGTCAAGTGTGACAATTTGTTCAGATCAAAGTGTTTTGGTTCATCCAAACATAAATTTAGTTTACAGTTCATTTCTCTAAATTAATTTTCTTTCAAAATAATGATTGTTTTCATTACTTGAGATTTTCATCATTTTGTGTAAATAAAATATTTTTCTTGTTTGTGGTTTTATTTATTTTTTATTTATCAAATGGCAATCCCTATGATTTATTGAAATTGCCTGGATACCAAGGTCATAGTTGATAAGCATTGGAAGTTAAGAAGATTTGATATAGTTCACAGAGCGAAGTTGAGTTTTGCTATATCGGGGATTTATCAAAGGGCGATCCATGTGATTTATTGAAATGGCCTGAAGCCCAAGTGTCTTATTAGCATTGAAAGTCAACGAAACTTGATCAGATCACAGAATAAAGTTGAGTTTTCGCAACGTCAAGAGGAGAACGCTCAAGTATTCTTGTTTACACATTTCTTGAAGAAAGGGTTGATCGGATGGTGGTGGCATTATCTGTTATTATGATTATTTCTATTTTTTGCAGGTTCGAATGCCAAAAAGCAAAAATTGGAGCAAATTTGTTATAATTATGGAATATCACCCAAGAATTGAGGATTCAGACCGAGGAAGAGGTGAATCAAATCTCTAAGAGAGCAACC
The DNA here is from genome assembly GCA_023065735.1 of Coffea humblotiana. Taxonomy (NCBI): domain Eukaryota; kingdom Viridiplantae; phylum Streptophyta; class Magnoliopsida; order Gentianales; family Rubiaceae; genus Coffea; species Coffea humblotiana. Next base: position 34,063,633 of record CM041213.1, on the reverse strand, counting down.
ATGCCGTAATGCAAATTGAATGATCGGTTGCACAATAACTCATTGAAATTGGGGCAAATTGTTTTTGAAAAGATTCTATCAAAAAAAAATCAAAAAATCAAAAAATCAAAATCAAAAATTTAATTTTGAATTTAATTTCCGTTGGTGAAGTCTCAGCGTCCGCCGCGCACCCTTCTATCCCCCATTCTTGACAAATTTAATTTTGAATTTAATTTCTTGTTGGTGAAGTCTCAGCGTCCGTCGCGCACCCTTCTACCCCCTTCTTGACAAATCAAATTTAATTTTGAATTTAATTTCTTGTTGGTAAAGTCTCAGCGTCCGCCACGCACCCTTCTACCCCCTTTCTTGACAATCACATTTAATTTTCTTGACCAATTGATTGGCAGGTTCGGGTATTATCCCTCTGACCAATGGAATGTTGGGATCGGGTTTTATCCCGCCAACCTCGGTAGGACCGGATTTTATCCTGCTGTCCATTTTTATATCACGTTGGGACCGGATTTCATCCCGCCAACCTCGGCAGGATCGGGTTTTATCTCGCTGACCATTTGGTATCACGTTGGGACCGGGTTTTATCCCGCCAACCACAGCAGGCTCGGGTATTCATCCCACTGACTAAGTGACGGCAGGCTCGGGTATTCATTCCACTGATCAAGTGAAAGCAGGTTCAGATATCATCCCACTGACCAAGTGAAAGTAGGCTCGGGTATTCATCCTACTGACGAAGTTATTATACCGCAGGCCCGGGTTTTATCCCGCTGACCTTTTCATATTTCAGTTCAAGACAGAACAACTGTAGGTAGGTATTTGGTGTCTACGTCTTTGTCTCGAGTTTCTTCGAAACTCAGACAAAGAGGGGCAAGCTGTAGACACCAAAATTTTAATTTATTTTTTATTTTTATTAATTATTATCTATTTTTTTATTAATCTCATGATTTTGTTTTTAGACATTTTTTAACATTTTAAATGCCAAGTTTTTAATTTAGTTTTATTTCTTATTATTTCTTATTTTTAATGATAATTATTATTCATTTTTGCTCATTAGTCTCTTAATTTTTTATTTTAAGACATTTTTAGCATTAAATTTCCGGAAAAGAAAATTTTTCACAAAAAATGTGTGTTTTAACCCTTTTAGATTCAATAAATGAAAATTTGTTGCAAATTGACTTCAATTAGGAATTAATTTTGTTAGTTTACCTAAGTTGATTTTTGAAAAAAAAAAAAAGAAGGGAATCATGCGCGCGTGCAATGCACGCGCTGGTACTTCTTCATTATACAAGCCGAGCATAGCTACAGTATTAAAAAAATGCAACTGCGATTTCCAGCTCTCCTCCCACTCTGTTTTTTTGGTTTTTTTGGTTCCCTTGGATCACCCTAGTACAGGCCATCTGGCCTTAATCTAGGAACCTCAAATGGCTTGTGTAGCAAGAGCCATCTAGGGGCTCAAAATAATCGCAAGAAATGGCAGCAAACCAGTGCCATCGGATGCTAGATTTGAGGGGATATCTGATGCATATAAAAAGGCCACAAAACAGGAAAAGAATGGGGGGTTCTTTGGCGGCTGAGGGTTTTCAGTAGAGATTAGAAGAGGGCGGCTGAAGGAAACCGAGAGAAAAGAAAGCAACGGGTTGCGGCTGAAAGAGGGAGCAAAAGAAAACCAGCAAGAAGCGAGGGAAAAAAAGGGGTTTTCGGGCAGAAAAGAGGACAGTAAGCATGGCGGCTGAGTAGGTAGAACTGGGGGCACTGAAAAAAACAAGAAAAACAGCAAGGGAAAGAGAGCTTGGGGCTGGTGGTAAGAAAGCTATGGGCAAGGTGGAAAAGGCTGGAAAATAGCTGAGGATCTGGGGGAGGAAGAGAAAGCTTCAGACAAGAAACGAGAAAGGAAAGGAAAAGTGCAGAATTTTCTTCCTATGCAAAACCACAACGAGGCTGACATTTCAGCCTACTTTCGCAAGGATTTTCTCCCCTGATTCAGCTTCATTGGTGAAGCCATGGATTTCTACTCAATCTACAAAGTGAAAGGAGCGATTTCTGTTCAGACATCTTGAAGGAAAAATGGCGAGAAGATCGCCAAATCTGGCCACGAAGGAGTTGCTTGGCCTCCACTGCACCAGTTTCGGCTTCGAATGAAAGCGCAGCAGAAACTCTTGCTTCGGCCCCAGCAATTCAGGTGATCGTTTTTCTTTGTTTCTCCCTTTCTTGCTTTAATGCTATATTCATGAGAATCCACAGTCCAAAAGGCATGAATCCTGTGACATTTTGCTGCTGGTTTGGCTCCGTGATTTTTATCATGTTTTGTTGTCTTGATGTTTCCCTGGTTGCTGTTTTTTGGTTGGTGCAATTCTGATTGTTGGATTTTAGAGATAAACGGTGTAAGTTGCAAGTTATTTTTGCTAGCTTAAGGGTTGATTTGCATGATCTACACATTTGATAAGGAAACCCAGAAACCTGTGGGAAAATCTTGTTGAATGAATCTGGGCTTACAATCTGGTTTTTTCACGTTAAAAGCTTTCCTCTTGTGTGTTAATATGACGCCTTGATGATGAGTTGAGGTTTGGGTGGGTTTTGGTGGATGAAATAATAGGCTGGGTTCAAATGTTTGTATGAAAATGTTAGAGCATGGTTGAGCTGCAAATTTGCAGCAGAAACTAGCAAAAGAGAAGTGCAGAAAGTTGCCTTTAGTTTTTCCTTTGCTTTTCGGTGATTCTTTCTCTCATTTGCTGGATATTGGTTCACATTCTCATCTCATCTTGTTGAGATAGGTGATTTAGATCTTATGTTAAAAGGATATTGGATGTCAAGGATTTACTTTACACGATTTTTTGGACGACAAAACTCTCAAACTGCAATTGAATGTTGCAGCAGTTTCATTCGTAAGCCTGCACAAAAGTTTCTTAAGAGTTTGCATGGTTTCCTTTTATGTTTTTTGCTTGTTTAGATTATGGGTTTATTGTTTAGATTAAAGCTTTGATGTTTGGTTGAAAAGGTTTTGCTCAAAGTTGTGTTTTGAGTCTGAAATCCGCAAGTGAAAATGAAAGTTGCAGCTAGTTTTGTTACAAAAGGCTTCATCAGCTTGCCGAAAGTTTTGTTGCAGAAGCTTAAGCTTCTTCTACGTATCTTTGCATGGAAATCTTCCAAGAATTGCATTCTAGCCCCTTGGTTTTTGTCTAATGCTACTTTGGCCTAACTAATCAAATGATTTAATCAAAATTTGTCCACTAATCATGCTATTTTTCTTTAGCATGTCTTAATGGGTTTTTTTTTGGATAGATTTTTAGTGGGATTCTAGGATAAAATTTGGAAGTTTAATAATTTTGAAGAATTTATAGTTTTGATTTCCACTTGATCAAAGTTTTAACTAATTTTGTCGTTTAATTCTAATAAGCAAGTTTCAATTATTTTTGTGAAATTTTAGCATTTGATTAGTAGGTTTCACTTTAAGTTCTTGATTTTAATTGATTTCCTTTTAGATCCTTCATATTTGCAATAATAGTGATTTTGATCCCTTAATTTCTTTAATTCATCTTTATTTGTGTTAATTTGTCAAATATGGTTTGTTCACTTTTATTTGAATACCTTGATTGCTTTAATTTTGTGTTTATCTCCATTTTTGTGATTATTTGTTAATTAAAGTGATGCCTTGATCCTTTTTATTGTTTTGGAGGGTAAATAAGTAATTTCACTCCATTAGGGCACCAATTCAAGGGAGGTACACTCTATACCTTATTTAGATTTTTACGTGATCCTATGTGCCCCTATGTGACTTTATGTGCTTAATTGCATGCCTTTTGAATGTTTTGTTTATTTATTTATTTGCTTTATTCATTTTAATTTTGTTTTAATTTTGCATATTTATTTAAGTTCAATTTTGATTATTTGAAAGGCACTTGAATGCCAAGTTGTAATAGTTAGGGGGTTCGAGATCTATATTTAGATTGTATATGTAATAGTTAGGTATTTATTTTAGCATTTCTTCCCCCCTTAGATTGTAGTTAGGGCCCCAAGTGTAATAGTCAGGGTTTTATTTGCTTTATTTGTTTTGTGTGTTTTGCATGCCTATGTGCTATGTGTTTATCTTTTTTCTAGGACCTTGCATCTAGAAATCATGCTTATTTGCTACATGTTTATGTGAACTTATGTGTTTATTTGCTTTTTATTAGTTTTACATGATTAGTTAGTCATAAATGAATGCATGTCGTCACCACAACTAGCCCAACGTTAGTTGTGGCCCTTTTTACGATTCCACACTAGTCCAACGCTAGTTGTGGTCCTGTTCCCCGTCTTCTCGCTAGTCCAACGCTAGTGAGAACTTGTAGACATGGGTTAGTCCAATGCTAGACCCTTAGGGCTCTTCGAGTGTTAGATCATGATTGTGTGATAAAATCACTTCATCTCATGCATATTTTAGTTTCTAGGGTCTTCTATCATTTTTGTATGATTCCTTTTATACATATAACCTTTATTCCCATACTCCCCCTTATATATATATATGTATTTTTCCCCCATTTTCCCCCTTATACACATATCCCTTATCCACATTTCCCCCTCATATACATCCCCTATCCCATATTCCCTCTTATATCCATATCCCTATTTTATATTTTTCTTTATATTATCCTATGCATGAGACATGACATTAGATTTGCATTTCATTTAAGAAAATTAGAATTAGGTTAGTACATTTGCTTGACTAGATTAGGAAATAACCCCTTGGATATGGGATATGGAGAGTTTGGCTTTCTAACCTTAGCACGCTCGTATTCCCTCTATTAAAGGGAAAAATTGAGTCACGAACATTAGTTCCCCGTACCCGACATGATACATTCCTTTAGGACATGTATATTTGTATAATTATGATTATTTTTATTATCTTTCTTTTCCTTTCTTGGAGTTTCATATCTTTGCATTATTCGTGACTTCTTCGAAAGTTTACTTGTGGGCATCACAATTAATGTGATTGGCACCTATATTAGCTTTGAAGAGATATTTTGACCTCCTGATACATTAGGTCTAGGGTTTGTATTCATATAGTGACATCAAAATGTGATAAATTTTTTGTTAAAATAAGAAAATCTTTGACTAAATCACGCAACTAGCCTTGGTTAGGTTGAAAGGGTGCCTTAGATTTTTATCCTTGCCTTCCCTCTCTTCAAATGTGACTCCTGAATCCTTTTCTCTGATTTTCGTAGACTTGGAGTCGTTTAAAAAGGGTTTTTTTCTACTTTTTCTTTAAAAATTCATTTTTTTTAGGTGACTTGGTACACCTTAACTCTATACCAAGTGGCAACTCTTGTTTTTTATTTAAAACTCTTTTTGAACTTTATTTTGGGTCAAATTGTCACACTTTCAAACCCCATTCTAGGCCCATTTTCTTTGTTTATTCTTTACAAATCATTTAAGCTCATTTTTTCAATCAAAAATTCCTTTTTCCAAACACCTTATTTTTATTTTAAAAATGGGGCGCGACACCATTAATTTGTTTTCCTTACAGGGGTGAGAACGTGAGAGTAAGAGTTGGAGAAGGCATAGTCTTTGTCTAAGTTTTGTTAGTTACTCGCGTGAGCACTCCTTATCTCTCTAGCGGGTTTGTTTGGTTTTATTTTGTAAGTTTGATTTCCTTGGTTTGTATTTAGAGATTGTATGGGCATTTGATGCCCACGATTGTATATATCTAAGGTTGGAATTTTATTACTCTTATTGTTGAGGTTATTATTTTATAATTTTGTGGTGCGTGAGTGAGTCCTGGTGAGAGTTTAGCAGGCAGTCCGCCAAATCCTTGTATCAAGCCTATTTGAGAGATCAACTTGTGAAGGAATTCAAGGATTCAATCTTCAAAACATTGAATAAGAATTCTTCTTCCCAAACTTTGTCTCCTGTTTTTATTTGCCATGCTTTGTTACAAGTTTGTTTCATGTTTAGATGTTCTTAATATGATGTCTAGTTAAGCTTCTTCATAACCTAGGGTAAAGATGAACTTGTTATAGTTTTGATTTGAAGTGGTCAGGAGATGATTATGCTTTCTCATGCTTTGTTAGTTCAGAACTTGTGCTTATGTTTTATAGTTGTTTGGCTATCAACTATGAATATGATTTGATAAAGTTAAGCAATGAAAGTTGCCTTCAATAGATCTAAATTCTTAAACATTAGCCTCATTCTCATAAAAGTAATAAATAATGGTTGGTTAGATTTATGCAATAACTTCATTGAGCTAATTTAACTTGTTTCTTACCTTTTCTCTATGAAAGTAGGTGAAGGATGATTCAAGAAATTAAAGTAATTGGTGAAATCAATTTTGAAAGGAATTAGCCAAGGTGGTTTCTGTTAAGTTTGTCCATTGGCGAAAGCAAGGATGTCCATTTGGAAGTTATTTCTTGACAATTCATGGAAGTATAAGCATCATCACCTAAACTAATTTCTAATCTTGACATAACAAGGGATTCTAATCCCTAGGATCCTCTTACCTCATCTTTAAGCAATTCTAATATAACTTGTCTTCACTTTTATTTACTTTCTTACAACTTACTACTTGCATAGTTGATTTTACCACCTAATGGTCGGTTTTTACATTATTTGCTTCTTACTCTTATGGCCGGTTATACCACCTAAACTAACTTCGAATTCTTATTGTGAGGACTCGTAATTTTATTCTTAATTTCACCTATTTTAAAATTATTTGCATTGGCATTTTATTTAATTTTATTATTTTAGTATGAATTTTTACTCAAATCATATTTGAATCGCTTGCGTAGCAAAAAATTTCAAAAGTCGCACCAGCGCGACTAATTGGGGATTTGGAGAATTAATCTTGGACTAGTAAGAATGAGTATTAGTGGTGTAAGAGATACTACCTTGAAATATTAGTATTTGAGAGTAGCAAACAAAAAGGAAATTAGTAATGCATGACACTATTGAGCTATTATTCCTAGTTGACCTTCTCAACTACCAAAAGCAAGTTTTCCTCTCAACTTCACATCACAATTCAAACCCCATCTCTGTAGACACCAAAATTTCACCATTTTTTATTTTATTCATATTTTTATTTATTTTATTTATTTTATTTTATTTTGTTTCATTTTATATTTCTTGAGGAAATCATTTTATAAAATCAACAAAAAAAGAGAAAGAAAATTACAAAGAAAAAGAAAAAAAAACAGAAAAGAAAAGAAAAAAGAAAAATCAGTATTTCAAAAAAAATATATATTAATTTCCACGCGCACTTCTTCATCACGAAACTTGTACAAAAACCAGCAAATAGTACCAGAATTGCAGCTCCATTCCAACCCCTTTCCCATTCGTTTTTTTCATTTTTTTGGTTCCATTAGATCACTCTAGTACAGGCCATCTGGCATTAATCCAGAAACCTCGTATTCTTGTGTAACAAGAGCCATCTAAGGGCTCAAAATAGCCACAAGAAAAGCCAGCAAACCTGCACCATTGGATGCTAGGGTTGGAGGGATTTTTGTAACTATAAAAGGCTGAGAAACGCAGCCTTGAAGGAAGAGAATGTGAGAGAGACGGCGGAGAGCAAGAAAAAGCAAAAAATAGCAGAAAACAGAGAGAAAAAAGGAAGAAAAAGAAGGTGGAAAAAAATTTGTAAAAAAAGTGAGTCAGGGTTGGTGAAACAGTGAGGTTCCCCGCCAGATTCCGATCTCGCAAGGACCTCTTGTGATAAGATCTTGCTTTCTGGGGAATCTTCGTCGTTTGGGGACGAAGTTTTGTGTTGATCCTTTCTGGAAAAAATGGCTGGAATATTGTCAAATTTAGGCTTGAACTAGCCGTCCACGCCAACCTTGAAGAAGATTTTGCAGCTTTGATTGCATACCTGGGTCTTCTCTCTTGCGTTCCAGCACTTAGCTTTGCATTTTAAGGTGTAAAGGTGATCCTTTTCCACCTCTTTCTGACCATATATCATCGTTTTTTTATTCAAAGCATGGTTAAAAAATTTGTTACTGCATTTTTATTCCCCTTTATTTTTGTTGTTCTCTTCCCCTTATAATAGCCCAATGGTTTGGGTTTTGTTGCATAATCTGGCTGTTTAATCTTGTCTTGAGAAAATGAAATTTGATGGTCAATGTTGGGTTGAACAAGTTTTGTTCAAAGTTGCGTATTGGACCTGATATGCTGCGGGTTTGATAGAGAACCCAGAGTTGCAGAAGAATGAAGAAGAAAGCTTCTTTGTACAGGCTGCATGTTCTTTTTCAAAAATTTCATTTTGCCCCCCCAAACTTCAATTAATTTCACTATAGCCCAAAAACTTTTGTAATGAAACCAATTTCGCCCTTTTAAATTTTAATCATCCTTTTATATTTTTAAGTAGTCTTTTGGGTAGGTTAATTCTAGATTTCAGGTCATAATCGTGGCTTAATAATTTTAGTTAATTTGTTTATCTTGTTCGGTTTAGTAGTATGGTTTAGGTTTTGGGTGATAATACTTGGTTTGGTTTGGCTAATGGATTGTTGGTTTATTTTCTGGGTTTTGACTTGGGTTTAGGAGGTTAAAATTCAACACTTTTGGTTGGGTTTTAGGATTGAGTTTTGATTAATTTGGTTGGGTTTTAATTGGTAAAAAAAAAGTGGGTTGACCCACTTCATTTTCTTGGACTTCCGATCGGCCCAAGTGGTCTTGGCCCAAGGAGAAGTCAAAAAATGGCCCAATGGCCTGATTCATCAAGAAACCAGTAAATATTTTTGCAGAATGGTCCCTGTACTTTTCATTAATTATATTATGGCTCTAAAAGCTTTGATTTATTTCAATTAGGTCCCTAATGTAATTGCAAATAGGTCCCTAAACTTTATTTTTATTTCATTTTTTACCTCTAAATTTTGTAATAATTATAATTTGACCCCTAAAACTTTTTAATTTTTGTAATTAGATCCCTAGCAGATTTTATTTCTTAAATAGAAGTTGCTTTTCCTCTTTAATTATGAATTATCTTCCATTTGAATGCTTCAATTGATTGATTTCATGTTCATTTCCATTTTTTATGATTTATTTGTTAATTAAATTGGTGCCTTGATGCTTTTGTTAATTTTTGAGTTAAATAGGGCAAATCCAATTCTCCATTAGTTACTATTTCAAGGGAGGTATCTTCTTGTTTTGTTTTAAATCCTCTTATGTGCTTTTATGTGTTTTACGTGTGAATTTGCATGTTTTGAGTGATTTTCTTTTAGTTATTCATTTTATTCGTTTTAAGTTTCATATATTTAATTTAATTTTGATGATTATTTGGGAGACAATTAAATGCCAAAATGTAATAGTTAGGTTATTATTTTATCTTATTCTTTCCCCCCTTAGATTGTAGTTAGGGTCCCGAATGTAATAGTTAGGTCTCTATTTGCTTTTATTTGCTCGTGTGTTTGCATGCTTGCGTGTTTATATGTTTACTCGCTTTCTTAGGATCTTTGCATCTAGATATCATGCTTGTATGCTATGTGCTCTATGTGATTTATGTGTTTACTTACTTTTATTATATTTATATATGATTTATTTGTTTATAATAAATGCATGACGTCACCACTCTAGTCCAACGCTAGTTGTGGCCCTTTTTCCTGATTACGTCACTACACTAGTCCAACGCTAGACTCTTAGGAACCGACCACGCATTAGATCATGTTTGTGTAACAAATCATTACATTTCATGCATATTTCTACTTTTTTAGGATACTTATCATATTTGCATTATATTGCCCCTAATAAATATCCCTTATCCCTATGTATAAAATATGACATTTAAGCTTGCATTCCATTTAAGGAAATTAGGAATAGGTTAGTGCATTTGCTTGATTAAATTAGGGAAATAACCCTTTAAATATGAGATATGGACGAGTATGGTTTTTTAGTTTTAGCACGCTCGTATCTCCTCTATAAAAAGGGAAATTTAATCACGAATCTTAGCTTCTCACACCCGTTATGATGCATTCCTTTAGGTCATGTATATTTGTATATCATTATTTTCTTTTCTTTCCTTCGAGTCTCATATTGTACATATTCGTGACTTCTTCAAAGAGTCACTCATTGGATATCACAATTACTGTGATTTGTACCAATTAAATTTCGAAGAGATATTTCGACCCCGATACATTAAGTCTAGGTTTACATTCATATAGTAACGTCCAAATGTGATAGGTTTTTAGGTTAAATTAAGAAAATTTTCGACTAAATCACGCAGCTAGCCTTGGTTAAGTTGAAAAGGGTGCCTTGGATTTCATCCTTACCTTCCCTTTCTTCAACCATGACTCCCGAGCCCATTGCTCTTGATTTTCGAAGATTTGGAGTCGTTTAAAAAGGGTTTTCTCTACTTTTTATTTGAAATACATTTTTAGGTGATTTGATACACCTTAATTCAATACCAAGTGGCGACTCCTATTTTTTCTTAAAAACCCTTTTTACATTTTTATTTTTGGATCAAAATCGTCGCATTTTTTAATCAAAAATTAATTAAAAATTCATTTTTATAAACCCGTAAATTTATTTATTTTTCACAAAAAATGGGGCGCGACAGCTGGCGACTCCACTGGGGACTTAGAGACTCCGAGCATTTGATTTAGTCAATCCTTTTCTTTTTCTAACCTTCTTATATATCACATTTGAAGGTTTTAGATTGCATTTTTTCCTTTTTAGGGTTTCTTGCATTTAACGCGTGCAATCGTCTCAATATTCGTGTATGTGATATGTTTTATTTCATTCACTTATGTTTATATATCGCGCTTGCATCTTGGGAGGAGGATAGTCACCCTAGAACTTTCACCCACATTTGATGGATATTAATCCCTCCCTTCAAAAGGAGCACTTCATACGTGCATACGTTTTACTTTATAACCCCCTCATTTCTTTTTTACTTTTAGTGGTTGTCATACCACTCTTCCCTATTTAGGATTAGAATTGATCCACTTGGACATGTGATCGTGGCACGACCTGCGCGTAACAATGTCCGAGGTATCATTCGAACCATCGACTCTTGGGCCTTGGGATTGATGACCCTTCGCCTTTGGTCTGAAGGTTTAGGGACCTGAAACTTTATCAAATTTAGATGCATTAGTGAGCCCAACCTCATGCATCCATATTAGAAATCGCCTAGGATAGAGTCGACCGTACCCAACTAGGAACACTAGGCACGAAGGGAGGGATTCCACCCCTCTTTCCTTATTTTTCTTTTTACTTTTTATTATCTAATTGCCCCAACGTTTTATGTGTTGAACTAACCTTTCCTTGTTTTCTCGTCTTTTGCATTCACAAACGCTAGAAATAAGAGTTCTGGCATGATACTCTTTTAGCACCTATCCTTTTAGATAGGTTATTGCACGTTTAAATTCCGATGTATTGCATTCGTAGGTTAATAATTGCACATCATTTTAGGCCTACCATGGCACACGAAAGGTCCCTTAGATCATATTTTCATTTCAAATTGCATATTTAATTGCTTTGATAAATTGTCATCATGCATAAACTTTAAAGGGAATGTCACATAGGGAACCCCGTGTTAGGAATAAGTGTGACGACCCTACCGCCCCCTAAGGCGAACTGAAGGGTTCGGCGGACCTCCTGCCCAACTCTCGTCGGGACTCATTTCAATCCTCAAATGAAAGGCAGATCAATTCCAATGATTTCATCTAAATAAGCCAACATAATAACATGACTATAATATTTCATTGCACAAGTACATCCGTGGATATAAATCTCAGTCAACTACATCGAGTTCCAAATCTCACAATTTTCTCAAAGATCAGTTACAACATACCAAACTACACAAAAGACTAGCCTTCATTAGTATTCTCCAATCACTTCCTTCACGTCACTTTCCTGTTAAGGAATAACAAATGGAATGGGGTGAGTTAACGCTCAGTGAGGCCAAGAAAAGCATGCAAACATGTAGTTCAAGTAATAATAACACTTGTACAAGGAGTAAAGCTATAACATTCAAGTAATTCACGATTAACAATTAAACACACTTGAGTAGGATACAGGAGCTCTCAAGAGCTAAATTCCACTAGCTTTGCCAAAGTTCAATCCAATATCTCCTCGTGATGACACTCCGTCACCCGGGTAGGTAATTCAGTCCGTAGAACTTCACTTCATTTATGGTTCTGAGTCGACATGCGAGGTACCTCCCACCCGAATCGGTGTGGTACATGCTATCGCTCAGGGAATCGATTATACGTTTATGGTTCTGAGTCAACATGAGAGGTACCTCCCACCCGAATCGGTGTGGTACATACTATCGCTCAGTGGTCGATGAGACATCGCTCCAATCGACTTATACTTTGTTTATGGTTCTGAGTCGACATGAGAGGTACCTCCTACCCAAATTGGTGTGATACATACTATCGCTCAGGGAACCGATTACAATTGTCTATGGTACTCAGTTGACATGAGAGGTACCTTGTGAGATCCCGGATTCCTAATTTTCTCAAATAAATTAAATATGGATAATTATAGTAGCTATTGTGTGAAAAATGTATTTTTACCATATGTTTTAATTTTCAAAAGGTATTTTGCATACCAAAAGTGAAAAATTTAATTGAATCATTAAAAACCTACTTTCAAAACTAAACCTTTAAGTTTAAATTAAATTCAACCAACTAATATTTTCGTGATTGTATGTGCATGCATGCATGTTTAGTACGGGGTTCGAGTGATTAGTACTTTGGGTTAGTGTGCTTAAGTTTTAATTAAACTAAGTTAGTGCATTAAGTGGATATTAAGTTAGTAGGACATAAGACAAAACAAACAAAGCCAACACCAAGAACAAGCTGCCGTGAGCTAGGAGAAGAAAGAAAGAAGCTTGATATTGTTGACCCAAATGTTTAGCAACTTGACCAAACAACACCTAAGGAAAAACTTAGCATTTAAGCTTTCAGCTAGCATGAAATCGGGCAGCCTTGAAACTGAAACATTCCAGCTAGAACCGTGGAGAACAAAGGGAGAAAAGAGAGGAAAAACTAGAAAAAAATTTGCTGCTTCATCCACCTTGACCACCGATCATCTTAGCTTGAAAAATCGGAAGAAGATTTGGCACTAGGAACTTGAAGAACTTGAGTTCACAACTTCAACTTGAGGTAAATATCTTGTTCTCACTTGCTGGAAATTCGGATTTGGGAGCTTAAAGCTGGAATTAATTGATGTTTGAGCTTTGTTAATGATATTCCTTAGTTGTTTGGATGATTTCATGGTTTGGTTTTCATGATTTTTGGGGTTAATCTCAACCGGCCAGCTTAAGGTTAAGAGGTAAAATTGGTTTCCTAGCTCTTGATTCTTGTGATATAACTTGAATTGATGATTGAAAATTGAATGTACTGAGTTAAGAACTAATTTGGATGGTTGGAATTTCGTTGGTATGAAGTTGATTGAATGAACTCCCAGAAATTTCATTTCTATTTTAGTTTCTGTCCGAATGTGTTCTGGATATTCGAATATGATGGAGGCTGAATTAGCCTTGGCACAAAACATGAAAGTTGTATAGAATTGAGTGAGGAATCTACCTGTAAATTTTCAGCTCAATCGGAGCAACGTAGAGTGTGAAATGACTATTTTGCCCCTGGTTCCCTGTTTCTGCCAAAACTGGAAATCTGTCTCTGTAAATGGCTCATTTAGCTGGGAAGATGAATGAATTGGTTGTCGATGTCTTCTTAAGAATTTTAACCTTGCATCTTAGGTTTCTAATGGCTTTGGAATTATCTGAATCGGAGTTGGGTGTGCTGAGTTATGATTAACTGAATCAGGACTGTCAGTATTTGTGTCAGTGAGCTTCGAACTGGAAAATCTGGGGGCTGTTTTGGTAAATTTGACCTAGTTAGGGTGAGAACTAGGTTAAGATGTCTTCATGAGAATTGTAGATCTATGTCTTAGCTTCGAAATGGTATATTTTTTGTTTCAATACGATAAGTGTAGCTCCAGTTTTGCTTAAATTCCTAAATGGTGACAGGGACGCACTATAATGTTCTTCGTGGTTTAGGAGTTGGATTCGGACAAGAATCAATTTGTGGTGAATGGGGATCATGAGCGGTGATTGGTGAGTGATTCCAAACTATTTTCGCCCCTGCTTCTTGAACTGTATATGATAACTGATTTTGAACTCTTTTATTGACAAATGTTTGCCGATACTAAAAGTCTTTGTTAAATGGATTTGCGAACTGTACTTCCTTAATTGGATATGTGACTTTCCACTGTTCGATTGGCTTGGTGCTAATGTGATACAATGCTCAATGTGCTTATGTGGTTATATGAGACTTAGGTGAGGGTGTACCTTATCGCACTCGCTTTAGGTCTCATTACTTGTTCTTTATTAGCTATTGTGGAATGTGATTTGTACTGAGATTGTATATTGATTGTGTAATGTGATGTAATGTGCATGTGGGCTGGTCACTTGTTGTGGGTAACACCCCACCTCCTGGAGGGGTGTTGAGGTTCCTTGACCTACGGGCTTGGACTCTTCACTTGTTGTGGGTAACACCCCACCTCCTGGAGGGGTGACTATGCCCGGTCTCTAGGTTAGACGGACTATTCGAGCCGGCTGGGGTTTGGTCGAAGTCAGTCCAATGCTAACTTTGGGATCAAACCACTGAACTGTACTGTACTGTTATCCCGGGTGGCCAGTAGGCTATAAACTCGAGAGGTCTGAGCTGCCAGTGGGCTATAAACTCAGGCTGTACTGAACTGTTATTGAGTTGACTGGCCAGTGTGGGTGATAAGGTGAACGGGTGGAGTGAAGTGGAGTTCTACGGATTATTGGTTGATGGAGTGTCAACAGGTGACCTAAATTGGAAAGTGGAATTGGCTTTGGAGCCATCCCTGTCCTTTTATTGTATTGTTACATTTCTGCTATTGATTTGTTACCTAATGACTGGTTATCTGATATTGTATAATTGTCTCCTTGGGATTTTGTTTGGCATTTTAAACCAAGTATTGTGCAATGATTTGAAAGACTCAAATGCTTTATGAAATGATTTGGAAACTAATGTTTTGACTAAATGCGAATTTGATCACTGTTTTCAATAGATCCCCTATCATTCTCATTGAGCTTTTGGCTCACCCCTCCCAAAATTATTTTAGTGCCTTGCAGGAATCGAGAATGGACGAGCGCAAGTGTGGCTTGGATTTGGATTGTATATTTTATTTGTATTTTCTTATTTGTATTTTCTTGGAATGTATTTGGATATAATTATGTATTTATTGATATTCTTGGTTGTATATAATGAGGTCTTCGGATGTATATATGGTATTTATTGGAGTTAAAGTGTAATATCGGTCGAGGTCACTATCGAGTCCCGGCGAGAGTTGGACAGACGGTCCGCCGAACCCTCGGGTTGCCCCAGGGAGAGGTGGGGTCGTCACAGGTGGTATCAGAGCTCTAGGCTTCAGATCTCTGTAGTGTATCCTAGATTTTAAAAGTTTAGGATGCCGGACTGTGGGATTCGGGTTAGTTTGAATCTTAAGTGAAAAAGTGAAGTAGTGAGCAATTGTGGTCTCGATGGTTATTAAGATTCAATAATTGAGGATTATTGTGCTAAAAGAGCAAGAGAGAAGAAGATTGTAAGAGATGAAACACTGTTTAAAAGATAGTAAGTAAATTTCTTGAATAATGGCTTTTGCTAGGAGGCGTTCTTGATTTAAGGACTTATGGGGAAATAAATGATTAATTTGTTTGGGATAACCTTTAGTGCTTGATCTTTGCCACTAGATATACTTTAGAGTTGATATACCTTGTTCTTGCCTTAGGAACATGAATGCAATTATGTCTGGGAATTTGGAAGGCCTACCTTTTGTAGTACCTAGTTAAGTATGTGGTGACTCGTGCTTGTTAAAGGATAGATATTACGATGGACTGCGGAACTTTAATTGAAAAGATAGTTGATGTAGCCCTAATGTTCAAAATGAGGTTGGCCTTACCTAAGGGAATTAAGCCCTCTCGCTCAGTTGCAAGCTAGACTATGGAGCACGACCTTTTATACCTTTTGTTTATGATAGTTGGGGTGATGCTTGTGCTTTGGCCTGTATAGTTTGTTAAGCATGATATTTGTTCCCTTTTGAAGGATTTGAATGTTATAAATTCTGTACCTGATCATGTTGGCTTGTTCACTTGTTTGTTAGTACACATGCAAAGTTTTATTTTCATTATCGACTCATGCAATGACATGCTCTCATTTTGGTTGATTGCTCTCCCTCTTGTATGACCTTGTTCATAAAAATAATTGATTTGTATGTCATCTAATCTATTGACTGTTCCTGTGAAAATATGAAGTGTGCTTTGATTGCTTTTCAAGTTTTAAATTACATTTGTCCTTCATTGGACATATGTAGATTTATATATTTATGAGATTCGGCCACCTTGGACTAGACTTAGGGTTTGGATTCGGGTTTATGAGATTAGAAGGTTAGTTTGGTTTCTAGTTGGAAGTTCCTTTAAGAACGTCAAATGCTCAAGGTATTGCCGGGAGGTTTAGAGCATGCATGTGAGTGTGATTATACGGCCATTGCATGTGCTTGTGTGTGTGTTTAAATGCTCATTTGAATGTGTTAACGTGCGTGCGCGCGAGTCGCGATCGGAGCTCAACTTTGTGTATTGAATCTGGAACAGGGCACTGTCAGACCAGTTTGCTGGGGACCCTGTTTTCGTCTTGATTTCTTGTGATTCAGTCTTGGGTCAAAACATTAGAGTTTTAGCCCTTTGTCTTGGCTTTCCAACGGCTCTGGAATTTCTCAAATCGGATTTCTGAGCGTTGAGTTATACCTGCTTGAATGTACTCTGTTCATCAGCCTGCGATAGAGCAGTGCTGCACTGTTCTTGAGAAATCTGGGCCATTTCTAGGCTGTTTTAGCTAAAATTTTCTTCATGAAAGCTGTAGGGGATAGTCTTGGCTATCTATCTGTAAAATCTCAGGTCATTTGAACCATGTTAGCATGTGAATCGGTTAAAATGTCCTTAACCGGTCAAACTGTCCAGTGTCAGTGTTCATCCCTGAAAACAGTTTCCTTCAGCTACTGTCTCGGCCTATTTTGGCCATGAAGATGCGTGATTCAGTTGTTAGTGTCTTCACAAAATTTATAGCCCTTTATTCTAGCTTTCCAACGCATTTGGAATTTCTTGATTTGGTTCTTTGTGCACTCAGATATGGCTATTTGAATCTAGCCTGTCAGTGAACCTGAGATTGAAACTTCTGGGAATGCTTTCGTGTTTTTGATCTAGAAGGAGTAAATCTGGGCAGAAATAGTCTTCATGAAAGTTAAAGCTTGTTTTTTTAGCTTCTATGAATATTTGAACTCCCAAGTTTTGTATTCATTATTTGTGGTGTGACCTGGATTCATTACTTATTTGTTTTAATTGAATGAAAGTCCTTTCAATTTTTGCTTAACCATTACTGTGTATATATCCAATTACTTGTTGTTCCTTTTTACAAAAAAAAAAATAAAATAAAAAAAAAATTGGTGAGTGAAATCTTTAATGGAAAATATATCTTTCTACTCGAGTTTGAACTACATAATTGAGTCATTTGTTTTAGTTGAAAAAAAAAGGGTGAATTTCGAGGACGAAATTCTTTGAAGGGGGGAAGAATGTGAGATCCCGGATTCCTAATTTTCTCAAATAAATTAAATATGGATAATTATAGTAGCTATTGTGTGAAAAATGTATTTTTACCATATGTTTTAATTTTCAAAAGGTATTTTGCATACCAAAAGTGAAAAATTTAATTGAATCATTAAAAACCTACTTTCAAAACTAAACCTTTAAGTTTAAATTAAATTCAACCAACTAATATTTTCGTGATTGTATGTGCATGCATGCATGTTTAGTACGGGGTTCGAGTGATTAGTACTTTGGGTTAGTGTGCTTAAGTTTTAATTAAACTAAGTTAGTGCATTAAGTGGATATTAAGTTAGTAGGACATAAGACAAAACAAACAAAGCCAACACCAAGAACAAGCTGCCGTGAGCTAGGAGAAGAAAGAAAGAAGCTTGATATTGTTGACCCAAATGTTTAGCAACTTGACCAAACAACACCTAAGGAAAAACTTAGCATTTAAGCTTTCAGCTAGCATGAAATCGGGCAGCCTTGAAACTGAAACATTCCAGCTAGAACCGTGGAGAACAAAGGGAGAAAAGAGAGGAAAAACTAGAAAAAATTTGCTGCTTCATCCACCTTGACCACCGATCATCTTAGCTTGAAAAATAGGAAGAAGATTTGGCACTAGGAACTTGAAGAACTTGAGTTCACAACTTCAACTTGAGGTAAATATCTTGTTCTCACTTGCTGGAAATTCGGATTTGGGAGCTTAAAGCTGGAATTAATTGATGTTTGAGCTTTGTTAATGATATTCCTTAGTTGTTTGGATGATTTCATGGTTTGGTTTTCATGATTTTTGGGGTTAATCTCAACCGGCCAGCTTAAGGTTAAGAGGTAAAATTGGTTTCCTAGCTCTTGATTCTTGTGATATAACTTGAATTGATGATTGAAAATTGAATGTACTGAGTTAAGAACTAATTTGGATGGTTGGAATTTCGTTGGTATGAAGTTGATTGAATGAACTCCCAGAAATTTCATTTCTATTTTAGTTTCTGTCCGAATGTTTTCTGGATATTCGAATATGATGGAGGCTGAATTAGCCTTGGCACAAAACATGAAAGTTGTATAGAATTGAGTGAGGAATCTACCTGTAAATTTTCAGCTCAATCGGAGCAACGTAGAGTGTGAAATGACTATTTTGCCCCTGGTTCCCTGTTTCTGCCAAAACTGGAAATCTGTCTCTGTAAATGGCTCATTTAGCTGGGAAGATGAATGAATTGGTTGTCGATGTCTTCTTAAGAATTTTAGCCTTGCATCTTAGGTTTCTAATGGCTTTGGAATTATCTGAATCGGAGTTGGGTGTGCTGAGTTATGATTAACTGAATCAGGACTGTCAGTATTTGTGTCAGTGAGCTTCGAACTGGAAAATCTGGGGGCTGTTTTGGTAAATTTGACCTAGTTAGGGTGAGAACTAGGTTAAGATGTCTTCATGAGAATTGTAGATCTATGTCTTAGCTTCGAAATGGTATATTTTTTGTTTCAATACGATAAGTGTAGCTCCAGTTTTGCTTAAATTCCTAAATGGTGACAGGGACGCACTATAATGTTCTTCGTGGTTTAGGAGTTGGATTCGGACAAGAATCAATTTGTGGTGAATGGGGATCATGAGCGGTGATTGGTGAGTGATTCCAAACTATTTTCGCCCCTGCTTCTTGAACTGTATATGATAACTGATTTTGAACTCTTTTATTGACAAATGTTTGCCGATACTAAAAGTCTTTGTTAAATGGATTTGCGAACTGTACTTCCTTAATTGGATATGTGACTTTCCACTGTTCGATTGGCTTGGTGCTAATGTGATACAATGCTCAATGTGCTTATGTGGTTATATGAGACTTAGGTGAGGGTGTACCTTATCGCACTCGCTTTAGGTCTCATTACTTGTTCTTTATTAGCTATTGTGGAATGTGATTTGTACTGAGATTGTATATTGATTGTGTAATGTGATGTAATGTGCATGTGGGCTGGTCACTTGTTGTGGGTAACACCCCACCTCCTGGAGGGGTGTTGAGGTTCCTTGACCTACGGGCTTGGACTCTTCACTTGTTGTGGGTAACACCCCACCTCCTGGAGGGGTGACTATGCCCGGTCTCTAGGTTAGACGGACTATTCGAGCGGGCTGGGGTTTGGTCGAAGTCAGTCCAATGCTATAAACCACTGAACTGTACTGTACTGTTATCCCGGGTGGCCAGTAGGCTATAAACTCGAGAGGTCTGAGCTGCCAGTGGGCTATAAACTCAGGCTGTACTGAACTGTTATTGAGTTGACTGGCCAGTGTGGGTGATAAGGTGAACGGGTGGAGTGAAGTGGAGTTCTACGGATTATTGGTTGATGGAGTGTCAACAGGTGACCTAAATTGGAAAGTGGAATTGGCTTTGGAGCCATCCCTGTCCTTTTATTGTATTGTTACATTTCTGCTATTGATTTGTTACCTAATGACTGGTTATCTGATATTGTATAATTGTCTCCTTGGGATTTTGTTTGGCATTTTAAACCAAGTATTGTGCAATGATTTCAAAGACTCAAATGCTTTATGAAATGATTTGGAAACTAATGTTTTGACTAAATGCGAATTTGATCACTGTTTTCAATAGATCCCCTATCATTCTCATTGAGCTTTTGGCTCACCCCTCCCAAAATTATTTTAGTGCCTTGCAGGAATCGAGAATGGACGAGCGCAAGTGTGGCTTGGATTTGGATTGTATATTTTATTTGTATTTTCTTATTTGTATTTTCTTGGAATGTATTTGGATATAATTATGTATTTATTGATATTCTTGGTTGTATATAATGAGGTCTTCGGATGTATATATGGTATTTATTGGAGTTAAAGTGTAATATCGGTCGAGGTCACTATCGAGTCCCAGCGAGAGTTGGACAGACGGTCCGCCGAACCCTCGGGTTGCCCCAGGGAGAGGTGGGGTCGTCACATACCTCCCACTTGAATCGGTGTGGTACATGCTATCGCTCAGAGAACCGATTATTTGTTTAGGGTTTTGAGTCGACATGAGAGGTACCTCCCACCCAAATTGGTGTGGTACATGCTATCACTCAAGGAACCGATTATAGCACTGAGACGGTATGAGAGGCACCTCCCACCCAGATTGGTGTGGTACATGCATCCGCTCAGGGCTTACGAGTTAGACATGTTTATGAACAATTACCGATCATATGTATTCAAGTAACAAGTATTGCATAATTGAAAGAAAGAGAGGATGAGGGCGTCCCCACGAGTATACACATAAGTCGAGGAGGTTCACTCCGCTCGACATGCAGACAGTTCAGTTATAAGTCGAGGAGATTCACTCCAACGACATCCAGTCAAGCAAATACAGTTCAGTTGTACAATCAGTTAAAAGAGAACGAGTGCGATAAAGTACACACTCGACTCAACAGTTGTAAACCATTCAGTCCATAAGGAGCAATTCACATAATTGCAACAAATCATGCACTTGACACTCACCAAATAAAAATAAGGGAGCAAATGCAAAAGGCCTTTAGTAGTCGGCTCCGAGATTCTCCTCAAGATCCTCTTGAGCGCCTGAGTAAATAACAATTAACAATCACTCATAAATACTTACAAGCTCCCTGCCAAACAAGGAAGAATGTACGTTCATTTTCAAACTATTACAATGTTTCGAAAAGCCTCAATATCTCAAAATCGAGATTCAAAAGTGAGGGTTTGATAATACAAGAGAAACTAATTTGGAAAACTTGGTACCATTGGAAACTAGATCTAAAGTACTAAAAGTCCCTAGAAGACACTTTTCCAAAATTCTAAACGGAAGACATTCAATTTTTAGCCCAAAGTGGTTGACCTGAACAAGCGAGACAGTTTCAGTCATGTTTTTTGGCAAACTTTGGAAATTTGGCAAAATTCACAGAAAATTAACTAGCCGCTGAAATTTGTAACACCATAAGAGCTCCTAACAAAGTTTCAAACAGGACTAACGGAACTAAATTCGGAGTTTTGAGCATCGAGATACAATAGTCCAAAGTCGGATGGAATTTGAACACTAATCAAGAATTTTCCAGATTTGAAAAGCAAACTTTGGGACATCATTTGGGTATCAAAATGGTCTTAGAATAACACCAAATTTGGTACACTTAAACTTCCATATTAGGACTACTTCTCTATCAAATTTCATGTGAAACATCGTATGGGAAGGTAGTTAACAAAACTACCAAAGTTTAGGAAATTCTTAAAGCAAATCTGTCTTCTTGCTTTCTTTTCCTTTTCAAACATTTTGCCCAATGAAATCAATCCCATTTCGGTTCATTTGTGAGACCAGGGTCCAAGAAACATTTTATAAGCAATTGATAGTTGGTTAACATCAAAATTTCTAAATAAAACATCTCACAAATCAAACCTATCCATTCGGTTAGTAAGAACAGGAAGATTTCCAGATTTCCAGCTCTGTCACAGTTCAGGAATTGAACCATATCTCACTCAATACAACTTCAAATTGAGAATGGTCAGTGGCGTTGAAAACTAGATTCAAAAATCTACATTTCATCAGAACAAGTCATTTTCAAAATCAGTTCATAAGTGAGAGAAAATAGAGCCACAAATTGCAGCTTCTACCTTCTCTCGGATAGACCATCAGAACAGGACATCAAACTTTGCCGAATCACTACGGCTCACTCATTTCAAACTAGAGGGTAAAGTTTATACCTTTGGAAAGCTACAAATGTCTAGTTTCAAATGCCACAAACAGCACTTGATTTCGACATTTGTACAAAGAGATATTTTCGATCAAAGGGGCACTGTTCAGACAGTCTGAACTCATTTCCAGGTTTCTTCACATTTCGAAATTCAAGTTTTGCTCAACCAATTCAAATGATTTTTGGTAGAAACTTTCTACACACAATATATGACATATATACTTCAGTTTCATAGTCATTTAAGCATCAAAAATTCGAAATATGAACAAGATAACAGTAGGACAGTTTCGGCCAGCTCTATCCTCTCACGGTTTCTCTCTTTCTTTTTTCCTCTTCTAGTTTCTTCCATTAAAACTCATCACAAACACACTAACACACACATAAAAATCATGGCAGCCCTCATATAACCAAGGTGGGAATTCATAGAGCCCACTTCAACCAATCCAATCCAAATAACAACAACAACAAGGAAGCTACAAGCTTCAAAGCCAAGAATGAAACTCTTTAAAACCAAGAAATGAAAGATTGGATGAGTTGAGGTGTATACCTCTTGAACCCTTGAAGAACCAGAAATTTTTTATCACAAAAGCTCCGAGAAAACCGCCAAGATGAAGTCTTCCACCAAGCTTAAGCTAATCTCTAAGTGATGTGGAAGTTGGGTGAAGATTTTGGAGTGAAATTGTGCAAGAATGGAGCAAGAATGATGAAGAGCTTTCTCTTCTTCTTCCTTGGCTGGTTTGGTTGGCACTAAGAGAGAGAAAAGAGAGGTTGGTGTGTTGTGAAGCTTCCAAAGCTTCCTTTGGAAGCTTGAGGATTTTGTGGCCAAAATTCTAACAAAAGTCAACTGAGAATAGTGCTCGCGCGCAGTATCGTACCACCGTTTTCTCTCTCATTTGTTATACGAGTGCACTAATCCTTCAATGTAGTTCCTATAACACTATAATTATTCATTCTTAGTAGTCCAGTATAAGTTTCTTAAATCTCCACTTAACCGTTCCGGCTCGATTTACGCGAACTTCTGATTCGCGCGCGATAAAGCGAAACTTTAAAGAAATTCTTGTAACGATAATATAATTAACTAACTCTATAGTAAATAATTATAAAAATAACTATTTTAAAAATAAAACATGAGTGCTCAAATCTCCAAGACTATTGCACTCTCGAATCGAATATTGTCTCGGAAAATGAGTATTTGCTATTTCTTGCTAAACGAGTCGTAGAAAAATTAAATTCACGAACGGAACGTTTTAAAAATATAAAAGAGACATTTTTGCATACAATGGGTTTTAAAATGAATGGAATAAATTATTCGGAATAAACAGGTGAATAAATAATTAATTAAGCCATTAAATAATATAAAAAATAAGAAAATAAAATCCGGGTCCTCACAATAAGCCATCTTGTATTTCGGATATGTAATCCAATGAAACTTGCACGTTTATATTTTGTATCATCCAAAAGGGTAGTGCACGAAATAAGGTAGAATCCGATCTTTTCCATGATAATAGATCAACTTTTGCACATTAGAATATGAGCATCTAATAATCATCTTTTGACCATTTTATTCGAATTGGTAAAAATCCCTTGCGTAGAGGACATTAAGTTGAAGAAAGTCACAAATAATTCCTCATTGTTGAGACGAGGCCAAATCTTGATTTTAGAAAACTCATAGACTAACGCATCGCAATGAATTTTTTTAAGCTACCAATGATCAGACAATTCAATCGATTTTTGAATAAACCATCAATTCCATTCAATCCATTTGAACTGATTATTCATTTTTTAGGACAATTTAATTCAATCTATTTGACCAATTTATTCATCAATTTCATCTAATCCATTTTATCAATTCATTCATTTCATCGATTTGATCAATTCATTCACTTTTAGAATAATGTAGTCATTTTTTAATAAATCATTACCTCAATCCATTCACTTCACTTTTAGGGCAATCTAGTCAATTTTCAAATGAATCGTCAATTCCATCCAATCCATTTTACCAGTTTATTTATTTTTAAAACAATCTAGTCAATTTTTGAATAAATCATCACTCCATCCGATCTATTTGATCAATCAATTCAATTCAATTCATTTGACGAGTTTACTCATTTTTAGGACAATCCTGTCAATTTTAAATAAATCATCAATTTCATTCAATTCATTTGACCAGTTTACTCATTTTTAGAATAATCCGATCAATTTTGAATAAATCATCAATTTCATTCGTCCATTTGACCAATTTACCCATTTTTAGGGCGATCCAGTCAATTTTTGAATAAATCATCAATTTCATCCGATCCATTTAACCCGTTTATTCTCTTTTAGGGTTTCGATCTAAGGTTCCCTGAATAAACTAGTCGAAACATTGCAATCCTTTCAAGAATATGCTCTTTCACACATCACTTTATGTGTTAATCAAAGTAATCAATCCATTCGAACTTTGTCCTTATTTTGTTAGGACAAATGTCTCTTGTCGCTCCAATTGGCCAAATTTTTCAAATTATTTTTCACTCAAATCTCAATAAGTTGATCGGATTCATCAGGTATTGTATGGTGCCTACCCTAGAGGATTGCATTTTCATTCGAAGCCAATCCTTGGCATAAAAGGGCTCCCCCATAGGACATGCATACCGATTTTACAATTTTGTTTACTAACTCCAGGTATTTTTTCTTTTATTTTTCCCCCCTCCCCTGCATTTATAAAAGATGTTTCAAAAAGGTGAAAATATTTTTTCTATATCTGATAACAATTTTGGTCTAATAAATTTTGAAAATTACAAGTATTGCTTGATTCTTGGGCAGAGCCTATAGTAAAAATTTGAAGAATCCATCTGGAGGCGCTAATCTAAAGCATCTGAGAGATTCCATAATTGTTTTTCAAAAACAAATCCTGTTTATTTGATTTGTTAACACATTTTGTTCCAAAGAAAAGGAGATAAAAAAGTGGGTATATGTAGAGCTCTGTAGAAATTTTCTCTTTTCTAATTTGTATTATAGTTGAATAAGAAATTTTGTTTCAAATATTTCCAGCAATAAAGTTTTTCATTTAGACAATTATTGTTTTGTATATAATCATGTATATTTCATTCTTTATTGGCTAATTGAGGGATTTCATGATGAATTTTAAGAAATAAGACTAAGTTGAGATTTTTCAATCTCTTGCCTGAAAATTCACAAGTGTATGTTTAATTCTCTAAAATCTTGGCATATACTATATTTGCGATCCAGATTATTCAATAAGAGCACTCGAAATCAAAGAGGTCACTCAAATATGAGGATTTGTCTCAAAAGACCAATGAGATACCTTTTCCCTTTCATTCTCCATAGTTTGCCTACTTCTATTAGCCCCTAAAAAAAAATCAGTCACATTGATTGACAAACTACAAATTGTGTCTATTGTGTTTAACCAAATTCAATCCACATCTAAGTGAAAGCAAGAATATACATTATTCTTATTTGTTTTGAAAATTTTGGAAGGATACTTCAAGCGTTCGTTTCTCTATCTATACAGATTTTATCATTTGCTCTCCCATTTGAGTCTTTAAAGGAATAATTTCGTTTCAAATAAGAGTCTTAATGATCATTACCCTACATTGGGAAAATTTTTAAATATCAAAAGAGAATGGATTCTCAATGAGCTATTCTTTACTTTGGTTGTCATGAGGCATAAGAATGATGCTTTCACCATCGTTTCTACAATATAAACACTGTTTTCCCCTTGCATCCTCATTTGAGTTAAAACGGGTGGTTCTTTTCAAAAACACTTATGATCGCACCCCACACTGGAGAAGGAGATTGGAGAATTTTTCAAAAAAAGAAAAAGCAAAAATGCTAAAATTAAAAAAAAGAGAGGGAATTACAAGTTGGAAAATTTTGATTCTACCATTAATATTTGACCTCCAATTTTGAAAAAAGAGAGAGAAGGGGCATTTATAATTTAAAAAGTTAGGGGATTCTCAATTCCATCATTTTTGGTATTTTGATATTGAGAAAGAAAAAGAGAAGAAAAGAAAAAGGAAAGTGTGAAAAGAAAAGAAAAAGAGTAGAGAAAATGAAAAATGCAAAGAGATTCAATGCTGAATCCCCTAGTGAGTGATAATAAAAATCAAATAAAGTCCAAAGTTTTTGAATCCAAAATTGGGGCAATTTTTTGGGAAGGAATGCGATGTTAAGTGTGACAGCCCCACCTTCCTCTAAGGCGAACCAAAGGGTTCGGCGGACCGCCTGCCCAACTCTCGCCAGGACTCGATCACTCTCTCCGAACAGAACAAGATATAACCTCGAAAAAAAAACGAAACAAAACACAATGCCCCAAATTGAAACATATCCTTACATTCATCCCCATCTCAAACAGAAGTACAGTTCCAAAACCAAAAGCTCTGAATTCACAATACAGTCCACCTTATCCAAGCACTAGAGCGGAAATAAAAGCCAAAACAAAACAATTCAAAACAAAACTAGGCTATACTATTCTATACAGGCCCCTCGCCCATGCTTGCTACCCCTGTAAGGAAAACAAAAGGCGTGGAATGAGCTAAAAGCCCAGCGAGATTCTATATACACAACCAAGCAGTTAAACAAGGACATTAAGCATGTAATAACAAGTAATCCAGATAACATTTACGATATAAAGCAATAGTAACACATACAATAAAAGGATACATGCTCACGAGGAGCTATTCGTTCGTTCGTTCATTCATTCGCCTAATATTTTCCTTATTTCTCCGATCATTAAAACATTGTTTGTAAGTGAAAACTCCTTCATTTTCTTGTCGTTCGTTCATTCATTTCATTCCCCAATCTCCGCCAACTTCGTGGTCATACTCGAGTATACCAAACATTCACCCAGGGTCACTAATCGCCCGACCGAGTCCGCTTCTGGCTCGAGTCGACCAGTAACAAAGGGCAAGGGCCCAATTCAGCCAGAAGGCTTACATTCATGCACAAGTAACATTTAATCATTCAATCATTGAAAGTTCACGTTCATTTAGGTCGAGTGCGATAAAGTACACACTCGCCTAGCAAAAATCATTTTGGAAACATAACATACCTCAATCACGTATTAAAGCAACAATCCAAATAGTCACAATAGTTCACATAGTCATTAGAAACAAAGCGTATATAGAACACTCACCTAAACAAGCAAAATAACGTCCAAAGTATTCCTTCCGGATAACACCTTAGTCACCAAGGAACCCTAAGAGTAATCAAGAAAACACATTACGGTTCAACCATCAAAATGTTTGGTGAGTCAAAGAAAATCCGAATAACTAATAATACAATGTATAAGTATGATTTTGGAAGTAAAAAGAGTGCATTTAGTCCAAAAGACATGAGTAAAATAATTGTAAAACTTATGTCTGCTCTTAAAATTTGAAATCGCCATTTGAGTGCAAATTTGGGCAGCACGCCCTTTGTATTTATCTATTTTCCAGCCATTTATGGCTTCATTATTTTCCTCAATCAGCCCCCAAAATCACATACAAATAATCTCATTACAATAGCCGTTCAAAAGGCTAAAAGTCATTTAATCACAAAACCAAACTAGAAAAGGGATCGGGATTAGGGTTTAAGACAAGGAACAAAATGACAGGTTTGACATCTTTTAGTGTATTGGTCACCACCGAAGCTACACCTATCGGATTGAGGTAAACTTTATACCGTCTCGAAGCTAAGACATAGCTCTACAATGCTTATGAAGACACCACAACCCCGTTCGGAACCTAACCTAGTCAAATTTACCCAAACAGACCCAGATATTCCAGTTCAAAGCTCACTGTGAAATTCAACTAGCAGTCCTGATTTATTCAGTCATATCTCAGCACACACAACTCCGATTCAGTTGATTCCAAAGCCATTCGAAAGCTAAGATACAAGGTTACAATTATTAAGAAGGCATCAAAAGCTAATTTGTGAGAACCCGAAAATTTTCACATTTTCACGTATTATTTTATTTCCTTGGCCATATTTTATACTGTCCTTTGAAAATATTAAATGTTTTGTACATTTTACAAGTAAGTACAATTTTTAAATCATTTTCCTAGTATAAGTTAGTGTACGTAACTTGAAGTGCATTTGTTAGATGTGGGGCCCGCTAGTGCGATATAATTTTTCCGATTAAGTGATGAAATACTAAGTGATATTATTCTACATGGTGTTAGAAGATAATTAGAGGTTAGTTAGCTACTTGAATCATTGGAGGAGAATAGATAAGCTTAGAAACTTCAATAGGCCATGTGTCATGATTTGATTGGAAGTTGGACTTTGACCAAGAAGATTAACTTTCTTCAAACCAAAATTTGACCAATTTTCCTTCCATTTTTTCTTGTCTTGGCCGAACCATTGGAGGAGAAAACAAGAGAGAGAGCTCTTCAATTCCTAGCTTCAATCCTTGCCCAAATCTTGAGTTTTAACCAACCAAATTGAAAACTACACCATACAAGTGCTTGCTAAGGAAGGCTAAGGGTTTTGGTGGAGTTGTTTTGGGAGAAGGAAGTCTAAGCTACCAACTTTCTTTGAGGTTTCAAGGTAAGGTTGCTAAGAACATCCTTTTTGTTTCCAATAGTTGCAAAGTAGTGGCCTATGGTGGCTTGCTAACATGATTAATGGATGATTTTGTGGATTAATGGAGAGTTGGTTAAATTTCTGATTTATTGGGAATTTTCTGCCCTAATCTGACCAGTGTTGTTCGGCCATGATGGAGGCCGAATTGGACTTAGCTCAAAACATGAAAGTTGTAGAGAATTGAGTGTAGGTTATGCCTGTAAATTTTCAGCTCAATCGGAGCACTGTCGCCTGTGAAATGACTATTTTACCCCTGCTGCCCTGTTTCTGTCCGGAAATGATAATCAGTCCCTGTATTTGGCTCTTTTGGCTGGGAAGATTACTGAATTAGCTTTTGATGCCTTCTTAAGAATTGTAGCCTTGTATCTTAGCTTTCATATGGCTTTGGAATCAATTGAATTGGAGTTGTGTGTGCTGAGTTATGATGGAATATTTGGGCCTGGTTTTGGATGGTTGTAAAGTTTCAATTGGTTGCATTTTAAGGGTGTTTGATAGCTTATGGTTGGTATTTGCAATTGTGGTTGAATGATATGATTTGGTGGTTGGGTTGTGTTTTGGAAAGTAAGGAAAAACAAGGGGAAATGCTGTCCGTTTATTTTCTTGAACTTGAGTGAATGGAAATGAGATTGGAATGTAGTTTTGTGATGCATTAGACTTACTTGGCTTACTTGGCTTAGAGTAACTTTGTTCCACTTGAGTAGTGTTATGTGAGCTAGTTTACTTGCATTTGTACATTCCCATTTGTACCATAATGTTTGGTTCCAATTGTCGAGTTTTGAACTTCAAATACGTGTTCATTTTCGTTCCGAAACAAAAGGAGTGGCCTAGGGTTTCTCGGCCACAAAAACCTAATTTTAACGCGCAAGGTTTTAAAGTGTGAATTCAAGGTATTTGACTACCTTTTTCATATGATTTTTAACCAAGATACTTGTTATACATTAATTCTTTGTAAATGTGTTAGTTTTGAGCCAAAAACACGTTTTACGAAAAATGAGGAAAAACTACTGTTCACTATCCGGCCGTGTAGCCGGCCAAGTTCTGGCCAGATTCTGACGTGGCACTGTTCCAAATTTTTCCAATTTAATTTTCTAAAACCTTTTGAGCTTAGTTTTCATGTTTGGTTTGGAAAACCTTTAGTTACTCATTTCCTTTGATCAAAATGTACTCTTTCCACTTCTAAAATCATACTTTTACTTTGTATTAGTTTTATTCGGATTTCTTTGACTCACCCACATATTTTGATGATAGAACCATAATGTATTCTCTTGATTACTCTTAGGGTTTCTTGGTGACCAAGGTTGATATCCGGAGGGATACTTTGGACGTAATTTTGCTTGTTTAGGTGAGTGTTCTATATACGTTATGTTTCATTGACTATGTGGCTAGTTGAAATACTTGATTAAATGTTAAATGTTCTCAATGATTGCAAAAATGATTTTTACTAGGCGAGTGTGTACTTTATCGCACTCGACCTAAATGAACGTGAAATTTTCAATGATTGAATGATTAAATGTTACTTGTGCATGAATGTAAGCCTTCGGGCTGAACTGGGCCCTTGCCCTTGGTTATTGGTCGACTCGAGCCAGAAGCGGACTCGGTCGGGCGATTAGTGACCCTGGGTGAATGTGAATGTTGGTATACTCGAGTATGACCATGAAGTTTGGGAAGGACTGGCCAGTGCGCTGGCCAGAAGGGGAAGAACGAAATGAACGAATGAATGGCAAGAATGACGGAGGGATTTTCAATGACAAATGAAATTTTTCTAAATGATTGAAGGAATGGATGGTCGATGAACGAACGAACGAATGACTCCGTATCCTTTTAATGAATGTGTTATTCTTGCTTTATATCGTAAATGTTACCTGGATTACTTGTTATTACGTGCTAATGTCCTTGTTTAATTGCTTAGTTGAGTATATAGAACCTCGCTGGGTTTTTAGCTCATTCCACGTCTTTTGTTTTCCTTAACAGGGGTTGCGAGCAAGGGCGAGAGACCTGTATAGTATAGTTTAGCCTTTTGTATTGTTTTGGCTTTTGATCTCGTTCTAGTGCTTGATTAGGGTTGGAATGTACTAAGAATTTAAAGTTTATGTATATATTTGGGACTGTATATTTGGTTGAGCTTGGGATAAATGTAAGTATATGTTTCAAGTCTGGGTTTCGTTTCCGCTTATTCTCGAGGCTTTATCTTACTTTCTTTGATGTGAGTGAACGAGTCCTGGCGAGAGCTGGGCAGGCGGTCCGCCGAACCCTTTGGTTCGCCTTAGGGTAAGGTGGGGCTGTCACATAATTCATTCATCTTCCCAGCCAAAAGAGCCAATTACAGATGCTGATTTCCAGTTTTGGCAGAACCAGGGCAGCAGGGGTAAAATAGTCATTTCACAGGTTACAGTGCTCCGATTGAGCTGAAATTTTACAGGCGTAATCTACATTCAATTCTATACAACATTCATGTTTTGAGCTAAGTCCAATTCGGCCTCCATCATGGCTGAACAACACTGGTCAGAACAGGGCCGAAAAATTCACTATAAACTAAAAATCCACATATCACTACTCATAACCAAGAAATAATGCACAAAACCACCAAAGTGGCAACCACAAGCCACTAATTTCCATCTATTAGAAGCAAAGAGGGGCGTTCTTAGCAAATTTACCTTAGAACCTCAAGGAAAGTGGTAGCTTAGTCTTTCTCCTCCAAATCAACTCCACCAAAGCCCTTAGTTTCCCTTAGTGGTCACTTGTATGGAAGGGTTTCAAATTTGGTTGGCTAAATCACAAGATTTGAGCAAGGATTGAAGCTAGAAATGGAAGAGGTTTTCCCTTGCTTTGCTCCTCCAGAAATTCGGCCAAGGCTAAGAAAAATGGAAGGGAAATTGAGTCAAAATTTGATTTGAAGAAAGTTAATGTCTTGGTTCCAAAAGTCCAACCACCAATGAAACATGACATGTGGCCTCTTGAAGTTTCCAAGCTTATCTTCTCACCTCCAATGATTCATCTATCTAGCTAACCTCTAATCATCTCCTAGTACCATGGAAAATAATATCACTTAATACTTCAACGCCTAATCGGCAAAATTATCTCGCACTAGCGGGTCCCACGTCGAAAAATGCACTTCGAATTAACGTACACTAACTTATACTAGGAAAATGATTTAAAAATTATACTTACTTGTAAAATGTATAAAACATTTAATATTTTCAAGGACAGTATAAAAATATGGGCGAGAAAATAAAATAATACTTGAAAAATGTGAAAATTTTCGGGTTCTCACACTCTCTCCCCCTTAAGAAATTTCGTCCTCGAAATTTTACCTTCCGTTTCCTCATGTGATCCCGGAGCTTGTTGCGGTTCTATGGCATATACCTGAGCTGGTGTTTTTGTTTG
This sequence comes from Coffea humblotiana, assembly GCA_023065735.1. NCBI lineage: Eukaryota > Viridiplantae > Streptophyta > Magnoliopsida > Gentianales > Rubiaceae > Coffea > Coffea humblotiana. The sequence continues at coordinate 34,031,463 of CM041213.1, read as the reverse complement.
GTTCTCTCGTTCGTTAGTTGATTTAGGGTTGGTTCCACCCACTGATTGAATACTATTCTCTCGTGGCTGTTTCTTCGGACAATTACTCAGTTGATGATCGCTACTCCCGCAGATCAAACACTTTCGCCCTTTTCTCCAGCAATCATTTTCAGTGTGGTTTGCCTTCCCACAATATCCACAAACCAAGCGAGGGGTTACTGTTTGGCTTTCTCGAGAAGTCTTCTCAGGTCCTATTTGACTTCCTTTTGTAGGTCCCTCATGTAGTGCTCCAAATGTCCAGGGTGGATGAGGGAAAGGGTTTACTTTTTGCATTTTGGAGGGCGTTATCCTTTCTCCAGATTCCTCAGGTATGCTACTAGGTGTACCTCTTTTCCGCATTTGAAGAGCTTTTACTTGTGCTTTTGCATCCTCGATTCTCTGTGCTTTCTCGAGAGCTTCCGTAAAAGTGTTAACTTGAACTGCCGCTAAAGCTTCTTGAATTTCCAAATTCAAGCCTTGGATGAACCGTCTTATCCTTCTTCGCTCGGTAACCACTAATTCAGAGGCGAACTTAGACAATCTAGTAAATTTCGTCTCATATTCGGCCACACTCAAGGTTCCCTGACGCAATCCAATAAATTCATCCTCCCTCCTTTCTTGGACCAGAGGTGGGAGGTATTTCTCGTTAAATTCCCTTGTAAAATTCACCCATGTCCATGCAGTTTGTTCTCTCTCCCATTTTGCCCTAATAACGTTCCACCATGCTCGGGCCGGTCCTTCAAATTGAAACACAGCAAAGTTCACTTGCCTTTGCTCCGTGTAGTTCAGGGCTGCGAAGATGTTGATCATTACTTCTAACCACTGTTCCGCTACATCTGGATCAGGTCCTCCAAGGAATTTGGGAGGATTAAACTTTTGAAACCGTTCCAAAGCCCTATCCTCTCCTATTTCTCTTATCTCAGGATTCTGGGGTTGATTCACTGGCAATTGGCCTTGTTGATCGACCAATCGCGCTAAGATATTTGTCATTTGTTGTATCGTCGTCGCTACTTGATCTCCGGCCTCAACCCTCGGTCCACGCTCTTGCTCAACAACTGTTGGTTCTCTTTCTTTTCTTGTTTCTTGAGCTTGCCTAGCCCCACGGCCACGACTAGCTCCACGTCCACGACTACGTCTCCCCTCCATATCCTTTTCTCTCTTTTTTTTTTCAAAAGGTAATTTAGTATGTAAACAGAGTGATGGACTCAAAATAGCAATATATAACACACCAAATACGCAAGAAATCGTGTCAAGTTAAACAAACCAAGTACAGCAAGTACTATTCATGTAAATATCGAAATGTCACAAGTCAAACACATTCAGTAGCAGTACAGGGCAAAACAGGAAGAAAACACAACGTGCCGTTCCACACTCGACTAAAACACTCCCCAACCGATCTCTCACTTCCCTTACTATCCGAACTATACATCCGTTAACTCTTTACACTTACTCTCACCAAACATTAACACAATCCTGCTTCCCACAAAAGATCGTAAATCCTTAATACTACCCTCAACTCCCTCGTACTCGGGTACAAGAATCCGAGATAATTCACCACTCGAGCTGCAGTCCCAAGGGTAAATTATCTATAATCGAGATTCCTACCTGACGTACATATCTAGTGTCCTCAGTATCATGAAAAAAAAAGATTTACACTTATAACAGGCACGATTCACAGCTTATGCTCAAAAGAACACTTAGTCCTTCATACTTATTCACGGAATCAGGACCATACACCACTTGGCCCAAGCTCACTCCGCGCAGAGACCACGCGAAGTAGCTCTGATACCACCTGTGACAGCCCCACCTTCCCCTAAGGCGAATCAAAGGGTTCGGCGGACCGCCTGCCCAACTCTCGCCAGGACTCGATTACTCTCTCCGAACAGAACAAGATATAACCTCGAAAAAAAAAAGAAACAAAACACAATGCCCCAAATTGAAACATATCCTTACATTCATCCCCATCTCAAACAGAAGTACAGTTCCAAAACCAAAAGCTCTGAATTCACAATACAGTCCACCTTATCCAAGTACTAGAGCGGAAATAAAAGCCAAAACAAAACAATTCAAAACAAAACTAGGCTATACTATTCTATACAGGCCCCTCGCCCATGCTTGCTACCCCTGTAAGGAAAACAAAAGGCGTGGAATGAGCTAAAAGCCCAGCGAGATTCTATATACACAACCAAGCAGTTAAACAAGGACATTAAGCATGTAATAACAAGTAATCCAGATAACATTTACGATATAAAGCAATAGTAACACATACAATAAAAGGATACATGCTCACGAGGAGCTATTCGTTCGTTCGTTCATTCATTCGCCTAATATTTTCCTTATTTCTCCGATCATTAAAACATTGTTTGTAAGTGAAAACTCCTTCATTTTCTTGTCGTTCGTTCATTCATTTCATTCCCCAATCTCCGCCAACTTTGTGGTCATACTCGAGTATACCAAACATTCACCCAGGGTCACTAATCGCCCGACCGAGTCTGCTTCTGACTCGAGTCGACCAGTAACAAAGGGCAAGGGCCCAGTTCAGCCAGAAGGCTTACATTCATGCACAAGTAACATTTAATCATTCAATCATTGAAAGTTCACGTTCATTTAGGTCGAGTGCGATAAAGTACACACTCGCCTAGCAAAAATCATTTTGGAAACATAACATACCTCAATCACATATTAAAGCAACAATCCAAATAGTCACAATAGTTCACATAGTCATTAGAAACAAAGCGTATATAGAACACTCACCTAAACAAGCAAAATAATGTCCAAAGTATTCCTTCCGGATAACACCTTAGTCACCAAGGAACCCTAAGAGTAATCAAGAAAACACATTACGGTTCAACCATCAAAATGTTTGGTGAGTCAAAGAAAATCCGAATAACTAATAGTACAATGTATAAGTATGATTTTGGAAGTAAAAAGAGTGCATTTAGTCCAAAAGACATGAGTAAAATAATTGTAAAACTTATGTCTGCTCTTAAAATTTGAAATCGCCATTTGAGTGCAAATTTGGGCAGCACGCCCTTTGTATTTATCTATTTTCCAGCCATTTATGGCTTCATTATTTTCCTCAATCAGCCCCCAAAATCACATACAAATAATCTCATTACAATAGCCGTTCAAAAGGCTAAAAGTCATTTAATCACAAAACCAAACTAGAAAAGGGATCGGGATTAGGGTTTAAGACAAGGAACAAAATGACAGGTTTGACATCTTTTAGTGTATTGGTCACCACCGAAGCTACACCTATCGGATTGAGGTAAACTTTATACCGTCTCGAAGCTAAGACATAGCTCTACAATACTTATGAAGACACCACAACCCCGTTCTGAACCTAACCTAGTCAAATTTACCCAAACAGACCCAGATATTCCAGTTCAAAGCTCACTGTGAAATTCAACTAGCAGTCCGGATTTATTCAGTCATATCTCAGCACACACAACTCCGATTCAGTTGATTCTAAAGCCATTCGAAAGCTAAGATACAAGGCTACAATTATTGAGAAGGCATTAAAAGCTAATTCATTCATCTTCCCAGCCAAAAGAGCCAATTACAGATGCTGATTTCCAGTTTTGGCAGAACCAGGGCAGCAGGGGTAAAAATAGTCATTTCACAGGCTACAGTGCTCCGATTGAGTTAAAATTTTACAGGCGTAATCTACATTCAATTCTCTACAACGTTCATGTTTTGAGCTAAGTCCAATTCGGCCTCCATCATGGCCGAACAACACTGGTCAGAACAGGGCCGAAAAATTCACTATAAACTAAAAATCCACATATCACTACTCATAACCAAGAAATAATGCACAAAACCACCAAAGTGGCAACCACAAGCCACTAATTTCCATCTATTAGAAGAAAAGAGGGGTGTTCTTAGCAAATTTACCTTAGAACCTCAAGGAAAGTGGTAGCTTAGTCTTTCTCCTCCAAATCAACTCCACCAAAGCCCTTAGTTTCCCTTAGTGGTCACTTGTATGGAAGGGTTTCAAATTTGGTTGGCTAAATCACAAGATTTGAGCAAGGATTGAAGCTAGAAATGGAAGAGGTTTTCCCTTGCTTTGCTCCTCCAGAAAGTCGGCCAAGGCTAAGAAAAATGGAAGGGAAATTGAGTCAAAATTTGATTTGAAGAAAGTTAATGTCTTGGGTCCAAAAGTCCAACCACCAATGAAAACATGACATGTGGCCTCTTGAAGTTTCCAAGCTTATCTTCTCACCTCCAATGATTCATCTATCTAGCTAACCTCTAATCATCTCCTAGTACCATGGAAAATAATATCACTTAATACTTCAGCGCCTAATCGGCAAATTATCTCGCACTAGCGGGTCCCACGTCGAAAAATGCACTTCGAATTAACGTACACTAACTTATACTAGGAAAATGATTTAAAAATTATACTTACTTGTAAAATGTATAAAACATTTAATATTTCAAGGACAGTATAAAATATGAGCGAGGAAATAAAATAATACTTGAAAAATGTGAAAATTTTCGGGTTCTCACATTAAGTGCATTGTCCTTGAAAATCTTATTTCTTTAACTATCGTTTTCAAGCCATATTACAAGTTCGTAAAGTCCATCGCTGACTTGTCTTCCATGATGACTTGAAGTAAGGATCATGCCTCTAAGAGATTTGTCAATCACTTGTAATCATAAGGCCATAACTTATTTCCACATTTTTAGCTATTGTTTCTACCCATATATTACAAGCTTATAGAACTTATATGTTGACTGAGTTTTCTCAAGAAATAAGAGTTATAAATTATTTGCTTTCATCAAGATGCGATATTGAATGGGTTAGACATAATCTGGACATAAAACAAGACAAATCCTGACATACCATCTCCCTGAGCCACCTCAAAAATCATGAATAATACCCACTTGTTTGATTCTGAAAGATAAGCTAACAAGAAGTGGTGACCCATTACCCTCAACACCGATTATAAAGCGAAGGAGGAATTTTTTACAATTTGGTCTTGTTTTGAAAAATTTACCATGAAATCTTCTATATGAGTTTGGACATGACATTTAAATTCTTCATTTGAAAATGCAATTTGTGAGAACCCTCACTTGAAACCCTAATTTTCCCTAAATACATGCTTTATTCTAAGATTTAGATCACTTATTATAGGCCCTTGCATGACATTTCCCATGTATTACAACATTTCTCATACATTGCATTTCACTCCTTTTTACTTGAAGAAAAACATTTGCTTGAGTTGATTTTTTTTTATAATCCACCAATTATTTGTTTCCAAGTGGCTTTGATTTGGATTAAGGACTTTAAAAGATAGGTTAGGGGTGTTAAATAAGTATTGGTACACTTGGAAGAGTTGAATTAGCATTAGTCAAAAGATTAAGAGAGATTATGGACAAGAAATGGACTAATCGGCAAAATCCTAACCAAGCATTTGTTTGACCAAAGGTTAGCTAAAATTTTAAAACACCTTGGCCCTCTTATTTTCACTCTCTTGGCCAAAATTCGTAGACAAAAAAAAAGAGAAGAGAGAGAGCTCCAAAATTCTAGCTTTCAAACCCTAACAACTAAGAGCAAAACAAATCAAAGAGAAAGATTGTGAGTTAGTGAGAAACTTTTCCTCCAACCCTAGTATTTGATTCAAGTTTCAAGGCTTCATTTGGTTGGTTGATTTGGTGGTTCAAACTTCCTACAAGAGAGGTAAGTGTTCTTTAAATGATGTGGTTGATGGATTATGATGGTTGTAAACTTGAAGAAATTGAAGATTTATCATAACTTTGCCATAGATAAGTAAGCTGAAAGTTTTTCCCAGCTTGATTCCAGATTTTGTACCTATTTCAACTGGACGTTCGACCATGATAATGGCCAAACTAGCTTTTACACAAAACATGAAAGTTGTATAGAATTTAGTGTAGAATATGCCTACAAATTTTCAGCTCAATCGGAGCAGGATAGCTTGTGAAATGACCAAAATGCCCCTGATGCCCTGTTTCTGTCCGAACTGATATTTTGCCTCTGTAATTGGTCATTTTGACCAGGAAGATGACTGATTTAGCTTTTGATGTCTTCTCAGGAATTATAGCCCTGTAACTTATCTTTCAAATGGATTTGGAATCACCCGAATCTGAGTTGTGTGTGCTGAGATATGATTGAATAAATCAGGACTGCTAGTTAAATTTTCCAGTGAGCTTCGAACTGGAAATATCTGGGGCTGTTTGGGTAAATTGGACCGGGTTAGGTTGGGAACTGGGTTGAGCTGTCTTCATAAGAATTCTAGAGCTCTGTCTTAGCTTCGAAACGGTATAAGTTTTGTCCTAATTCAATAAACATAACTCTAGTTATGACTAAAATACTATGGGATGTCAAATCTGCCGTTGGTATGCCTACCAAGTGTTTGATGAAATGTATGCCTACCAAGTATTTGATGAAATGTTTGCCCATTGTTCATGATTTTTTATGAAGCATTTACATGTCTTAAACCTCTTTTGAGCTAGATCTATGTTTGATATGTGATTTAAGTGAAAATCATTAGAGGATGAAGGTTGGACGAATAGAAGAAAATATGGACTGATTTCAATGTCTTGGCTGACCGGTCCTTGAAGGAAGGGTTTTTATTTGATTTTTGTGGTTTATTTACACCCTAATCATACCTAAACAACTTGGCTAGAGATTGTTTAAGCTCATGTGTGAATTGGAATGAATTTGGAACAAGCAAAGTGGTTAGAAGGACCACTAGTGGACTGGTTTAGGTTTTGCATGATTACTAGCTTCTTATGGAACCTTTACTCATGTTTATGTGTTGCATCTTGAGCTCCAATTGTACCAAATGATTTAACTCCCTGCATATGAACATTAGAGGACTGATTTGGGTGAATTTGAACCAAAACAAGTGAAGATAGCATGAGGAACTAGTGTGCATTTGTTAGGGTTGAGACCGATCCAGGTCAGGAAAAACAGCCGACTTCTCTGAGTTACTGCCAACGGTAGGAGACGAACTAGAATGTGTACAAGGTACTTTTGGAAAGCTCTTCGAGTATAGTTTCCAACGCCGCTGACAGCACCTAATTCTGACCTTGATACAGTGAGATATAGCCGTTTTACCGAGACTGCACGGGCGCGACTGTTTCACCCGCGAAGAACCTTTCAAACTTGAATGAAACTTTTCTTTTGGCCAACTTTCTTGCACTTGTAAAACTTGTTTTCTTACGAACTTTTACTGCAATTTAGGCCTAAGTTTCATGGTGAATTGAGTAGGTTTCACCACTCACTTAGTGTGAGGACCCGTAAAATTTTCTTATTTCATATCATTTAATTCTATTTCTTTTCATGCATTTTCTTTATTTTATTCTACTACCTTAATATTCTAGACATTTATAAGTGAATATGGTTTTCTAAAACATTTTTTCTAGTATAAGTTAGTTCGGGTTAGTTTGGAAGCGTATTAAGGACGTGGGGCCCGCTAGTGCGATATAATTTTGCCGATTAGGTGGTGAAATATTAAGTGATATTATTTTACAAGGTGCTAGGAGGCAATTAGAGGTCAGCTAGATAGATTAACCATTGGAGGAAAGAAGACAAGCTTGAAACCCTAAAAGGTGCCACATGTCGCAACCCGGTTGGATGAAGACTTGCCTAACTTTCTTGCCTTTACCAAAAGCTAAAGTTGACCAAAATCATCTTCATCCTTTAAGCTCTCTTGGCCGAAATTTTGAGGAAGAAAAAGAGAGAAAAAGTTCATCTTGCACTTCAATTTCCAAACTCAATCTTGAGTTCCAACCATAGCTTTTGCAAATCACACCATAAAAAGTGCTAGTCCAAGGAGTTCTAAGGTGGTTGTGGAGCAATTTTGGGAGGAAGAAGCCTAGGTCATCATTTTTCTTGAGGATCCAAGGTAACTTGCTAAGGAAATCCCTCTTTGTTCTCAATAATTCCCAATTTGTGGCTTAAAGTTGTAGTTGTGGTAGTTTTATGAGCATATTTTGTGGTTTGAAGTAGTTTAGTGGTAATTTTCGGTTATAGTGAATATTTCTGTCCTGTTCTGCCAGATATATTCGGCCATCAAGGAGGCCGAATTGGACTTAGCTCAAAACATGAAACTTGTAGAGAATTGAGTGTAGATTATGCCTGTAAATTTTCAGCTCAATCGGAGCAGGATAGCTTGTGAAATGACTAATTTGCCCCTGCTTCCCTGTTTCTGTCCGGAAATGATTATCAGCCTCTGTAATTGGCTCGTTTGGCTGGGAAGATGAATGAATTAGCTTTTGGTGCCTTCTTAAGAATTGTAGACTTGTATCTTAGCTTTCATATGGATTTGGAATCAACTGAATCGGAGTTGTGTGTGCTGAGATATGATTGAATAAATCAGGAATGCTAGTTGACTTTCACAGTGAGTTTCAAACTGGAAAAATCTAGGGCTGTTTGGGTAAATTTGACTAGGTTAGGTTGAAAACTGGGTTGAGGTATCTTCATAAGAATTGTAGCGCTATGTGTTAGCTTTCCAACGCCTCTAAAAACACCTAAAACGGAATTGTGTAGCCTGAGTTATTGTCGGTTAAAGTCAGTGCTGATAACTAGACTGATCTTGAACTTTTGGATCTGTGATTGGGACATTTGACTTAGATAAACTCTAAATTAGGTTAAGTGGCCTTCATAAAAGTTGTTACCCTCTGTCTTAGCTTCGATATGGTATAAGGTTCACCCCGATTCGATAACCATAGCTCGGGTCTTCAAAATTGATATTTGCTTGTACTTTTGCACTTGTGTTATTCTTGGATGGTTTTGGAGCCTATTGAACGGCTATTGTAATGATAATATTTGTATGTGATTGTGGGGGCTGATTAAGGAAAATAAGGAAGCCATATATGGCTGGAAATTTGGTAAAAACAAAGGGCATGCTGCCCAATTTTCTAGGCCGCGTAGTTCCTTCAAGTTTGAGTTGATTCTTAGTAGATGAACGGCTTTTAGGTCATTTAAGCCCCTAGGTCCTTCCGTTACCTTTTCGTTCCGAAATCACGCTTTGCAGCCTTGCATTAGTGGCTCATTTTGGATAGGCATACGACTTGTAGTCGAGCCTCACTTGTGCACTTCATTTACTAGAATTTGGACGTGAAAACTTCAATGGTCTACTTTGGTTATTTTAGGGTTTCTGGACGATTAAAGTCATTTTCGGGAAAACTTTTGAAGTATCTGCGCTTGAACTGGTGAGTGTACCACTCCCCTCCTTTGTTGCTTAACTTGGCTTTCTGTTCATGCAAATCTGAAATTTGAATGACTGTACTATCTGTTTATTCCATGGAGACAAGGGTGTACTTTATCACTCTCGTTCTCTTGTCCGCATGCCTATTTACTGTGAAAAATTTTGAATCTGTTATCTGTGCTCAATTTACTGCCATTTGGACATTGCATCCAACGACTGTTCGGTTACCTCTGAGCTCAAATCCTGTGGCTAGTTACTCGAGTCGAGCCGGCCAGGGCCTGGTCGATTAGATAACGAACCACAGTAGTCGATTTCTAAGAAATCCTTGGGTATTGAGACTCTGGATTTCTGGTATACTCGAGTATTACCACCCACTGTTACTGTTGAGGTGTTCGGGCCTGGTAGGGGTATGTTTGGTGGACGGAATTCGGTGTAAAGTGGGGTCTACGGACATGTTGGTTCTATATACGTTGACGGAGAGTCAACGGGTTTGGATCAAGTACCGCAATCGAGTATTTTAGCTCCTGAGAGCTACCTGTATCCTTTCCAGTTGAAATAATTGTTCATTTCCTCATATGTGCATATGTGCCTTACAGTGAATTGCCCTGATTTGTGTCTACTTGTATTCTTTGGTACCTCATTGAGCGCAAGCTCACCCCGTTCCCGTTATCTTTGTTTTTCTTACAGGGGGCAAACTTAGAAATCATGATTGTTGAAGAAAAGGGGCGAGCTATTGTATATGTATTTTGGTTAAGCTCTTTTGCGACTGAAACCCTAACTTGTATTTTGACCGATATGAATACTTTGGCTTGTACTTTAGTTACTTTGTTCAAGACTTCGATGTAAAAATATGCATAAATGTTTAACCTTGTCTAATAAGTGTATTCATTTGAGATGTTGTGATTCTATGGCTTTGGATTCTATCGCGCGTAGTCTAGGGTTTTGTGTGATTCGACTCCGTAGTCCTGGCGAGAGTTGGGCAGGCAGTCCGCCAAACCCTTTGGTTCGCCTTAGGGGAAGGTGGGGCTGTCACACTTAGTGACCTAATGAACTCACTTTTGCCTTGGAATTTGACCTAGTTTATTAACGATTTCACTCGTTACCCGAGGAGTGGAAACGGTGGTGAATGTAACCGCATGACTTGACGCTCGACTACTACATTGCTTGACAGGTGAGTGTTCCACTACTTGCTACCTGCCTATATGAAATAACTGAATACTTGAATTACTACTGTTTGAGCCAAACCCTGTTTTGATAAAAATGGAGGCGAGCGTGTACTTTATCGCACTCGACCTCCCTCATTTTCCACTGTGGCTCTGTATACTGCAATTATGAGTTGTGAATCCTCTATATGTGTGACTGTACTTGAGTTGCTTGGGTGATACCCCATCAACTACTGCTGTTTGGTACTTGAGCTGTTTGGGTGATACCCCATCAACTACTGCTACTGTTTGGGTACCCAACCTCATAGGTGAGTCGGTTGGATCGAGCCAGCAAGGGCTTGGTCGAGACGACCGATAAACCTTGGGGATTGTTTACTGATCACTGGAAACCGGTATACTCGAGTATTACCTAACTACTGTTTATGGAGTGCGGGCCCGGTAGGGGGTTGATCGGTGGACGGAGATTGGAGAAAGTGGTATTCTACGGACTGTATATTCTATGAATGCAAACGTTGACGGAGAATCAACGGACCCTGGTATGATCAAGCTCAAGAGGATTTGGCTTTTGAAAGCCACCCGTATCCTTGAATTGCACTGTGATTAAATTGTTATTGTATTATTCGGTGTTTACTTGATTATATTATGCCCTTATTTGGCTATGTGCATACTTGTTTTACTTGGAACCTCACTGGGCTATAGCTCACCCCACTCCCTTTGTTTTCCTTAACAGATCTGGGACGGACTTTTGGCCAAGAACCCTCTTAGTTTTATTTTGCTCGAACTTGTAACCTTTTGTTTGAGATAATTTTACTCCTGACTTTTGTAAGTTCGAATTTATAAGTTCGATTCATGTTATATAACTGTAGTATGGAGTAGTAAGCATGACGTTTAGTCAATTTCTAAGTTTGGGCAGTTGGCTTGTCTATCATTTGCCATTAAGGTTTGTACCATTGATTTGAAATTATTCCACTGGGTATTTCGAGTTGTTAGTTCTTTGATCGACCGAGTCCCGGCGAGAGTTGGGCAGGCAGTCCGCTGATACCCTAGGGTTCGTTCTAGGGAGAGGTGGGGCTGTCACACAATTTCTATTCACATTGCATGTTAGTATGTGGTTATTTTCTAAATTTTAGAAAACACATTTTTAAAGTTTTGTCCGAATAAATGGATAGCCATTCGAACAAAATTTTTGTTGCAACTAAATAGTCTCAAATTGGGACAAATTTTTATTTGTGAGATTTCACAAAATACGCTTACACTAGGACAAATTTTTCTAATACGTTTGAGGATTTCGCCTAAGGGTCAAGTAATATGCTTTCGAAACTATCGTCCAAAATTTGACTTCGATAAGACTGCTCCTTTCAAGAGCAGTAATTGCATCATTTTTCAAAATAAAGCAAGAGATTTTGCACATGTTGTGCTTTGAAAAATCCACTTAATGCAGGTATTTAAGGCTGAAATTGATGAAGAAGAGCAAGTCAGAATATTTCAAAAATTTGAAGGTCAATCACGAAGGGGGAACAATACTACATGACAAAATGATGGATCGGATTGTTCATTTAGAAAAGTACAAATATTAGAAGAAAAACAAAGGAAAAGAAAAAAAGAAAGAATAAGAAAAGAAAGAAGTCCAGTTAAAATTAAATTGGGGCAATTTTTAGTTTGAAAAAAAAAGAGAGAAAAAAAGAAAAAAAGGGCCCTACACTGGGGCAAGTTCTGAAAATTGCGATTTCAAAAGTTATTTTAAGACCGTTTTTTTCTTGTTGGGTTTGGGTTGTATTCCACCAATCTCGACAGGTTTGAGTGTTATCCCACTGACCGTTTTTATCTTGTTGGGCTTGAGTTGTATCCCACCAACCTCGGCAGGCTTGGGTTTTATCCCACTGACCATTTTTATCTTGTTGGGCTTGAGTTTTATCCCACCAATCTCGGCAGGTTTAGGTTGTATCTCACTGACGGTTTTTATCTTGTTGGGCTTGGGTTTTATCCCACCAATCTCGGCAGGTTTGGATTTTATCCCACTGACCTTTTTTTATCTTGTTGGGCTTGGGTCTTATCCCACCAACTTCGTCAGGTTTGGGTTTTATTCCACTAACCGTTTTTATCTTGTTGGATTTGGGGTTTTATCCCACCAATCTCGGCAGACTTGGGTTTTATTCCACTGACCGTTTTCACTTCGTTGGGTTTGGGTTTTATTTCACCAACTTCGGCAGGTTTAGATTTTATCCCACTGACCGTTTTATTTTGTTGGGTTTGAGTTCTATCCCTCCAACCCTTTTATTTTTTAGATTTAGGTTTCACTAGTTGTTTCTATCACGATCAGAGCTGACAGATAAATAATTTGGTGTCTACGTCTTTCTCTCGACTTTCTTCGAAACTCAAACAAAGAGGGGCACGCTGTAGACACCAAAATTTCACCATTTTTATTCATATTTTTGTTTATTTTATTTATTTTAATTTATTTTAATTTATTTTATCTCATTTTATATTTCTTGAGGAAATCATTTTAGAAAATCAACCAAAAAAAGAGAAAGAAAATTAGAAAGAAAGAAAAAGAAAAAAAACTAGAAAAGAAAAGAAAAATGAAAAATTAGTATTTCTAAAAAAAAAAAATTAATTTCCACGCGCGCGTGTACAACACGCACGCACCTTCTTCTTCACGAAACTGGTACAAAAACCAGCAAATAGTACCAGAATTGCAACTCCATTCCAGCCCCTTTCCCATTCGTTTTTTTTCGTTTTTTTGGTTCCATTAGATCACTCTAGTACAGGCCATCTGGCATTAATCCAGAAACCTCATATTCTTGTGTAACAAGAGCCATCTAAGGGCTCAAAATAGCCACAAGAAAAGCCAGCAAACCTGCACCATTGGATGCTAGGGTTGGAGGGATTTTTGTAACTATAAAAGGCTGAGTAACACAGCCTTGAAGGAAGAGAATGTGAGAGAGACAGCGGAGAGCAAGAAAAAGCAAAAAATAGCAGAAAACAAAGAGAAAAAAAGGAAGAAAAAGAGGGCAGAAAAATTTTGTAAAAAAAGTGAGCCAGGGTTGGTGAAACAGTGAGGTTCCCCGCCAGATTCCGATCTCTCAAGGACCTCTTGTGATAAGATCTTGCTTTCTGGGGAATCTTCGTCGTTTGGGGAGGAAGTTTTGTGTTGATCCTTTCTAGCAAAAATGGCTGGAATATCGTCAAATTTGGGCTTGAACTAGCCGTCCACGCCAACCTTGAAGAAGATTTTGCAGCTTTGATTGCATACCTGGGTCTTCTCTCTTGCGTTCCAGCACTTAGCTTTGCATTTTAAGGTGTAAAGGTGATCCTTTTCCACCTCTTTCTGACCATATATCATCGTTTTTTTATTCAAAGCATGGTTAAAAAATTTGTTACTGCATTTTTATTCCCCTTTATTTTTGTTGTTCTCTTCCCCTTATAATAGCCCAATGGTTTGGGTTTTGTTGCATAATCTGCTGTTTAATCTTGTCTTGAGAAAATGAAATTTGATGGTCAATGTTGGGTTGAACAAGTTTTGCTCAAAGTTGCGTATTGGACCTGATATGCTGCGAGTTTGATAGAGAACCCAGAGTTGCAGAAGAATGAAGAAGAAAGCTTCTTTGTACAGGCTGCATGTTCTTTTTCAAAAATTTCATTTCCCCCCCCAAGTTTCAATTAATTTCACTATGGCCCAAAAACTTTTGTAATGAAACCAATTTCGCCCTTTTAAATTTTAATCATCCTTTTATATTTTTAAGTAGTCTTTTGGGTAGGTTAATTCTGGATTTTAGGTCATAATTATGGCTCAATAATTTTAGTTGATTTGTTTATTTTGTTGGGTTTAGTAGTATGGTTTAATTTTTGGGTGTTAATACTTGGTTGGGTTTGGCTAATGAGTTGTTGGTTTATTTTCTGGGTTTTGACTTGGGCTTAGGAGGTTAAAATTCGACATTTTTGGTTGGGTTTTAGGATTGGGTTTTGATTAATTTGGTTGGGTTTTAATTGGTAAAAAAAGTGGGTTGACCCAATTCATTTTCTTGGACTTCCGATCGAGCCAAGTGGTCTTGGCCCAAGGAGAAGTCAGAAAATGGCCCAGTGGCTTGATTCATCAAGAAACCAGAAAATGTTTTTGCAGAATGGTTCATGTACTTTTCATTAATTATATTATGGCCCTAAAAACCTTGATTTATTTCCATTAGGTCCCTAATTTAATTGCAAATAGGTCCATGTACTTTATTTTTATTTCATTTTTTACCTCTAAATTTTATAATAATTATAATTTGACCCCTAAAACTTTTTAATTTTTACAATTAGGTCCCTAGCAGATTTTATTTCTTAAATAGAAGTTGCTTTTGCTCTTTAATTATGAATTATCTTCCATTTGATTGATTTCATGTTCATTTCCATTTTTTATGATTTATTTGTTAATTAAATTGGTGCCTTGATGATTTTGTTAATTTTGGAGTTAAATAGGGCAAATCCAATTCTCCATTAGTTACCACTTCAAGGGAGGTATCTTCTTGTTTTATTTTAAATCCTCTTATGTGCTCTTATGTGTTTTTACGTGTGAATTTGCATGTTTTGAGTGATTTTCTTTTAGTTATTCATTTTATTCGTTTTAAGTTTCATATATTTAATATAATTTTGATGATTATTTGGGAGACAATTAAATGCCAAATTGTAATAGTTAGGTTATTATTTTATCTCATTCTTTCCCCCCTTAGATTGTAGTTAGGGCCCCGAATGTAATAGTTAGGTCTCTATTTGCTTTTATTTGCTCGTGTGTTTGCATGCTTGTGTGTTTATATGTTTACTCGCTTTCTTAGGATCTTTGCATCTAGATATCATGCTTGTATGCTATGTGCTCTATGTGATTTATGTGTTTACTTACTTTTATTATGTTTATATGATTTATTTGTTTATAATAAATACATGACGTCACCACTCTAGTCCAACGCTAGTTGTGGCCCTTTTTCCTGATTACGTCACCACACTAGTCCAACGCTAGTTGGGGCCCTCTTTTCCGATTTCTCACTAGTCTAATACTAGTGACAACTTATAGACATGGGCTAGTCCAATGCTAGACTCTTAGAAACCGACCACGCATTAGATCATGTTTGTGTAACAAATCATTACATTTCATGCATATTTTCTACTTTTTTAGGATACTTATCATTTTTGCATTATATTGCCCCTAATAAATATCCGTTATTCCTATGTATAAAATATGACATTTAGGCTTGCATTTCATTTAAGGAAATTAGGAATAAGTTAGTGCATTTGCTTGATTAAATTAGGGAAATAATCTTTTAAATATGAGATATGGACGAGTATGGCTTTTTAGTCTTAACACGCTCGTATCTCCTCTATAAAAAGGGAAATTTAGTCAAGAATCTTAGCTCCCCGCACCCGTTATGATGCATGCATTTAGGTCATGTATATTTGTATATCATTATTTTCTTTTCTTTCCTTCGAGTCTCACATTGTGCATATTCGTGACCTCTTCAAAGAGTCACTCATTGGACATCACAATTACTGTGATTTGTACCAATTAAACTTCGAAGAGATATTCCGACCCCGATACATTAAGTCTAGGTTTACAATCATATATTAACGTCAAAATGTGATAGGTTTTTAGGTTAAATTTAAAAAAATTTCGACTAAATCACACAACTAGCCTTGGCTAGGTTGAAAAGGGTGCCTTGGATTTCATCCTTGCCTTCCCTTTTTTCAACCATGACTCCCGAGCCCATTTCTCTTGATTTTCGAAGACTTGGAGTCGTTTAAAAATGGTTTTCTCTACTTTTTATTTGAAATAAATTTTTGGGTGATTTGGTACACATTAATTCAATACCAAGTGGCGACTCCTATTTTTTCTTAAAAACCTTTTTTAGACTTTTATGTTTGGGTCAAAATCGTCGCATTTTTTAAGTCACATTTAGGCCCATTTTCTTTATTTATTTATTTTCTAAAAACCAAAAACTCATTTTTCATTAAAAATTAATCAAAAATTCATTTTTATAAACCCGTAAATTTATTATTTTTTTCACAAAAAATGGGGAACGACAATCTCCTTTCCTTTTCTCTCTCATTTGGCCGAACACTTGAAGCTCAAAAGAGGAGAAGAAAACTCAAAACTCCAGCCCAAATCTTGCTCCAAGAATTCATCCAACACCTTCAAACTTTTGGAAGTTGATCTAGCTAAAAGAAAGCTCCTACCTTGTGGTGATTTCTTGGTGGATTGGTGGTGAAAAACTTGGCTCTAACTGAAGAAGCTGTGGAGAGGTAACAAGCTTCACTTTCCTTGATCTTTAGTTTATACAAGAGTTAGTAGTGGTTTTGGGTTGATATGCAAGGGTATTTGAAAACCCTAACCAAACCTAGGTTAGAGGACTTGAGAAAACCCTTGTTTCTTGATTTATACTTAGGTAGATGCCTTGAGGTGGATGATTAGGTAGTGGACTTGAGGATTCTTGTTTGTTTGGTTGTTATTTTTGTGATTTCTAGCTTGATTTGGGCTTGAATGTTGGAGAGAAAATTTGAAGAGAAAGAGAGGATGTGCTGTCTGAATTTTGCTGATTTATTTCCCTTGGTTTAATTTCGAAATTTGTTGTTCAAATGGCTGCAAAAATGCTTGTTTATGTTGGATTGTGTGTGTGAAAATTATCTCTCAAAAATCATTTCATTTGATTGGGTAAAAATTGAGTTTAGAGAAGAGAAGCAAATCTGGAAAATGTTGCCCAAGACAGCCGACCAGAGTATTTTTAACTGCACATAAATTTTTGTACAGGAGTCAAAATCAAGTGCCGTTTGTGACATTTGAAACTAGACTCCAAGAGCTTTCCAACCGTATAAAATACCCCTGCTAATTAGTTTTCTATGAGCCGTAGTGAACCGGAAAAGTTGACTGATTTGCTCCTACTGTTTTACCCGAGAGACCTGCATAGCTGCATTTGTAGCTCGTTTTCACTCCTCTTGTGAAATGAATTTGAAGACGGTTTCTTCTAATGATTTTTAGTAATTTGAATGTAGTTTTCAAATCCATAAACCACACTAAATTTGGACTTGTGTAGCTTTAGTTTTGACATGATTTTGAAACTGTGTCTATGCTCCAAGGCTGGAAATCCGTGAACCAGGTTTCAAAAATCAGCTTTCATGAAACTGTTGTATCTTGGTGTAGAAACATCCGAATTGAGTTCCTTTTGTTGCATTTGAAACTAGACTTGTAGTTCTTTCCGTGGTATAAATTTCAAGGGCTGATTCTATTTCTATAAATTTTGCCAAATTTTCAAAGTTCACTGAAAATACAAGACTGTTTTGCTCTGTTCTTACTGAAACAGTGATTTGGAGCTAAGATTTGACTATTTTGGATTCGAACCTGAGAAAAGTGTCTTCTAGAGAGTTTTAGTTCATTGAGTCTATTTTCCAACGGTATAAGATTTGCAAATTTTAGACTTATGAAACTCAAGTTATGATGTTTCAAAAAAGGTTGCCAAAACTGAATTTTTCCTTGTAAAGTGGCAAAACTCCAAAGTCACTTGGAAACATTTTCTAGGTTACAAGCATAACTTTCTTGGTTATTTGCACCTCATTTCATACTTGAAAAATGGATTTCACTCCCTAGTTTTATGCCCTTGGTTTTTATGAAATTGAACCATAAAATGGAGCGTTTAGCAAGAGTAATTCTTGACGAATTTCATTAGCTATATATTCGAAACTTGGAACTTTTAACTTCAACCTTTACTATGAAAATGAGTAGCGTTTTGATGGATTTTGACTCCATAAGGTTAGGAAATGTGAACGCTCCTTTATATTCTAAAACTTGGGTATAGGATTAGAAGTTTTGAGATATGAAAACCATCTTCCCTTTCCTCGATTTTCCTGCCAAAAATTTAGTAAGGTACTTTCTTCTTGGAATCAAGATTTCTTGCCATGACTTGACTTCGAAATGACTTATGAGTTCTCCTTGAGTGTTATTTCAATGCTTAAGTGAAAAAGTCTCTTTTAACTCGACTTGAACTTGCGGCTTTGAATGTGGGTGGCAAGAGGACATTTTTTTCTCATTAGCCTTGGTCGAATACCTAGGTAATCATGATTGTACATGTCTCAGGTGATCACGTGGACGCCGAGGAGCTTGTTTGACCTCTTGTTTTTGCTCCCGTTTTTGCTCTTGACTTTTGGTGAGTGTCAAGTGCATGTTTCATGTACTATGATTGAAATGATATTTGTACAAGGGTCATGTGAAATTGTTATGATTCGTGAACTTGCCGAGGCAAGGGTGTACTTTATCACCCTTGTCCTCTCCTTCTTGAATACTTGTTACTTGAAATATGAATTTGCGTGACTTGAACTTATACTTAAACATGCTTGTAATCGTGAGTACTGAGCGGCAGCATGTACCACATCCTATTCGGGTGGGAGGTGCCTCTCATCCCAACTCAGTACTATGATCGATTTTAAGTCGATTGGAGCATTGTCTCATCGATCACTTATACTCATGAGGACACCCAAAACCCAATGGAGAGATTACGTGATCATGGGTAATCTACGTAATCTACTGGAGAGATTACGTAATCTCTCCAAAACTACATAGTCAATGGAGAGCTCCAGTAGATTACGTAGTTTTGAAGAGATTACGTGACAACCCAAAGGCACATGATTGACCAACTGGTTGCTAGCAGTGGTGGTATCCAATATGATCCCATGCTTATCAGCCAATCTGAAATAGAACACCAACCACCTCCTCTATCCCATACCCAAGTTACCTTTGCACCGTCCTTTACAAACATACCCGAATAGACTTTCACCTACCCCGCTTCCAGTTTTCCATATACTTACCCCATAACATCCAAGTCAACCCGACCAGCATTCAAATGCCTCAGAATTACCCAGACTCTCAAGTATCTCATTACACCACCTTTGAGACATTTACCCCCAATGAGGAAATTTGAAAATCCCGAACTAGTGAGATCCCTCCCTCTTGAAGGGAGTTTCGATAAACTTGGAGAGTTGTCTTTGGTTAAAATCCATGAAAATCATTCATGCGTGTGTCTTTTGTCTAACTATGTTTTTGTAAATAGTTTTGAATTAAGTGGCTTTTGAAGACACGTCTGTTTAACAAGTAACATGCTATTAAATTTGATTTTATCTTGAAATTCAATCAAATGTACAGTTTTATATATACTGTGTTATTTACGCATTCTTTTCAGATGGTCAAGAATAAAATCCTCTAACCCTTTGGATATCACTGTTCCGAAATTTCGATGGCAGTAATCTCGATATCTCACGAATGTGAATTTGGATTTCAGCTTTATTTTTATTATTTATTCTTGTTCTTATTTTATTTTATTTATTTTAGCTGATTAAGTTGCCAAATAATAGTTAGTGTTTGTTTTTATTTATTTTAGTAAATTAAGTTCATCATTTTCTTTTTAAAGCATTTTTGCATTAAACTTCTAAAAAAAGAAAATTCTCAACAAAAATTTGTTTTAATCTTTTCAAATTCAATCTCTTCCAAATAAAATGACATTTTTGTAAGAAATTAATATTTTGTTTATCATAAATTGGTTTTGAAAAACAAAAAATAAACAAAATAAAAAAAAGAGAAAATATGTGGAACACATACATAATAGATAGGTGGAGGTCATGCAAACTAGTTAAGTAGGATAGGTTAGGGTTAGACAAGTGTCCCCATTTTTTGTTGACACCACAACACTTGCTAGATTAGGTGGTAGGGCACTTGTTGATTTGGGAATTTTTGGAGAAAAGCTGAAACAAAAAAAAAGAAAACAAAAGGAAAGGCTACGGGCAAGAAAAGAAGGAAAAACCGAGAAGAAAAGGGGTTTTTTCGTGGGAGAAAAAGAAAGAAAAAAAGAAGGGTTTCGACTATGGAAAGGAGGAGGTTTTGGGAGAGAAAAAACTGAGCAAGAGAAGGAGGGGCTGAGTGAGAGGAGGAAACCAGAGAAAAAGGCAAGAAAGAAAGAAGGAAAGGGTTTTGGGCTGAGGGAGAGAAAGAAAGCAAGGAAAAAGAGAGAGCCGAGAGGGGGAAGAGCTTTCGGGCAGGGGAACCTGGAAAATTGGGGGAGAGAGCTTTGTGGGTAAACAAGAGAGAGAAGAGGAGAGGATCTGGGGAGAAGGAAAAACAGCAACGGGAAAAAGAACGACAGAGGAAAACTTTTTAGAAAAATCTGCTAACAGGCTGATCATTTGCCCACCTTGGGGGGTGATTTTCTCTTCAGTTTCAAGTTGATTTGAGGATTCTTTTGGTTTCTGCACTTTTTCTGGTTGTAGTGGAGCAAGTCTCCTTCAGGAAATTTCTAGTGAAAACGCCATTATAGCCTTCAAATTTGAGGCTGAAATCCCAGGTTCGCATTTCTTCACCAAAAATCTGCAATTCGTCTCCTTCGATTTCTGGTGGAGCACGTTCACTCTCTTGTGGGTTCCTATTGGGTATTCAATTCTAAAGGCAGTAAAATAGGTAACCCTCAACCCTTTTCTTGTTCATTTCAATTCCTATGTGAAACCAAATCTACTAAACGGGAACCTGGGTTTTTGCTTATTTGCTGGGTTTTTGCTAAACCAAATTTGCGTTCTTCCTAGGATGATCAAAGTTGTGTTTGCTTTGATTAGAACTGAATTTCCCCTAGTTGCGTGTGGTTACTGTTTCTTGTTGTTTCTTCTTCCTTCCTTCCCGTTTCATTTTGACCAAGAATCTGCTCCTTCGTCTGTGAGTTGGAAAGCCAAGTTGATGCTTGGCAAATATTGTTAACAGACTGTATATGATACGGTCCTCGATCAACACGTTTCGAGACACGTAGCACGTTTGCCCAAGGATCTAGCGAGGTTGTCCAACGCTTGGATTGCGAGACCTAAAACCAAAACGGACGACACGAATTGGTTGAAGATGGTAGAACGACGACTCCAATCGAGGTGAATACTCAAGTGGATAGGTCGGATGAACAATCAAGGACAAGCACGAGATTGCTCAAGAACCCTTGCCAAAAGCAAGTAGAGGATCGAGTTTCTCACACTAGAGAGAATCGAAAATGATGAACTTTATTGATAAAACGTTTACCCCTTAATCCGTACAAAGTGAGCCTTCTTATAGGCTAAGGACTAAGAAAACCCTAAAGACTAAACTAGGTGAGGGTCGGCCACCCTTGGGCTTCAAGTGGGCCGAGATTACACCTTCAACTAATACTAAAAACGAAACTAAACACTAAGGACTAAGGCCTAGTCGGCCATTCCCACATGTGGGCCACTTGACTCTTCATGGGCTTGGATCATCGTGTAGACAACTTGATTGTCGCCTTCCAACCCTTCAATGTTCCTATGGACTCCTTGTTGGTCTTGAACATTTCGTACAAGGGCTTGAAGAGAGTCCTTGAAGCGCTTGGCCCGTTCACGTGTAACCGGACCCAATGGAACTCGAACTGGGTTACTACTTGGGCTAAGGTCCGCGCACACATCAGTATAGCCTCTCCCCTTTTCTCTCGCGTTGGGTTCACTGTGGAATGTGAGTGAGTTTGTAGTATTGGAGTAATTTTCCTTGCAAAAAGTTTCTTTAAACCAGAATTTCGGAAGGGACTTGAGTGTTTGCAGTTTCTCTGTTCTTTCTCTTGCGTTCTGTCATGCTCTCGTTCTAAGCCTTGTGGCTCAATATCAAAGCTATGTTTTGAATCTTCTTGTTGGGAACTTATGGACAAAAGCCATTAGCTTGCTTTCACTTTGGGTTCTGGTTCATTTTTCTGGTTCTTGTTGGGACTTGCAAAAATGAGTGTCTGGTTCATTTTTCTGATTTTGGGTCTTAGGTTGTTTTTCTTGAAGATTTGGGTTCGAAGTTGCTGCAAATGTTCATGTCAATTTGTTGCATGTTGCGTCCAGTAACCTTGTTGGATCTTTCCTCTCTCCCTTGTCCCAAGTTCTTGCATTTGGTTGTTGAATAAGTTAGGATTTGCTTGAGTTACTTTGCATGAATGTATCTAGGCTGAATAAAAAAGGAACTGTGGAAGAATTGTTGCAGAGAAAAAAGAAACCAATGAAGAAGAAAGCTTGCTTCGAAGGCTGCATGAAATAACTTCTGAAAATTGCATTTTAACCCCTCAAGTTCCCCATAATGCTACTATGGCCCAGAAAATTGGAAACATTAATCAATTTTGTCCCTTTAAAAAATGTCATTTTTCTTTGGTATACTTTAAAATGATTTTTGGACAGATTATGTGTGAATTTTAGGATGATATTTGAAGGATTAATAATTTTTGATAAATTTATAGTTTTGATTTGGATTTTTAGTAAAATTTTGGGTAATTTTGTTGTTTAATTATAGCAAATGGGTTTTCATTTATTTTTTGTGAATTTTAGCATTTGGTTTTGGTAGGCTTCATCTTAAACCCTTAAATTTATTTTATTTTAAGTTAGACCCTTAATATTTGTAATAATAATAATTTGATCCCTCAAACTTCTTTGATTCTTTCAATTAGGTCCTTGTTTGTTTTAATTTCTTAAATGTAGGTTGTTTACATTCATTTAAATGATTTAATTGATTCAATTTCATGTTTATTTTCATCTTTTATGATTATTTGTTAATTAAAGTGATACTTTATTCATTTTCTTTGTGTTGGAAGGTAGAAAGGGATAAACTTCACTTCGTTAGGTCACCAATTCAAGAGAGGTATACTCTACTTTTTATTTTGATTTTACTTGATCCTATGTGCCCCTACGTGACTTTATGTGTGTAATTGCATGCCTTTTGAATGTTTTTATTTATTTATTTAGTCACTTTAATTGTTTTGATTTTGTATATTTAATTTAATTTAATTTTTAATTATTTGGAAGGCAATTAAATGCCAAAATTGTAATAGTTAGGTTATTATTTTATTTTATTTCATTCTTTACCCCTTTAGATTATAGTTAGTGTGAGGACTCATGTTTTTATTCTTAAAATAGTCATTTTTATAATTATTTACCATAGAGTTAGTTAATTATATTATCGTTACATGAATTGCTCTCAAACTTCGCTTTATCGTGCACGCGTCAAAAGTTTCTCGAAAATCGTACCGCATGACTAATTGGAGAATTTTAGGAATTTATATTAGACTCTTAAAAGTGAGTAATTACAGTGTTAAAGGAATTACATTGGAGGATTAGTGCACTAGTGCAACAAACAAGAGAGAAAAGTGGTAGTATGGAACACTATACCGACAACTATTCAAAGTTGACTTTGACTAACCATTTTGTTCTTTTTTCCCTCCAATTTTCCAAGACAAGATTCACAACTCAAACCCCTCATCTCTCTCTCACTTCTCTCGGCCGAACCTCCAAGGAAGAAAGGGGGAAGAAAATCCAATCTCTTTTAGCTTTAAACTTGCTCACTTTCATCACCCAACTTCCTACTCACTTGAAATTTCACTCCAACTAGAAGAAAGGCATCATCTTGTGGACTTTCTTGGGGAGTCTTTGGTGGAAAAATCTGATTTCATCTAGGGTTTAAAGAGGTAACCTTCATCTCCTTTAATCTTTCCAATTTCTTCAAGATTTAAGGTTAGTTTGCATGGGTTTACAACCCTAAGCAAGAAAATAGGTTAGAGGACTTGAGGAAACCATTTACCTTGCTTTAATCTCTAGGCTACCGGTCTTGAGGAGGCTTGTAGGTAGCTTCCTTGAGGATTTTTTGCTTGGTTAATGTTGTTTGTGTGATGAATGAAAGGATTACGGTTAGAAAATGGAGAGAAAGTTGGAAAATTTTGGAGAGGGTGCTGGCCGAAAAATATTCTGTCCATGCTGCTCAGTTTTATTTCGAAATTTTGATGTTTGGTTGGCTGTGAAATTGATGGATATATGTTGTATATTGTGTGTACAAAGTGCTTTTCAAAAATCGTTTCATTTGGTTGCACAAAACTTGAGCTTTGGCAAGGTTCAAATCTGGAAAACGTATAGCAGTGGTTCTCAGACAGTGCTCCTTTATCCAAACATAACATTTTTTTAAAAGGTTGAAATTGAGTGCCGTTAGCGGCATTAAAAACTAGACATTCATAGATTTCCAATGGTATAAAAATCTCCTGCTGGTTCATTTTGAGTGAACCGCAGTGAGTCAGCAAAGTTTGCTGTTCTGTTTTGACTGTTCATACCAATGAAACTAGAAGCTGCGTTTTGTGGCTTGATTTTGTCCCACTTGTGAAAAGATTTTCAGAAATATGTCTTCTAATGAATTGTAGAATTTGGAACCTAGTTTCCAACGCCACCAACCATTCTCTATTTGAGTTTGTGTAGAGTTAGATATGGTTTGATTTCGAAAGCGCAACAAAGCTGGAAACTGGAAGCTTTTTCCTTTCTTGCTGGCCGAATGGTCAAACCTGTTTTGGGAGGTTATATTTTGAAAGTTTTGGTGTCATTTAACCATAAATTTCTTATTAAATGTTTATGGAACCTTGGTTTCAAAAATGGAGTGAATTGGGATTGATTTCATTGGACAAAAACCTTTGGAACGAAAGAAAGAGTGGGTTGGCAGATTTGCTTTGAAAATTTCACAAACTTTGGTCGTTTTGTTAACCACCTTCGCTCATGCTTTTTTTCCTATAATTTTATAGAGAGGTAGTCCACATATGGAAGTTTAAGTGTACCAAATTTGGTGTAATTTCAAGACCATTCGACATCCAAATGATGCCCCAAAGATTGCTCTTCAAATCTGGAAATTCACTGTTCAAGTAGTAAACAATTAACCGAATTTAAGCTGTTATATCTTGATGCTCGAAACTCTGAATTTAGGTCTGTTTGTTGTGTTTGAAACCTTCTTTGGAATTCTTATTGTTATATGAATTTCAATGGCTGATTCACTTTCTGTGAATTTTGCCGAATTTCCAAACATCGCCGAAAAATCAAGACTGGTTCTGTCTTGCTTCCTTAAATCAGCAATTTTGAGCTGAAAAATGAATGTTTTCTATTTAGAATCTTGGAAAAGTATCTTCTAGGAACTTTTAGTAATTCGAACCTAGTTTCTGATGGTATAAAGTTTTCCATTTTTGGACATGCCAAACTCACGATCTGAATTTTCAAAAATTATCGCGCAAAGCTAAAATTTTCCGATTTCTTAAGAAATGAGTTTTTGAGAACTTGTCACTCTCTCTCGATATTGATAGGCCATTTTAAACCCGATTTCATGAAGGGGCAAGTCTCTCTTGGGACTTTAAATCCTCACTTTTGAACCTCGATTTTCGAGAGATTTAAAGTTCACTTTTAAGACATTGTCTTAGTTCTAAACAAGTGTACAATCTTCCTTGGTTGATGCGTGGTTGTAAATGATAGTAAATCGTTATTTTCTTCAGGCGCTCAAGAGGATCTTCGAGAGAATCCCGGAGCGGACGCCTAAAAGCATATTTGCTCACTTACTCACTTTTGACTTGGTGAGTGTCAAGCGCATGATTTGTTGTGGAATACGTGAATTGCTCCTTGTTAATTATGTGAATTAGAACTGCCGAGATGAGTGTGTACTTTATCGCACTCGTTCTCTTTTACATGAAATTATGATCGAATTTCGCTATGTGAATTGATATTCGACTTGTGTGAAGTGATGTGATTGTGAATCGTAATTGTGATCGTCGATTGGAGCGTTGTCTCATCGACTTATACGTATATTCGGGGGACTCCCAAACTCATAAGCTAACCTTGTGACTCAAGCCGGCATGGGCTTTGTCGAGAAGTTTGGTGAACCATGAGAAATTCGTAAAGCTTGATCTATTTGAGAGATCTCGCTTGGCATACTCGAGTAGTATCGCCTTTTAAAATGATGAGCGGGCCTAGAACAGGGGTGTAACGGTGAACGGGATTCGTGAAGTAAGTGGAGTTCTACGGACAAAATATACCTACCCGGGTGACGGAGTGTCATCACGCGGAGGTATATGATCAAGACTCGGCAAAACAAGTGGAATCTAGCTCCTGAGAGTTTCCATATCCTTATTGAGTGTGTTTTTTCTTAAATTATGAATTACTTGAATGTTATAGCTTTGTTTCTCGTATAAGTGCTATTGCTATTTAAACTATGTGTTTGCATGCTTTTCTTGGCCTCACTGAACGTTAGCTCATCCCATTAGTTTTGTTTTCCTTAACAGGAGCTGAAATGGAAAGAATTATGGAGAACCCGATTTGATGGCCTTTTGATTAGAATTTTGAATGTAATTGGTTAGACGACTTTTGGAAGTTGTATATTTGGGGAATGTTGATGTACTTTGATAACTTGTGATGTAAGACTTGAATGTTTATTAAGGAAGCGATCTTTCTTTATATTTTTTACTTTTAGTATTAATTGATCATCCATAAGTTGAATTCGTCTTGTAGTGAGTCCTGGCGAGAGCTAAGCAGGCGTCCTGCCGATACCCTTGGGTTCGCCCTTGGGAGATGTGGGGGCGTCACAGGTGGTATCAGAGCACTAGGTTTAGAGATCTATTTGAGAGATATATTAGAGACTTTACCCTCAAGAATGGGAATGAGACAACTTGGTTATATCTTAAGTAATGTTTGAGAGAGTTAGTGACTTTAAGTTTCTAATCTGAAAATTGTGGTTGTTTTGCAGGGATGGAGAACGGTAATGGGAGTTACGCTGCTAATGGTAATGGGCATGCTAATGGCCGCGTGGAGTCTCTTAGGCCTATCTACTATAGAGCACTTGGTGGAGGAGCTCGCGTTCGATTCTCGCCTTCTTCTAGGTTTCCCCGTTGTCCCTGTAGGGCGACGCACGCGTACCCTAATGGCCTAGTACTATCCATTGACGATGAGCGTTGTCAGTTGGTGAATACCAATAGAGCTTTACTCCAAGAGGTCGAAGAGTTGAGCGCCATGGTGGATGCTCAGGGTGCTAGGATTGCAGAGTTAGAGGGGACGGTGGTGGACGAGTTGGCTAGAACTGAGGCCGCTCATGATGAGCTACAGAGGGCTAGAGCTCGACTCGCTAGGATAGGCAAGGAGGTCTAGGATAGGGCCGCTGGGATTCTAGCTGACACCACTATGTTGATCGAGGAGGTGATGGACGCGGTTCAGAGTCCGGTCCCTGAGGGCACTCCTGAGGAGGAGTTTTTTTAGGAGGATCCGGAAGAGGACCTAGAGGAGGAGGTCCCGCCTGACAGTCCTGCTGAGAATTAGACTAGGAGTGATGACTCTTTTGACTTTTGTAGTTAGGAATAGTTGGGGTGGTGCTAGTTCAAAAGTCATTGTATTTTACTTAACTGTGTGGCCTACTTTTGAAGTATTTGAATCTACTTTTGTCGTGCATGACTAAAAGTACTTTTGTGGCCCCATGACTTGCTAATTGTATGAACCTTAAAGTGTTAATATATATTAGTTATTGTTATTTTCAATGTTTTCATGTTGGCTTTTATTTTAAGTATTTTCTCCCGTAATTATTTTATTTTTTGCATTAGGCATAACTAGGATCATGGACGGACGAAGGAGTGGTAGAGGTCGAGAACGTGGGGTTAGGCAAACCCAACCTCAAGAGGATGATCAAGGATCGGCAACAGGGTCGACCCATGGACAAGAAAATGTAGAGGGTAATCAAATGGCTACTGCCATTAATCGGATGACCGATATCCTAGAACGATTAGCAGAGCGATAGGGTCCTGGGCCAATTAACCAATGCAGGGCCCAGGATAGAGGTGAGGATAGACCCTTGGAGAGGTTTTTTGAAATTTTCTCCGGCTAAGTTTATTGGGGGACCTGATCCCGAGTTAGCGAAAAACTAGTTGGAGAGAATGACTAATATTTTCGCCGCCCTAGACTATACAGAAGAGAGGCGAGTGAATTTTGCTGCCTTTCAGTTTGAGGGCGTAGCACGTGTTTGGTGGGACGTGATAAAGAGAAAGTGGGAAAGAGCGCAGACCCCTTGGACCCGGGAAAACTTCACGAGGGAATTCAATGAGAAGTTTCTTCCGCCTCTGATCCAAGAGAAACGGGAGAACGAATTCATAAAGTTGAGGCAAGGTACCTGCTAGGATTTACGCATTGGATTATCAGCAGATTCCTGATGCTACTGAGGTGATTGAAGGTACGATCCCTATTTTTCACCGTTTAGTTAAGGTTTTAATTGATTCGGGTGCGACGCATTCTTTTGTAAACCCTAACTTTATGAGTGGAATACATGTGAAACCAATTAAGTTACCTTATGACTTGAAGGTAAGAACACCTACTGGGGAACAAAGTTTACTTGCTAACTTGGTATATAGGGATTGTGAGATATGGGTTGAAGAACGAAAGTTACTGGCCGATTTGATGGGCTTAGATATTAAGGAGTATGATGTCATCCTAGGAATGAACTAGTTAGCTCGCTACCACGCTCAATTGAATTGTAAGACGAAAACAGTAGAGTTGTGCATTCCAGGAGAGGCAACCCTAAAATTGGATGTAAGGGGTAGATTAGTCTCATCTGCTCTTATTTCAGGAATTCGAGTTAGAAAGATGTTGAGTAAAGGAGCTGAAGGATATTTGGCTTTCTTATAAATACTCCTAGTGATAAGGTGAGGTTGGAAGATATGCCTATAGTAAAGGAGTATCTGGATGTTTTTCTTGAAGAATTAGAATCTCTGCCTCCAAAGAGGGAAATAGCCTTTAAGATTGATGCGACTCCGGGAGTGGCACCTATCTCTAAGACGCCATATAGAATGGTTCCAGTTAAATTAAAAGAGTTGAAATTGCAATTGCAGGATTTACTAGAACGAGATTTTATAAAAGAAAGTGATTCACCGTGGGGAGCACCGGTATTGTTCGTCAAAAAGAAAGATGGGAGTTTAACGTTGTGTATAGACTACCGAGACTTGAACGATGTTACTATCAAGAATAAGTACCATTTGCCCCACATTGATGAATTGTTTGACCAATTGCAAGAGGCGGTAGTATTCTCAAAGTTGGACCTCAGGCAGGGTTATTATCAGTTGAGGTTTTGGAAAAAGATATACCTAAAATTGCCTTTAACTCGAGGTATGGACATTTCGAGTTCGCAGTAATGCCATTCAGATTGACTAATGCACATGCGGCTTTTATGGATTTAATGCACCAAATCTTTAAACCTTATTTAGATCAGTTTGTAGTAGTGTTCATCGATGATATACTGGTGTACTATAAGACTTTGGAGGATCATGGGAAACATTTGAGAGTTGTTTTGCAAACCTTGAGGGAACATCAGTTGTACGCTAAGTTTAGCAAATGTGAATTCTGGTTGAAAGAAGTGACTTTCATAGGTCATATAATTTCCAAGAACGGAATTAAGGTGGATCAGGTCAAAGTTGAAGCAGTTTCTAAGTGGAAACAACCGGAAAAACCCTACTGAATCTCGAAATTTTATAGGGTTAGCAGCGTATTATCGGAGGTTTATCAAAGATTTTTCTAAGATTGCTGGACTCATCACTGAGTTGACTAAGAAAAGTGAAAAATTTATATGGAGCCCGAAGTGTGAAAAAAGTTTTCAAAAGTTAAAGAGACGATTGACGAGGGCACCTGTGTTAGATTTACCAAATAGAAAGAATAATTTTGTAGTATATACAGATGCTTCCAAGGAAGGCTTGGTGTGTGTTTTAATGCAGAATAATAAGGTGATTGCGTATGCCTCTAAGAAATTAAAGTCGCACGAGAGAAACTACCCAACTCATGATTTGGAATTAGCGGCTGTAGTATTTGCATTGAAAAAGTGAAGGCATTACTTATATGGAGTGACGTTTGAGGTTTTTACAGACCACAAGAGTCTTAAGTATTTGTTTTCTCAAAAGGAGTTGAATTTGAGACAATGTAGATGGGTGAAATTTTTGGAGGATTATGATTGCACGATAAATTATCATCCAGGAAAAGCCAATGTAGTGGCCGATGCTTTAAGTCGTGAAGTGTAAGTGGTAGGATTGATGATCAAAGAATTGCACTTGTTTAGAAGAGGTTAGCATTTGGAACTCTTGACGTGAACCGAGAAAAGTGATCCTTGGGAACATTGTCGTGAAATCCACACTATTGGAACATATCAAGGAAACTCAGGAGAAAGATGTTGAACTACAAAAGTGGTTGGAGAAAGTTAGTAAGGGAGAAGAGTCGGATTTTAATGTGGGAACGAACTGTGTATTGAGATTTCGGAATTGTATAGTAGTGCCAAAGAACGAAGGACTAAAAGGGGAAATCTTGAAAGAAACACACCGTTCTAAGTATACGATACATCCTGGAGGGAATAAAATGTACCAAAACTTGAAGAGTTTATACTGGTGGGAGAACATGAAAAAGGAAATTGCTCGGTTTGTCCAAACTTGTTTGATTTGCCAGCAGGTTAAAGCCGAGCATCAGAAACCATCTGGTCTTTTGCAACTTTTAGAGATACCCGAGTGGAAGTGGGAAAATATCACCATGGATTTTGTATCTGGATTACCTAGGACACAAAGAGATCACGACGCCATTTGGGTAATAGTGGATAGGTTGACCAAATCTGCTCATTTTCTGCCGATTAGTATGCAGTACTCACTGGAGAAGTTAGGGAAGTTGTATTTGGATGAAATTATAAGGTTACATGGTATACCAGTAAGTATTGTATCCGATCGAGACTTTAGATTTGTTTCGCGATTCTGGCAGAAGATGCAAGAAATGCTAGGAACCAAATTGAATTTTAGCACTACTTACCACCCACAGACTGATGGACAATCGGAGAGGACGATTCAAACTCTTGAGGACATGTTGAGAACCTGTATTTTGGATTTTGGAGAGAATTGGAGTAAGTACTTGACATTGGTGGAGTTTGCTTATAATAATAGTTTTCATTCATCCATTCAAATGGCTCCGTATGAAGCTCTTTATGATCGAAAGTATAGATCTCCGATTTGTTGGGATGAAATAGGTGAAAGGAAGGTTTTAGACCCAACTACAGTACCATGGATTGAGGAGGCGTACGAAAAAGTGAAGTTAATACGCCACAGGATACAAACCGCACAGAGTCGTCAGAAGAGCTATGCAGACAATCGAAGGAAGCATTTAGAGTTTGCGGTTGGAGACCAAGTTTTTCTTAAGATTATTCCTCTCAAAGCAAGTTTGATGGCAGGGAGAGGAAAAAAGCTACAACCAAGATTTGTAGGACCTTATAAGATTCTCCAACGCGTGGGAAACGTAGCCTATAGGCTGGAACTGCCATCCAGTTTGTCTCGAATCCATAACGTTTTCCATGTATCCATGCTCAAGAAATATCATCCAGATCCATCTCATGTCCTACAACCGGAAAATATTGAGATCGACGAAGCACTGACCTATGAGGAGAATCCAATAAAGCTTCTAGATCGTAAGGTGAAAGAACTGAGGAATAAGCGAATTCCGTTGGTGAAAGTTCTATGGAGGAACCACGGACTCGAGGAAGCAACTTAGGAAGTAGAAGAAGAAATTCGAGGAAAATATCCAGATCTATTTCCAAATTAAGGTATGAATTTTGTCCACGAAATTCTCTTAAGGGGGAGAGAATGTGAGAACTCATGTTTTTATTCTTAAAATAGTCATTTTTTTAATTATTTACCCTAGAATTAGTTAATTATATTATCGTTACATGAATTGCTCTCAAATTTCGACTTATCGCGCGCGCGTCAAAAGTTTCTCTAAAATCGTACCACGCGACTAATTGGAGAATTTTAGGAATTTATATTAGACTCTTAAGAGTGAGTAATTACAGTGTTAAACGAATTATATTGGAGGATTAGTGCACTAGTACAACAAACAAGAGAGAAAAGTGGTAGTACGGAACACTATACCTTGGCTAACCTTTTTGTTCCTTTTTCCCTCCAATCTTCCAAGACAAGATTCACAACTCAAACCCCTTATCTCTCTCTCACCTCTCTCGGCCGAACCTCCAAGGAAGAAAGGGGGAAGGAAACTCCATCTCTTTTAGCTTTAAACTTGCTCACTTTCATCACCCAACTTCCTACTCACATGAAATTTCACTCCAACTAGAAGAAAGGCATCATCTTGTGGACTTTCTTGGGGAGTCTTTGGTGGAAAAATTTGATTTCATCTAGGGTTTAAAGAGGCAACCTTCATCTCCTTTAATCTTTCCAATTTCTTCAAGATTTAAGGTTAGTTTGCATGGGTTTACAACCCTAAGCAAGAAAATAGGTTAGAGGACTTGAGAAAACCATTTACCTTGCTTTAATCTCTAGGCTGCTGGTCTTGAGGATGCTTGTAGGTAGCTTCCTTGAGGATTTGTTGCTTGGTTAATGTTGTTTGTGTGATGAATGAAAGGATTACGGTTAGAAAATGGAGAGAAAGTTGGAAAATTTTGGAGAGGGTGCTGGCCGAAAAATATTCTGTCCATGTTGTTCAGTTTTATTTCGAAATTTTGATGTTTGGTTAGCTGTGAAATTGATGGATATATGTTTTATATTGTGTGTACAAAGTGCCTTTCAAAAATCGTTTCATTTGGTTGCACAAAACTTGAGCTTTGGCAAGGTTCAAATCTGGGAAAACGGTATAGCAGTGGTTCTCAGACAGTGCTCTTTTATCCAAACATAACATTTTTTTAAAAAGTTGAAATTGAGTGCCGTTAGCGGCATTCAAAACTAGACATTCATAGCTTTCCAATGGTATAAAAATCTCCTGCTGGTTCATTTTGAGTGAACCGCAGTGAGTCAGCAAAGTTTGCTGTTTTGTTTTAACTGTTCATACCAATGAAACTGGAAGCTGCATTTTGTGGCTTGATTTTGTCCCACTTGTGAAAAGATTTTCAGAAATATGTCTTCTAATGAATTGTAGAATTTGGAACCTAGTTTCCAACGCCACCAACCATTCTCTATTTGAGTTTGTGTAGAGTTAGATATGGTTTGATTTCGAAAGTGCGACAAAGCTGGAAACTGGAAGCTTTTTCCTTTCTTGCTGGCCGAATGGTCAAACCTGTTTTGGGAGGTTATATTTCGAAAACTTTTGGTGTCATTTAACCATAAATTGCTTATTAAATTTTTATGGAACCTTGGTTTCAAAACTGGAGTGAATTGGGATTGATTTCATTGGACAAAAACCTTTGGAACGAAAGAAAGAGTGCGTTGGCAGATTTGCTTTGAAAATTTCACAAACTTTGGTAGTTTTGTTAACCACCTTCCCACGTGATTTTTTACCTATAGTTTTATATAGAGGTAGTTCACATATGAAAGTTTAAGTGTACCAAATTTGGTGTAATTTCAAGACCATTTCGATATCCAAATGATGCCCCAAAGATTGCTCTTCAAATCTGGAAATTCACTGTTCAAGTAGTAAAAAATGAACCGACTTTAAGCTGTTATATCTTGATGCTCGAAACTCCAAATTTAGTTCCGTTTGTTGTGTTTGAAAACTTGTTTGGAACTCTTATTGTGATACGAATTTCAAAGGCTGATTCACTTTCTGTGAATTTTGCCGAATTTCCAAACATCGCCGAAAAACCAAGACTGGTTCTGTCTTGCTTCCTTAATCAGCAATTTTGAGCTGAAAATTGAATGCTTTCTATTTAGAATCTTGGAAAAGTATCTTCTAGGAACTTTTAGTATTTCGAACCTAGTTTCTGATGGTATAAAGTTTTTCATTTTTGGACATGCCAAACTCACGATCTGATTTTTCAAAAATTATCGTGCAAAGCTAAAATTTTCCGATTTCTTAAGAAATGAGTTTTTGAGAACTTGTCACTCTCTCTCGATATTGATAGGCCGTTTTAAACTCGATTTCATGAAGGGGCAAGTCTCTCTTGGGACTTTAAATCCTCGCTTTTGAACCTCGATTTTCGAGAGATTTAAAGTTCACTTTTAAGACATTGTCTTAGTTCTAAACAAGTGTACAATCTTCCTTGGTTGATGCGTGGTTGTAAATGATAGTAAATCGTTATTTCTTCAGGCGCTCAAGAGGATCTTCAAGAGAATCCCGGAGCGGACGCCTAAAAGCATATTTGCTCACTTACTCACTTTTGACTTGGTGAGTGTCAAGCGCATGAGTTGTTGTGGAATACGTGAATTGCTCCTTGTTAATTATGTGAATTAGAACTGCCGAGACGAGTGTGTACTTTATCGCACTCGTTCTCTTTTACATGAAATTATGATCGAATTTCGCTATGTGAATTGATATTCGACTTGTGTGAAGTGATGTGATTGTGAATCGTATTTGTGATCGTCGATTGGAGCGTTGTCTCATCGACTTATATGTATATTCAGGGGACTCCCAAACTCATAAGCTAACCTTGTGACTCAAGCCGGCATGGGCTTTGTCGAGAAGTTTGGTGAACCATGAGAAATTCGTAAAGCTTGATCTATTTGAGAGATCTCGCTTGCCATACTCGAGTTGTATCGCCTTTTAAAATGATGAGCGGGCCCGGAACAGGGGGTGTAACGGTGAGAACGGGATTCGTGAAGTAAGTGGAGTTCTACGGACAAAATATACCTACCCGGGTGACGGAGTGTCAATCATGCGGAGGTATATGATCAAGACTCGGCAAAGCAAGTGGAATCTAGCTCCTGAGTGCTCCCGTATCCTTATTGAGTGTGTTTTATTTTAAATTATGAATTACTTGAATGTTATAACTTTATTTCTCGTATAAGTGCTATTGCTACTTGAACTATGTGTTTGCATGCTTTTCTTGGCCTCACTGAACGTTAGCTCATCCCATTAGTTTTGTTTTCCTTGACAGGAGCCGAAATGGAAAGAATTATGGAGAACCCGACTTGATGGCCTTTTGATTAGAATTTTGAATGTAATTGGTTTAGACAACTTTTGGAAGTTGTATATTTGGGGAATGTTGATGTACTTTGATAACTTGTGATGTAAGACTTGAATGTTTATTTTAGGGAAGCAACCTTTCTTTATATTTTTGACTTTTAATATTAATTGATCATCCGTAAGTTGAATTCGCCTTGTAGTGAGTCATGGTAAGAGCCAGGCAGGCGTCCCGCCAAGCGTCCCGCCGATCACCCTTGGGTTCACTCTTAGGAGAAGTGGGGGCATCACAATTAGGGCTCCCAAATGTAATAGTTAGGTCTCCATTTGCTCTTATTTGCTTTATGTGTTTGCATGCTTGTGTGTGCTTATGTGTTTACTCACTTTTTCTAGGACCTTTGCATCTAAATATCATGTTTATGTGCTATGTGCTATATGTGATTTATGTGGTTATTTGCTTTATTTATGTTTTATATGTTTTATTTGATTTTGATAAATGCATGACGTCACCACACTAGTCCAATGCTAGTTGTGGCCTTTTTTCCGATTCCACACTAGACCAACGCTAGTTGTGGCCTTTTTTCCGATTCCACACTAGACCAACGCTAGTTGTGGCCCCTTTTTCGATATTTCACTAGTCCAATGGTAGTGAGAACTTATAGACATGGTGTGACAGCCCCACCTTCCCCTAAGGCGAACCAAAGGGGTTGGCGGACCGCCTGCCCAACTCTCGCCAGGACTACGAAGTCGAATCACACAAACCCTAGATTACGCGCGATCGAAACCAAAGAAAACAAACACTCGGAGACTACTACGCCGATTACACACAACTAAAATGTTCCGAATGATTACAAGTAGTATCTCAAACGAATACACCTAATATACATGCTTAAACACTTAAGTACATACATAGAAAGTTGTACACGTCAAAACGTGATACTTGATAAAAGTAACTAGGGTTTTGATTACAAAAGAGCGTAACAAAATAACATTTACACTAGCTTGACACTTTCTTCAAAATCATGGTTCAAAAGTGTTGTTCCCTGTAAGGAAAACAAAGATAACGGGAAGGGGTGAGCTTACGCTCAATGAGGTACCAGAAGTACAAGTAGTCATGAATCATGGCATTTCACGTATCAATAATGCAGTTATACACACCAGATAGGGAAATAAATAAACATTTCAAAGAGAAAGGATACAGGTGGCTCTCAGGAGCCAAAATGCCCAATTGCGATACTTGATCCAAACCCGTTGACTCTCCGTCAACATAGATAGAACCAACATGTCCGTAGACCCCACTTTACACCGAATTCCGTCCACCAAACATACCCCTTACCGGGCCCGAACACCTCAACCGAACAGAGGGTGGTAATACTCGAGTATACCGAAAATCCAGAGTCTCAATACCCAAAGATTTCTCAGAAACAGACTACTGTGGTTCGTTATCTAATCGACCAGGCCTTTACCGGCTCGACTCGAATAACTAGCCACAGGATTTGAGCTCAGAGGTAACAGAAAGGTCGTTGGATTTAATTCTCCAAACGACATCAACAAATACAGAAAACAGGTACAGATAACAGATACAGAGAACAAATACAGATTTATACAGTATACAGGAACCAGAATAATCAGGTGAGAGAAACGAGTGTGATAAAGTACACCCTCGTTTCATACGAAGCATACAAAAGTCACAGATAATCAAGTTGCAAGTTGCAAGTACAGATGAATCAGATAAGCACCAATTTAAGGGGATGGTACACTCACAACAGATGCAGTGCCTTTACACGTTGGTTTTGGGTATTACTCCGCTCTTGGAGTTCAAATCTGCGAGGAAATATTGTTTAAGAGCATTGAAAAGTAACTAAGGCTCGAAACTTAAACATTTCGTTTAACGAGAATCAAGTAATTGAGACTTATTTAGAGACTATTCGTAAAACCCTTGATCACTTTTCAAACGGTGAAATTTTGAAGCCATTATGTGTGAAAAATGCCGTTTGGGTCGAAGAAATGAAAGAAACGTATTACTATCAGTTGTAAATTCCAAGGGTACAACTTTCAGCCGAAATTCAACTTATATCTCTCTACAAAAGGAAACTCGAATAACCTAGACAGATCGAGTTAGACTCGTCCTCAAAACCGTACTCAAGACAAGTGTAATTCTACTTAACCCTTGAGTGCAAATTTGGGCAGCACGCCCTTTGTGTTTACCAAATTTCCAAGCCATTTATGGCTTCATTCTTTTCCTTAATTCAGCCCCACAATACACACAAGTAAGGTTACCACAATAGCCCTTCCATTAGGCTCCAAAATCATCCAAGTACAACACAAGTGCAATAGTACAAGCAAATATCCATTTTGAAGACAAAAGCTAAATGGCAGATTTGGCATCTCGTAGTATTTTAGTCATAACCGGAGCTATGGTTATCGAATCGCGGTGACCCTTATACCATTTCGAAGCTAAGACAGGGGGGAACAACTTTCATGAAGGTCACCTAACCTAATTTATAGTTTATCTAAGTCGAATTTTCCAATCACAGATCCAAAAGTTTATGATCAGTCTGGTTGTCAGCACTGACTTTAACCGGCAATAACTCAGGCTACACAACTCCGTTTGGGTTTTTTTCAGAGGCTTTGGAAAGCTAAAATATAGGGCTACAAGTTTTGTGTTTTGGCCAAAAGCTAATTGGATACGAATCAGGGTGAAAAATGCAGCCCAAACTGGTGAATTCACAAAACTGTTTACGAATTGCAGCTTGTGGCAGTCAGGGTATTTCGGTCATTTCACATCCTACCATGCTCCGATTGAGCTGAAATTTACCAGTAGCTAGCTAACTCAAATACCTACAACTTTCATGTTTTGAGCAAGGGCTGATTCGGTCTTCCTCAAGGACGAACATACAGTGCAAAAACAGGGCAGATTACTACCACATGTAACCCTAAGCTGGAAATCTTGTGTACAAAGCTGAAATTTTCCGCAAGTAACCACAATTAACACACACTAGCTCCAATTCTATACCATATTAAGCTATCAATTCAAGCCAACTATGATCATCATATGAAAACAGAAAAATTCCCAAGAAAATAAGAAATTCACCTAACTTCACTTCAATCCATGAAATCATCTACAAAACAAGCTATTTAACTACTACAAGCCACTAATTCACCATTTATTATGAACAAAAGTTAAGTTCCAAGAAAAAATACCTTAACCTCAAGAACGATAGCAACTTAGAGCTTTCCCTTTGCAAAATCACTCCACAAGCACCTTCAATCTCACTTAATAAGCGATTTCTACGGAGGAATTCGGATTTTTATCGGTTAGTTTTCAAGATTTGGACAAGAAATTGAAGCCAATGGTTGAAACTCTCTCTCTCTTCTTTCCCTTCAAGTTTCAGCCAAGAGGATGCTAAAATGAAGATGATTTTGGTCAAAATTAGCTTTTGGTAAAGTTAAGGAAAAGTTAGGCAAAACTTGGCCCAATCCCGTCGCGACACGTGGCACTTTTGGATTTCTTTCTTATCCTTTAGCTTACTAATGACCAAATGTCTAACCAACCTCTAATTATCACTTAGCACCTAGTAATTTAATGCCTTGCTGCACAACTTAACCTAATTGGCCGAATTTCTCTCACTTAACGTACTAGCGGGTCCCACATCCGCTATTCGCTCCAAATCTCTCGTGAACTCACTTATACTAGAAAAATGGTTTAAAAACTATATTTACTTATAAAATATATGTAAAATGAATATAATAAAGAAAATAAAAAAATGTGTGCACGAAAATCGATAAAACCCTAAAACCCTAAAATCGGATTTTTTTTCGAGTTCTCACACTCTCTCCTCCTTAAAGAAATTTCGTCCTCGAAATTTTCTTATCAACGAGATCTAGCAAAATCTAAGGTAACCAACGGATCGTACCTTCTACGTCCTCAGACGAGTCAGGGACCTGATGTGGCTCTAGGGCAGACACCCGAGCCGATACCTATATCGTTGCAGTCAGATCGTCTCAAATCAAATAAACACTTATCTAGTCCTCACGTTCATAGAAAAGAAATTGTTTTTCGGTGCGAATTCCTCGACATATACTACAATCTGGTCACCTTCTATAGAAATCCCAGTCAGACCATTACTAGGTTCGTCCATGATAACACTCTTAGATCCAATCCCCCCGATCGGTCCAATTACTAGATCAAATATTGAATCTTCTGCACTTTGACTCTTGCCGGCCAAACTCACCTCAAGCAAACTACAGGCCTTTATTCTAGCGTTCTCACTATCGAGTACTCAAGTACAAAGAACCCACAATAAGGTAATTCACAACTCGAGCCGGCCGGTCCCAAGAGTAAATCATCCTTATTAAAGATTCCTACCCGACATACCTACCTATCTTCCTCAAGTCCCATGATAAAGATCTTTACACTTATAACACACACGGTTCATAACTTATGCCCAAGAAGACACTAAATCCTTTAAATACATTCACAAAATCAGGACCATAACACCACTTGGCCCAAGATCACTTCGCGCAGAGACCACGCGACGTGGCTCTGATACCAACTGTGACAGCCCCACCTTCCCCTAAGGCGAACCAAAGGGGTTGGCGGACCGCCTGCCCAGCTCTCGCCAGGACTACGAAGTCGAATCACACAAACCCTAGATTACGCGCGATCGAAACCAAAGAAACAAACACTCGGAGACTACTACGCCGATTACACACAACTAAAATGTTCCGAATGATTACAAGTAGTATTTCAAACGAATACACCTAATATACATGCTTAAACACTTAAGTACATACATAGAAAGTTGTACAAGTCAAAACGTGATACTTGATAAAAGTAACTAGGGTTTTGATTACAAAGAGCGTAACAAAATAACATTTACACTAGCTTGACACTTTCTTCAAAATCATGGTTCAAAAGTGTTGTTCCCTGTAAGGAAAACAAAGATAACGGGAAGGGGTGAGCTTACGCTCAATGAGGTACCAGAAGTACAAGTAGTCATGAATCATGGCATTTCACGTATCAATCATGCAGTTATACACACCAGATAGGGAAATAAATAAACATTTCAAAGAGAAAGGATACAGGTGGCTCTCAGGAGCCAAAATGCCCAATTGCGATACTTGACCCAAACCCGTTGACTCTCCGTCAACATAGATAGAACCAACATGTCCGTAGACCCCACTTTACACCGAATTCCATCCACCAAAACATACCCCTTACCGGCCCGAACACCTCAAACCGAACAGAGGGTGGTAATACTCGAGTATACCGAAAATCCAGAGTCTCAATACCCAAAGATTTCTCAGCAAACAGACTACTGTGGTTCGTTATCTAATCGACCAGGCCTTTACCGGCTCGACTCGAATAACTAGCCACAGGATTTGAGCTCAGAGGTAACAGAAAGGTCGTTGGATTTAATTCTCCAAACGACATCAACAAATACAGAAAACAGGTACAGATAACAGATACAGAGAACAAATACAGATTATACAGTATACAGGAACTAGAATAACCAGGTGAGAGAAACGAGTGTGATAAAGTACACCCTCGTTTCATACGAAACATACAAAAGTCACAGATAATCAAGTTGCAAGTTGCAAGTACAGATGAATCAGATAAGCACCAATTTAAGGGGATGGTACACTCACAACAGATGCAGTGCCTTTACAACGTTGGTTTTGGGTATTACTCCGCTCTTGGAGTTCAAATCTGCGAGGAAATATTGTTTAAGAGCATTGAAAAGTAACTAAGGCTCGAAACTTAAACATTTCGTTTAACGAGAATCAAGTAATTGAGACTTATTTAGAGACTATTCGTAAAACCCTTGATCACTTTTCAAACGGTGAAATTTTGAAGCCATTATGTGTGAAAAATGCCGTTTGGGTCGAAGAAAATGAAAAGAAACGTATTACTATCAGTTGGTAAATTCCAAGGGTACAACTTTCAGCCGAAATTCAACTTATATCTCTCCACAAAAGGAAACTCGAATAACCTAGACAGATCGAGTTAGACTCGTCCTCAAAACCGTACTCAAGACAAGTGTAATTCTACTTAACCCTTGAGTGCAAATTTGGGCAGCACGCCCTTTGTGTTTACCAAATTTCCAGCCATTTATGGCTTCATTCTTTTCCTTAATTCAGCCCCACAATACACACAAGTAAGGTTACCACAATAGCCCTTCCATTAGGCTCCAAAATCATCCAAGTACAACACAAGTGCAATAGTACAAGCAAATATCCATTTTGAAGACAAAAGCTAAATGGCAGATTTGGCATCTCGTAGTATTTTAGTCATAACCGGAGCTATAGTTATCGAATCGCGGTGACCCTTATACCATTTCGAAGCTAAGACAGGGGGGAACAACTTTCATGAAGGCCACCTAACCTAATTTATAGTTTATCTAAGTCGAATTTTCCAATCACAGATCCAAAAGTTTATGATCAGTCTGGTTGTCAGCACTGACTTTAACCGGCAATAACTCAGGCTACACAACTCCGTTTGGGTTTTTTTCAGAGGCTTTGGAAAGCTAAAATATAGGGCTACAAGTTTTGTGTTTTGGCCAAAAGCTAATTGGATACGAATCAGGGTGAAAAATGCAGCCCCAAACTGGTGAATTCACAAAACTGTTTACGAATTGCAGCTTGTGGCAGTCAGGGTATTTCGGTCATTTCACATCCTACCATGCTCCGATTGAGCTGAAATTTACCAGTAGCTAGCTAACTCAAATACCTACAACTTTCATGTTTTGAGCAAGGGCTGATTCGGTCTTCCTCAAGGACGAACATACAGTGCAAAAACAGGGCAGATTACTACCACATGTAACCCTAAGCTGGAATCTTGTGTACAAAGCTGAAATTTTCCGCAAGTAACCACAATTAACACACACTAGCTCCAATTCTATACCATATTAAGCTATCAATTCAAGCCAACTATGATCATCATATGAAAACAGAAAAATTCCCAAGAAAATAAGAAATTCACCTAACTTCACTTCAATCCATGAAATCATCTACAAAACAAGCTATTTAACTACTACAAGCCACTAATTCACCATTTATTATGAACAAAAGTTAAGTTCCAAGAAAAAATACCTTAACCTCAAGAAAGATAGCAACTTAGAGCTTTCCTTTGCAAAATCACTCCACAAGCACCTTCAATCTCACTTAATAAGCGATTTCTACGGAGGAATTCGGATTTTTATCGGTTAGTTTTCAAGATTTGGACAAGAAATTGAAGCCAATGGTTGAAACTCTCTCTCTCTTCTTTCCCTTCAAGTTTCAGCCAAGAGGATGCTAAAATGAAGATGATTTTGGTCAAAATTAGCTTTTGGTAAAGTTAAGGAAAAGTTAGGCAAAACTTGGCCCAATCCCGTCGCGACACGTGGCACTTTTGGATTTCTTTCTTA
Source organism: Coffea humblotiana (assembly GCA_023065735.1). NCBI lineage: Eukaryota > Viridiplantae > Streptophyta > Magnoliopsida > Gentianales > Rubiaceae > Coffea > Coffea humblotiana. The sequence continues at coordinate 33,989,052 of CM041213.1, read as the reverse complement.
TCCTTTAGCTTACTAATGACCAAATATCTAACCAACCTCTAATTATCACTTAGCACCTAGTAATTTAATGCCTTGCTGCACAACTTAACCTAATTGGCCGAATTTCTCTCACTTAACGCACTAGCGGGTCCCACATCCGCTATTCGCTCCAAATCTCTCGTGAACTCACTTATACTAGAAAAATGGTTTAAAAACTATATTTACTTATAAAATATATGTAAAATGAATATAATAAAGAAAATAAAAAAAAATGTGTGCACGAAAATCGATAAAACCCTAAAACCCTAAAATCGGATTTTTTTTTTCGAGTTCTCACACATGGGTTAGTCCAACGCTAGACCCTTAGGGACCATCCACGCACTAGATCATGTTTTTGTGACAAGCACTACATTTTCATGCATATTTTCTACTTTTTAGGTTTTTTTATTTTGCATGACATTTCCCCTATATGTATATCCCTTATCCCATATTTCCCCTATATGTATATTCCTTATTCCTATGTGTGAGACATGAAATTAGACTTGCATTTCATTTAAAAAAATTAGAATTAGATTAGATCATTTGCTTGACTAGATACGAAATCCCCTCGAATATGGGATATGGACGAGTATGGCTCTTTAGCTTTAGCACACTCGCATCTCCTCTATAGAAAGGGAAATTTAGTCACGAATCAAAGTTCCCCGCACCCGTTATGATGCATTCCTTTAGGTCATATTATTATTTTCTTTTCTTTTCTTTTCTTCGAGTCTCATAAGTTGCATATTCGTGACCTCTTCAATGAATCACTTTTGGGTATCACAATTAATGTGAATTGCACAAATCAAGCTTTGAAGAGACATCTTGACCCTTCCGATATACATTAGGCCTAGGTTTGCATTCATATAGTGACATCCAAATGTGATAAATTTTTAGATTAAATTAAGAAAATTTTTGACTAAATCATGCAACTAGCTCTAGGCTAGGTTGAAAGGGTGTTTTGGATTTTATTATTGCCTTCCCTTTCTTCAAACGTGACTCCCGAACACTTTTCTCTGATTTTCGAAAACTTGGAGTCGTTTAAAAAGGGTTTTTTCTACTTTTTTATTCAAAATTCATTTTAGGTGACTTGGTACACCTTAACTCAATACCAAGTGGCGACTCCTATTTTTTATTATTAAAAACCCTTTTTAAACTATTATTTTGGGCCAAATCGTCGTATTTTTAAGTCCCATTTTAGGCCCTTTTTCTTTATTTATCTTCTAAAAAACAAAAACTCATTTTCATCAAAAATTAAATCAAAAATCATTTTTATAAAACCCGTAATCGTAATATTTGTCTTTCATTCAAAAAATGGGGCGCGACAGTACAAGTGAAGGCTCACATAACACTCTCTTTTCATATTTATTTTCACATAACACTCTTTTTTCATATAGTCATACTGACAACAATAACCACATAAAATATGAGTATTTCTCACATGAGAGAATCTAACAAAACACAATCCATCTTTTCTATAAGTAGTAAAATTTTTATTAATCAAAGTATTTCTAATATTTTTTTTCCAAAACACCTTGTTTTTCTTTTTTAAGAAAATCATTAAGATCATTCATTCTTTTTCTCAACAAGGTTTGTTCTTCTTTAATCTTTTCATAAAACTTTGTTTTCTGATCCAATTTTTTTTTCAAATCGCTTTGATTGCAAAAAATATCATCTTTAAGATTTTTTAAATTATCATTTTCCTTTTTTAACATTTTATTTTCTTAAGAAAGATTTGAATTTTCCTTTAAGAAAACGTTGATCTTGATTTTCAAATCCTTATTTTTTTACATAAAACTCTTTCAAATCATCATACAATTTAACCACAAATGCCTCAATATCATAATCATTTTCATCACTAGAGGAATAGTTAGAAGATACCTCATCATCTCTAATGGCCATAAATGCCATTTGACCCTTTTCATAATCTTTTTTAACCTCATCATCCGAATTGCAATCTTTCCATGTGTTTGGAAGTTGTTGAAGTTTTGTTTTCTATTTGCTCTTGTTTTGGTGGAATTTGAGAATTGGTTATTGCTTGGTTCACCTCTTCTAAATCCTCTCTTATTGTTGAAGAGTTTCTTGATGATTTTTGTCATAAGAGCTACATCATTTACATCTTCGCCATCAAGTGAGAGCGAATCATCTCCTTCTTGATAAGTTTTGAGAATTATGCTTCTCTTGACCCTTGCATTTTCCTTCTCTTGTATTTTAGATTCAAGTTTCAATTCATAAGAGGTTAAAGAGTTTATAAAAGACTCAATAGATGTAGAATTTAAATGTTTAACCTCTTATATGGCCGTCACTTTACTTTCCCAATTTTTGGATAAACCATTCAAAATTTTTCTAATTTTTTCACCCAAAGTGTATTCTTTACCAAGCAATTCAAGATCTTTTACAATGTCACTAAATCTGTAATATATCTTATTAACATTCTCATGAAATTCCATTTTGAAATATTCATATTTAGCAACAAGTAGAGATTTATTTTGTTCTCTAATATCTTGGCTACCTTTATGCATTTCACATAATTTATCCCAAATTTCTTTAACCGATTTCCAACTTTTAATTCTGGTAGATTCATTAGCATCTAAAGTATTATACAAAACATTCATGGCTTTTGCAGTTAAAGTGAGATAAATCTTGTTTTGAGCACTCAATTCATTCCTAGTTTTAGATCTATTTCTATCCGTATTTGCATCCAAAATAGTAGTTTCATAAAGATCTAGATTAACAATAAACCAAAGTTCAATATCAATAGACTGCAAGAAAATTTCCATTCTTTGTTTCCAACTACTAAAATGTGAGCTACTAAATTAGGTGGTCTAATAATAGATTGTCCCTCTAAAAATAAGCATTATTAGTTGCCATTTTTACTCCTAAATTCATTGAACTTAATCTCTAGAAGACCAAATTCGGATACCAATTGTAAGACCCAAACATAACCTAAAAGGAGGGTGAATTAGATTGTTCATAAAACAAGCAAGTAATTGCAAATATTCACCCAATTTTAACTAATCAAATTTAGCCTAAATGAACACATACTCAAGCATACAAAATAGTAATAAAAGTAAAGCAATTTAACCATTCAATAGAATAAAAGAAGAGTGAGAAGTGCAAACCAAACAAACTCCCAAACTTCTTCCAAACTTGGAGTTGAAACAACCAAGTAGTTTTTTCAATTGTTGGTGATACTAACCAACTTGTACAAGTGAATGCTCACTCCTTTCTCACCCTAAAACCCTTTAGTTGAGCCAAGGAGTTCTACAACACTTCTAGTTAACCCTAAACTAGCTGCAATTGAAAACTCACCCAATCAATTAAGAACTACTTACAAGTAAGGCTCACCTTATCCAAGGTTTCACTTCTCCTTAATAAGAAACCTCATAAACCCAAGAACTTTCCCCAAGGCTCACCAATATTCAAAGTATTTTTCTATCCAAAAATTACTTTTAAAAGTTTGTATGTTATGTAGGTAAAAGTATTATTTCTTCTCATACTTGGGGGTATTTATAGATGGTGAAACTTTGCCCCAAAAGTTTTTTCAACAGTAAAATAACTAGCTGTTAGAAAATTAGCTGTTAGGAGTATCAGACGTCCGAAACCAGGGATGTGTCCAAAACGTGCGTCTGATTGCTAAGTAAAAAGCTTCTTTCAGCTCCTATTAGACATCCAAAGCTTTCTTCTGTATCCGATCCTCTTCGTCCTATAGCAGACAGAATGTAGACAAATTATTCTCAAATTCTTCAAACAATTTATGCTACTATTATGCATCCGATCAATGCATCCGATAGTAGCAGGCATCCTCAATGTCTATCCAACGTCCGAAGCATTTCATTTGAGAGTGTGATCATTATTTATCGAACGTCCGAATGATTGAGCAGTGTCCGATCCTTTGAATCACTTTTTGTGCATTGGAATGCTTTCAATCTTGATTGTTTTAATTGTATACTTGTATTCTCACAAAGCACTTGTCGTGCCCCATTTTTTGATGAAAAAAATAAAATTACGGGTTTATAAGAATAAATTTTTGATTAATTTTGAGGAAAATAAATTTTTAATTATAAAATGAATAAAGAAATAAATTTTGATTAATTTTGTTTGAAAAATGAATTTTTTATTTTTAGAAAAAAGAAATGAAGAAATGGGCCTAAAATGGGACTAAAAGTGAGACGATTTTGACCCAAATTAAAAGTTTAAAAAGGGTTTTTAAGAAAAAATTGGAGTCACCACTTGGTATTGAGTTAAGGTGTACCAAGTCACCTAAAATGAATTTTCAAAGAAAAAGTAGAGAAAACCCTTTTTAAATGACTCCAAATCTGCAAAAATCAAGAGAAAAGGGGTCGGGAGTCACATTTGAAGAAAGGGAAGGTAAGGATAAAATCCAAGGCACCCTTTCAACCTAGCTAAGGCTAGTTGCGTGATTTAGTAAAAAACTTTCTTATTTTCAATCTAAAAATTTATCACATTTGCATATCACTATATGAATGCAATCCTAGACTTAATGACTATCGGAAGGGTCAATATGTCTCTTCCAAATTTAGTTGGTGCAAATTGCATTAATTGCGACGCCCAAAAGTGATTATTTGAAGAAGTCACGAGTATGCAACATATGAGACTTGAATAAAAATAGAAAAATTATAATATACAAATATACGTGACCTAAAAGAGAGAGATGCAACATAACGGGTACGGGGGGCTAAGATTCGTGACTCGATTTTTCCTTTTATAGAGGGAATACGAGCGTGCTAAAGCTAAAAAGTCACACTCGTCCATATCCTATATTTGAGGGGTATTTCTTAATCTAATCAAGCAAATGATCTAACCTATTTCTAACTTTCCTGAAATGAAAATGCAAAGTCTAATGTCATGTCTTGCACGTAGGGATAAGGGATATATATAGGAAAAATATCATGCAATATGCAAAATGATAAGGATCCTGAGAGAGTAGAAAATATGCATGAAATGTAGTGATTGTCACGCAAACATGGTCTAGCGCGTAGATGGTCCCTAAAGGTCGAGCGTTGGACTAGCCCATGTCTATAAGTTCTCACTAGCGTTGGACTACTGAGAAATGGAAAAAGGGGCCACAACTAGCGTTAGACTAGTGTGGAATCGGAAAAAAAGTGCCACAACTAGTATTGGACTAGTGTGGTGATGTCATGTATTTATTATAATCAAATAAATCATATAAAGCAAATAAACACATAAATCACATAAAACACATAGCACATAAGCATGATATCTAGATGCAAGGTCCTAAGAAAGCGAGTAATACGTAAACACACAAGCATGCAAAACACACAAAGCAAATAAAAATGAATAACCAGTTGGGGTCGTCTACAGAGGTACAGGTGTTCGGTCTCGGCTGGCGGGTTGGTGGTCTTTGCCAACACGTCATTCTCGTATGAAGACGATCCATACGGTGTTGCCTAGCATAATCTGCTGGCATATTTGGTTGGCACGGAATCTCGCAGTCTTTGAAGGTCACTCCCTGCGGAGGCAGACTATTTGTGATCGTATCCCGGTAGATGCAGTGGGATTGGTTTGTGGGAAAGCTGAGGGGGAACCAGATGGATTTTCATCCTAGCATGTTTTCTATGACAGTCTCTCTGGACGGTGCCCTCGATACTCCCGTAGGATGGTTTGTTGGGAATCGCCTGTTCAGGGGATGTGCAAGCTAAACACAGATGGCTGTTCACTGGGCAATCCGGGAAAGAGTGGAGGGGGTGGTGTACTTAGGGATGCGTCTGGTGAGTTGGTATTTGGGTTCTCCATCCTTCTTGGGGAGTTGACAAGTCTTCAAGCGGAGGCTAAGTCGTTAATCTATGGGGTGCAGCAGTGCGTGATTTGGGGCTTCGCCAGCGTTTAGGTGGAGGTGGATTCGCTCCTGTTAGCTAATATCCTCCAAGGCAAATCGAAGTGTCCGTGGCTGATTCGGTCGGAAATTGACACAATCCAGGCAACCTGTGATTTGGTTTGGACGGTGGGACACTGTTATCGAGAGGCAAACCAAGTGGTGGATGCGTTAGCTAAGGTGGGGGCAAATGGTTCGAGTAATGTTATTTATACCTCACAATCGGAGTTACCAAGACTAGCCAGGGGGGCCTTGATATTGGATAAAGCAGGAACTCCTGCCATTCGTGTTAGGGCTATTCGAAAATAAACTCCTTTGTATCTGTGTTTTTTATTTTTAATAAAACAAGGGGGTGGCGTCCCTCCCCGTGAATGGGGTTAGCCATTTAAAAAAAAATCTTTTCGATTAGATCGAGTTCGAGTTTTATTGTAAGAGTTCATCGAGTTCGAACTCGAGTTTGGTAAAATTAAGTTGAGATTCGATTCGATTAGATCAAAATTCTACTTGATTTGGTTGATAGCCATTTAAAAAAAAAAGACTTAACTATTACACTTGGGGGGCCCTAACTACAATTTAAGGAGGGGAAAGAATAAAATAATAAAACAACCACCTAACTATTACATATCCTATCTAAATACATGTCTTGAACCCCATAACTATTACAATTTGGCATTTAAATCCCTCTTAAATAATCAAACATTAAATTAAAATGAATATGTGAAATTAAAAGAAACAAATAAAGTGAATAAATAAACTAAGCTAAATAAATAATGAAAGTAAAAACATTCAAAATCATGCAATTACACACATAGATTCACATAGGGTCAAGTAAAATCCAAATAAAGGAGTAGAGTGTACCTCCCTTGAATTGGTGACCTAATGAAATGAAATTTTCTTATTTAGCCTCCAAAACAAAGAAAAAGGTCAAGGCATCACTTTAATTAACAAATAATCACAAGAAATGGAAATAAAAACGAAATTGAATCAATCAAAGCATTCAAATGAAAGTAAACAACCTATATTCAAGAAACTAAAACAAGCAAGGACCTAATTGAAACAATTATAGAATTTTGAGGGGTCAAATTATTATTATTGCAAATATTAAGGTCTAAACTAAAATAAAATAAAGTTAGGGTTTAAGATGAGGCCTACCAAATTCAAATGCTAAACTTCACAAGATGAATGAAAACCCATTTGCTATAATTAAACAACAAAATTACACAAAATTTTACTAAAATCCAAATCAAAACTATAAATCTATCAAAAATTATTAAACCTTCAATTTCTCTCCTAAAACTTATGAATAATCTGTCCAAAAATCGTATTAAAGCATGCCAAAGAAAGATAACATTTTAAGGGACAAAAATTAGTTGATTTTTCCAATTTTCTGGGCCATAGCAACATTAAGCCAACATTCGAGGCTCAAAATGCAATTTTTAGATCATTCATGCAAAGAATTCGAAGAACAAATTTCTGCAATTTTCCAGCCACGATTCTCTGCAATTGCTGTGTTCATCAAATGTAATTTTTCCATCCGAACACAGCTAATATCTGAACCAAACATCAAGCTTCGATCTTAAGCATAAAAACTCACAGAAATTCAACGTTCAAGCAAGCAGATCTTTCGTAACAATTCTTCTACAACTCTCCTAGGTTTGTTTTATCCAAGTACAGACCAAACGAAATGAAATCCAAGCCAGATTATGCGAATGATGCTTTTTATTTCTAAAACCTAACGCCCAAGATACACAAAACAGAAAAAGGGAAACAACGACAAGGGAATCATCAAAGAACAAACATAACAAAGCCATGGAACAAGCTCACCAAACCAGTGGCAAAACGATTTGACAGTTCACGCGTGATAGGCTCTGATTTTTGCAAAGAAACTGTGTTAAATCGACACAAATAAGGGGGAAAAGTACCTGAAAATGATTTCGTGGGCAGTTGAACGTGAGATATCCCAATGAATCGAGCTGTTTTGGAAAAATGAAACCCACGAAGCTTGCTACAGAAAATTTCAGCGCTGATGAAGTCGCCAATTTGAGCCTCGATTCAGCTACCTTAGAGTCGTTTTTTCCCAGAAATTTGTGAACGAGATTTCTTCTATAGCCTCCCAAGAAAGCGCAGAAGCCAAAAGGTTCTTCCAAAACCCAAGATCAAAGCAGAAATTGGACCACGAAGCAGGCTAGTTCATCAGCCTGGTTATGGGTTTGCAGAAGAAGTTTATGCACTTTTCCTTCCTCGTTTTCTCTTTCTTTTGCTTCCTTTTTTTCTCTCGTTTTCCTTTCTGGTTTCCCTTTCTAATCCTCCCCAGACTCTCTCGTTTCCCTCTTGCTCAGTTTTTCTTGTCTTCTGATCTTTTTCTATGCCCGCAGCTCTTTCCTCTCCTCTTCCTAGTTTCCCTTTCTTTTTTCCTCCACCGCCATCTCTCTTCCCTTGTTTTCTTTTTTTGGTTTTGTTCCTCTCTTCCTTTCTGTCGTTTCTTCCTCTCAATCTCCCCTCCTTCTCTTCTGGTTTTTTTCCTTTTTTGCTCCCCCGAAACCCTTTCTTTTTTTCCTTTCTTTCTCCCACCTTGGTCCGAAGCCTCTCTTCCTCTCTCGGTTCTTTTCTTTCCAGTTTCTCCTTGTTTACTTGCCCTCTAGAGTCTTTCCCTTCCTCCCTTACTCTCCTCTTGCTTTTTTTTCTTTTTCCTTGCCGGAAACCTTCTTGGTTTTCCTCACTGCCCGAAGCTTTTTTCTTGTTTTTGTTCAACCCCCCAAAACCCTTTTTTTCTCCTCCCTTTTTCTCTTTTCAGCCCGTAGCCTTTTCTTGTTTTCCTTTTCTTTTGTTTGTTTTTCCCTAGGTTTCCAAGTGTCCTAGCCACCTATCATGTAGATGTTAAGGTGTCAAAAGAAAAATGAGGACACTTGTCCCATTTGCATGCACTCCACCTAGCTATTGTGTATGTGTTCCACATATTTTTGCATTTTCTTTTATTTTGTTTTTCAAAACAAAATTATCTTGAAAATTTTATTTGGAAGAAATTGAACTTAAAAAGATTTGATTTTTCTTTTTTCCAGAAATTTAATGCAAAAATGTTTTAAAAAAATGATGAACCTAATTTACTAAAATAAGCAAAATAAACACTAACTATCATTTTGCAAACTTAATCAACTGAAATAAAATAAAAACAACATTAAAAAATAAAGCTAAAATTGAATTAAATAAATTGAAATTTTGGTGTCTACACCTTGTCCCTCTTTGTCTGAGTTTCGAAAAAACTTGAGACAAAGATGTATACACCAAATACTTACCTATAGTTATTCTGTCTTGAACTGAAACATGTAAACATAAAAAAATCAGTGGGATAAAACTTGAGTTTGCCGTAACATCGATCAGTAGGATAATACCCGAGCCTACCATTCCATGGGTCAGTGGGATAATACCCGAGTTGCCATACCATCGGTCAGTGAGATAAAACCCGAGCTGCCATACCATCAGTCAGTGAGATAAAACCCGAACTTACCGTACCATTGATCAGTGGGATAATACTCGAGCCTGCCATACCATTGGACAGTGGGATAATACCCGAGCCTGCCATACCATCGATCAGTGGAATAAAACCCGAACCTGCCGTACCATTAGTCAGTGGGATGATACCCGATCATGCCATACCATTGGTCAGTGGGATAATACTCGAGCCTGCCATTCCATTGGTCAGTGGGATAATATCCGAGCCTGCCACTTCATTGGTCAGTGGGATAATACCCGATCCTACCATTCCATTGGTTAGTGGAATAATACCCGAACCTGCCATTCCATTGGTCAGTGAAAGGGGGTAGAAGGATAAAACCCGAGTTTGCCGTAACATCGGTCAGTGGGATAATACCCGAGCCTGCCATTCCATTGGTCAGTGGGATAATACCCGAGTCTGCTATACCATCGGTAAATGAAATAAAACCTGAACCTGCCGTACCATTGGTTAGTGGGATAATACCCGAGCCTGCCATACCATCGGTCAGTGGGATAAAACCCGAACCTGCCGTACCATTGGTCAGTGGGATGATACCCGATCCTGCCATACCATTGGTCAGTAAGATAATACTCGAGCCTGCCATTCCATTGGTCAGTGGGATAATATTCGAGCCTGCCATTTCATTGGTCAGTGGGATAATACTCGAGCCTGCCACTTCATTGGTCAATGGAATAATACCCGATCCTGCCATGGGATAATACCCGATCCTGCCATTCCATTGGTCAGTGGGATAATACCCGAACCTGCAATTCCATTGGTCAGTAAAGGGGGGTAGAAGGGTGTACGGTGGACGCTGAGACTCACCAATATGAAATTAAATTACCAAGAAGCGGGGTAGAAGGGTGCGCGGTGGACGCAGAGACTCACCAACATGAAATTAAATTTTATTTGTCAAGAAGAGGGGTAGAAGGGTACGCGTGGATGCTGAAACTCACCAAATTTTGATTAAATTTTCGAGAAAGGAGCATTAGTGCATAGAAAAGTTTTGAATACTTACTTAAAGCATCTTTTCAAACAAATTTGCCCCAATTTCAACCAATTATTGTGCAACCGATCATTCACTTTGCATTATGGCACTGTTGCTCCTACTTAAGCTTTTGATTCACCTCTTTCTCGGTCTGAACCATGAATATTCAATTTTTGGGTGACATTCCACAATTATATAAGAAATTTGTCCCAATTTTGTTATTTGAAACACGTATGGACCTACGAGAGAAAGAACAATCCTAATAACAAATAATGCCACCACCATTTGACCCATCTAACTTTCAAGAAACGTGTAAATATGAGTATTTTGATGTTTTCCCCTCGATTCTGCAAAACCCAACCTTGTACCGCAAACCCCATCCAGGCTGCCTTGCCTTCCAATGCTAACTCAACATGAAAATTTATGCACTTTCGATAAACTGTAGAGATTGTTATTTGATAAAATCCAATGAGACAAATGAAACCATGCAACACCTAAAAATTTTCTTTTATACAAAATGATAAAAGTCAATGTAATGCCAAAAATAACCATCACCTTGTATTGAGGAACAATGATCTTAGAGAGATGACTCACAAACTCAACAATCTATGTTTGATGACCAAAACACTTTGATTCTCGAACAAAATGCCACATTTGACCCTTTGGATATCGTTCCTCTGGAGTTCAATGTTTGGCAATAGAACTACAATGTAAAGAGAAATTCCAATGAATTGAGTCTCCAGCCATTTCATTCCAAGCTCGCCTTTCATCATAAAACCCTACCTTAGCGCCCTTTCGGGTTTTCACTAAGGTTACCCCCACCTTTTTATTTTCTTTTTCTTTTATTTCCATTTTTCTCCTTTTCTTGTTTTTCTCTTTTTTTCTTTTTTCCTTTCAAAGGTGCCCTTTCGGGTTTTCACCTGATGAACAAATCCTGCCAGTAGCCTTTATCAATTCAAACAAATATATTTTAAGAAATGATGGTATCAGTGTGACAATCCTTCTCTTGCAAAATTGGTGAAGGTGTATTGATATCATTGCCATTTGATTAGAAAATTTCCTAAAAGAGGTGATACAAAGAACAGAAGTCAGGACTTTCGGCTTTTGTAATGGGGTCTGGTGGGGTGCTAAGAAAGATTAAGACTTGAAGGCAGATTTTATAGCGTTTAAATCACCTGAGATCGCATCTTCATATTAACCCTATTTAAGATTAAACTAAAATTGCCCCAATTTATTTTCAACCGAGGTTCTTTTCTTTAATTTTCTTTTTCTTTTGTTCCCCTATCACTTTTACCTCTTAAAACTTTTCTTTCTTCTTCTTTTTTTCTTCTCTTTTTTCTTTTTTCAACTCAAACTTGCCTCAGTGTGGGGTTTGTGATTCTCAGGGGTTGGCACACGAAATAATTTACTCTGAAGGTTCAAAAGGGATAACTAAGGATATCATGTTTAATTGTAAAGGAAGAAGGCCTGACTTTCATTCCGTCCTTCGCATTAACCCTAAAAGGAAACTTTCATTTATCAGATGAAGAATTTCTTACACATATCCGAATTGATCGGCTGAGGGAAAACTTGTTCATCCATTTCTGCTAGAACAGGTGCTCCACCAGGGAATACCTTTTTGACAATAAAAGGGCCCTGCCAATTTGGTGCAAACTTGCCTTTGGATTTCTCTTGCATTGGCAAAATCCGTTTCAACACTTCGTCTCCTTCTGTGAATAGTAGTGGTCTGACCTTCTTGTTGTAAGTACGGGCCATTCTCTTTTGATAGAACTAATCATGACAAATGGCATTTAGCTGTTTCTTATCAAGTGACTACTGATTTTTATTTCCTTAATCTTGATCTCAATTCAGCTTGAGTTTCTCTTTATACTATTCGGGCCTTTTTGAAACATTTTGGATATCTCTTCGCTACTTCTCTCATTTTGAAATCCAAATTTACATTCGTGAGATATCAAGATTGCCGCCATCAAATTCCGGAACAGTGCTATCCAAAGGGTTAGAGGATTTTATTCTTGGCCATCTGAAAAGAATGCGTAAGTAACACAGTATATATAAAATTGTACATTTTTATTGAATTTCAAGATAAAGATCAAATTTAGTAGTATGTTACTTGTTAAAAAAGACGTGTCTTCAAAAGCCACTTGATTCAAAACTATTTACAAAACACAGTTAAACAAAAGATACGCATGCATGATTTTCATGGATTTTAACAAAAGACAACTCCCCAAATTTATCGAAAACTCTCTTCAAGAGGGAGGGATCTCACTAGTTTGGGATTCTCAAATTTCCTCATTGGGGGTAAATGCCTCAAAAGTGTCCTTGTGTTCATGAAAGGGATTCGTACTTATACTCGGTCCTTGTTCTCCCCTTTTTCTTAGCACTATATCTCCTGTTTCAATCATATCCTGAATTTTATATTTCAATACCCAGCAATTATTGGTGAAATGCACAAGAGCTCCAGAATGATAAGCGCAGACGGCTTGAGGATCATAACCACGGGGAAACCCTTTAGGATAGACTTTAGGAGGTATTATACCAATTTTCTCTGCGGCTTTGAGTTGTTCGCACAATTGATCGATGGGTCGGGCCAGGTTGGTGAAGGTTCGATATGGGGTTGGGTTTCGGATTTTTCTGTTTAGAGGATAAGTTTGGCTATTTAGTTGAATAGGTTTTGGATTATAAGGAGGGCGAGGTCGAGTTTGAAAATTGGGTTAAAAAATTGGGACGGGTAGTATAGATGGGTTTGCATAGTTTGGCCGAGGTCGAGGGTGATTGACAGTAGTATGGTAAATAGGGCGTGGGTGTGAGAACCCGAAAAATTTTCACATTTTCAATTATTATTTTATTTCTTTGCCTACATTTTATACTGTCCTTTGAAAATATTAAATGTTTTATACATTTTACAAGTCAGTACAATTTTAAATCATTTTCCTAGTATAAGTTAGTGTACGTGAATTTGAAGTGCATTTTTCGATGTGGGACCCGCTAGTGCGATATAATTTTTGCCGATTAGGTGACGAAATATTAAGTGATATTATTTTCCATAGTATTAGGAGATAATTAGAGGTTAATTAGCTAAATGAGTTATTGGAGGAGAGAAGATAAGCTTGGAACCTTCAAGATGCCAAGTGTCATGCTTCCATTGGATGTTGGACTTTTGACCCAAGATATTAACCTTTACTAAAACAAATTTTGACCAAAAATTCATTCCATTTTGCACCCTCTTGGCCGGCCCTTTGGTGAAGAAAAACAAGAGAGAGCTCTTCCAATTTTAGCTTCCAAACTCACTTGAATCTTGAGTTTTAACCAACAAAATTTGAAATCCTTCCATACAAGTGATTACTAAGGGAGTCTAAGGACTTTGGTGGAGTTGTTTTGGAGGAGGAAAGTCTAAGCTACCATTTTCTTTGAGGTAACTAGTTCCTAACTCTTGATTCTTGTGGTAAAACTTTGATTGATGATTGGAAGTTGAATATAATTAGCTAGGAACTGATTTGGATGGCTGGAAATTCGTTTGATTGGGTGGAATTTGAATGAACTTCAAGTATTCATTTTCTGTCAAGATTTCTGTCCGAAATTAGTCTGCAAATTCGAACATGTTGGGGGCTGAATTAGCCTTAGCACAAAACATGAAAGTTGTAGAGAATTGAATGTGGATTATTCCTGTAAATTTTCAGCTCAATCGGAGCAGGGTATCTTGTGAAATGACTAATTTACCCCTGCTTCCCTGTTTCTGTCCGAAAATGATAATCGGCCTCTGTAATTGGCTCGTTTGGCTGGGAAGATGAATACATTAGCTTTTGATGCCTTCTTAAGAATTGTAGCCTTGTATTCTAGATTTCGAATGGATTTGGAATCAACTAAATCAGAGTTGTGTGTGCTGAGATATGATTGAATAAGTTAGGACTGCTAGATGACTTTTATAGTGAGCTTCGAACTGGGCAATCTGGAGCTGTTTGGGTCAATTTGACTAGGTTAGGTTGAGAACTGGGTTGAGGTGTCTTCATACGAATTGTCGCCCTATGTGTTAGCTTTCCAACGCATCTAAAAACACCCAAAACGAAATTGTGTAGCCTGCGTTATTGTCGGTTAACGTTAGTGCTGACAACCAGACTGATCATGAACCTCTGGATCTGTAATTGGCAAATTCGACTTAGATAAACTATAAATTAGGTTAAGTGCCCTTCATGAAAGTTGTTCCCCTCTGTCTTAGCTTCGAAAGTTTATAAAATTCATCTCGATTTGATAACCATAGCTCTAGTTATGACTAAAATGCTACGAGATGTCAAATCTGCCATTTAGCTTTTATCTTCAAAAGTGATATTTGCTTGTACTTTCGCACTTGTGTTGTTCTTGGATGGTTTTGGAGCCTAATGGAAGGGCTATTGTGGTGACCTTACTTGTGTGTATTGTGGGGCTGAATTAAGGAAAAATAAGGAAGCCATAAATGGCTGGAAATTTGGTAAACACAAAGGGCATGCTGCCCAAATTTGTACTTAAGGTTTAAGTAGAATTACGCTTATCTTGAGTAAGACTTTGAGGACGAATCTAACTCAATTTGTCTAGATTATTCAAGTTTCCTTTTGTGGAGGTATATAAAGCGAATTTCAGCCGAAACTTGTACCCTTGGAATTTACAACTAATGGAAATATGTTTTCTTCATTTCTTTGACCCAAATGGCATTTTTCACATATAATGGCTTTAAATTTCACCGTTTGGAAAGTGAGCAAGGGTTTTACGAATAGTCCCTAAATAAGTTTCAATTACTTGATTCTCGTTAAACGAAATGTTTAAGTTTCGAGCCTTAGTTATTTTTCAATGCTCTTAAATAATATTTTCTTATGATTATTCTTAGGGTTCCTTGGTGATTAAGAGTGTTATCCGGAAGGAATTTTGGACGTTATTTTGCTTATATAGGTGAGTGTTCTCTATACGTTTTGTTTCTAATGACTATGTGACTATTTGAATTGTTACCCTAATAAGAATTGATGTACGTTATGTTTCATTGACCATGTGGCTAGTTGGAATACTTGATTAAATGTTAAATGTTCTCAATGATTGCTAAAACGATTTTTGCTAGGCGAGTGTGTACTTTATCGCACTCGACCTAAACGAACGTGAAATTTTCAATGATTGAATAATTAAATGTTACTTATGCATGAATGTAAGCCTTCTGGCTGAACTGGGCCCTTGCCCTTTGTTACTGGTCGACTCGAGCCAGAAGCGGACTCGGTCGGGCGATTAGTGACCCTGGGTGAATGTGAATGTTTGGTATACTCGAGTATGACCACGTAGTTGGGAGGACTGGCCAGTGCGCTGGCTAGAACGGGGAGAATGAAATGAATGAATGAATGGCAAGATTGACGGAGGGATTTTCAATTACAAATGAAATTTTTTCTAAACGATTGAAGGAATGAGGAAATGGTCGATGAACGAACGAACGAATGGCTCCATGTATCCTTTTAATGAATGTGTTACTCTTGTTTTATATCGTAAATGTTATCTGGATTACTTGTTATTACGTGCCTAATGTTCTTGTTTAATTGTTTGGTTATGTATATAGAATCTCGCTGGGCTTTTAGCTCATTCCACGCCGTTTGTCTTCCTTACAGGGGTTGCGAGCAAGGACAAGAGACTTGTATAGTATAGTCTAGTCCTTTTTGGATTATTTTGCGTTCGTTCTAGCTCTAGTGCTTGATTGGGGTTGGATGTACTGGGAACTAAGAACTTTTGTCTCTTTTGGATTTGTACTACCATTTGAGATTGGATAAATGTAAGTATAAATGTTTCAAGTTTGAGAATTGTTTTCGTTTTCCTCGAGGTTATATTTTATTTTGTTCGGAAAGAGTGATCGAGTCTTGGCGAGAGCTGGGCAGGCGGTCCGCCGAACCCTTCGGTTCGCCCTAGGGGGAGGCGGGGCCGTCACAGTGGGTTTGTGTAATATGGGTAAGGGCATGAGTAGGTAGGTTGACTACCAGGAACCAACCGATCAATCACGCGTTGTTGTGCAGTCATCTCCATGTTTAATTCATTAAATTTGTTTAACACTTCGCTCAACTGAACTCCCAGATTTGCAAGGTCGGCTGTTGGCGTCGTTGCAGACCTATCGGATGATTTAGGATGTGTACTCATGTTACACTATTTCTCAAAACTCGGCTACGTGATTACGTATTGATGGGGTTTCTTTGTGTAGTTATGTTTGCAATTACATAAAAATTAAGAAAAAAACTTTTTAGATTTTTCTCTTAATTAACTGCTGACAAAAAGAAAGAAAAAGAAAAAGACGGGAGTTAGTAAAAAAATTAAAGTAATTCGAATGCATGTCCTATTGGGGGAACCCTTTTTGTACCAAGGGTAGGCCTAACATTAGAATGCAACTCTCTAGGGTAGGTACATATAATACCTGATGAATCCGACCAACTTATTGATATTCGAATGAAAGGTAATTTGAAAATTTTGGCCAATTTGGAGTGAGAAGAGACATTTGTCCTAACAAAATGAGGACAAAGTTCGAATGCATTGATTACTTTAATTAACACATAAAATGATGTGTGAAAGCGCCTACTATTGAAAGGATTGCAATGTCTCGACTAGTCTATTTAGTGAACCTTAGATCGAAACCCTAAAAGGAAAAAAACGGGTCAAATGGATTGAATGAAACTGATGATTTATTCAAAAATTGACTGGATCACCCTAAAAAGGATAAACTGGTCAAATGGATTAAATGAAATTGATGATTTATTCCTAAAAATGAAAATTGACTAGATCGCCCTAAAAATGAATGAATGGATTGAGTTATGATTTATTAAAAAATGACTAAATTGTTCTAAAAGTGAACGAATAGATGAAATAGAGTTAATGATTTATTTAAAAATGACTAGATTGTCTTAAAAATGAATGAATTGACAAAATGGATTGAATGAAATGAATAAATTGGTCAAATGCATTGAATTAAGTTGTCCTAAAAAAATGAATAATCGATTCAAATGGATTGAATGGAATTGATGATTTATTCAAAAATTGATTGAATTGTCTGCCCATTTGTGGTTTTCAAATTGCACGAATTTCGTTACAATGCATTAGTCTATGAGTTTTCTAAAATCAAGATTTGGCATTGATATATTTATCGTCTCAACAATGAGGAATTATTTGTGAATTTCTTCAACTTAATGTCCTTTACGCAAGGGATTTTTACCAATTCTGATAAAATGGTCAAAAGATGATTGTTAGATGCTCATATTCTAATGTGCAAAAGTTGCTCTATCATCTTCGAGGCCAATGTCACCATTGTGGAAGAGATCGGATCCTACCTTACCTTGTGCACTACCCCTTTGGATGGTACAAGAAATATAAACATGCAAGTCTCATTGGATTACATATCCGAGACATAAGGTGGTTTATTCCTATCGTGGGATTTCCTATGCGGCATTCCCTCCTAAGGTTTATGCATGATGCCAATTTATCAAAACAATTAAATATGCAATTTGAAATGAACATATGACCTAAGCGACCCTTCGTATGCCAGCGTGAGCCTAGAATGATGTGCAATTATTAACCTACGAATGCAGTACATCGAAATTTAAACGTGCAATAAACTATCTAACAGGGTAGGTTCTAAAAGAGTATCATGCCAGAATCCTTTATTTTCTAATGTTTGTGAATGCAAAAGACAAAAAAAACAAAGAAATGTTAGTTCAACAAATAATCACATAACATGGTAGGCAATTAGATGATACAAAAGGCGAAAAGAAAGAAAAATAAGGAAAGAGGGGTGGGATCCCTCCCTTCATGCCTAGTGTTCCTAGTTGGATACGGTCGACTCTACCCTAGGCGATTCTAATATGGATGCATGAGGTTGGGCTCACTAATGCATCTAGACTCGATAAGGTTTTCAGGCTCCCAAACCTTCAGACCAAAGGCGAAGGGTCATCAATCTCAATGCCTAAGAGTCGGTGGTTCGAGTGATCCCTCGGACATTGCTACGTGCACGTCGTGCCACGGCCACATGTCCAAGTGGATCGATCCTAATCCTAATCGGGTGGAGTGGTGTGATAACCACTAAAAGTAAAAAGAAATGAGGGGTTATAAAGTAAAACGTATGCACGTATGAAGTGCTTCCTTTTGAAAGGAGGAATTTAAATACCATAAAAAGCGGGTGAAGGTTCTAGGGTGGCTATTCCCCCCTCCCCGAAAGATGCAAAGCGTAATACAAACATAAATAAATGAAAGTAAATAAACAAATCATCGCGTATATATAGATATCGAGATGTTTATGCGTGTTTAGATGCAAGAAAACCTAAAAAGGAAAAAATGCAACTTAAAACCTCCAAATATGATATATATGAAGACTAAAAGAAAAAAAGGTTTGACTAAATCAAATTGCTTGAACTCTCTAAGTTCCCCAGTGGAGTAGTCATGCTGTCGCGCCCCATTTTTTGATGAAAAAAATAAAATTACGGTTTATAAACATGAATTTTTGATTAATTTTGAGAAAATGAATTTTTAATTAGAAAATGAATAAAGAAATGAATTTTGACTAATTTTGTTTGAAAAATGAATTTTTAATTTTTAGAAAAAATAAATGAAGAAATGGGCCTAAAATGGGACTAAAAGTGCGACGATTTTGGCCCAAATTAAAAGTTTAAAAAGGGTTTTTAAGAAAAAATAGGAATCACCACTTGGTATTGGGTTAAAGTGTACCAAGTCACCTAAAATGAATTTTCAAAGAAAAAGTAGAGAAAACCCTTTTTAAAAGACTCCAAATCTGCGAAAATCAAGAGAAAAGGGGTCGGGAATCACATTTGAAGAAAGGGAAGGCAAGGATAAAATCCAAGGCACCCTTTCAACCTAGCCAAGGCTAGTTGCGTGATTTAGTAAAAAACTTTCTTATTTTTAACCTAAAAATTTATCACATTTGCATATCACTATATGAATGCAATCCTAGACTTAATGACTATCGAAAGGGTCAATATGTCTCTTCCAAATTTAGTTGGTGCAAATCGCATTAATTGCGACGCCCAAAAGTGATTATTTGAAGAGGTCACGAATATGCAACATATGAGACTTGAATAAAAATAGAAAAATTATAATATACAAATATACGTGACCTAAAAGAGAGGGATGCAACATAACGGGTATGGGGGCTAAGATTCGTGACTCGATTTTTCCTTTTATAGAGGGAATACAAGTGTGCTAAGGATAAAAAACCACACTCGTTCATATCCCATATTTGAGGGGTATTTCCTAATCTAATCAAGCAAATGATCTAACCTATTTCTAACTTTCCTTAAATGAAAATGCAAAGTCTAATGTCATGTCTCGCACTTAGGGATAAGGGATATATATAGGGAAAATATCATGCAATATGCAAAATGATAAGGATCCTAAGAGAGTAGAAAATATGCATGAAATGTAATGATTGTCATGCAAACATGGTCTAGCGCGTAGACGGTCCCTAAAGGTCTAGCGTTGGACTAGTGAGAAATGGAAAAAGGGGCCACAACTAGTGTTGGACTAGTGTGGAATCGGAAAAAAAGTGCCACAACTAGCGTTGGACTAGTGCGGTGAAGTCATGCATTTATTATAATCAAATAAATCATATAAAGCAAATAAACACATAAATCACATAAAACACATAGCACATAAGCATGATATCTAGATGCAAGACCCTAAGAAAGCGAGTAACACGTAAACACACAAGCATGCAAAACACACAAAGCAAATAAAAACGAATAAAGACCTAACTATTACACTTGAGGGACCCTAACGACAATCTAAGGGGGGGAAAGAATAAAATAATAAAACAACCACCTAACTATTACATATCCTATCTAAATACATGTTTTGAACCCCCCTAACTATTACAATTTGGCATTTAAATGCCTCTTAAATAATCAAACATTAAATTAAAATGAATATGTGAAATTAAAAGAAACAAATAAATTGAATAAATAAACTAAACTAAATAAATAATGAAAGTAAAAACATTCAAAATCATGCAATTACACACATAGATTCACATAGGGTCAAGTAAAATCCAAATAAAGGAGTAGAGTGTACCTCTGTTGAATTGGTGACCTAATGAAATGAAATTTTCTTATTTACCCTCCAAAACAAAGAAAAAGTCAAGGCATCACTTTAATTAACAAATAATCGCAAGAAATGGAAATAAACACAAAATTGAATCAATCAAAGCATTCAAATGAAAGTAAACAACCTATATTCAAGAAATTAAAACAAGCAATGACCTAATTGAAACAATTATAGAAGTTTGAGGGGTCAAATTATTATTATTGCAAATATTAAGGGTCTAAACTAAAATAAAATAAAGTTAGGGTTTAAGATGAGGCCTACCAAATTCAAATGCTAAACTTCACAAGATGAATGAAAACCCATCTGCTATAATTAAACAACAAAATTACACAAAATTTTACTAAAATCCAAATCAAAACTATAAATCTATCAAAAATTATTAAACCTTCAATTTCTCACCTAAAACTTATGAAAAATCTGTCCAAAAATCGCATTAAAGCATGCCAAAGAAAGATAACATTTTAAGGGACAAAAATTAGTTGATTTTTCCAATTTTCTGGGCCATAGCAGCATTAAGCCAACATTCGAGGGTCAAAATCAATTTTTAGATCTTTCATGCAAAGAATTCGAAGAACGAATTTCTGCAATTTTCCAGCCACGATTCTCTGCAATTGCTGTGTTCATCAAATGTAATTTTTCCATCCGAACACAGCTAATATCTCAACCAAACATCAAGCTTCGATCTTAAGCATAAAAAGTCACAGAAATTCAACGTTCAAGCAATCAGATCTTTCGCAACAATTCTTCTACAACTCTCCTAGGTTTGTTTTATCCAAGTACAGACCAAGCGAAATGAAATCCAAGCCAGATTATGCGACTGATGCTTTTTATTTCTAAAACCTAACGCCCAAGATACACAAAACAGAAAAAGGGAAACAACGACAAGGGAATCATCAAAGAACAAACATAACAAAGCCATGGAACAAGCTCACCAAACCAGTGGCAAAAAGATTTGACAGTTCACGCGTGATAGGCTCTGATTTTTGCAAAGAAACTGTGTTAAATCGACACAAATAAGGGGGAAAAGTACCTGAAAATGATTTCGTGGCCATTTGAACGTGAGATATCCCAATGAATCGAGCTGTTCTGGAAAAACGAAACCCACGAAGCTTGCTGCAGAAAATTTCAGCGCTGATGAAGTCGCCAATTTGAGCCTCGCTTCAGCTACCTTAGAGTCATTTTTTCCCAGAAATTTGTGAACGAGATTTCTTCTATAGCCTCCCAAGAAAGCGCAGAAGCCAAAATGTTCTTCCAAAACCCAAGATCGAAGCCGAAATTGGACCACGAAGCATGCTAGTTCATCAGCCTGGTTATGGGTTTGCAGAAGAAGTTTCTGCACTTTTCCTCCCTGGTTTTCTCTTTCTTTTGCTTCCTTTTTCTCTCGTTTTCCTTTTTGGTTTCCCTTTCTAATCCTCCCCAAACTATCTCGTTTCCCTCTTGCTCAGTTTTTCTTTTCTTCTGATCTTTTTCTTTGCCCGCAGCTTTTCCCTCTTCTCTTCCTAGTTTCCCTTTCTTTTTTCCTCCACCGGCAGCTCTCTTCCCTTTTTTTCTTTTGCTGGTTTTCTTCCTCTCTTCCTTTCTGTCGTTTCTTCCTCTCAATCTCCCCTCCTTCTCTTCTGGTTTTTTCTTTTTTTGTTCCCCCGAAACCCTTTCTTTTTTTTTCCTTTATTTCTCCCGCCTTGGTCCGATGCATCTCTTGGTTCTTTTTCTTTCAAGTTTCTCCCTTGTTTACTTGCACTCCAGAGTCTTTCCCTTCCTCCCTTACTCTCCTCTTGCTTGTTTTTCTTTTTCCTTGCCCGAAACCTTCTTGGTTTCCCTCACTACCCGAAGCTTTTTTCTTGTTTCTTGTTCAACCCCACAAAACCCTCTTTTTCTCCTCCCTTTTTCTCTTCTCAGCCCGTAGCCTTTTCTTGTTTTCCTTTTCTTTTGTTTGTTTTTTCCTAGGCTTCCAAGTGTCCTAGCCACCTATCATGTAGATGTTAAGGTGTCAAAAGAAAAATGAGGACACTTGTCCCATTTGCATGCATTCCACCTAGCTATTGTGCATGTGTTCCACATATTTTTGCATTTTCTTTTATTTTGTTTTTGAAAACAAAATTACCTTGCAATTTTATTTGGAAGAAATTGAACTTAAAAAGATTGAAAACAAATTTTTGTGAGATTTTTCTTTTTTTTCAGAAAATTAATGCAAAAATGTTTTAAAAAGAAAAAAATGATGAACCTAATTTATTAAAATAAGCAAAAATAAACACTAACTATCATTTTGCAAACTTAATCATCTAAATAAAATTAAAATTAAAATTAAAAAAGAAAGCTAAAATTGAATTAAATAAATTGAAATTTTGGTGTCTACAGCACTTCGAAAAATATTAGTAAGAATCATCATGTTGGTTTATTATCATCATAATCAAGGATTGATCAATCTAAATCTTCAACTGTGAATTTGGCTTGTAGAACTTGTAGTTGTAGAAGATGGGAACTAAATGGCCTTTCTTGTGTTCATGCAATGAGTGCCATTGCTTTGACAAAGGAGCCTTCGGAGAACTTTTGATCGATCTAAATCTTCAACTGTGAATTTGGCTAGTAGAACTTGTAGTTGTTCATGAGAACATGAAGATTTGGGTCCCCTTCAGGTTCAAGGAAATTCGTTTGACGGCTGATGATGCAATCGGGCTCAAGAATCATTAAAGATCCGAACTTGTGTCATGCTTATTTTTTGTTATTTATCTAATTAAGTTTTCAGCAATAATTGTTAGTTAATTAGAGTTAGTCTTGATTTATTTTTGACTCCTTAATAAGGGGAATAAAGGCTAAGGTCATGTTGACCATAGTTAAGCCAATTTGAGTTAGTTAATTTCCTATTCTAGTTGAGTTAGAGTTTTAGGAAAGTAGTTAATTGCTTCCAAATTTGTTCAGGAAGTTGTGTGCCAAGTCAAATAAGGAAACTTGTATTGTTTCCAATTTAGATTAGATTTTTGAGTCTTGTAAGGTTATAAATAGCCAAACTTATGATATTTTCAGTAGTAAGACAATTATGAATTGAATAAAAATTAAGAGTTTTTCGCTTTCATGTTCCTTTGGGAGCGTCCCTTGATACAAAGTGAGTTGTATCTCCTTTGTTCAAGTTTTGGCTTATCAATTCAAGACCATGTTGAATTGTAGCGCCATTCTACCAATATATCTTGGTTCGCTAATCCGTTAGCTTGTGGGTTGAGATAATATCAAGATTATTCGCAATCTCGAGGATTAGAGGAGTCGAGGTTGTTCCATCTCTGTATCCATAACCTGATCAAGATAGATTCTTCCGCTACTTGATCGATTCGATTTCTTCTCGAGCGGTCCTTGGAGAATCAAGTTCACATCATCTGGTATCAGAGTTTCGACTTTTGATTTAGGTTAATATCCTTTTTATTTTTTCTTTTGATTTAAAATAAAAGATAATTTTTTTTTATTTTATCACTTGAGTCTAACCTACCCCTTGATTGATCAAGATTGAAATTTCTTGGGGTGATTAAGTTCTTGAAGCAGGTTTTTCAAGGGTTTAACTTCCATTAAATTTCTTCCAAGTGAAGTCGTGACCTTGTATTGAGTCGTCAAAAAGAAATTTTCAGGTACTGTTTATCGGTAATGCTCACGGCACTGTAGCAGTACTGTTCATCTGAAGAAAAAAATTTTACATACCTTGTGTTTATTTCTTGTTGTTCGTGAGTCTTGTAGTTGGTTTGGGTGTTTCTTGAAATTTTTGGATTGTATTGGTGTGATTCTTGGGAATCTTGAATAAAAAAAATTCAAAATCTTGTGATTCTTGAAACCCTAGTTCATCTTCTTGAACTTGGAATTGCGACTGTTCTTATTTCTTGATTTGAATTGAAAAAAAAGGGAGAGTCTACTTGATCCCTGAAAAAAAAAAAGAAAAAAAGAAAGAAACAAGTTATAGGAGGGATCATAGTCTTACATTTGGAAACAAGAAAATAGTCTTGAATTTGGAAATCTAATTTGACTTGGATTGTTGCCAAAATCAGGTCACATAAATCCTTGTCCAATTTGGTTTACCACTTGAATCACACTTAGGAAAGCTTCTTAAAATAGCAATTTGCTTTCCAAAAGTGAATCCAAAAATCAATCAAACTAAACTTCCAAATTCTAGCCAAGTACAATTGGGTGAAGTTATCAAAGCTACTCTTTGGCAAATGGAGCATGTGCAATGGTTCGTGTTCATAATCAAGTTGAGTTGGCGACATGTCTCTTGGATTGCATATATCAAGACATTCCCCGAGTTACTCCTTTGTAAGCAAGCACTCGATTTGAGGACAAATCGTCTTTCAAGAGGAGGGGAATGATGAGAACATGAAGATTTGGGTCCCCTTCAGGTTCAAGGAAATTCGTTTGACGGCTGATGATGCAATCGGGCTCAAGAATCATTAAAGATCCGAACTTGTGTCATGCTTATTTTTTGTTATTTATCTAATTAAGTTTTCAGCAATAATTGTTAGTTAATTAGAGTTAGTCTTGATTTATTTTTGACTCCTTAATAAGGGGAATAAAGGCTAAGGTCATGTTGACCATAGTTAAGCCAATTTGAGTTAGTTAATTTCCTATTCTAGTTGAGTTAGAGTTTTAGGAAAGTAGTTAATTGCTTCCAAATTTGTTCAGGAAGTTGTGTGCCAAGTCAAATAAGGAAACTTGTATTGTTTCCAATTTAGATTAGATTTTTGAGTCTTGTAAGGTTATAAATAGCCAAACTTATGATATTTTCAGTAGTAAGACAATTATGAATTGAATAAAAATTAAGAGTTTTTCGCTTTCATGTTCCTTTGGGAGCGTCCCTTGATACAAAGTGAGTTGTATCTCCTTTGTTCAAGTTTTGGCTTATCAATTCAAGACCATGTTGAATTGTAGCGCCATTCTACCAATATATCTTGGTTCGCTAATCCGTTAGCTTGTGGGTTGAGATAATATCAAGATTATTCGCAATCTCGAGGATTAGAGGAGTCGAGGTTGTTCCATCTCTGTATCCATAACCTGATCAAGATAGATTCTTCCGCTACTTGATCGATTCGATTTCTTCTCGAGCGGTCCTTGGAGAATCAAGTTCACATCATCTGGTATCAGAGTTTCGACTTTTGATTTAGGTTAATATCCTTTTTATTTTTTCTTTTGATTTAAAATAAAAGATAATTTTTTTTTATTTTATCACTTGAGTCTAACCTACCCCTTGATTGATCAAGATTGAAATTTCTTGGGGTGATTAAGTTCTTGAAGCAGGTTTTTCAAGGGTTTAACTTCCATTAAATTTCTTCCAAGTGAAGTCGTGACCTTGTATTGAGTCGTCAAAAAGAAATTTTCAGGTACTGTTTATCGGTAATGCTCACGGCACTGTAGCAGTACTGTTCATCTGAAGAAAAAAATTTTACATACCTTGTGTTTATTTCTTGTTGTTCGTGAGTCTTGTAGTTGGTTTGGGTGTTTCTTGAAATTTTTGGATTGTATTGGTGTGATTCTTGGGAATCTTGAATAAAAAAAATTCAAAATCTTGTGATTCTTGAAACCCTAGTTCATCTTCTTGAACTTGGAATTGCGACTGTTCTTATTTCTTGATTTGAATTGAAAAAAAAGGGAGAGTCTACTTGATCCCTGAAAAAAAAAAAGAAAAAAAGAAAGAAACAAGTTATAGGAGGGATCATAGTCTTACATTTGGAAACAAGAAAATAGTCTTGAATTTGGAAATCTAATTTGACTTGGATTGTTGCCAAAATCAGGTCACATAAATCCTTGTCCAATTTGGTTTACCACTTGAATCACACTTAGGAAAGCTTCTTAAAATAGCAATTTGCTTTCCAAAAGTGAATCCAAAAATCAATCAAACTAAACTTCCAAATTCTAGCCAAGTACAATTGGGTGAAGTTATCAAAGCTACTCTTTGGCAAATGGAGCATGTGCAATGGTTCGTGTTCATAATCAAGTTGAGTTGGCGACATGTCTCTTGGATTGCATATATCAAGACATTCCCCGAGTTACTCCTTTGTAAGCAAGCACTCGATTTGAGGACAAATCGTCTTTCAAGAGGAGGGGAATGATGAGAACATGAAGATTTGGGTCCCCTTCAGGTTCAAGGAAATTCGTTTGACGGCTGATGATGCAATCGGGCTCAAGAATCATTAAAGATCCGAACTTGTGTCATGCTTATTTTTTGTTATTTATCTAATTAAGTTTTCAGCAATAATTGTTAGTTAATTAGAGTTAGTCTTGATTTATTTTTGACTCCTTAATAAGGGGAATAAAGGCTAAGGTCATGTTGACCATAGTTAAGCCAATTTGAGTTAGTTAATTTCCTATTCTAGTTGAGTTAGAGTTTTAGGAAAGTAGTTAATTGCTTCCAAATTTGTTCAGGAAGTTGTGTGCCAAGTCAAATAAGGAAACTTGTATTGTTTCCAATTTAGATTAGATTTTTGAGTCTTGTAAGGTTATAAATAGCCAAACTTATGATATTTTCAGTAGTAAGACAATTATGAATTGAATAAAAAATTAAGAGTTTTTCGCTTTCATGTTCCTTTGGGAGCGTCCCTTGATACAAAGTGAGTTGTATCTCCTTTGTTCAAGTTTTGGCTTATCAATTCAAGACCATGTTGAATTGTAGCGCCATTCTACCAATATATCTTGGTTCGCTAATCCGTTAGCTTGTGGGTTGAGATAATATCAAGATTATTCGCAATCTCGAGGATTAGAGGAGTCGAGGTTGTTCCATCTCTGTATCCATAACCTGATCAAGATAGATTCTTCCGCTACTTGATCGATTCGATTTCTTCTCGAGCGGTCCTTGGAGAATCAAGTTCACATCATCTGGTATCAGAGTTTCGACTTTTGATTTAGGTTAATATCCTTTTTATTTTTTCTTTTGATTTAAAATAAAAGATAATTTTTTTTTATTTTATCACTTGAGTCTAACCTACCCCTTGATTGATCAAGATTGAAATTTCTTGGGGTGATTAAGTTCTTGAAGCAGGTTTTTCAAGGGTTTAACTTCCATTAAATTTCTTCCAAGTGAAGTCGTGACCTTGTATTGAGTCGTCAAAAAGAAATTTTCAGGTACTGTTTATCGGTAATGCTCACGGCACTGTAGCAGTACTGTTCATCTGAAGAAAAAAATTTTACATACCTTGTGTTTATTTCTTGTTGTTCGTGAGTCTTGTAGTTGGTTTGGGTGTTTCTTGAAATTTTTGGATTGTATTGGTGTGATTCTTGGGAATCTTGAATAAAAAAAATTCAAAATCTTGTGATTCTTGAAACCCTAGTTCATCTTCTTGAACTTGGAATTGCGACTGTTCTTATTTCTTGATTTGAATTGAAAAAAAAGGGAGAGTCTACTTGATCCCTGAAAAAAAAAAGAAAAAAAGAAAGAAACAAGTTATAGGAGGGATCATAGTCTTACATTTGGAAACAAGAAAATAGTCTTGAATTTGGAAATCTAATTTGACTTGGATTGTTGCCAAAATCAGGTCACATAAATCCTTGTCCAATTTGGTTTACCACTTGAATCACACTTAGGAAAGCTTCTTAAAATAGCAATTTGCTTTCCAAAAGTGAATCCAAAAATCAATCAAACTAAACTTCCAAATTCTAGCCAAGTACAATTGGGTGAAGTTATCAAAGCTACTCTTTGGCAAATGGAGCATGTGTAATGGTTCGTGTTCATAATCAAGTTGAGTTGGCGACATGTCTCTTGGATTGCATATATCAAGACATTCCCCGAGTTACTCCTTTGTAAGCAAGCACTCGATTTGAGGACAAATCGTCTTTCAAGAGGAGGGGAATGATGAGAACATGAAGATTTGGGTCCCCTTCAGGTTCAAGGAAATTCGTTTGACGGCTGATGATGCAATCGGGCTCAAGAATCATTAAAGATCCGAACTTGTGTCATGCTTATTTTTTGTTATTTATCTAATTAAGTTTTCAGCAATAATTGTTAGTTAATTAGAGTTAGTCTTGATTTATTTTTGACTCCTTAATAAGGGGAATAAAGGCTAAGGTCATGTTGACCATAGTTAAGCCAATTTGAGTTAGTTAATTTCCTATTCTAGTTGAGTTAGAGTTTTAGGAAAGTAGTTAATTGCTTCCAAATTTGTTCAGGAAGTTGTGTGCCAAGTCAAATAAGGAAACTTGTATTGTTTCCAATTTAGATTAGATTTTTGAGTCTTGTAAGGTTATAAATAGCCAAACTTATGATATTTTCAGTAGTAAGACAATTATGAATTGAATAAAAATTAAGAGTTTTTCGCTTTCATGTTCCTTTGGGAGCGTCCCTTGATACAAAGTGAGTTGTATCTCCTTTGTTCAAGTTTTGGCTTATCAATTCAAGACCATGTTGAATTGTAGCGCCATTCTACCAATATATCTTGGTTCGCTAATCCGTTAGCTTGTGGGTTGAGATAATATCAAGATTATTCGTAATCTCGAGGATTAGAGGAGTCGAGGTTGTTCCATCTCTGTATCCATAACCTGATCAAGATAGATTCTTCCGCTACTTGATCGATTCGATTTCTTCTCGAGCGGTCCTTGGAGAATCAAGTTCACATCATCTGGTATCAGAGTTTCGACTTTTGATTTAGGTTAATATCCTTTTTATTTTTTCTTTTGATTTAAAATAAAAGATAATTTTTTTTTATTTTATCACTTGAGTCTAACCTACCCCTTGATTGATCAAGATTGAAATTTCTTGGGGTGATTAAGTTCTTGAAGCAGGTTTTTCAAGGGTTTAACTTCCATTAAATTTCTTCCAAGTGAAGTCGTGACCTTGTATTGAGTCGTCAAAAAGAAATTTTCAGGTACTGTTTATCGGTAATGCTCACGGCACTGTAGCAGTACTGTTCATCTGAAGAAAAAATTTTACATACCTTGTGTTTATTTCTTGTTGTTCGTGAGTCTTGTAGTTGGTTTGGGTGTTTCTTGAAATTTTTGGATTGTATTGGTGTGATTCTTGGGAATCTTGAATAAAAAAAATTCAAAATCTTGTGATTCTTGAAACCCTAGTTCATCTTCTTGAACTTGGAATTGCGACTGTTCTTATTTCTTGATTTGAATTGAAAAAAAAGGGAGAGTCTACTTGATCCCTGAAAAAAAAAAAGAAAAAAAGAAAGAAACAAGTTATAGGAGGGATCATAGTCTTACATTTGGAAACAAGAAAATAGTCTTGAATTTGGAAATCTAATTTGACTTGGATTGTTGCCAAAATCAGGTCACATAAATCCTTGTCCAATTTGGTTTACCACTTGAATCACACTTAGGAAAGCTTCTTAAAATAGCAATTTGCTTTCCAAAAGTGAATCCAAAAATCAATCAAACTAAACTTCCAAATTCTAGCCAAGTACAATTGGGTGAAGTTATCAAAGCTACTCTTTGGCAAATTGAGCATGTGCAATGGTTCGTGTTCATAATCAAGTTGAGTTGGCGACATGTCTCTTGGATTGCATATATCAAGACATTCCCCGAGTTACTCCTTTGTAAACAAGCACTCGATTTGAGGACAAATCGTCTTTCAAGAGGAGGGGAATGATGAGAACATGAAGATTTGGGTCCCCTTCAGGTTCAAGGAAATTCGTTTGACGGCTGATGATGCAATCGGGCTCAAGAATCATTAAAGATCCGAACTTGTGTCATGCTTATTTTTTGTTATTTATCTAATTAAGTTTTCAGCAATAATTGTTAGTTAATTAGAGTTAGTCTTGATTTATTTTTGACTCCTTAATAAGGGGAATAAAGGCTAAGGTCATGTTGACCATAGTTAAGCCAATTTGAGTTAGTTAATTTCCTATTCTAGTTGAGTTAGAGTTTTAGGAAAGTAGTTAATTGCTTCCAAATTTGTTCAGGAAGTTGTGTGCCAAGTCAAATAAGGAAACTTGTATTGTTTCCAATTTAGATTAGATTTTTGAGTCTTGTAAGGTTATAAATAGCCAAACTTATGATATTTTCAGTAGTAAGACAATTATGAATTGAATAAAAATTAAGAGTTTTTCGCTTTCATGTTCCTTTGGGAGCGTCCCTTGATACAAAGTGAGTTGTATCTCCTTTGTTCAAGTTTTGGCTTATCAATTCAAGACCATGTTGAATTGTAGCGCCATTCTACCAATATATCTTGGTTCGCTAATCCGTTAGCTTGTGGGTTGAGATAATATCAAGATTATTCGCAATCTCGAGGATTAGAGGAGTCGAGGTTGTTCCATCTCTGTATCCATAACCTGATCAAGATAGATTCTTCCGCTACTTGATCGATTCGATTTCTTCTCGAGCGGTCCTTGGAGAATCAAGTTCACATCATCTGGTATCAGAGTTTCGACTTTTGATTTAGGTTAATATCCTTTTTATTTTTTCTTTTGATTTAAAATAAAAGATAATTTTTTTTTATTTTATCACTTGAGTCTAACCTACCCCTTGATTGATCAAGATTGAAATTTCTTGGGGTGATTAAGTTCTTGAAGCAGGTTTTTCAAGGGTTTAACTTCCATTAAATTTCTTCCAAGTGAAGTCGTGACCTTGTATTGAGTCGTCAAAAAGAAATTTTCAGGTACTGTTTATCGGTAATGCTCACGGCACTGTAGCAGTACTGTTCATCTGAAGAAAAAAATTTTACATACCTTGTGTTTATTTCTTGTTGTTCGTGAGTCTTGTAGTTGGTTTGGGTGTTTCTTGAAATTTTTGGATTGTATTGGTGTGATTCTTGGGAATCTTGAATAAAAAAAATTCAAAATCTTGTGATTCTTGAAACCCTAGTTCATCTTCTTGAACTTGGAATTGCGACTGTTCTTATTTCTTGATTTGAATTGAAAAAAAAGGGAGAGTCTACTTGATCCCTGAAAAAAAAAAAAGAAAAAAAGAAAGAAACAAGTTATAGGAGGGATCATAGTCTTACATTTGGAAACAAGAAAATAGTCTTGAATTTGGAAATCTAATTTGACTTGGATTGTTGCCAAAATCAGGTCACATAAATCCTTGTCCAATTTGGTTTACCACTTGAATCACACTTAGGAAAGCTTCTTAAAATAGCAATTTGCTTTCCAAAAGTGAATCCAAAAATCAATCAAACTAAACTTCCAAATTCTAGCCAAGTACAATTGGGTGAAGTTATCAAAGCTACTCTTTGGCAAATGGAGCATGTGTAATGGTTCGTGTTCATAATCAAGTTGAGTTGGCGACATGTCTCTTGGATTGCATATATCAAGACATTCCCCGAGTTACTCCTTTGTAAGCAAGCACTCGATTTGAGGACAAATCGTCTTTCAAGAGGAGGGGAATGATGAGAACATGAAGATTTGGGTCCCCTTCAGGTTCAAGGAAATTCGTTTGACGGCTGATGATGCAATCGGGCTCAAGAATCATTAAAGATCCGAACTTGTGTCATGCTTATTTTTTGTTATTTATCTAATTAAGTTTTCAGCAATAATTGTTAGTTAATTAGAGTTAGTCTTGATTTATTTTTGACTCCTTAATAAGGGGAATAAAGGCTAAGGTCATGTTGACCATAGTTAAGCCAATTTGAGTTAGTTAATTTCCTATTCTAGTTGAGTTAGAGTTTTAGGAAAGTAGTTAATTGCTTCCAAATTTGTTCAGGAAGTTGTGTGCCAAGTCAAATAAGGAAACTTGTATTGTTTCCAATTTAGATTAGATTTTTGAGTCTTGTAAGGTTATAAATAGCCAAACTTATGATATTTTCAGTAGTAAGACAATTATGAATTGAATAAAAATTAAGAGTTTTTCGCTTTCATGTTCCTTTGGGAGCGTCCCTTGATACAAAGTGAGTTGTATCTCCTTTGTTCAAGTTTGGCTTATCAATTCAAGACCATGTTGAATTGTAGCGCCATTCTACCAATATATCTTGGTTCGCTAATCCGTTAGCTTGTGGGTTGAGATAATATCAAGATTATTCGTAATCCTCGAGGATTAGAGGAGTCGAGGTTGTTCCATCTCTGTATCCATAACCTGATCAAGATAGATTCTTCCGCTACTTGATCGATTCGATTTCTTCTCGAGCGGTCCTTGGAGAATCAAGTTCACATCATCTGGTATCAGAGTTTCGACTTTTGATTTAGGTTAATATCCTTTTTATTTTTTCTTTTGATTTAAAATAAAAGATAATTTTTTTTTATTTTATCACTTGAGTCTAACCTACCCCTTGATTGATCAAGATTGAAATTTCTTGGGGTGATTAAGTTCTTGAAGCAGGTTTTTCAAGGGTTTAACTTCCATTAAATTTCTTCCAAGTGAAGTCGTGACCTTGTATTGAGTCGTCAAAAAGAAATTTTCAGGTACTGTTTATCGGTAATGCTCACGGCACTGTAGCAGTACTGTTCATCTGAAGAAAAAAATTTTACATACCTTGTGTTTATTTCTTGTTGTTCGTGAGTCTTGTAGTTGGTTTGGGTGTTTCTTGAAATTTTTGGATTGTATTGGTGTGATTCTTGGGAATCTTGAATAAAAAAAAATTCAAAATCTTGTGATTCTTGAAACCCTAGTTCATCTTCTTGAACTTGGAATTGCGACTGTTCTTATTTCTTGATTTGAATTGAAAAAAAAGGGAGAGTCTACTTGATCCCTGAAAAAAAAAAAGAAAAAAAGAAAGAAACAAGTTATAGGAGGGATCATAGTCTTACATTTGGAAACAAGAAAATAGTCTTGAATTTGGAAATCTAATTTGACTTGGATTGTTGCCAAAATCAGGTCACATAAATCCTTGTCCAATTTGGTTTACCACTTGAATCACACTTAGGAAAGCTTCTTAAAATAGCAATTTGCTTTCCAAAAGTGAATCCAAAAATCAATCAAACTAAACTTCCAAATTCTAGCCAAGTACAATTGGGTGAAGTTATCAAAGCTACTCTTTGGCAAATTGAGCATGTGCAATGGTTCGTGTTCATAATCAAGTTGAGTTGGCGACATGTCTCTTGGATTGCATATATCAAGACATTCCCCGAGTTACTCCTTTGTAACAAGCACTCGATTTGAGGACAAATCGTCTTTCAAGAGGAGGGAATGATGAGAACATGAAGATTTGGGTCCCCTTCAGGTTCAAGGAAATTCGTTTGACGGCTGATGATGCAATCGGGCTCAAGAATCATTAAAGATCCGAACTTGTGTCATGCTTATTTTTTGTTATTTATCTAATTAAGTTTTCAGCAATAATTGTTAGTTAATTAGAGTTAGTCTTGATTTATTTTTGACTCCTTAATAAGGGGAATAAAGGCTAAGGTCATGTTGACCATAGTTAAGCCAATTTGAGTTAGTTAATTTCCTATTCTAGTTGAGTTAGAGTTTTAGGAAAGTAGTTAATTGCTTCCAAATTTGTTCAGGAAGTTGTGTGCCAAGTCAAATAAGGAAACTTGTATTGTTTCCAATTTAGATTAGATTTTTGAGTCTTGTAAGGTTATAAATAGCCAAACTTATGATATTTTCAGTAGTAAGACAATTATGAATTGAATAAAAATTAAGAGTTTTTCGCTTTCATGTTCCTTTGGGAGCGTCCCTTGATACAAAGTGAGTTGTATCTCCTTTGTTCAAGTTTTGGCTTATCAATTCAAGACCATGTTGAATTGTAGCGCCATTCTACCAATATATCTTGGTTCGCTAATCCGTTAGCTTGTGGGTTGAGATAATATCAAGATTATTCGCAATCTCGAGGATTAGAGGAGTCGAGGTTGTTCCATCTCTGTATCCATAACCTGATCAAGATAGATTCTTCCGCTACTTGATCGATTCGATTTCTTCTCGAGCGGTCCTTGGAGAATCAAGTTCACATCATCTGGTATCAGAGTTTCGACTTTTGATTTAGGTTAATATCCTTTTTATTTTTTCTTTTGATTTAAAATAAAAGATAATTTTTTTTATTTTATCACTTGAGTCTAACCTACCCCTTGATTGATCAAGATTGAAATTTCTTGGGGTGATTAAGTTCTTGAAGCAGGTTTTTCAATGGTTTAACTTCCATTAAATTTCTTCCAAGTGAAGTCGTGACCTTGTATTGAGTCGTCAAAAAGAAATTTTCAGGTACTGTTTATCGGTAATGCTCACGGCACTGTAGCAGTACTGTTCATCTGAAGAAAAAATTTTACATACCTTGTGTTTATTTCTTGTTGTTCGTGAGTCTTGTAGTTGGTTTGGGTGTTTCTTGAAATTTTTGGATTGTATTGGTGTGATTCTTGGGAATCTTGAATAAAAAAAATTCAAAATCTTGTGATTCTTGAAACCCTAGTTCATCTTCTTGAACTTGGAATTGCGACTGTTCTTATTTCTTGATTTGAATTGAAAAAAAAGGGAGAGTCTACTTGATCCCTGAAAAAAAAAAAGAAAAAAAGAAAGAAACAAGTTATAGGAGGGATCATAGTCTTACATTTGGAAACAAGAAAATAGTCTTGAATTTGGAAATCTAATTTGACTTGGATTGTTGCCAAAATCAGGTCACATAAATCCTTGTCCAATTTGGTTTACCACTTGAATCACACTTAGGAAAGCTTCTTAAAATAGCAATTTGCTTTCCAAAAGTGAATCCAAAAATCAATCAAACTAAACTTCCAAATTCTAGCCAAGTACAATTGGGTGAAGTTATCAAAGCTACTCTTTGGCAAATGGAGCATGTGCAATGGTTCGTGTTCATAATCAAGTTGAGTTGGCGACATGTCTCTTGGATTGCATATATCAAGACATTCCCCGAGTTACTCCTTTGTAAGCAAGCACTCGATTTGAGGACAAATCGTCTTTCAAGAGGAGGGGAATGATGAGAACATGAAGATTTGGATCCCCTTCAATTCAAGGAAATTCATTTGACGGTTGATGGTCCAATCGGGCTCAAGAATTATTGAAGATCCGAACTTGTGTCATGCTTATTTCTTGTTATTTATTTAATTAAGTTTTCATCAATAATTGTTAGTTAATTAGAGTTAGTCTTGAGTTATTTTTGAGTCCTTAATAAGGGGAATAAAGGCTAAGGTCATGTTGACCATAGTTAAGCCAATTTGAGTTAGTTAATTTCCTATTCTAGTTGAGTTAGAGTTTTAGGAAAGTAGTTAATTGCTTCCAAATTTGTTCAGGAAGTTGTGTGCCAAGTCAAATAAGGAAACTTGTATTGTTTCCAATTTAGATTAGATTTTTGAGTCTTGTAAGGTTATAAATAGCCAAACTTATGATATTTTCAGTAGTAAGACAATTATGAATTGAATAAAAATTAAGAGTTTTTCGCTTTCATGTTCCTTTGGGAGCGTCCCTTGATACAAAGTGAGTTGTATCTCCTTTGTTCAAGTTTTGGCTTATCAATTCAAGACCATGTTGAATTGTAGCGCCATTCTACCAATATATCTTGGTTCGCTAATCCGTTAGCTTGTGGGTTGAGATAATATCAAGATTATTCGCAATCTCGAGGATTAGAGGAGTCGAGGTTGTTCCATCTCTGTATCCATAACCTGATCAAGATAGATTCTTCCGCTACTTGATCGATTCGATTTCTTCTCGAGCGGTCCTTGGAGAATCAAGTTCACATCATCTGGTATCAGAGTTTCGACTTTTGATTTAGGTTAATATCCTTTTTATTTTTTCTTTTGATTTAAAATAAAAGATAATTTTTTTTTATTTTATCACTTGAGTCTAACCTACCCCTTGATTGATCAAGATTGAAATTTCTTGGGGTGATTAAGTTCTTGAAGCAGGTTTTTCAAGGGTTTAACTTCCAAGTGAAGTCGTGACCTTGTATTGAGTCGTCAAAAAGAAATTTTCAGGTACTGTTTATCGGTAATGCTCACGGCACTGTAGCAGTACTGTTCATCTGAAGAAAAAAATTTTACATACCTTGTGTTTATTTCTTGTTGTTCGTGAGTCTTGTAGTTGGTTTGGGTGTTTCTTGAAATTTTTGGATTGTATTGGTGTGATTCTTGGGAATCTTGAATAAAAAAAATTCAAAATCTTGTGATTCTTGAAACCCTAGTTCATCTTCTTGAACTTGGAATTGCGACTGTTCTTATTTCTTGATTTGAATTGAAAAAAAAGGGAGAGTCTACTTGATCCCTGAAAAAAAAAAAGAAAAAAAGAAAGAAACAAGTTATAGGAGGGATCATAGTCTTACATTTGGAAAGAAGAAAATAGTCTTGAATTTGGAAATCTAATTTGACTTGGATTGTTGCCAAAATCAGGTCACATAAATCCTTGTCCAATTTGGTTTACCACTTGAATCACACTTAGGAAAGCTTCTTAAAATAGCAATTTGCTTTCCAAAAGTGAATCCAAAAATCAATCAAACTAAACTTCCAAATTCTAGCCAAGTACAATTGGGTGAAGTTATCAAAGCTACTCTTTGGCAAATGGAGCATGTGCAATGGTTCGTGTTCATAATCAAGTTGAGTTGGCGACATGTCTCTTGGATTGCATATATCAAGACATTCCCCGAGTTACTCCTTTGTAAGCAAGCACTCGATTTGAGGACAAATCGTCTTTCAAGAGGAGGGGAATGATGAGAACATGAAGATTTGGATCCCCTTCAATTCAAGGAAATTCATTTGACGGTTGATGGTCCAATCGGGCTCAAGAATTATTGAAGATCCGAACTTGTGTCATGCTTATTTCTTGTTATTTATTTAATTAAGTTTTCATCAATAATTGTTAGTTAATTAGAGTTAGTCTTGAGTTATTTTTGAGTCCTTAATAAGGGGAATAAAGGCTAAGGTCATGTTGACCATAGTTAAGCCAGTTTGAGTTAGTTAATTTCCTATTCTAGTCGAGTTAGAGTTTTAGAAAAGTAGTTAATTGCTTCCAAATTTGTTTAGGAAGTTGTGTCAAGTTTAGAAGCCAAGTCAAATAAGGAAACTTGTATTGTTTCCAATTTAGATTAGATTTTTGAGTCTTGTAAGGTTATAAATAGCCAAACTTATGATATTTTCAGTAGTAAGGCAATTATGAATTGAATAAAAATTAAGCGTTTTTCTCTTTCATGTTCCTTTGGGAGCGTCCCTTGATACAAAGTGAGTTGTATCTCCTTTGTTCAAGTTTTGACTTATCAATTCAAGACCACGTTGAATTGTGGCGCCATTCTACCAATACATCTTGGTTCGCTAATCCGTTAGCTTGTGGGTTGAGATAATATCAAGATTGTTCACAATCTCGAGGATTAGAGGGGTCAAGGTTGTTCCATCTCTGTATGCATAACCTGGTCAAGATAGATCCTTTCGTTGC
Organism: Coffea humblotiana; assembly: GCA_023065735.1. Taxonomy (NCBI): domain Eukaryota; kingdom Viridiplantae; phylum Streptophyta; class Magnoliopsida; order Gentianales; family Rubiaceae; genus Coffea; species Coffea humblotiana. Next base: position 33,951,408 of record CM041213.1, on the reverse strand, counting down.
CTGATCGATTCGATTTCTTCTCGAGCAGTCCTTGGAGAAGCGAGTTCACATCAGTTGTAGAAGGTGGGAACTAAATGGCCTTTCTTGTGCTCATGCAATAAGTGCCATCGGTTTGACAAAAGAGCCTCTGGAGAACTTTATTAATGAGTGCTACTCAAAAGAGGCCTACATGAGGGCATATGGGCCTGTAATATATCCTCTCAATGGTAAGCATTTGTGGAAGGATTTGAAAAAGAGGCTTGTCTTGCCACTTGAAACCATCAAGCTTCCTAGATGGTCTAAGAAGGCAAGAAGAAGAGAACCAGATGAGCCATTAGCTACAATAACTTCTTGAGGACAAACAAAGAGACTGTTTAGAGTGGGTCTAATGGATTATAAGTGTAGAAAGTGCAAACAAAAGGACCATAATAGTAGGAAGTGTCCAAACAGTCATGACCAAGAGAATGTCCAGCAACAAGCTACTGAGGCTACAAGTAGCTCTCAACCACAGCAGCAGACTCTTAATTCCATAAATCCTAGTGCAAACAAACAGTCTAGGTTCACACTTGAGCAGACTTCAAGCCTACCTCAAAATGCTGCTACTGATGCAAACAAACAGTCTAGCTTTGCACTTGAGTAGTCCCAACCTGAACAGACTAATTACCAGCCTCAAAATACTACTCCTATTGCAAACAAACAATCCAATTTCACACCTAAAGTAGTGTTTGGTACAACTGGCTTGGAGACTGATATAAGTGACCAAATCTTATTTGATCTCATCAGTCAAATCCCATTTGTACCTATAACAGGCCAACCATGTGAGGACTTGCAAAATTTTTCATATTTTCTTAAAATTCCCTTTTATTTTGAATAAATTACTTTGTAATATCTTTACTACTCATTTACTCCCTCAATAGTTGTAATAAATAATAGAATTAAGAGTTTTACCCTTAGTTTTATAGTTAGGGTAAAATAGGGTTTTTGCGTATTTTGGTAGTGTGATTAATTGGTGAGGTGTGTGTACTAAATTTGGAGGTTAAGAGTGAGTTTTAGATAAGAGGAAGTGTGTGATTAGAAGTGCTATTAATAAGTTAGTGAATCATAAGTTAAAAAACTAGTACGCGCGAGTTAAGGAAAATCGGCTTGAATCGACGTGCACCGTTTGCTACCGATTGAGTGCACCACTAGAACACTACTTTATTACCTTAATCTCCTTGTTTTTAATTGAGCTAATTAGCCCTTAATTAATGTGAGAACTCGAAAATTTTCTTTATTTCCGGGCTTTAATTTATTTCTTTGCACCCGTTTTCCCCATTTTCCTTATTCTATAAATTTCTAGACATTTTTATGAGTAAATAGGGTTTTAAAAATATTTTTCTAGTATAAGTCAGTTTACGATATTTTCGGAGTGAATAGTGGACGTGGGACCCGCTAGTGCGTTAAGTGAGAGAAATTCGGGCAATTAGGATAAGTTTTGCGTAAAGGGATTTAATTACTAAGTGTTAGGAGGTGATTAGAGGTTACCTAGATGGATTAACCCTAGTGAGCAAGAGGATAGGAATGAAACTAAAAAAGGTGCCACGTGTCGCGAGACGATTGTAGATGACTTGCCTAACTTTCTTACCTTTACCAAAAGGTTAATTTTGACCCAAATCATCTTCACATTTACTCCCCTTTAGCCGAACTCCTTGGAGAGAAAGAAGAGAGGAAGCTTCAACCTTTGATTTCCATTTCTTGCACCAATCTTGAAATCCAACCGTTTAATTCTCAAATTCCTCCACAAATATAACTTGCTAAGGGAGTTGGAAGTGAGTAGTGGAGCTATTTTGGTGGTGGAACTCTTAAGCTACAATTTTTCTTGGGGATTAAGGTATTTTGCTTGGAAACTTCACTTTTGTTCCTATTAATGGTAAATTAGTGGCCTATGGTGGCTTAATAGCATGATTAATGGATGATTGTATGGCTTAATTGGTAGTTGGGTAAATTTCTGATTTTATTGGGAATGTTTCTGTTTTATATGATAAGTGTTGGCTAGACTTGGATTGATGGCTTAATATGGTATAAGTTTGGAGCTATTGTGCGTAAATTGTGGTTAATTGCGGAAATTTCGGGTTTATACGGAAAATTTCAGTTTTAGGGTTTTGAATTGGGGCTTTTCTATAATTGATTATTGAGCTTGTAATTGGTTGTGAATGAGGGGTATTGTGACCCTAATGAGGTATATTGATTAGCTTATGGTTGGTTTGTGACAATTGTGATTGGTTTGGTTGAAATTGGATGTTGTTTGTAGGATGGAAAACTGAAATATTAGGGGAAATGCTGTTCGAGTATTAAAAAAAATTAGGGTTCGTGCGTTTAAGTCGAGATTGGGTAAAAGTACGAGGTTTTAGGGTTCGTTTACACCCTTAGTCTTAAAATCGAAGTATTTTCCATTTCAAGCTATATTTGAATTTTGCTTTCGTAATTCATGTAAGGAGGCATTCGACTCGTGTTCGAGTCTCAATTTTATTTTCTTGATTGTGTAGGGCGTGCCGGTGATTCCGAACATCCGTCGGACGTAAACTTGTGATTTTGCTTGCTCGAAGTGGTGAGTGTACTATGTATGATTTGTGTTTAAATGGTCGTGTACTTGAATCCTTGAATTGAATGACTGTGGTTTCTGTGCCTGAGGCGAGAGTGTACTTTATCGCTCTCGTTCTCTTATTTGTGTAACTGATTACTGAATATTTTGTGAATTTGACTTGTGCCTGGCTAAATGTCGTTTGGGGCATGAGCCCTACGAATTCCAGGTAAAAGCATACAGTCGCTTTTGCGAGTTAACTCCGCCATAGCTTTAACAAGTAGTAGTTGACACTCCGTCAACTTTCAAGTAGAGTACCCAGTCCAGTAGTGCACCACTTAACTCCAATCTCCGTCCACCATTCAAACCCCCTACCGGGCCCGAACTCCAAGATAAACACTGGTGGTAATACTCGAGTATACCAATTAGTCGAGGAGATAACACTCCACTCGACAAAACTAGAGACCTAGGGTTCGTTATCTAATCAACCAGGCCCTTGCCGGCTTGACTCGATTAACTAGCCACAGGGTTTCTGGAATTCAAGACAGTACTCAAGTCATATACATGTATATCAAGTCAATTACATCCAATGAACAATAATATGTCACATTAGGGCAAGTGCGATAAAGTACACCCTTACCCGACCAAACAAATCAAACATTATCCGATCACATTGGTAAAGCATTTCAATCAAGTATCAAGTTCAATCATACACTTGGAAGCACTCACCAATGACTTATTGCTTTGAAAAACCACGCCCAGGTTCAATTCCCTGACTGGAGTCCAAATTTGCGATAAAATACCATTTAACGGTTTACAATCAATTAGGGTTCAAAATATAGGAGCTTCGCTTAAAGAAAATCAAGTAAATGAAACTCGTTCAAGTAGTATTTATTTTGCTTATCAAACCCTAGAAAATTCATGCTCGCTCTTTTGGTTTTGATAAAGAAGCGATTGTGACGACCCCACCGTACCCAGAGGCATACCAAAGGGTTTAGCGGATCGTCTGCTAGTTCGCGCCAGGACTCGATACCTAAAAAAAATGAGAAAATAGATTTCACGCCAAAAGAGAGTTCTAATTACACTATTACGTCTTCAAAAGTTGTATAGAACTACTGTGAGGACTCATGTTTTTATTTTTAAAATAGTTATTTTTATGATTATTTACCCTAGTATTAGTTAGTTATATTATCGTTACAAAAATTTCTTTTAAGTTTCGCTTTATCACGCGCGAATCGGAAGTTCGCGTTTTTCGCGTCCAATCAACCTAATGGAGATTTAAGAAATTTATTCTAGACTATTAAGAGTGAATAATTATAGTGTTAAAGGAATTACATTGGAAGTTTAGTGCACAAGTGAAACAAACCCGAGAGAAAACGAATACGAAACCCTCGCGTGCGAGTACTATTCATAGTTGACTTTTGTATAAATCTTGACCACAAATCACTCAAGCTTCTCCAAGAAGCTTCATAACACACAACACTCCCTCTCCTCACTCATCAAGCTCAGCCGAAACACTCCAAGGAAGAAGAAGAAGAAGAGCTCTTTCCATTTCACTTCAATTTTTGCTTCCATTTCACTTCAAATCTTTCACACAACCTCAAAACTACTTGAAGATTTACTTAATCTCGGTGGAGGACTTCATCTTGTGGTGATTCATGGGAGTTTTAGTGGTGAGAAATTCTGGTTTTTCAAGACCTCAAGAGGTACCCATTATCTCCTCTAATCTTTCCATTTTTCTTCAAAGTTGGAGCTTAAATTGCAAGGGTTTGAACCCTACACATAGATTAGGCTAGCGGACTTGAGGAGTTTACTTTCTTGCTTTAATATTAGGCTAGCAGTCTTGTGGTAACCTCTAGGTAGCGGGCTTGAGGTGTAAATACTTGATTGTGGTTGTTATGTGTTTAGATGAGTTGATTATGGATAGAAAATGAAGGAAAGATGAAGGAAAATTGCGCATGGTTCCTGGCCGAAATCTGTCCTGTTATTGCCGTGCCTTTATTTTGAATTTTTGATACTCAAATGATTGTGAAACGGATGTATATATGTTGTATATGGTGTGTAGAAAGTTTCTACCAAAAATCATTTGAATTGGTTGAGCAAAACTTGAAATTTCGAAATGTGAAGAAACCTAGAAAATTTGTTCAGGCAGTCTAAACAGTGTCCCTTTGTTCGAACATAACTCTTTGTACAGATGTCAAAATCAAGTACCGTTTGCGGAATTTGAAACTAGACAGTTGTAGCTTTCCAACGGTATAAAATTCATTTTCTAGTTCGAAATGAGTGAGCCGTAGTGAGTCGGAAAAGTTGCTGTCCTGTTCTGATGGCCTATCCGAGAGAAAGGTAGACGTTGCATTTTGTGGCTCTATTTTCTCTCACTTATGAATTGATTTTGAAAACGATTTGTTCTAATGTAATTTATCCTTATGATTCTAGTTTACAACGCCACCCAACCATTCTCAATTCCAAGTTGTATTGAGCGAGATATGGTTCAATTTCCAAAATGCGACAAAACGGGGAAAACCCTTCTTTTTGCTGGACGACTGGTTTAGTTGTTTGTGAGATGTTTTATTTTGAAATTTTGATGTCAACCAACTATAAATTGCTCATTAAATATTTCTTGGACCTTGGTTTCACAAATGAACCAAAATGGGACTGATTTCATGGGGCAAAATGTTTGAAAAGGAAAAGAAAACAAGAAGACAGATTTGCTTTGGGAATTTCTTGAATTTTGGTAGTTTTTTTAACTACCTTCCTGTATGCGTTTTTACGTGAAATTTAATAGAGGAGTATTCCTCATATGGAATTTTAATAGTACCAAATTTGATGTTATTCTGAGACCATTTTGATACCCAAATGATATCCCAAAGTTTACTTTCAAATTTGGAAAATTCACTGTTTAGTAGTGAAAATTTACCAACTTTGAGCTACTATATCTTGACGCTCAAAACTTTGAATTTAGTTCCATTTGTTGTATTTGAAGCCTTGATTGAAATTCTCATTGTGTTACAAATTTCAGAGGCTAGTTCACTTTCTGTGAAGTTTGCTGAATTTCCAAAGTTTGCCGAAAAACAAGACTGAATCTGTCTTGTATGCTCTAAGCAGCCACTTTGAGCTGAAAATTGAATGTCTTCCGTTTAGAATCTTGGAAAAGGTATCTTCTATGAACTTTTAGTACTTTGAACCAAGATTCCAACGATATAAAGTTTCCAATTTTGGACCTATTGAATACAAGTTCTGATTTTTCTAAGTTTGACGTGCAAAACTGAAATTTTCCAACTCGATGGGAAATGAGTTTTTGGAAACTCTTCCCTATCCTTTGATATTGATTGACCGTTTTAAACTTGATTTCATGAAGGAAATCAGCTTTCCTTGTGTTATTAAACCCCACTTTTGAGTCTCGATTTACGAGTAATTAAGGCTCTTTTTCATGATATTTTCTGAGTATTGTACAAGTGTACAATTTTCCTTGTTAACAAGGGGTTTATAAGTAATAGTGTGTGATAGTCAATTATTATTTGCTCAGGCGCTCAAGGGGACCTTCAAGAGGGTCTCGAAGTGGACGTCTAAAAGTTGTTTGAGCACTTACTCCCTAGTTTTGATTGGTGTGTGTTAAGTGCATGATTTGTTGCAATTATGTGAATCGCTTCTTATGGACTGAATGGTTTATGACTGTTGAGTCGAGTGTGTACTTTATCGTACTCGTTCTCTTTTAACTGATTGAACAACTGAATTGAACTGCTTGTAACTGAATTGTAACTGAATTGCTTGCATGTCGTTGGAGTGAATCTTCTCGACTTATAACTGAACTGTGGGGACGCCCAAATCTCAATTGGCCGACCTTTGTTACTCGAGCCAGCAAGGGCTTGGTCGAGAAGCTCGGTGAACCATGAGATAACTGTAAACTTGATCTATTGAGAGATCTCGCTTGACCTACTCGAGTAGCAGTGACTTTTATTGAAGTGCGGGCCCGGTGTGGTGTATGGTGGACGGAACTGTGAATTAAGTGGAGTTCTACGGAATTAAATGCCGATCCGGTTGACGGAGTGTCATCGCGGGAAGGTATTCGTTCGAGGTTTGGCGAAACAAGTGGAACTTAGCTCCTGAGAGCTCCTGTATCCTCATTGAATGTGTTGAATTGAAAATTGTGAATTTTTTGAATGTTACAGCTTTAATTCTTGCTTAAATGCCATTGCTACTTGAACTATGTGTTTTGCATGTTTTCTTGGTCTCACGAGCATCCGCTCACCCCGTTAGATTTGTTTTCCTTAATAGGAGCTGAACTTGAAAGGATTATGGAAAAGCCTACTTGATGGCTCTTTTGACTAGAATTTTAGAATGTATTTGTCTAGACATCCTTTTGGGCAGTTGTATATTTTGGAAAGTGGATGTATTTTGAACTTGCGATGTAAGAATGAATATTTATGTATGGAAATGACTTCGTGCCTTTATTCCGATTTCATTGTTAGTATTGTACTTTAAGTTTGAACTGGAATTGTACTGAGTCCTGACGAGAGTTGGGCAGGCGTCCCGCCGATACCATTTGGTTCGCCTTAACGAGAAGTGGGGGCGTCACAGTTGGTATCAGAGCACTAGATTTGAGATCTATTTGGGAGATATATTAGAGACTTTACTTCCAAGAATAGGAATGAGATAAACTAGTTATACCTTAAGTTATATTTGAACGAGTTAGTGACTCTAAGTTTCTAACCCGAAAATTGTGGTTGTTTTGCAGGGATGGAGAATGGAAATGGAGGACCTGCTGCTAATGGTAGTGGTCATGCTAATGGCCACGTGGAGCCCCTTAGGTCTATTTACTATAGAGCATAGGGTGGAGGAGCTCGTGTGCGTTACTCGCTTTCTTCTAGGTTTTCTCGATGTATCTGTAGGGCGACATACGCTTATCCGAATGATCTTGTATTTGCTATTGATGATGAGCGTCGCTAGTTGGTGAATACCAACAGAGCTCTTCTTCAGGAGGTCGAGGAGCTGAGCATTATGGTGAATGCTCAGAGTGCTAGGATTGGTGAGTTAGAGGGGATCGTAGTGGACGAGGTGGCTAGGGCTGAGGCCGCCCGTGATGAACTTCAGAGAGTTAGGGCTCGACTTACTAGGATAGGCAAGGAGGTCCGGGATCGGGCCACTGGGATCCTGGCAGATACTACTATGCTGATTGACGAGGTGATGGACGTTGTTCAGAGTCCAACTCAGGAGGAGGATCCGGAGGAGGACCCTGAGGAGGAGATTCCACCTAATAGCCCTACTGTGGACTAGACCTAGAGTGATAGGCTTTTGACTTTTGTAGTTAGAAATAGCTGGGGTGATGCTAGTGCAAAGGCCATTGTATTTTGCTTGACTATGTGGTCTACTTTTGAGGCACTTGCCTTTACTTTAATCGTACATGACTAAAAGTACTTTTGTGGCACTTGTGTGCTATATTTTTATAATCCCCCATGACTTGCTAATTGTATAAACTTTAAAGTGTAAATACATGTTAATTATTGTTATTTCTGATGTTTTCAAGTTGGCTCTTGTTTTAAGTATTTCCTCACTTAATTATTTTTATTTCTTGCACTAGGCATACCTAGAATTATGGACGGACGAAGGAGTGGTCGAGGTCATGGAGCGAGGGACTAGGCAAACCCAACCTCAAGGGGATGATTAGGGATCGGCAACTGGACCGACCCAGGGACAAGAGAATCTAGAGGGTAACCAAGTGGCTACTGCCATTAATAGGATGACCGATATCCTTGAACGAATAGCTGAGAGACAGGGTCCAGGGCCACTTAACCAACCCGGGGCCCAAGATAGAGCCTTGGAGAGGTTTCTGAAGTTTAACCTGCCTAAATTCACTGGAGAACCCAATCCCGAGGTAGCAGAGAACTGGTTGGAGATGATGACCAATATATTTGCCGTCTTAGACTATACCGAAGATAGGCGAGTGAACTTTGTTGCTTTTCAATTTGAGAGAGTAGCACGTGCTTGGTGGGACATGATAAAGGGAAAGTGGGAGAGAACGCAAACCCCTTGGACTTGGGAAAACTTTACAAGTGAGTTTAATGAAAAGTTTCTTCCACCTCTGATCCAAGAGAAGCGGGAGGACGAATTTATAAAGTTGAGGCAAGGAACCCTTAGTGTAGCCGAGTATGAAGGAAAGTTCACTAAACTTTCTAAGTACGCTCTCGAATTGGTGACTAATAAGCGGAAAAGGATAAGACGGTTTGTACAAGAGTTTAATGTGGAGATTCAGGAGGGCTTGGCTGCAGCCCAAATCTCTACATTTACTGAAGCTTTGGAAAAAGTACAGAGAGTTGAGAGCACAAGGATGCAAGTTAGAGACTTTCACTCTAAGAAAAGGAATATTTCTAGTTATACTTCTGGTCAGCCTAGTAAAAGTGCCCCGCCTTCCAAGATGGGAAGAGGAATGGGAGGAGTAAGGACCGTAGGAGCTTCAAGGGGAGCTCTATCCAGAGGAGGTCGTAGTGGGCCGGTTTAATCGAGAGGAGTGCCTTTTAGTGGTCTGGCCGTAACCCCTCAAGTTAATTGTGGTTACTGTGGCAAGTCAAATCAGTCGGAGAATGATTGTTGGAGGAAGTCGGGAAAGTGCTTGGTCTGTGGTAGTGCCGAGCACCAGCTCGCGAATTGTCTAAGTAAGCTGAAGGTAGGAGGTAGCACTCAAAAGCCAGAAAAGTCAACCTCTAAGCAGACTAGTGCTGGAGGGAGTCGACCAAAGGTACCTGCTATGGTTTACGTATTGGACTACCAACAGATCCCTGATGCTACTGAGGTGGTTGAAGGTACGATCCATATTTTTCACCGTTTAGCTAAGGTTTTAATTGATCCGGGTGTAACACATTCTTTTGTAAACCCTACTTTCATGAGTGGAATAGATCTGAATCCAATTAAGTTACCTTATGATTTGGAGGTTAGAATGCCTACTGGAGATCAAAGTTTAATCGCTAACTTGGTATACAAAGGCTGTGAAATCTGGATTGGTGAACGGAAATTACTGGCCGATTTGATGGGTTTAGCAATTAAGGGGTATAATGTGATCCTAAGAATGGACTGATTAGCCTGTTACAACGCTCAGTTGAACTGTAAGATAAAAACAGTGGAATTGTGCATTCCAAGAGAGGACAACCCTGAAATTGGATGTAAGGGGTAGATTAGCCTCATCTGCACTTATCTCAGAAATTCGAGTTAGGAAAATGTTAAGTATGGGAGCTCAGGGATATTTGATTTTTCTTATCAATACTTCGAGTGATAAAGTGAGATTAGAAAATATGCCTGTAGTGAAGGAGTATCCAGATGTCTTCCCTGAAGAATTAGAGTCTTTACCCCCGGAAAGGGAAATAGCTTTTAAGATTGATGTAACTCCGGGAGTAGCACCTATCTCTAAGACGCAGAATAGGATGGATCCACCTGAATTGAAAGAGTTGAAATTGCAGTTACAGGATTTACTAGAGCGGGATTTTATAAAGGAGAGTGATTCATCGTGGAGAGCCCCGGTCTTGTTTGTTAAAAAGAAAGATGGGAGTTTAAAACTGTGTATAGATTACCGAGGCTTGAACGATGTTACCATTAAGAATAAGTACCCTTTGCCCCACATTGATGAATTTTTTGACCAATTGCAAGGGGCAGTTGTATTCTCCAAATTGGATCTCAGGCAGGGTTACTATCAATTGAGGATTTTGGAAAAAGATATACCTAAAATTGCTTTTAACTCGAGATATGGACATTTCAAGTTCGCAGTAATGCCATTTGGATTGACCAATGCACCTGCGGCTTTTATGAATTTAATGCATCGAGTCTTTAAGCCTTATCTGGACCAGTTTGTAGTGGGTGTTCATCAATGATATACTGGTGTACTCTAAAACCTTGGAAGATCATGAGAAACATTTGAGAATTGTTTTACAAACTCTGAGAGAACATCAATTATATGCCAATTTTAGCAAGTATGAGTTTTAGTTGAAGGAAGTGACATCCTTAGGTCATATAATTTCCAAGGACAGGATTAAAGTGGATTCAGCCAAAGTTGAAGCAGTCTCTAAATGGAAGCAACCGGAAAACCCTACTGACATTCGAAGTTTATAGGATTAGCAGGGTATTACCGGAGATTTATCAAGAATTTTTCTAGGATTGTTGGACCCATGACTGAGTTAACTAAGAAAAGTGAGAAATTTATATGGAGTCCTAAGTGTGAAAAAAGTTTCCAAAAATTAAAGAGACGTTTGACAAGAGCGCCCGTATTAGCTCTACCGAATGGGAAGGATAGTTTGGTGGTCTATATAGATGCTTCAGAGAAAGGTTTGGGATGTGTATTAATGCAAAATGAGAAAGTGATAGCGTATGCCTCTAGGAAATTAAAGCCGCACAAGAAAAATTATCTGACTCATGATTTGGAATTAGCGGCTGTAGTGTTTGTATTAAAGAAGTGGAGGCATTACGTTTATGGAGTGAAGTTTGAGGTTTTTACCGACCACAAGAGGCTTAAGTATTTGTTTTCTCAAAAGGAGCTGAATTTGAGACAACGCCAATGGATGGAATTCTTGGAAGATTATGATTATGCGATAAAGTACCATCCAGGAAAAGTCAATGTAGTGGCCGATACTTTAAATCGTCAAGTGCAAGTGGCAGGATTGATGATTAAAGAGATGCACTTGTTGGAGGAGGTTAGTATATGGAACTCCCGACTTGAACCGAGAAAAGTAATTTTGAAAAATATTGTCGTGAAATCCACTTTGTTGGAACGTATCAAGGAGACTCAGGGAAGGGACCCTGAAGTGCAAAAGTGGTTGGAAAAAGTCAAAAAGGGAGAAAAGTCGGATTTTAACTTGGGAGTGAATGGTGTGTTGAGATTTCGGAATCGGATAGTAGTGCCAAAAGACGAAGGGCTTAAAAAGGAAATTTTAGAGGAAACACACCGATCGAAGTACACGGTATACCTTGGAGGGAATAAAATGTTCCAGGATTTGAAAAGTTTGTACTGGTGGAAGAATATGAAGAAGGAAATTGCTCAATTTGTCCAGACCTGTTTGATTTGTCAACAGGTTAAAGCCGAACATCAGAAACCATCTAGTCTTTTGCAACCTTTAGAAATACCCGAGTTAAAACGGGAAAATGTCACCATGAATTTTGTATCTGGATTACCTAGGACAAAGGAGTCATGATGCCATTTGGGTAGTAGTGGATAGGTTGACTAAATCGACTCACTTTCTACCGATTAGTATGAAATACCCGTTGGAGAAGTTAGCTAAATTATACTTAGATGAGATTATAAGGCTACACGGGATACCTGTAAGTATTGTGTCGGATCGAGACCCTAGATTTGTCTCGCGGTTCTGGCAAAAGATGCAAGAAGTGTTGGGGACTAAATTGAATTTTAGCACTACTTACCATCTCTATTTAGATGGACAGTCTGAGAGGACGAATCAACCGCTCAAGGACATGTTAAGAACTTGTACTTTGGATTTTGGGGAGAGTTGGAGTAAGTATTTGATTTTGGTGGAATTTGCCTATAATAATAGTTTTCATTCTTCCATTCAAATGGTTCCGTACGAAGCACTATATGGTCGAAAGTGTAGATCTTCGATCTGTTGGAATGAAATTGAAGAAAGAAAGATTTTAGACTCGACTACAGTGCCTTGGATTGAGGAGGCGAACGAAAAAGTGAAGTTGATACGTCAGAGGATTCAAATCGCACAAAGTCGTCAAAAGAGTTATGCAGATAACCAAAGGAAGGACTTGGAATTTGCGATTGAAGATCAAGTTTTTCTTAAGATTACTCCTCCGAAAACGAGTTTGATGGTAGAAAGAGAAAAGAAGTTACAACAGAGATTTGTAGGACCGTACAAGATTATTCAACGCATGGGAAATGTAGCCTATAAGTTGGAATTGCCACCAAGTCAATCTCGGATCCACAATGTTTTCCACATTTCGATACTTAAGAAATATCATCCAAATCCGTCCCACGTTCTGCAACCGGAGAATGTTGAAATTGATGAAGCACTGACCTATGAGGAGAAATCGATAAAATTTCTAAATCGTAAGGTAAAAGAAATGAGAAACAAGCAGATTCCGTTAGTGAAAGTTCTATGGAGGAACCACGGACTAGAGGAAGCAACCTGAGAAGTTGAAGAAGAAATTCGAGTAAAATATCTAGACCTGTTCTCAAATCAAGGTATAATTTCAAGGATGAAATTTTCTTAAGGGGGAGAGGATGTGAGGACTCGTGTTTTTATTTCTAAAATAGTTATTTTTATGATTATTTACCCTAGTATTAGTTAGTTATATTATCGTTACAAGAATTTCTTTTAAGTTTCGCTTTATCGCGCACGAATCGGAAGTTCGCATTTTTCGCGTCAAATCGACCCCATGGAGATTTAAGAAATTTATTTTAGACTACTAAGAGTGAATAATTATAGTGTTAAAGGAATTACATTGGAGGTTTAGTGCACAAGTGAAACAAACCCGAGAGAAAACGGATACGAAACCCTCGCGCGCGAGTACTATTCATAGTTGACTTTTGTACAAATCTTAACCACAAATCACTCAAGCTTCTCCAAGAAGCTTCATAACACACAACACTCTCTCTCCTCACTCATCAAGCTCAGCCGAAACACTCCAAGGAAAAAAAAGAAGAAGAGCTCTTTTCCATTTCACTTCAATTTTTGCTTCCATTTCACTTCAAATCTTTCACACAACCTCAAAACTACTTGAAGATTTACTTAATCTCGGTGGAGGACTTCATCTTGTGGTGATTCTTGGAAGTTTTAGTGGTGAGAAATTCTGGTTTTTCAAGACCTCAAGAGGTATCCATTATCTCCTTTAATATTTCCATTTTTCTTCAAAGTTGGAGCTTAAATTGCAAGGGTTTGAACCCTACACATGGATTAGGCTAGCGGACTTGAGGAGTTTACTTTCTTGCTTTAAATGTTAGGCTAGCGGTCTTGTGGTGACCTCTAGGTAGCGGGCTTGAGGTGTAAATGCTTGATTGTGGTTGTTATGTGTTTAGATGAGTTGATTATGGATAGAAAATGAAGGAAAATTGCGCATGGTTGCTGGCCGAAATCTGTCCTGTTATTGCCGTGCCTTTATTTCAAATTTTTTATGCTCAAATGATTGTGAAACTGATGTATATATGTTGTATATGGTGTGTAGAAAGTTTCTACGAAAAATCATTTGAATTGGTTGAGCAAAACTTGAAATTTCGAAATGTGAAGAAACCTAGAAAATGTGTTCAGGCAGTCTAAACAGTGTCCCTTTGTTCGAACATAACTCTTTGTACAGATGTCAAAATCAAGTACCATTTGCGGAATTTGAAACTAGACAGTTGTAGCTTTCCAACGGTATAAAATTCATTTTCTAGTTCGAAATGAGTGAGCCGTAGTGAGTCGGAAAAGTTGCTGTCCTGTTCTGATGGCCTATCCGAGAGAAAGGTAGACGTTGCATTTTGTGGCTCTATTTTCTCTCACTTATGAATTGATTTTGAAAACGATTTGTTCTAATGCAATTTATCCTTATGATTCTAGTTTACAACGCCACCAACCATTCTCAATTCCAAGTTGTATTGAGCGAGATATGGTTCAATTTCCAAAATGCGACAAAACGGGAAAACCCTTCTTTTTGCTGGACGACTGGTTTAGTTGTTTGTGAGATGTTTTATTTTGAAATTTTGATGTCAACCAACTATAAATTGCTCATTAAATATTTCTTGGACCTTGGTTTCACAAATGAACCAAAATGGGACTGATTTCATGGGGCAAAATGTTTGAAAAGGAAAAGAAAACAAGAAGACAGATTTGCTTTGGGAATTTCTTGAATTTTGGTAGTTTTTTTAACTACCTTCCTGTATGCGTTTTTACGTGAAATTTAATAGAGGAGTATTCCTCATATGGAAGTTTAATAGTACCAAATTTGATGTTATTCTGAGACCATTTTGATACCCAAATGATATCCCAAAGTTTACTTTCAAATTTGGAAAATTCACTGTTTAGTAGTGAAAATTTACCAACTTTGAGCTACTATATCTTGACGCTCAAAACTTTGAATTTAGTTCCATTTGTTGTATTTGAAGCCTTGATTGAAATTCTCATTGTGTTACAAATTTCAGAGGCTAGTTCACTTTCTGTGAAGTTTGCTGAATTTCCAAAGTTTGCCGAAAAACAAGACTGAATCTGTCTTGTATGCTCTAAGCAGCCACTTTGAGCTGAAAATTGAATGTCTTCCGTTTAGAATCTTGGAAAAGGTATCTTTTATGAACTTTTAGTACTTTGAACCAAGATTCCAACGATATAAAGTTTCCAATTTTGGACCTATTGAATACAAGTTCTGATTTTTCTAAGTTTGACGTGCAAAACTAAAATTTTCCAACTCGATGGGAAATGAGTTTTTGGAAACTCTTCCCTATCCTTTGATATTGATTGACCGTTTTAAACTTGATTTCATGAAGGAAATCAGCTTTCCTTGTGTTATTAAACCCCACTTTTGAGTCTCGATTTACGAGTAATTAAGGCTCTTTTTCATGATATTTTCTGAGTATTGTACAAGTGTACAATCTTCCTTGTTAACAAGGGGTTTATAAGTAATAGTGTGTGATAGTCAATTATTATTTGCTCAGGCGCTCAAGGGGACCTTCAAGAGGATCTCGAAGTGGACGCCTAAAAGTTGTTTGAGCACTTACTCTCTATTTTGATTGGTGAGTGTCAAGTGAATGATTTGTTGCAATTATGTGAATTGCTTCTTATGGACTGAATGGTTTATGACTGTTGAGTCGAGTGTGTACTTTATCACACTCGTTCTCTTTTAACTGATTGAACAACTGAATTGAACTGCTTGTAACTGAATTGTAACTGAACTGCATGCATGTCGTTGGAGTGAATCTCCTCTACTTATAACTGAACTGTCTGAACATCATTGGAGTGAATCTCCTCGACTTATAGCTGAACTGTGGGGATGCCCAAATCTCAATTGGCCTACCTTGCGACTCGAGCCAGCAAGGGCTTGGTCGAGAAGCTCGGTGAACCATGAGATAACTGTAAGCTTGTTCTATTGAGAGATCTCTCTTGGCCCGCTCGAGTAGTAGTGCCTTTTATTGAAGTGCGGGCCCAGTGCGGTGTATGGTGGACGGAACTGTGAAGTAAGTAGAGTTCTACGGACTTAAATGCCGACCCGGTTGACAGAGTATCATCGCGGGAAGGTATTCGATTGAGGTTTGGCGAAACAAGTGGAACCTAACTCCTGAGAGCTCCTATATCCTCATTGAATGTATTTAATTGAAAATTGTGAATTGCTTGAATGTTACCGTTTTAATTCTTGCTTAAATGCTTAAATTGTGAATTGTTTGAATGTTACCTCACGAGCATCCGCTCATCCCGTTAGATTTGTTTTCCTTAACAGGAGCTGAACTCGAAGGGATTATGGAAAAGCCTACTTGATGGCTCTTTTGACTAGAATTTTAGAATGTATTTGTCTAGACATCCTTTTGGGAAGTTGTATATTTTGGAAAGTGGATGTATTTTGAACTTGCGATATAAGATTGAATATTTATGTATGGAAATGACTTCGTGCCTTTATTCCGATTTCATTGTTAGTATTGTACTTTAAGTTTGAACTGGAATTGTACTGAATCCTGACGAGAGCTGAGCAGGCATCCCTCCGATACCCTTTGGTTCGCTTTAGAGAAAAGTGGGGGCATCACAACTACTACATCAAACCATACACACCACTAGTACCAGCAATTAAATCCTAATGAAGGGTTTAAAGAAACTTCTAACTATAACCGTCACAACAAATATATACATCTTACTAGTCAACTTACATCAAGTATTAGGGCAAAATCAACTCTTCTACAAACCAAAAGTCACCTATACTATCCACCTTCCTGAGCGATCCCCGCGTCGGCCCCTGCTAAGGAAAACAAATGGAGTGGGGTAAGTTATATGATTAGTAAGTAATCGGGGTAAAAAGGTAAAATCACATTCAAATAAACATGTAAATCAAAATATTTCACATCAATAAATAGAATTGTAATATCACAATAGCAGGATACAAGTGGCTCCAAAGCCAGTCCAATTCCCCGAGCTTGAACACATGTTGACACTTCGTCAACCAAAATACTCATAGTTCGTAGACTCCACTTACTTTTCCCGTTTACCTTATCCACCGCCGCTGGCCAGTCATCAACACACAGTAGCTTGAGCAAAAGCAAAATCACTTAGCTTTAACAAAGAACAAAATCCCAAGGTTAGCATAGAACTGACTTCGACCAAGCACCGCGCGGCCGGCTTGAATAGTCTGTCTACCCTTGGAACCGGGCTGGAACCAAGCTTTGAGATAGCCAATCTCTCAACAAAGGATATCTCTCAACAAAGTATTCATCAAAATAGTCAAGTCATGTAATCACCCCAACAACACACAGCAAAAGGGGTGATACTCAACACAAGGCATGTATTCTCACATATTAAATCAAGAATAGAGAATGGGTTTAGGTCGAGTGAGATAAAGTACACCCTCGCCTAAGTACCCATTTAACATATACAAAGCACTTTGACAATTTATTACATAAACAAATCCAATTACTCACCCAAAATAACTAGCACGCAAATCAAGGTAATTTATACGGGTCCACCGACTCCATCCGAATCGTCACTGCATGTGATAAAAAATTATACTTAACTATTAGTCAAACAACCATCATAATGGAAATAAGGACTAAAACGGCCAAAACGGCAAAAAGGGCAAAGAAATGCATGCGTGCGCTCGCGGAAATGAAAACGGTGCGCGCGACGGAAAATGGTATGAAAACGGGTTGTACGGTTTCGATCATAACTGGAGCTGTGGTTATCGGATCAAGGTGTACTAGGTAGCATTTCGAAGCTAAGACAAAGGGTTACAACTTTGATGAAGGCAAGTCAACCCAGTTCATAGTTGATCTAGGTCGAATTTGTAGATTACAGAACCAGAATTTCATTGTCAGTCTGGTTGTCAGCACTGGATTCAAATGGTAATAACTCAGGCTACAAAAGTCCGATTGAGACGTTTTCAGATGAGTTCGAAAGCTGAAACATAGAACTAAAATTTTCCTGTTTTGACCAAATGCTGATTTGATACGGATCAAAGTGAAAAACGAAGTCAAAGTTACAGGTTTGACAAACCCTGTTTTATTTTCTGGTTTCCCACTCAACCTAACTTGTACCAATAGCACACTAAATACACCAAATCAAGAAAACACATCATAAACCAACATCTAAGCTACCATTAAAGTAAATACCAGGCTAAGGTCTTCAATTACAACCCAAGCAAAATGCTGAAATTACCAAACCAAAGCTGAAAACTTCCACGGTAAGCGGGCATACACCAATTAACGTTCATTCCACTTGTAACATTTCATATACCTACTTAATAATTAACTCAAATCCCTAACTCAATGCTGGAATTTTCTGAACAAGAGCTAAACTTTCCGCTACAAGCGGAAATTCACCAAATTTGCAACAATTTCGCAACACAAGCTACAACTACATCATTAACACAAGATTACATATAAATTCATCAACCAAAACCCTAATTCAAACCCTTCTTGCTGGCCGAATTTTATATGCGACAAAACTAACAATTTTTAACCATGAATTCACTTCCATAAACTAAGCATAAGCATTACTACAACATGAACACCAAGAACAACCATCCCTTCGAACAACTAAAGCTGGAAATTACACTATAAAACTGGAATTTACTATAACCACCACTAAAATCATGAAATCTACCTAAACAAGCCATAACTTTCACTTGTAAACCAATAAATAACACAACCATGAACTAATATCAACTTTACCTAGAATTGGAGAAGCACAACAACCCCTAGGAAGCTTGAACCACCAAAACACTCCACTCCAAGATAGCAATCCACCTTCATAAGCAACTTCTATGGATTATTTGGTGAATCTATCGGTTAATTTACAAGATTGACCAAGAAATCAAGAAACCAAAGTTGAAACTTTTCTCTTGTTCCTCCCATAGAGCTCTCGGCCCTCTCTCTCTTTTTCCTCTTAATTTTTGGCTTTTTTTTTCTTTTCATTTACTAACAACTTAGATATTTAAGCCAAAGTCAAAGGATACTTTTCTCCACCAATCAAATTTGAGCTTGGGAAGATCCTAGAAACTTTAAGATTACTAGTAAACTTACTTTGCTAACCCTCACACTATGGCCCCAACAACTTCTAATCTTTGCAATTAACTCCATAGATCACCAACTAGATGTAATCCAACAAGTTTAATTACACCTCATTAATCTACTAACCACCCAACCGTTATAATTACCTATCATAAAACATGCATTGTCATACATAAACTCAATTAAATAACAACCTTTTAGTCACAAGTAAAACTAGGGTTTTGATTAAAATTTAAAGTGTCTAGTCTTTAAAAAACAATGTTTTTAAAACAAAAAAAATAAACCGTAATATCTTTTTTTTAAGAGAAAAAAAACATTATCCTAAAATTCGGTGTATCACAACGATTAACACTTTTAAGTTCGCAACATGTGTTAAAAAAACTAGGAAATCATATTTAAAGTGGTCGCTACTTTCGTCTCAAAAAGTATATGAGTTTTTGGCAAAATTCAGCTTATATACTCCTACTAAGGGAAACTTGAATACCCTAAACAACCTTAGTTCAATTCAACCAAGAATCACCGCTCAAGTTCCGATTTCACTCGCTTAATTCACGAAAGAAAAATTGGGCAGCATTACCTTTGTGTTTACCCATTTTTCCAGCCATTTAAGGCTACATTGTTTTTCTCAAATCAGCCCAACTCAATCACCACAAGCAAACATATAAAGATGGTTCTTAATCTAGGCCAAAAACCATCCAATTGCAACTTATTTCTAGCAAATAATCATTCAATACCAAAGCTAGAAATTTCTCAACAAAGCTGGAATTTCCTCTTTTAAAGCTAAAAGGTCACAATCATGCTACTAAACACCTCACAAATTCCATATCCAAACTCAATACCGACATTTTATAGTTAAACAACATAAACAAAGCTAAAAATGGCAAAACCATAGCTGAAATTCCACTAATCTACACCAAAACTAGAAGATCATCCATAATATTCCAAGATTCAAGGCATCTATACCATATTTGGCAAGAATGAGGAAGAGAAAAGAAGTTGATGAACTTATACCTTCCAAACTTCTAGAGAAGTGAAGAACCAAGCACTTTCTCCCAAAAAACTCTCCACTCCAAGCTTCCAAAGCACCAAGGGACTAGTTTAATCGGTTTGGTTTTTGTGATCTCAACTCAAACAAGGCAAAATCAAGGTTGGAATGAAAGTTTTCTTCTCTTTTTTTTTCTCTCCTTGCTCGCAGCCAACATGAAGAAACAATGAAGGAATTGTAGCCAAGATGAAGGATAAGAAGGAAAGAAATAACTTGGTCAAACACTTCTTTGATTGCCAACACTTGGCAATCAAGATTCTTTCTTTATTTTTTCTTTTCTCACCATTTCTTTAGTCAAAGATTTCGGCTGGTTTAGGGTTTAATTTAGGGCTGATTAGATGAAATAAAAACAAGAAAATTTGGGTAAGAAAGTAGTGGTCAAGTGGTATACTCAATCGGTAACAAATGGTGCATGTCGGTTCAAACCTATTTTCCTTAACTCTCTCGTACTTGTGTTTTAACTTATGATTCACTAACTTATTATTAGCACTTCTAATCACACACTTCCTCTTACCTAGTACTCACTCTTATCCACCAAATTTAGTACACACACCTCACCAACTAATCACACTACCAAAATACGCAAAAACCCTAGTTTACCCTAACTATAAAAGTAAAGGTAAAACTCTCGATTCTATTATTTATTACACTTATTGAGGGAGTAAATTAGTAGTAAAGATATTATAAAGTAAATTATTCAAAATAAAAGGAAATTTTAAGAAAATATGGAGAATTTTGCAAGTTCTCACAATAACCCCTTCATCTCTCTCGGCTAAAGTTGAAAAATTCCAGCATATAGATAGTTTGGAAACAAACTTTTTGTGACAGCCCCACCTCCCCCTAGGGTGTACCCTAAGGTTTAGCGAACTTCCTGCCCAACTCTCGCCAGGACTGCTAACGGTTGCATACACGCACTTCTAAACATTTCGAAAGATATACCAAAGAAAGGTTAACGATAAGCGCGCAAAACGAAAACGGAAAAACGGAACGAACGTGAACAGTACCTGCCACGTCACAATCCGGCCGGAATCTGGCCGGATTGGAGGCGTGGTAGGTACTGTTCACGTTGGTTCCGTTTTTCCGTTTTCGTTTTGCGCGCTTATCGTTAATCTTTCTTCGGTATATCTTTCGAAACGTTTAGAAGTGCGTGTATGCGACCGTTAGCAGTCCTGGCGAGAGTTGGGCAGGCAGTTCGCTAAACCTTAGGGTACGCCCTAGGGGGAGGTGGGGCTGTCACAGGTGGTATCAGAGCCTAGGTTAGAAATAACTTGGGCAAGTTAGGAATTTGTTTTAGTACCTTTAAGGATCGTGTTAGGGCTCCATTAAGTACGATTTCTTGTCTAAGGTTTGAATCTTAACTCGTTCGTGTAGGTTATGGCTGGATCGAGCCCCGAGGGCGGAGGTGTGCCACCGCAGAGACGCTTTCGCGTTGTGGACTACCAGGAGAGACCTGGAGGACCCATTCGTCGTTGGAGTGCCGCTAGTCGGACTCGCCGCTGTACCCGATGCCAGAACTACTCGTATATAGATCGAGTAGTCATAGCCGTTCTTGACGAGCGTAGGAGGCTTAGGCGAGCCGCCGCTAGGGACCATACTGAGATGGTTAGGCTGAGGGGTGTGATGCGCATGCAAGCGGATCGGATCCGTGAGCTTGAAGGAGACGTGGTTGAGGAGCAAGAGCGAACCGACGCTCTTAGAGGGCAGTTACACGTAGCTACCGACCGCCTCACGAGGGTGACTAGGGTAGTGCGAGATCGGTCGGGCGGCATCATTAACGAGTGTGAGGCGCTCATCCAAGGTGTAATCGGCGCGAATGTGCAAGCGGAAACGTCTAGCGATAGTACACCTGATGAAGGGAGCACGCCTAGCTCTAGTCACGTTGGAGAGTCTGTGTGCTCCGTAGGGAACTAGGCTAGGGCTCCTTTGAGCCGTGTTTTGATCCCATGTGGGGACTAACTAGGGGAAAGCTACTCGTTAGCTATTTTTGTTTTTGACCTAGCTTTGTATATGTGTTTTTGATTGACCCCGATACTTCCATGGGATTGTTTGTATATATTTGACTGACTGCTACTGTACAACTTGTTGAATATGCTTATGTGTTATTTGCCTCGATATTCTTGTTTATTGTTTAATTCTTGTTTCTTGCTTACTCTTATTTCTTATTTTGATACCGTATTTATGTTTCGGCCCTAGATTGTGAACTTAAGACATGGAAGGTACTCGTAGTGGTCGAGGTCGTGGTCGCGGTAGTAGGCAACCTTCAACTGATAGGGGAAATCGGGAACCCACACCTGAGCTTAATCCTGAACCTAGGGTTGACCCGAATGTTCAAGTGGCCGCCGCGATTCAAAGAATGACTGACTTATTGGCCCACGTAGTAGAACATCAAGGCCAGCACCCTGTCCATAACCCTGGGAACCCTGGCGAGC
Organism: Coffea humblotiana; assembly: GCA_023065735.1. Classification (NCBI taxonomy): domain Eukaryota; kingdom Viridiplantae; phylum Streptophyta; class Magnoliopsida; order Gentianales; family Rubiaceae; genus Coffea; species Coffea humblotiana. The sequence goes on along the minus strand of CM041213.1, from coordinate 33,929,224 downwards.
ATTTTGAGAGCGAGGATCGAGCCCTCGAAAGGTTCCAAAAGTTCTCCCCTCCAAAATTCTTGGGAGGACCTAATCCGGACGTGGCCGAACGGTGGCTGGAGAAAATGGTAGATATTTTTGCAGCCTTGCACTACTCGGAGGAAAGACATGTCACTTTTTCTGTCTTTCAATTGGAAGGAGCTGCCCGTTCCTGGTGGAACATTATACGCACTAAATGGGAGAGAGAACAAACACCACGGACATGGGCAAACTTTATGAGAGAATTCAACGCGAAATACTTCCCGCCTTTGGTCCAGGAGAAGAAGGAGGATGAGTTCCTCAGATTGCGCCAAGGCACGCAAACGGTGGCCGAGTACGAGAGCCAGTTTATTCGACTATCGAAGTTCGCCCCTGAACTTATAGTGACGGAGCAAAGGAGGATTCGGCGATTCACCCAGGGGCTGAACGTAGAAATCCAGAAGGATCTGGCGGTTGCCCAGATCACTACCTTTAGTGAAGCGGTGGAAAAGGCACTAAGGGTAGAGAATGCTAGGCTTCAAGTCAGAAACTTCCAGGTGATAAAACGGGGATTCCCTGGAAGTAGTTCTAGTCAGGGTGAACGGAGTAACCCTCCTAAATCTGGACGAGGGCCCGGTGGAGGAAGGTTTACGGGGACGTCGAGAGGGACTCCGTCGAGGGGTGGTTCGTTTGGACAGGGCCAGCAGAAGGGTGCCTCGCAAGGGAGTTCAGCTTCCGTTTCCCGAGGACCTTGTGGATTCTGCGGGAAACCAAACCATACGGAGGACAATTGCTGGAGAAAGGAGAGGAAATGCTTGCGCTGTGGAAGTGCGGAGCATCAGATAGCTGCTTGTCCAGTGCTACCTCGCGAACCGAGAGCGACCCCACAGTCTTCGAGAGCCAGCTCCGGCCAATCTAAAGTAAAAGGGTCGAAACCGAAAGTGCCCGCTCGAGTGTACTCTCTTGAGCAACACCAACTCCCTGACCCATCTGGAGTCGTAGAAGGTACCATCCCTATTTTCCATCGTCTAGCTAGGATTTTGATTGACCATGGTGCTACCCATTCATTTGTTAACCCCAATTTTATGTGCGGCATTGATATAAAACCTGTTAGTTTACCCTATGACTTGGAAGTTAGCACTCCTACGGGGAACCAACGATTGATTACTAGCACGATATACGTAAATTGTGAGATTTGGGTAGGAGAGAGAAAATTACTGGGAAACTTGGTAAGCTTAACTATTAAGGGGTACGATGTCATACTAGGTATGGACTGGTTAGCTAAGTACGATGCCCAACTTGATTGTAAGAGGAAGATAGTGGAATTTCGTATATCTGGGGAAGCTACTTTGAGGCTAGATGTGAGGGGTAGTCTTGCCTCATCTGCATTGATTTCGGGCATTAGAGCTAGGAAATTGCTGAGTAAAGGAGCGCAAGGGTTTCTAGCTTTTCTTATAAACACTCCCGTCGATAAGTTAAGGGTAGTGGATGTACCTATTGTGAGTGAATACCCAGATGTGTTCCCAGACGAACTAGTAACCCTACCTCCGGAAAGAGAGATAGAGTTTAAGATCGACTTGATGCCAGGAACGTCACCTATCTCTAAAACCCCCTATTGAATGGCACCTGCCAAGCTTAAGGAACTGAAGTTACAGTTGCAGGATTTGTTAGAGCGAGGGTTTATCCGAGAGAATGGGTCTCCATGGGGAGCCCCTGTGCTGTTTGTGAAGAAAAAGGATGGGACATTGAGGTTGTGTATAGATTATCGGGGATTGAACAATATAACCATTAAGAACAAATACCCACTGCCCCATATTGACGAGTTGTTTGACCAGCTACAGGGAGCGGTAGTCTTTTCAAAGTTAGACCTCCGTCAAGGATACTACCAGTTGTTGATTAGGAGGGAGGATGTACCCAAAACTGTCTTCAATTCTCGGTATGGGCATTTCGAATTTGCCGTGATGCCCTTCGGTTTGACCAATGCCCCTGCTGCCTTTATGGACCTGATGCATAGAGTTTTCAAACCCTTCTTGGACCGATTTGTCGTCGTTTTTATTGATGACATTTTGGTCTACTCTAAATCCCGAGAGGAGCATGAGCAACACTTGAAGTTAGTCCTACAAACCCTAAGAGATCACCAGTTGTATGCCAAATTTAGTAAGTGTGAATTTTGGCTGGAGAAAATCTCGTTTCTAGGGCATGTGATTTCGAAAGAAGGCATTACCGTAGACCCGGCGAAAGTAGAGGCGGTAACTGAGTGGAAACGACCCGAAACTCCTACTGAGGTTCGTAGTTTTCTAGGGTTAGCTGGATATTATCGGAGGTTCATTAAAGATTTTTCGAAACTTGCTAGCCCTTTAACCAATCTGACGAAAAAGAATGGGTGTTTTCTATGGGATGCTAAGTGTGAGGGTAGTTTCCAGGAGTTGAAACGAAAGTTAACCGTAGCCCCTGTTCTAGCCCTACCTAATGGAAAAGATAGTTTTTCTGTATATACTGATGCTTCCGGGGAAGGCTTAGGGTGTGTATTGATGCAGAATAAGAATGTGATTTCCTTTGCCTCTAGAAAACTGAAACCTCATGAGCAAAATTACCCGACCCATGACCTAGAGTTGGCCGCAGTTGTCTTTGCCCTGAAAAAGTGGAGACACTACCTGTACGGGGTGACCTTTGAGGTTTATTCTGACCACAAAAGCCTTAAGTACCTATTTTCCCAAAAAGAGTTGAACATGAGGCAAAGACGATGGATGGAATTCTTAGAAGATTACGACTGTACAATTAATTACCATCCGGGAAAGGCGAATGTAGTAGCTGACGCCTTAAGTCGAAAGGCTCAAATGGCTGGGTTGATGGTCAGAGAGTGGGAGATGTTAGAAGCAACGAGTGAGTGGAACTCTAGAGTAGAGCATCAAAGGGTAATTTTAGGAAATATCCGAATAACCTCTGCTATTCTGGAGCGAGTCAAAGAGGCCCAAAAGGAGGATCCGACGGTCCAAAGGTGGAGAGACAAGGTGGAGAAGGGAGAATTACCTGACTTTAATTCGAGATTTGAGGGAGTATTGAAATATCGGAATCGAATAGTGGTGCCGGAGGACGAAACCTTGAAAAGGGAGATTTTAGAGGAAGCCCATCGATCGAAATATACAATTCATCCGTGTGAGAACCCGAAAATTTTCACATTTTCACGTATTATTTTATTTCCTTGGCCATATTTTATACTGTCCTTTGAAAATATTAAATGTTTTGTACATTTTACAAGTAAGTACAATTTTTAAATCATTTTTCCTAGTATAAGTTAGTGTACATAACTTGAAGTGCATTTGTTCGATGTGGGGCCCGCTAGTGCGTTATAATTTTGCCGATTAGGTGATGAAATACTAAGTGATATTATTCTACATGGTGTTAGAAGATAATTAGAGGTTAGTTAGCTACTTGAATTATTGGAGGAGAGGAGATAAGCTTAGAAACTTCAAGAGGCCACATGTCATGTTCTCATTGGATGTTGGACTTTTGACCCAAGACATTTACTTTCTTAAAACCAAAATTTGACCCAAAAAGCTTCTCATTTCTCTTGTTCTTGGCCAGCCCCCTTGGAGAGAAAACAAGAGAGAGCTCTTCAATTTCCAACTTCAATCCTTGCTCAAATCTTGTGATTTAACCAACCAAATTGAAAACTACACCATACAAGTGCTTGCTAAGGAAGGCTAAGGGTTTTGGTGGAGTTGTTTTGGGAGAAGGAAGTCTAAGCTACCAACTTTCTTTGAGGTTTCAAGGTAAGGTTGCTAAGAACATCCTTTTTGTTTCCAATAGTTGCAAAGTAGTGGCCTATGGTGGCTTGCTAACATGATTAATGGATGCTTTTGTGGATTAATGGAGAGTTGGTTAAATTTCTGATTTATTGGGAATTTTCTGCCCTAATCTGACCAGTGTTGTTCAGTCATGATGGAGGCCGAATTGGACTTAGCTCAAAACATGAAAGTTGTAGAGAATTGAGTGTAGATCATGCCTGTAAAATTTCAACTCAATCCGAGCACGGTAGCCTGTGAAATGACTATTTTACCCCTGCTGCCCTGTTTCTGTCCGAGAATGATAATCAGCCTCTGTAATTGGCTCTTTTGGCTGGGAAGATGAATGAATTAGCTTTTGATGCCTTCTTAAGAATTGTAGCATTGTATCTTAGCTTTCATATGGCTTTGGAATCAACGGAATTGGAGTTGTGTGTGCTGAGTTATGATGGAATATTTGGGCCTGGTTTTGGATGGCTGTAAAGCTTCAATTGGTTGCATTTTAAGGGTGTTTGATATCTTATAGTTTGTGTATGCAATTGTGGTTGAATGATATGATTTGGTGGTTGGGTTGTGTTGTGGAAAGTAAGGAAAAACAAGGGGAAATGCTGTCCGTTTATTTCTTGAACTTGAGTGAATGGAAATGAGATTGGAATGTAGTTTTGTGATGCATTAGACTTACTTGGCTTACTTGGCTTAGAGTAACTTAGTTCCACTTGAGTAGTGTTATGTGAGCTAGTTTACTTGCATTTGTACATTTCCATTTGTACCATAATGTTTGGTTCCAATTGTCGAGTTTCGAACTTCAAATACGTGTTCATTTTTGTTCCGAAACAAAAGGAGTGGCCTAGGGTTTCTCGGCCACAAAACCTAATTTTAACGCGCAAGGTTTTAAAGTGTGAATTCAAGGTATTTAATTACCTTTCTCATATGATTTTTAACCAAGATACTTGTTATACATTAATTCTTTGCAAATGTGTTAGTTTTGAGCCAAAAACACGTTTTACGAAAAATGAGGAAAAACTACTGTTCATTATCCGGCCGTGTAGCCGGCCAAGTTCTGGCCAGATTCTGACGTGGCAACTGTTCCAAATTTTCCGATAAAATTTTATAAAACTCTTTTGAGCTTAGTTTTATGTTTGATTTGAAAAACCTTTAGTTACTCATTTCCTTTGATCAAAATGTACCCTTTTCACTTTCAAAAACATCATACTTCCCTCTTGTACTCGTTTTATTCGAATTTTCTTTGATTCACTGGACATTTTGATGGTTGAGCCATAATATTTTCTCATGATTGTTATTAGGGTTTCTTGGTGACCAAAGTTGATATCCGGAGGGATACTTTGGACGTAATTTTGCTTAATTAGGTGAGTGTTCTATATACGATTTGTTTTTAATGACTATGTGAATTGTTGTGACTATTTGGATCGTTGCCTTGTTATGTGATTGAGGTACGCTATATTTCCATTGACTACGTGGCTTGTTATAGTTATTTGAACTCTTAAATGTTTCAATGAATACTCAAAACGACTTTTCTAGGCGAGTGTGTACTTTATCGCACTCGACCTAAATGAACGTGAAATTTTCAATGATTGAATGATTGAATGTAAGCCTTCGGGCTGAACTGGGCCCTTGCCCTTGGTTATTGGTCGACTCGAGCCAGAAGCGGACTCAGTCGGGCGATTAGTGACCCTGGGTGAATGAATGTTTGGTATACTCGAGTATGACCATGAAGTTTGGGAAGGACTGGCCAGTGCGCTGGCCATAAGGGGAAGAACGAAATGAACGAATGAATGGCAAGAATGACGGAGGGATTTTCAAAGTCAAATGAAATTTTCTAAATGATTGAAGGAATGGATGGTCGATGAACGAACGAATGAACGAACGAATGACTCCGTATCCTTTTAATGAATGTGTTATTCCTGCTTTATATCGTCAATGTTATTTGGATTACTTGTGGTTACGTGCTATTGTCCTTGTTTAATTGCTTAGTTGAGTATATAGAACCTTGCTGGGCTTTTAGCTCATTCCACGTCTTTTGTTTTCCTTAACAGGGGTTGCGAGCAAGGGCGAGAGACCGGTATAGTATAGTTTAGCCTTTTGTATTGTTTTGGCTTTTGATCTCGTTCTAGTGCTTGATTAGGGTTGGAATGTACTAAGAATTTAAAGTTTATGTATACATTTGGGACTGTATATTTGGTTGAGCTTGGGATAAATGTAAGTATATGTTTCAAGTCTGGGTTTCGTTTCCGCTTATTCTCGAGGCTTTATCTTACTTTCTTTGATGTGAGTGAACGAGTCCTGGCGAGAGCTGGGCAGGCGGTCCGCCGAACCCTTTGGTTCGCCTTAGGGGAAGGTGGGGCTGTCACAATCCGGGTAGTAATAAGATGTATCAGGAGTTGCGGAAATTGTATTGGTGGAATAGAATGAAGAGGGAAATAGCCCAGTACGTGCAAACCTGCCTCGTCTGCCAGCAAGTAAAAGCGGAGCACCAAAAACCCTCTGGTTTGTTGCAACCCTTAGAAATACCTGAATGGAAGTGGGAAAATATCACGATGGATTTCGTTTCTGGTTTGCCAAGAACCCAAAAAGGACATGATGCCGTATGGGTGGTCGTGGATAGACTCACTAAATCGGCCCATTTCTTGCCCATAAAGATGAAATACACTCTGGAGAAATTGGCTCAACTGTATATGAGTGAAATTGTGAGACTGCACGGGATTCCTGTGAGTATAGTCTCGGATAGGGATCCACGTTTCGTGTCTAGGTTTTGGCAGAAATTTCAGGAAACCTTGGGGACCAAACTCAACCTAAGTACCACTTACCATCCCCAAATCGATGGACAATCTGAACGAACAATTCAGACCCTTGAAGACATGTTACGAACCTGTATTTTGGATTTCGGGGGTAATTGGGGTCAACACATGACGTTAGTAGAGTTTGCTTACAACAATAGTTACCACTCTTCAATCCAAATGGCACCATACGAAGCTCTTTATGGCCGTAAGTGCCGTTCACCAGTTTATTGGGATGAAGTAGGAGAAAAGAAAGTCTTAGATCCAACAATCATTCCATGGATGGAGGATGCACGAGAAAAGGTTCAACTGATACGCCAAAGACTCCAAACTGCTCAAAGCCGACAAAAGAGTTACGCAGACAATCGAAGGAAAGACTTGGAGTTTGAAGTTGGAGATCGTGTGTTTCTTAAGATCACGCCATTGCGAAGTATCACGGCGGGTAGAGGGAAGAAACTGCAACCTAGATTTGTAGGACCCTTTAAAGTCCTCCAACGAATTGGAAAAGTGGCGTACCGTCTCGAGTTACCTCCAAGCTTAGCCAGGATCCACGACGTTTTCCATGTTTCCATACTCAAAAAGTATCATCCTGATCCAACCCACATCTTACGACCAGAAGAGATTGAGGTAGATGAAACCCTAACCTATGAGGAGAAACCTGTACAAATACTCGACCGAAAGGTTAAGGAGCTGAGAAATAAAAATATTCCTTTGGTGAAAGTCTTATGGAGGAACCACGGCATAGAAGAGGCAACCTGAGAAGTGGAGGAAGAAATACAAAAGAAATATCTTGAGCTGTTTGGTAACTCAGGTGAGAAATTTCGAGGACGAAATTCTTTAAGGGGGAGAGAATGTGAGAACCCGTAAATTTTCTTTATTTCTAGGCTTTAATTTATTTATTTGCACCCGTTTTCCACATTTTCTTTATTTTATAACTTTTCTAGACATTTTCATGAGTAAATAAGGTTTTAAAAATATTTTTCTAGTATAAGTCAATTTACGAGATTTTTGGAGTGAATAGTGGACGTGGGACCCGCTAGTGCGTTAAGTGAGAGAAATTCGGCCAATTAGGTTAAGTTTTGCGTAAAGGGATTTACTTACTAGGTGTTAGTAGGTGATTAGATGTTACCTAGATGGATTAATCTTGGTAAGTAAGAGGATAGGAATGAAACTAAAAAGGTGCCACGTGTCGCGATGTGATTTGTTGGAGCTTGCCTAACTTTTATCACCTTTACCAAAAGGTTAAATTTGACCAAAAAATCACCCTTATTTCCCTTCATCTTGGCCGAACTCCACAAGGAGAGAAAAGAAAGAAAGCTTGAACCTTGATCTTCCATTTCTTGCTCCAATCTTGCAATTCAACCGTTTAAATCTCAAATTACTCCATAAAATCCACTTGCTAAGGAGGTTAGAGGTGATTGGTGGAGCTATTTTGGTGATTAAGCACTTAAGCTACAAACTTTCTTGAGAGTTGAGGTATGTTGCTTGGAAACTTCACTTTTGGTTCTAATAATGCTAAATTAGTGGCCTATGGTGGTTTAATAGCTTGATTTATGAATGATTTGATGGTTTATTTGGAAGTTGAGTAAATTTCTGATTTTTGGGGAATTTTTCTGTTTTAAATGATAAATGTTACTTAGCCTTGGATTGATGGGTTAATATTGAGCCAATTGGAGCTCTTGTATGTGAATTGCGGTTATTTACGGAAAATTTCAGTTTTGGACAAAAATTTCAGTTTTAGGGTTTTGAATTTGGGGCTTTTCTATAGTTGGTTGTTAATCTTGTAATTGCTTGTGAATGAAGGGTATTGTGGCCCTAATGAAAGTCCTTGATTGGTTTGTGGTTGAATTGTAACAATTGTGATTGGATTGGATGGAAATTGATGTTTGATTGTAGGATGGAAAAGCTGAATTTTAGGGGAAATGCTGTCCGAGTGTCGAGAAAATTAGGGTTTCGTGTGTTAAGTTGTGATTGAGTAAAAATGTGAGGTTTTGGGGTTGTTTACACCTTTGGCCTTAGTATTTTCCAATTTTGAGCTATATTTGCATTTTGCTTTAGTAATTCACGTAAGAGGCCTTCGACTCGTGTTCGAGTCTCAATTGTAGTTTCTTGTTTCTTGTAGGTCGTGCCGGTGATTCCGGACAACCGTTGGGCGAAACTTTGTGACTTGCTTACTTGAAGTGGTGAGTGTACTATGCATGAATTGTGTTTAATTGGTTGTGTACTTGATTCCTTGAATTGGATAACTGTGAATTCTGTGCTCGAGGCGAGAGTGTACTTTATCGCTCTCGTTATCTTATGTGTATAACTGATTACTGGATACATGTGAATTTGCCTTGTGTTTGGCCTAATGTCGTATGGGGCATGAGCCCTACGACTTTACTGTGATAACTGAGCTCAAGCCTCAATGGCCGTTCGTCGAATCGAGCCGGTAAGGGCCGGTCGATTTGGTAATTAGCCATGAGGTTACTGTGTGTCGAGTGGAGCGTTCGCTCCTCGACTTTGTGGTATACTCGAGTATTACCCCCTGATTTCTGTGAGGTGTTCGGGCCCGGTAGGGGAATGTACGGTGGAAGGTACTGGGTGTAAAGTGGTGATCTACGGTTGTACTTGTCCGTTGAGCGTTGACGGAGGGTCAACGGCATGTGATCAAGAGTTGCAAGGGGAAATTGGCTCCCGAGAGCCACCCGTATCCTTTCACTTTTGAAATGAGCTTGGTGTTCCTCATATGTGTGTTAGTTGTGTATATTTGAGCATGGCTACTTTCGTGCGCTTTGAATGCATGATCTTAGTATCTCATTGGGCGAAAGCTCACACTCGTTCCTTTGTTTTCCTTACAGGGCATGTTTTGGGAAATCAAACTTTTGTGAAGCGAGTAGAGCTAGTTAGACATGCTTTGTACTTTTGTATAGCTCCTCGACTTTAGAAACCCTAATGTGGGACTTGGACATTTGTTTGGATTGGAAAACCCTAGAGTGGGTTATGTGTATATATTTGCTAATGTATATATGATGTACTTTCCTGGAAATGTGCTTGGTTATTTTGATTTAAAGTTTAGTCGGGTTTGGGATGCGTTCGGACGAGTTCGGACGTCAAACGCGGAAAAAGAAAAAAATTGGCCGGACACTGTTCATCAGAATCCGGCCAGATCTTGGCCGGATATGCGGCCAGATTCAGGGCGATTTTGAAAAAAAAATTTCAAGTGGTCACTGCCTCCAATCCGGCCAGATTCCGGCCGGATTGTGATGTGGCAGGTACTGTTCACGTTCGTTCCGTTTTTCCGTTTTCGTTTTGCGCGCTTATCGTTAATCTTTCTTCGGTATATCTTTCGAAACGTTTAGAAGTGCGTGTATGCGACCGTTAGCAGTCCTGGCAAGAGTTGGGCAGGCAGTTCGCTAAACCTTAGGGTACGCCCTAGGGAGAGGTGGGGCTGTCACACTTTTCTCCACAAACTCTTTATTTTTTTTTCACTCAAACTCAACATGTAGATGGTGATTATCATGCTATGAGGTATTTTAAGCTGCAATATAAAATTTACAGCCAAGGATTCGAAGAGAAAAACTGGACAATGCTTTATTTCCCTCTCTCGGCCATGTTGGAAGAATTTCCAGCAGATAGCAGTTTAAAATACGAAACTTTCTCCAATAATCTCTTTATTTTACACTCAAATCTAACTTGCATGTCAATACCAATGTATTATGTAATGTATTGAACCTCAATATAAAAGTTTGGAACCAAACTTCATAGGGGAAACTGGAAAATTTCACCATTTCTCTCTCTCGGTCCAAGCTGGAAAAACTCCAGCAATTGGCAGTTTGAAGAACCGAAATTTTCCCCCAACAAAATTCTTTATTTTCACTCCAACTCAACATGCATATGACGATTGTTGTGTTATGAAGTATATTGAACCACAATGAGAAATTTGCAGCCAAGATTTGAAGTGGAAAACTGGAAAATTCTCTCTTTCTCTCTCTTGGCCATCCCAACAGCTTCCAACAGCTTTCTTTGGTATTTCTAGCCAAGATTACCAATGTTTTTACTAGTTTCACAAATAAATATCCTATAAGATCAGAGATGAACATATTTCATGCATTCCTAGCATAATTCTCCAAAGAAAATTCTAGTAACAAGCTGCAATTCTAGCTCCACTCCCTCGGGTATCACAGAGTTTTCATCCAGCACTTAATCAATCACTAAACAAGATTTTCTTCAGCCAAATCTCATTTTTCTTAGCTAAAATTTAACGTGCAATAGTCATGATTAGAAGTAATGGAAGATTGAAGGGTTTTGCTATCAAATTTTACCTCCCTTTCCTCCCAAAATCTGAAAATGCAGACTGCACTCTGGTTTCTACTTTGGTTCCTCAAGATATCGCACAAGTCTCTCTCTTTCTTCTACCTTGCCTTCTCACTCTCTCAGTTATGGCTGGAAGTTGATGAAACCAGTGAGATTACTCTACCTCTCTCTCACTCTTTCTTTCTTTCTCACGACTTTTGGAATGAAGAAGGAAGAAAAGCTTCAGTTTTCAAGGTTACTCTGTTTTCTTTCTTTTGTTGCCTCTTGGTTGATGATATCAAAGTGGCAGAGATTTCTTTCTTCTCTTCCGATTTTAACTCAAACTAGTTTAGCTATTAGGTTGCATGGTAGTTCGAATTAAGTTCTAGGGTTTTATAGTCATTTAGTATTACTTTTATTTACTTGCCAAGGAGCTATACTTTTACTAATTACATGTGTTGTTTCAAAACATTATTTTGTTCTAATTGGTATACCTCTATAAGGATTTTCATACATTAATCTAGGGTATCTCCATACATTCAAATTATTAGAAGTCAATTAAATACATAAATCGATCGGTAATAGGGTATATGCAGTGCTTTCGATAATATATGAAGATAAAATATGAAAAATATTTATGTATATACATACATGAATTCTCGAGCTCTCATACTTTCATTCATAATGTAATTTTGATTGATAATTTGGGGTATAACCTGTTGAGTGTGAGCCAATTATGTGATAGAAATTTTTATGTGTTTTTTTAAAAAACATCAATATTTGGTTCTTGATCTTAGGTTCAATGGTATTTTCAAAGGAAAAAGATATATATGTTATTTTTCTTGAGAAAATCAATTCAAGTAATTTTAAATGTCTTAAAGTTTCAAGCAACGATCCTTGGTTGTGGCATAGAAGATTTTGTTATTTCAGTATGATTTTGCTAAATGAGATTTCTAAAAAGGATCTTGTTAGAGAGTTACCAAAAATTAAATTTGAAAAGGATAATATTTGTGATGCTTGCCAATTTAAAAACAAACTAAGGTTTCTTTTAAACCAAAAAAAATGTGATTCTACTAAAAGACCTTTGAAACTTTTACATCTTGATTTGTTTAGTCCAACTCAAGTAGCTAATTTTGGTGGTAAAAAATATTATCTTGTGATTGTTGATGATTATTTTAGATGTACTTGGGTTATATTTCTTGCACACATGGATGATGCCTTCAAAAACTTTATATTTTTATTTGCAAAAGCTTAAAATTTATCAAATTTAAATATTGTGAAAATTAGGAGTGACAATGGGACGAAATTTAAATTTCTGTAGTTTTCTAGAATTTTGTGATCACAATGAAATTTCACATGAATTTTCTATTGTCAAAACTCTCCAACAAAATGGAATTGGTGAAAGAAAAAATAGAACTCACCAAGAGACTGCTAGAACTATGATTAGTGAATGTGAGGCGAGGTCATAAACACGGCTTGCTATGTCATGAATAGAGTTCTTTTGAGACCTATTTGAACAAAACTTCTTATGAAATACTTTTTGATAAAAAAATCCATTGTTAGATATTTTAAATTTTTTGGCTGCAAATGTTTCATCTTGAACATTAAAGAACATGTAAAAATTTGATTAAAAAAACTGATGAAGGCATTTTCTTAGAATATTATGAAAATAAATGCAACTATAGAGTTTATGTGAGAACCCGTAAATTTTCTTATTTCTAGGCTTTAATTTATTTCTTTGCACCCGTTTTCCACATTTTCTTTATTCTAAAAATTTTCTAGACATTTTTATGAGTAAATAGGGTTTTTAAAAATATTTTTCTAGTATGAGTTAGTTCATGAGATTTTTGGAGTGAATAGTGGGCGTGGGACCCACTAGTGCGTTAAGTGAGAGAAATTCGGCCAATTAGGTCAAGTTTTGCGTAAAGGGATTTAATTACTAGGTGTTAGGAAGTGATTAGAGGTTACCTAGATGGATTAACCCTAGTGAGTAAGAGGATAAGCTTAAAACATAAAAAGGCGACACGTGTCGAAACCCGATTGGAGAAGACTTGCCTAACTTTTGTTCACCTTTACCAAATAACCAATTTTGACCCAAATCATCTTCATTCATCATCCTCTTTGGCCGAAAATTAGAGAGAAAGAAAAGAAAGAAAACTTCAACTTGTTCTTCCATTTCTAGCCAAAATCTTGAAATCCAACCGATTAAACCTTGAATTCCTCCACAAAATCCACTTGCTAAGGAAGCTTGAAGGTCTTGGTGGAGTTGTTTTGGTGGTAAAGCTCTTAAGCTAAAACCTTTGTTGAGGAGTAAGGTATATTGCTTGGAAACTCAACTTTTGTTTCTAATAATGCTAAATTAGTGGCTTATGGTAGCTATAGAGTTTATTTTATGGGTGATTTGGTGGTTTAATTGGAAGTTGGATAAATTTCTGATTTTATTGGGAATTTTTCTGTTTTATATGATAAGTACTAGTTAGCCTTGGATTGTTGGTTTAATATTGGGCCAATTGAGGCTCTTGTGTGTGAATTGCGGTTAATTGCGGAAAAATTTCAGCTTTGTACGGAAATTTCAGTTTTAGGGTTTTGAATTTGGGGCTTTTCTATGATTGATTATTGAGATTGCAATTGGCTTGGAATGAAGGGTATTGTGGCCCTAATGAAGGTTATTGATTAGCCTAGGATTGGTTTGTGGCAATGGTGATTGGTTGGATGAAATTTGATGTTTGATTGTAGGATGGAAAAGCTGAAATTTAGGGGAAATGCTGTCCGAGTATCGAGAAAATTAGGGTTTCGTGCGTTTAAGTTATGATTGGGTAAAAGTGCGAGGTTTTGGGGTTTGTTTACACCTTTGACCTTAAAAATCGAAGTATCGTCCATTTTACGTTATATATTTGAAGTTTGCTTTAATAATTCATGTAAGTGATATTCGACTCGTGTTCGAGTCTCAATTGTACTTTCTTGATTGTGTAGGGCGAGTCGGTGATCCCGGACAATCGTCGGACGAAAAATTGTGATCTTGCTTACTTAAAGTGGTGAGTGTACTATGCATGATTTGTGTTTAAGTGGATGTGTACTTGAATTCTTGGATTGAATGCTTGTGGGTTCTGTGCTTGAGGCGAGAGTGTACTTCATCGCTCTCGTCCTCTTACTTGTGTTACTGATTACGGGATATTTGTGAATTCGACTGAAAATTTGTGAATTTGATTCGTGCCTGGTTTAGTGTCGTTTGGGCATAAGCCCTACGACCTTACTGTGATAACTGAGCTCAAGCCTCTATGGTCGTTATCGAGTCGAGCTGGCAAGGGCCGGTCGATTTGGTGACGAGCCATGGGGTTACTATGTGTCGGGTGGAGTGTTAGCTCCTCGACTTTGTGGTATACTCGAGTATTACCTCCTGATTACTGTGAGGTGTTCGGGCCCAGTAGGGGAACGTGCGGTGGAAGGTAATGGAAGTAAAGTGGTGATCTACGGTCGTACTTGTCCGTTGAACGTTGACGGAGGGTCAACGGAATGTGATCAAGGGTTGCAAGGGGAAATTGGCTCCCGAGAGCCACCTGTATCCTTCTACTGTTGAACTTGGCTTGGTGTTTCTTTCCATGTGTAATGTGATCCTTGTGTATCATTGAGCATGGCTACATATGTGCGCTTTGGTTGTATGCCTTATTAGTACCTCATTGGGCGAAAGCTCACACTCGTTACTTTTGTTTTCCTTACAGGGTATATTTTGGAAACCATGATTTTGGGAAGCGAGTTGAGCTAGTTAGGCATTCTTTTGTACTTTTGTATAGCTCCTCGACTATTAGAATCCCTAGATGTGGTATTTGAACATTTCGTTTTGAATTAAAAACCCTAGAGTGGGTAAGTGTGAATATTTTCTCGTATGTAAGTGATGTATTTTCTTGGAAATGCACTTGTTGATTTTTATTTAAAGTTTAGCCATGTTTGGACGAGTTCGGACGTCAACCGCGGAAAAAAAAAAAATTTTTCTGGCCGGACACTGTTCATCAGAATCCGGCCAAGAATCCGGCCGGATTGTGACGTGGCAGTGCTGTTCACGTCCGTTCCGTTTTTCCCTTTTCGTTTTACGCGCTTATTGTTAACCTTACTTGTTGGTATACCTTCCGAAACGTTTGTATTCGCGTGCATGTGAGCGTTAGTAGTCCTGGCGAGAGTTGGGCAGGCAGTTCGCTAACCACAGCCCTAGGGGAAGGTGGGGCTGTCACAGTTTATAATAGACGAACACTTATAATAGAAGAAATTATACATGTTACTTTTGATGAAACTAATGATATTATTTCCAAAAGTATGTGTGAAGATGATAATGCAGGTGTGTAACAAGAACTTGAGAAGCTAACCATTAATGATGACAAAAGCACACAAATGAAGAAAGATCGAAAGAGGACATCCCTCAAGAAGTGGAAAGACAAGATGAGCAAAAGAAAGATGATGAAACTGCAAAAGACCTTCCTAAAGCATGGAAATTTACTCAACATCACCCCAAGGAACTTATTATTGGTGATTCATCTGAAAGGGTAAAAACTCGCTCCTCAACTAGACCTTTAGTAGATAATTTTGCTTTTCTTTCTCACCTTAAATTCAAAAATGTGAATGAGGTTTTGAATGATGATAGTTGGATGGTGGCCATGCAAGAAGAGTTCAATCAATTTGAGAGAATAATAAGGTATGAAATTTAGTTGAAAGACCTTTAGATCACCCCATTATTGGCACAAAATGGATTTTTAGAAATAAATTGAATGACAAAAGTGATGTTGTAAGGAACAATGTTAGACTTGTAGTTAAAGGATATGCACAAGAAGAGAAAATAAATTTCGATAAGACATTTGCCCTCATAGTTAGATTAGAATCAATTAGAATATTTCCACATATGCTTGTTTTAAAGGTTTCAAATTATTTCAAATAGATGTTAAAAGCAATTTTCTAAATCATTTTATTGATCAAGAATTTTATGTTCAGCAACCTCCCCGACTTTGAAAATGAAATTTTTTTTCAAATCATGTGTTTAAACTCTCAAAGATTTTATATGACTTAAAACAAGTTCCAAGAGTTTGGTATGAGTGATTAAGTGGTTTTCTAGTTGAAAATGATTTTAAAAGAGGTGATGTGAGCACTACTTTCTTTACAAAACATTGCATTAATGTTCTCATAATTGTTCAATTTATGTTAATGATATTATATTTGGTGTCACTAATGAGTGTTTGTGCAAGGGTTTTTCAAATATTCTACAAAAATAATTTGAGATGAGCATGATGAGAGAGATGAATTTCTTTCTTAGGTTTCAAATTCATGAAACTCAAGAAGAAATTTTCATTCACCAAGCCAAATACACAAAAGAACTATTCAAAAGCTTTGGAATGGAGGACTCAAGATAAGTTGAAACCCCCATGTGCACATCCACTAAACTTGATAAGGATGAAGAAGGTACTAAAATTGATGAAAAGCGCGATAAAGGTATGATTGATAATTTACTTTATCTAACCGTAAATAGACCCGATATTATGTTTGCCATTTGCTTGTGTGCTCGTTTTTAATCATGTCCTAAAGAGTCCCATTTATTGGCCATTAAACGCATTTTTAGATATTTGAAAGGTATTTTGAACTATGGCCTTTGGTATCTTAAATGTCATGACTTTGCTTTAATTAATTTTTCAGATGCTGATTTTGCCGGTTGTACAGTAGATAGTGTGAGGACCCAAATTTTTTCTTATTTTTATTTTATTTTACTGGTTTATTTAATTATTTATTCACCCGTTTACCCCAAATAATTTATTTCATCCATTTCAAATCCATTTGTATGCAAAAATGTCTCTTTTATAATTTTAAAAAGTTTAGTTAGCCAATTTAATTTTTCTGCGACTCGTTTAGCGAGAAATAGCGAATACACGTTTTTCAAGATAAATTCGATCTGAGAGTACATTAGTCTTGGAGAATTAAGAATGATCAATAGTAGACTAAGAAAAGTTAATTGAGAGATTAGATGTGAGTGAGTTTAAAGTAAACTTTTACCGCGCGCGCATCGAAAATTTCTCGAAAGTCACACCGCGCGACTAATTAGAGATTTGAGGATTTAATACTAGACTACTAAGAGTGAATAATTATAGTGTTAAAGGAGTTACATTAGAGGTTTAGTGCACAAGTGAATCAAACCCGAGAGAAAGTGGTAGTACAAAACCCCAATTGGGCACTATTAACAGTTGACTTTTTGCCCAACACTTATAGCTACTATTTCATTCTTTCCCTCCAAGTTTCATCACACAAACAAACCCTCATCTCTCTCTCCTCACTCCCTCATTTTCGGCCAGACCAACAAGAAAGAAAAAGGGAAGGAAAAACTCCATTTGTTTAGCTTGATTTCACTCACCAAACCTCCACCAAATTACAAATAACTTGGAGTAACCCTTCATCTAGGAGTAAGGAGCAATCTTGAGGACTTTTCTTGGAGAGTTTCAGCTAAAAATTTCTGGTTTCATCTAAGGTTTCATCTTGGGTTTTGAAGGTATAAACACCTCCACCAAAGCTTTTACTTTCTTGTTTCATTTCTTGGTTTTGAAGCTTGTAGCTTCCTTTTTGTTGTTGTTGCTTGGATTTGGTTGGTTGAAGTGGGCTCTATGAACTCCCACCTTGGTTAAATGAGAGCTTCCATGATGTTTATGTGTGTGTTAGTGTGTTTGTGATGAGTTCTACTAGAAGAAACTAGAAGAGAAAAAAGAAAGAAAACCCGTGAGAGGGAGTAAGCTGGCCGAATCTGTCCTGCTTTTATCTTGCTTGAATTTCGAATTTTTGTTGGTTGTTTGGCTGTGAAATTGGTTGATATATGTTGTATATTGTGTGTGGAAAGTGTCTACCAAAAATCATTTGATTTGGTTGAGCAAAACTAGAATTTTCGAAACTGCAAGAAATCTGGAAATGGTCATCCGAAGGCCTGAACAGTGTATCTTTGATTGAACATAACTATTTGTACAAAAGTCGAAATCGAGTGCCGTTTGCGGCATTTGAAACTATACATTTGTAGCTTTTCAAGTCATAAAAATAACTTGCTATTTCGATTTGAGTGAACTGCAGTGAATTGATAAAATCGGCTGTTCTGTTCTGCTCTGTTCAGCCTGTTCATTCGAATGTAGATGAGAAGCTGTAACTTGTGGCTTGAATTTGAACTACTTGTGAACTGATTTTTGCAAATGATTTCTTCTGATTAAATGTATCTTTTGGAACCTAGTTTCCAACGCCACCAACCATTCTCAATTCCAAGTTGTATTGAGTGAAATATGGTTCAATTTCCAAACTGCGGCAAAGCTGGCCGACTGGTTTAGTTGTTTGTGAAATGTTTTATTTTGAAATTTTGATGTCAACCAACTATAAATTGCTTATGAAATGTTTCTTGGACCTTGGTTTCACAAATGAACCAAAATGGGACTGATTTCATGGTGCAAAGTGTTTGAAAAGGAAAAGAAAGCAAGAAGACAGATTTGCTTTGGGAATTTCTTGAACTTTGGTAGTTTTGTTAACTACCTTCCCGTACGAGTTTTTATGTGAAATCTGATAGAGGAGTAGTCCTCATATGGAAGTTGAATTGTACCAAATTTTGTGTTATTCTAAGACCATTTATATACCCAAATGATGTGCCAAAATTGTTCTTCAAATCTAGAAAATTTACCGAACTGTCTTCAATTTTGGCCAACTTTGAGCTGCTATATTTTGGGGCTCAAAACTCCGAATTTAGTTCCGTTTATTGTGTTTGAAACCTTGATTGAAATTCTTATTGTGTTACAAATTTCAAAGGCTAGTTCACTTTCTGTGAATTTTTTCGAATTTCCAAATTTTGCGAAAAACATGACCGAAACTGTCTTGCTTGTTCAAATCAGCCACTTTGAGCTGAAATTTGAATATCTTCCGTTTAGAATCTTGGAAAAGTGTCTTCTAGGAATTTTTAGTACTCCAAACCAAGATTCCAACGGTATAAATTTTTCCAATTTTGGACCTATTGAGTGTAAGTTCTGATTTTTCTAAATTTAACGTGCAAAACTAAAATTTTCCGACTCGATGGGAAATGAGTTTTTGGAAACTCTTCCCTATCCTTTAATATTGATTGACCGTTTTAAACTTGATTTCATGGAGGAAATTAGTTTTTCTTGTGTTATTAAACCCCACTTTTGAGTCTCGATTTTCGAGTAATTAAGGCTCTCTTTCATGACATTTTCTTGGTATTGTACAAGTGTACAATCTTCCTGGTTGACAAGGGGTTTATAAGCGATAGTGTGTGATAGCCAATTATTATTTGCTCAAGCACTCAAGGGGACCTTCAAGAGGATCTCGAACCGGATGCCTAAACGCTTGTTTGAGCACTTACTCCCTATTTTGAATTGGTGAGTGTTCCTTATAGGTGTACGTGATTTGAACAGTTTTGCTACATGTTTACTTCGTAGTTATTGTGTACTTAAGTGTTAAGTGCACCCTATAATTGCTCCTATGTAACTGTCCACCGTTTTAAGGCGAGTGTGCAGTTTATCTCATTCGACCTACTAAAATGATAAATTTCTACCGTTAACCGTGAACTACTACCGTTTACCGATTTACTTGATTACTTGCCCATGTTGTAAGCTCTAAGCTGAACTGGATCCTGCTCTTGGTTACTAACCTGCTCGAGCCAGGACTGGGTTCGGTCGGGTAGGTTGGAACCCTGGGCCACTGTTTCGGTATACTCGAGTATTACCATTGGAGGGATAAGGTGATGGCCAGACAAACCGAGAGGATCACTGGAGTTATAAGGTGAAGTGGACTGAAATCGTTCCAAGTGAACACCGTATCCTTTCAATGTGTGCTTATTTCTGTACAATGATAACTGTTTCATTCTAATGTGCCAATGTGCAACCTTGAACCGTATGTGCGTTATGCTCAATTTACTTGATTTATTAGAACTGCTAGTGTATTTTGGAACCTCACTGGGCTGTTTAGCTCATTCCACGTTTTGTTTTCCATAATAGGGTTCAAGACCGAGAGTGCTCGCGAATAGTACTAATTTGTTTTCTTTTGGAGACTTTAAGTTGTATTATAACAGACGAATGTAGTACATATTCTTTTGAGTTGTATTAAGGTTGAAGGTTAACTAATTGTGTTTTGGAGTTCTTTTAATGTATATTGAAAATATTTGAAGTATTTCTAGTTTTGAATTATGGATTGTATGAGCCCCGGCGAGAGTTGGGCAGGCGTTCCGCGGATACCCTTGGGTTCGCCCTTGGGAGAAGTGGGGGCTCACAGATAGGAAAAGCACTAGTTGTACATGCCATTTTCTTGTTGACTGTTTAGTTTTTTTAGTTTAGCAAAAAAGTAAAATGCTATTTCTTTATCTACGATCGTGACACCCCCACTTCTCCTTTGGGCGAACCCAAGGGTATCGGCGGGACGCCTGCCTACCTCTTGCCAGGACTCACTACAAGATGAATTCAAACTTATAGATAACAATCAATAATAAGAGTCGAAACTACAAAGAAAGGTCGATTCCTTAATAAGTATTCAATTCCTACATTACAAGATACTAAGTACATCACTTTCCCCAAAATATACAACTTTCAAAAGTCATCTAATCAATTACATTCAAAACCCTAATCAAAAGTGCATCAAGTCGGCTTCTCCATAACTCTTTCCATTTCGGCTCCTGTTAAGGAAAACAAATCTAATGGGATGAGCTAATGCTCAGTGAGACCAAGAAAACATGCAAAACACATAGTTCAAATAACAATAGCACTTATACAAGAATGAAAGCAATAGCATTCAAGTAGTTCACAATTAACAATAAAACACACTTGATAAGGATACGGGAGCCTCGGGAGCTATATTCCACTTACTCTGCCAATACTCGATCCAATACCTCCACGAGCTGACACTCCATCAACCGGATAGGTCATAAGTCCGTAGAACCCCACTTACTTCGCACTCCCGATCACCATTACACCCCCTGCTCCGGGCCCGCACTTCTTTTATATATGGCGATACTACGCGAGTATGCCAAGTGAGATCTCTCAAATAGATCAAGCTTGGATCCGAGATAAACCTGGTGACAATTCCAATTTATAAGCCATATTTCCTATACGTTGAAGAATCTTATATGATCTTACAAATTTCGGTTGTAACTTCTTTCCTTTTCCTGTCATCAGACTCGCTTTCAGAGGAGTAATCTTAAGGAAAACTTGATCTCCAACCGCAAATTCTAAATTTTTCCTTCGATTTTCTGCATAGCTTTTCTGACGACTCTGTGCGGTTTGAATCCTCTGACGTATCAACTTCACTTTTTCTCGTGCCTCCTCAATCCAAGGCACTGCAGTTGGGTCTAAAATCTTTTGTTCTCTTATTTCATCCTAACAAATTGGAGATCTACACTTTCGACCATAAAGTGCTTCATATGGAGCCATTTGAATGGATGAATGGAAACTATTATTATAAGCAAACTCCACTAACGTCAGATACTTACTCCAACTCTCTCCAAAATCCAAAATACAGGTTCTCAACATGTTCTCGAGAGTTTGAATTGTCCTCTCAGACTGTCTATTGGTCTGGGGATGGTAAGTAGTGTTAAAATTTAATTTAGTCCCTAACATTTCCTGCATCTTCTGCCAAAATCGCAAGACAAACCGTGGGTCTCGGTCGAACACAATACTTATTGGAATCCCATGTAGTCTTATAATTTCAACCAGATACAGCTTAGCTAACTTCTCCAATGAGTACTTCATACTAATCGACAGAAAATGAGTCGATTTGGTCAATCTATCCACTATTACCCAAATAGCATCGTAACCTCTTTGTGTCCTAGATAATCCAGATACAAAATCCATGGTGATATTTTTCCCTTTCCATTCGGGTATCTCTAAAAGTTGTAATAGGCCAGAAGGTTTCTGATGCTCGGTTTTAACCTGCTGGCAAATCAAACAAATTTAGACGAATCGAGCAATTTCCTTTTTCATGTTCTCCCACCAATACAAACTTTTCAAATCCTGGTACATTTTATTCCCTCCAAGATGTACCGTGTACTTAGATCGGTGTGCTTCCTCCAAGATTTCTTTTTTAAGCCCTTCGTCCGTTAGCACCACTATACGATTCCGAAATCTTAACACGCCATTTACTCCCACGTTAAAGTCCGACTTTTCTCTCTCATTCACTTTTCCCAACCACTTTTGCACTTCAAAATCTTTCTCCTGAGCTTCCTTGATACGTTCCAACAGAGTGGATTTCACAACAATGTTCCCCAAAATCACTTTTGTCTATTCGAGTCGGGGATTCCAACAACTAACTTCTTCCAACAAGTGCAATTCTTTAATCATCAATCCTGCCACTTGCACTTGACGACTTAAAGCATCTGCCACCACATTAGCTTTCCCAGGGTGATAATTGATCGTATAATCATAGTCTTCCAAAAATTTCATCCACCTATGTTGTCTCAAATTCAGCTCTTTTTGAGAAAACAAAGACTTAAAACTTTTGTGGTCGGTGAAAACCTCAAACGTCACCCCATAGAGGTAATGCCTCCACTTCTTTAATGCAAATACTACAGCTGCTAACTCCAAATCATGAGTCGGGTAGTTTCTCTCGTGCGGCTTTAATTTTCTAGAGGCATACGCAATCACCTTATCATTCTGCATCAATACATACCCCAAGTCTTCTTTGAAAGCATCTGTATATACTACAAAGCTATCCTTCCCATTGGGTAAAACTAATACAGGTGCCCTCGTCAACCGTCTCTTTAACTTCTGAAAACTCTCTTCACACTTCGGACTCCATATAAATTTCCTACTTTTCTTAGTCAACTCAGTCATGGGTTCAGCAATTTTAGAAAAGTCCTTGATGAATTTCCGGTAATACCCTGCTAACCCTATAAAATTTCAAATTTTAGTAGGGTTTTCCGGTTGCTTCCACTTAGAAACTGCTTCAACTTTGGTTGGGTCCACCTTAATTCCGTCTTTGGAAATTATGTGACCTAAAAATGTCACTTTTTTTCAACCAAAACTCACATTTGCTAACTTAGCATACAACTGATGTTCTCTCAACGTTTGCAAAATAATTCTCAAATGTTTCTCATGATCCTCCAAAGTCTTAGAGTACACCAGTATATCATCGATGAACACCACCACAAACTGATCTAGATAAGGCTTAAAAATCTAGTGCATTAAATCCATAAAAACTGCAGGTACGTTTGTCAACCCGAACGGCATTACTGCAAATTTAAAGTGTTCGTACCTCGAGTTAAAGGTAGTTTTGGGTATATGTTTTTCCAAAATTCTCAACTGATAATAACCCTGCCTGAGGTCCAATTTCGAGAATACTACCACCCCTTGCAATTGGTCAAACAGCTCATCAATGTGGGGCAAAGGGTACTTATTCTTAATAGTTACATCGTTCAAGTTTCGATAATCTATACACAGCTTTAAACTCCCATCTTTTTTTTTAACAAACAAGACCGGGGCTCCCCACGGTGAATCAATTTCCTTTATAAAGCCTCGCTCTAGTAAATCTGCAACTGCAATTTCAACTCTTTCAATTCAGTTGGAGCCATTCTATACGACATCTTAGAGATACGTGCTACCCCTGGAGTCACATCAATTTTAAAAGTTATCTCTCTTTTCGGAGGCAAAGATTCTAGTTCTTCGGGAAAAACATCCGGATACTCCTTTACTACCGGCATATCTTCCAATCTCACTTTATCACTAGAAGTATTTATAAGAAAAGGCAAATATCCTTTTCCGCTCATTAACTACCAACTCTGGAGCGTATTTAGAAAGTTTAGTGAATTTCCCCTCATACTTAGCCACGCTAGAGGTTCCTTGCCTGAAATTTATGAATTCGTCCTCCCGCTTCTCTTGAATTAGAGGCGGAAGAAACTTTTTATTGAACTCTCTCGTGAAGTTTTCGCAAGTCCAAGGGGTCTGCGCTCTTTCCTACTTTCCTCTTATTACATCCCACCAAGCACGTGCAACGCTCTCAAATTGAAAGGCAGCAAAGTTCACTTGCCTCTTTTCTGTATAATCTAAGACGGTGAAAATATTGGTCATCCGATTAATGGCAGTAACCACTTGGTTACCCTCTATATTTTCTTGTGCTTGGGTCAGTCCAGTTGCCGATCACTGATCATCCCCTTGAGATTGGGTTTGCCTAGCCCCATGCCCACGACCTCTACCACTTGTTCGTTCGTCCATAATCCTAGTTATGCCTAATACAAGAAATATAATAATTACGTAAGAAAATACTTAAAATAAGAGCCAATAAGAAACCATTGGAAATAGCAATAATTAACATATATTAACACTTTAAAATTCATACAATTAGCAAGTCATGGGGCATTTACAAAAATATGGCACACAGGTGCCACAAAAGTACATTTAGTCAGGCACAACAAAAGTAGGTTCAAATGCCTCAAAAGTAGGCCACACAGTTAAGCAAAATACAATGGCCTTTGAACTAGCACCACCCCAACTAATCCTAACTACACAAGTCAAAAGATCTATCACTCTAAGTCTAATCCTCAGCAGGACTATCAGGCGGAACCTCCTCCTCAGGGTCCTCCTCCGGATCCTCCTTGAAAGGCTCCTCCTTAGTGCCCTCCTGAATCGGACTCTGAACAACATCCATTACCTCATCGATCAACATAGTAGTGTCTGTCAAGATCCCAGAAGCTCGATCCCTGATCTCCTCGCCTATCCTAATAAGTCGAGCCCTAACCCTCTGAAACTCATCACGAGCGGCCTCAGTCCTAACCAATTCATCCACTACCGTCCCCTCTAGTTCTGCAATCCTATCATCCTGAGCGTTCACCATAATGCTCAGCTCCTCGACCTCCTGGAGTAAAGCTCTGTTGGTATTCACCAATTGACGACGCTCATCGTCAATGGACAGTACGAGATCATTAGGGTAAGCGTATGTCGCCCTACAGAGACATCAGGAAAACCTGGAAGAAGGCGAGTAACGCACACGAGCTCCTCCACCAAGTGTTCGATAGTAAATAGGTCTAAGAGACTCCATGTGGCCATTAGCATGACCGTTACCATTAGCAGTGTGTCCTCCATTACCATTCTCCATCCTTGCAAAACAACCACAATTTCCGAGTTAGAAACTTAAAGTCACTAACTCGCTCAAACATTACTTAAGGTATAACTAAATTATCTCGTTCCTATTCTTAAGGGTAAAATCCCTAATATCTCTCCCAAATAGATCTCTAAATCTAGTACTCTGATGCCAACTGTGACGCCCCCACTTCTCCCTAGGGCGAACTCAAGGGTATCGGCGGGACGCCTGCCTACCCCTCGCCAGGACTCACTACAAGACGAATTCAAACTTATGGATAACAATCAACAATAAGAGTCGAAGTTTCAAAGAAAAGGTCGCTTCCTTAATAAGTATTCAATTCCTACATTACAAGATACTAAGTACATCACTTTCTCCAAAATATAAAACTTTCAAAAGTCATCTAATCAATTACATTCAAAACCCTAATCAAAAGTGCATTAAGTCGGCTTCTCCATAACTCTTTCCATTTCGGCTCCTGTTAAGGAAAACAAATCTAATGGGATGAGTTAATACTCAGTGAGGCCAAGAAAACATGCAAAACACATAGTTCAAATAACAATAGCACTTATACAAGAATGAAAACTATAACATTCAAGTAGTTCACAATTAACAATAAAGCACACTCGATAAGGATACGGGAGCTCTCGGGAGCTATATTCCACTTGCTCTGCCAATACTCGATCCAATACCTCCACGAGCTAACACTCCGTCAACCGGATAGGTTATAAGTCCGTAGAACCCCACTTACTTCGCACTCCCGATCACCATTACACTCCCTGCTCCGGGCCCGCACTTCTTTTATATATGGCGATACTACGCGAGTATGCTAAGCGAGATCTCTCAAATAGATCAAGCTTATAAATTTTTCTCATGGCTCACCAAGCTTCACGACCAAACACATGCCGGCTCGAGTCGTAAGGTCGGCCAATGAGTTTGAGCGTCCCCTACTATTATAAATTTAAGTCGAGGCGATTCACTCCAATCGACATTGATTCAACCATAGTATAATTCACTATTGCAACACTTCACTTTATTCACTTAGCAAACTCACTTCATACAATTTAAATATGATTCTCTTAAAAGAGAACAAGTGCGATAAAGTACACACTCGACTCGACACTTGCAAAATACTCAATTAATGAGAGCAATTAAGCACGTAACAACACTTCATACAATTGACACTCACCAAGTCAAAAGTGGGTATGTGAGCAAATAAGTCTTCAGGCGTCCACTCCGAGATTCTCTTGAAGATCCTCTTGAGCGCCTGAAGAAGTAACGATTAACTATCACTCACAACCATGCATTAGCCAAGAAAAATGTACACTTGTTTAGACTAAGTCCAAGTCTTAAAAGAGAACCTTAATCTCTCGAAAATCGAGATTCAAAAGTAAGGAGTCGAAGTCCCAAGAGAGACTTGCCTCTTCCATGAAATCGAGTTTAAAACAGTCCATCGATATCAAGATAAGGTGACGAGTCCTCAATAACTCATTTCATAAGAAATCGGAAAATTTCAGTTTTAAGTGACAAACTTGGAAAAATCAAATCTTGAGTTTGGCATGTCCAAAAATGGAAAAATCTATACTGTCGGAAACTAGGTTCGAAGTACTAAAAGTTCTTAGAAGACATTTTCCAAGATTCTAAACGGAAAGCATTCATTTTTCAGCTCAAAGTTTCAGTTCCAAGAAGACAGGTTTGAACTAGTCTTGGTTTTCCAGCAATCTTTGGAAATTTGGCACAATTCACAAAACGTGAATCAGCCCTTGAAATTCGTAAAACAATAAGAGTTCCAAACAAGGTTTCAAACATAACAAATGAAACTAAATTCAGAGTTTTGAGTGTCAAGATATAGTAGCTTAAAGTCGGCTGAATTTTGTATGCTGATCAGAAATTTCCAGATTTAAAGATTCATCTTTGGCACATTATTTGGGTATCGAAATGATATTGAAATTACACCAAATTTAGTACACTTAAACTTCCATATGTGGAATATCTCTCTACCAAATTTCACGCAAAAAATCACGTGGGAAGGCAGTTAACAAAACTACCAAAGTTCGAAAAATGTTTCAAGGCCAATCTGCCCTCATGCTTTTCTTTCTTTTCCAAACGTTTTGCACAATGAAATCAGCCCCAATTCGATCCATTTTTGAAACCAAGGTCCTATAAACATTTAATAAGCAATTGAAAAGTAATTGACACCAAAATTTTTGAGACAAAACATCCCAAAACAACTCTGACCATTCGGCCAGCAAGAAGGGAAAACTTTCCAGTTTTCCAGCTTTGTTGCACTTTCGAAATCAGACCACATCTCACTCAATACAAGTTCCAATTGGGAATGGTTGGTGGCGTTGGAAACTAGGTTCAAAATGATACATTTGATCAGAAAGAGTTATTTCCAAAATCAGTTCACAAGTGAGAGAAAATCAAGCCACAAGATGCGGCTTCTCCATTCCTCTCGGACAGATAGTCACAACAGGGCAATCAACTTTGTCGAATCACTACGGATGACTCAAAATGAACTAGCGGGTGATTTTTATACTGTTAGAAAACTATGGATGTCTAATTTTGATTACCACAAATGGTACTCAGTTTCAAATTTTGGACAGAGAGTTACGTTGAAACAAAGAGGTACTGTTCGGACATCCTGATTACCATTTCCAGATTTCTTTCAATTTCGAAAACCCTAGTTTTGAACAACCAAATGAAACGATTTTTGGAAGACACTTTGTACACACAATATACCATATAACCATCAATTTCACAGCCAAATGAGTATCAAAAATTCAAAATTAAAACAGAACATCATAACCAGAAATTCAGCCAGCTCTCTTGCACCATCTTTCTTCGATTTTTCCTTCACTTTCTAACCAATATCATCTCATACAACACATAAACAACATCAATCAACCAATTACACCTCAAGTCAGCTACCTATAATCCACCTCAAGGCTGGTAGCCTAAAGATTAAAGCGAGAAATGAAACACCTCAAGTCCTCTAACCTATTTCTTGCTTAGAGTTTCAAACCCATGCAAAATCAACCACTAAACTTTGATTAAATGGAAGATTTAGAGGAGATGAGGGTTACCTCTTGAACCCTTGAAGAAATCAGAAATTTTCACCACAAACCTCCAAGAAAATCCCACAAGATGAAGCCTTTCTCCAAGCTAGAACCAACCTCCAAGTAGTATGTGATTTGGGTGAAGATTTCCAAGTGAAATGGAAGCAAGAATGGAGCAAAATGAGAAGAGCTTTCTTCCCCCTTTTTCCTTGGGGTGTTCGGCCGAGAGAGGTATGAGAGAGGGGAGGGTTTGTGTGTTGTGAATCTTGTCTTGGAAGCTTGAAGAAATTGTGGCAAAAAAGCTTTGTAAAAGTCAACTGTAAATAGTGTTCGAATAGTGTCCCGTACTACCACTTTTCCCTCTTGTTTGTTGCACTAGTGCACTAATCCTCCAATGTAATTCCTTTAACACTGTAATTATTCACTCTTAGTAGTCTAGTATAAATTTCTCAAATCTCCACTTAGTCGTTTTGATGTGAAATACGCGAACTTTCGCTTCGCATGCGATGAAGTGAAATTTACGACCAATTCACATAACGATAATATAATTAACTAATACTAGGGTAAATAATTATATAAATAATTATTTTAAGAATAAAAACATGAGTTCTCACAATGATGGAAGCGGAATATATTGCCGCCAGTACATGTTGTGCTCAATTGTTTTAGATGAAGTATACTTTGCATGTTTTTTGTTTGAAATTTGATTGTGTACCTATGTTTTGTAATAACGCAGTGTCATCAATCTGAATAAAAATCCCATTCAATATTTTAAGATCAAGCACATAGACATAAAGCATCATTCCATTCGTGATTTGGTTCAAAGGGGAGAAATTTGTGTCAATTATGTGTGTTCCAAAGATCAAATTGCTAACATTTTCACAAAAGCCCTGCCCTTGGATCAATTTGTCTATTTGAGAAATAAATTAGGCATTTTTGAAAAGATATGTTGAAAAAGAGGATCGAACGTCGTTTGAAAATATGATTCTGAAATTTTATGTGCCAACTAATGTCGATTGTCCATTACTTATGAACGGATGTCCAAATACTTCAAATCCTTTCTTAGTTATTTGGGACCAGACGCTTGTGTCGGATGTTCCCTCATCATTCGGTCATCTGACACTTGCAAAATGGCAATTTTAAAGGAGTTCGGACAATCATTTACTCATTAATCTCTTTCTCTCGGACGATATTTCTAAGAAAACCCTCTCACTCTTCTACATCAAATTCATGATTTTTAGTTGTAGTTCGACCAAAATTGATCCCAACAAAAAAATTCTGACCCTTTGAAGCTTTCTTTTTCATTAAAATCTTTTCAAAAACATCCCTATTTTGTAAATTTTCAATTTCTCCCGAACCCTAGCCTTTCAATTCTCTCTCTCTCTCTGAGCATATTTCATAGTTGTTTGATCATCTAGAAAGCATCACCCATTCTCCATACACTCATTTGCATTATTTCCTGTATTCATTTCATCAAAAAAGGGCACGAACTAGAGGAGAGTCTTCTGTTGTTGCTCGTGAAACCAGAAAAGGAACAAGTGCTGATCGATCTAGTAGAAAATGAATGTAATATGCTCAAGGACGTATTCCTCTAAAACAACAACAGCAGGAACAACATCAAGATCATCATGAGGATGCACAAGAAATTCTGCCACCGTTCATTGACAAGGAAACTGAAAACAAATTCCATCATGTTTCTCAAAAAGGTTTCGTCACCCAAAAATCTATCTCTATTTCTGATTTTCATACTTTTAAACTTCAATGGTTGATTCATCAATTCAAGTTTCAAAAAATGGAAACATTTATTGCATTTTCCTCATATTTTTTATCCCTATGTTAGCCAATTCTATGCTAACATTAGACAAGATGAAATACCCCCTGTTGTCATTTTTTGTGTCAATGGCACTAATTTAAAGTTCAATCCTATTATTGTTAACTAGTTTTCAACACACAAATTGAAAGAAATTGTAGAAGCAAAATTGCAAAATTCTTTTCATATGAAGAACTTCTTTCTTCAATCAATCATTTTGATGCTTCAAAGTTAATGAAATATTTTAAAACAAGTTCTACGTTTCTAAATGAAGCTGATTTGAATGATCTCTCTCTAATCCAACAAATTCTCTTTCTTATCATTTGGCAATCTTTTGATTCCTCGCTCAAGTCATAGAATCGATGCCAATAAGATGGAGCTCTATCTATTTTGCTATTTTATGGAAAGAATTAGAATCGATTTTGGCTTCATATTGTGTCATTTTATGAACAAAATTGGCACTGACATTCATAGAAAACTTTCACATGCCAAGTTTTTGACTTCCATTTTCAATCATTTCCATATTCCTCTCATTGTTCAGCCTACTCGTGAAAACTCCACCTGTTTTTTCACTAAAACTTATTTTGAAAGAAAAAATATCACATTTGTTAGAGGGTGGGTTTACAAAGACTCTGCTTCTGAAGCACGCACCAAATGTGTTCATGACCCCTCTATCTCCACTCCTCCTCTTCAACCTCAGCCCAAATGTCGTTGGATTGATAGTTCATCTTCTTCTTCTATATCCGACCCCATTATGGCTCTTCTTCTTGAGTTCAAACAAAGAAACCTCCTTCTTGAGCATGGCTTCCAAATGTTAACAATTCTGGAGTAACAAGCTAATTTTCTCAAATTAAAAGAGACTATCTTGCCTCCTCTATCACAAGATGTGAATCAAAGAAACAATGAGGAACAAGTGGAACAAGAGCATGAAAATGGGAATGAGGACCTAAGGGATCAAGCGGGTCATGCACACAGCAATGGCAATGGAGAACACGATCAAATTCATGATCAACAAGTTCTCAATCAAGTTGTCAGTCATGAAACTAGTCATGAGCAAGATGTCGGTACATCCAAACCTCCCTCCAAGGATCAAGGTGACAAGTCCTTAAAAGAGAATGAAGGTCAAAAGGACACCTGGAATAAAGAAATGGAGGATGAACACTTTCAACTTGTACGGAGGTGAAAACCATCATCTCATAAAGAGTTTTAGGGCATATAGGCATCCCTTAGGTTCATACTTGTAGGATCCTTTCTTTTTGTTGTTTTTTGTTGCACCTATGGATGTATATGCTTGATCAAGATATTTGTGAACCTTGTGATGATTGTGATGTATATGCTTGATTGTGCATTTTTCTTTAGTTGTTATATTTGCCTTATCTTGGATTGCTGGTAGGTGGACTATTATTTTTTCAAGGGGAGACTCTGCCCAATTTTTTAAACACTTTTTGATTGATGACAAAGGGGCAGGAAATAGTAAATAATGATACCAGCATTATGATGATTTTTTTTATGCTCCTTGTGAGGAAGGCCTCACTCATTTCCGTTGTGTTTAAACTGCCCATAACTATATGCTTCTTCTTGTCAAAAAATATCACTTGTTTTGTCATAAAAAAAGGGGGAGATTATTAGTTCTTGATCCTTTATTTTGATGATAACAAACCAATGTGATGATTCTTACTAATATCTTTTCAAGTGCCTTGATAGAAAACAAGTTTACAAATCAAATCAATCAAGATCGATTGCAGTCAGTGCACAAAAAGTTGATTTAAGTTATCGGAGACTTCCTTCGAACGTTGTCTACTCCTTCGGACATCCGACAGACAACGACAACACTTTCCTAAAGGATGCTTCAGACGTTGGACAGAAAACAACTGCACACTCGGACGTCCGCTACTATCAGACGTATTGATCGGACGAAAAACTGTTGCTTCAGATGTCTGAAAAATTCAAATTGAAGTTGACAACATTCTGTTTGCTATCGGACGTAGAGGATCGGACTCTAATTGAATGCTTCGGCCATTTGACAAAATCTAAGAAAAATTTTCTCATCAGAATATTGGACGATCGCTTTGGACACTATACAGGCTTTGGATGTCTGAACCCTCTAACAGCTTGTTTCTCCTCCATTTAATACATGACCATTGGAAGTGGTTTAGAAGTAAATTTTTTAACCCTTTAAATACTACAATAGTTGGAAAGGTTCACAACTTTTGCCAACACTATATACAAGCTTTCTAAATCATATTCATAGCAAGAATTGGTATCTACTTCATTTTCTTGTAGCTTAGTGTGAGGTAATTACAGAAGCTTTTCAAGTGTGAGTGAGTTCTCAAATGAGTAACTTAGTGAGGGTTTACAAAACTTGTAGTAGAACCTTTTGACTTGACCAAGGAGTGCTTGGGGAAAGCAAAAGGTGATCTCTCCTTGTACAATTTTGGTGTAACTCCATCAAATTGAAGAAGTATTATATTGAAGGATTGGACTTCAAATCAGGTGCAATTTGGTAGTCTATTTGGTTTGCTTACTCTTGCTTAATTTTCTTTACTTTACTTGACCTTATGTTATTATTTTTTACTTACTCCTTATTGTTTTTCATTCACACAAGCGGTTGATCACCTAGAAAATTTTGGTAAATTTAAATTGTGCTTTATTTGTTATAAACTAAGTTAAGTTTTTTTTAATCAACCTAATTCATCCCCCCTCTTAGATTGCTTTGTGCCTTTACAGACTTTTATTCCATATTATGCTGTAAGCTCATATTCAAGAAGAATTGCACAATAGCATATAGGACTTAAGCATGAGAAGTGTATTCCAAATCCCATTTGTACAATCAACAGTGCCACTAAACCGTAACCCAACCTAAATATAGCAAATAAGAGCCACCCAGTTCACCACCTGCACCAACAAATGACAATTATAACTCAATCTTTCCACAACAATTTTCTGCACTATGAATACAAAGGCCGCAAGCAGCAACATTTTCATCATTTTCTCCTTGTGGCTTGTTTCTTCCATCTTTGCCTTCAACTCCCTTATCCTCTTCGTCAATTTTCTTCTATGTTTGACTAATTTATTGCACCTCTCGCAACTGCTTGTATCGTATCACTTGAAATAGCCGTAGCTGCTGCCGCCATTATGCTGTTGAAGCTCAATTATTACCTTTTCAAATTTCACATTTTTTGAAATAAAAAAGGAATAGAAATCAGCAGACACTTACTTCGTAGTAAGCGCCATCACAAAACCTCTTTCCTGGATTTTCAGCTGTCCACAATGTCTTCACTTTCGCTGGTACACCACAATTACAAATTGGTGGTTCTGCCATGGAGATGAAACTCACATTTAGGGTTTACTTGAGATGAAAGAGAGAAGGAGAATTTTGGGGACCATTTATCCCTTACATTTTGATCAACACATAAGTGATTTGCCTTTTTTACCCTTTAAAAGTTGGGCACATGATGTGTGCATGACACATTCTAGTAAAAAATCGCTCGGAAAAGTGTAAAGGGACTTAAATTGATTTTTTTTTATTTGCTAAGGACTAAAAATGATAATTTTCATTTGAGAAACTAAATTTTTATATTTGCAATATGTGAGGGACTATTTGTGCAATTCTCCCTAAATTAAAAAAAAAAAAAAAGGCCTTTTGTAGCGCCACGGTCACTCGGTGTTTACCTCCCCGGAAAGTCGCCCAGTGAAGAATTCACAGCCAACCTGCAAACGACCAAAAATCCCCCTATATCCCAAAATCACATTCTTCAATTCATCACCATCATCATCATCATCATATATATATAGGAAGAACACATACTACACTGCTGGATAATGGATCACTACAAGATTCTGGGAGTCCAGAGGAACGCGAGCAAAGAAGAAATCAAGCAAGCCTTTCGAAGCTTGGCAATGCAATTTCACCCAGATAAGCATGCCGATTCCCCCAAACATCTTAGGGACACAGCCACTGTCAAATTCAAGCAGCTTTCCGAAGCCTACGAGATACTCACCGATGATCGCAAGCGTGCCGACTACAATATCTCCCGCTACGGAACCTCCTCTTCTTCCTCCGCCTCCTCCTGGAATACTGGCTGTAATCAGAATCATGGGTACGCCAAGAATTATGGGTACGGGTATGGAGGAAATTATACCCATGATTATACGGCTAGTAGGGGCAAAAGGGCTGGTCCGAGTCTCCAGTTTGAGTTGCTTTTTCGGTTTCTTAATGCGCGGACTTTTGTTCGAACTGCGACTATAGCTGGGTAATCTTTTCTTTTTTATTTTCTTTTTCCAATTATGAATCAGTTATTTTTATTGATAATCTGGAGGTATGTTGATACTGAATAGGCTAATTTTGTCAATCTATGTGAGATTAGACAATATTTTCGTATGATATTTGATAATTGCGGATGGTTTCGTATTTGCCGCATTGTAAAAGGGAATTGAAAAAGGAAGGTTTTTGCATCTAGGATTGAAATAGTTTTTTATTCTGTAAATTTTGCTTATCCTACACTAAAATCTGCGATTGCTTCCTTTGATTTTTATTTCTTTTTAGATAGTTGTTGGTGGATTTTATAACTTTGCCATTGTCAAATTGAATAAAGCGGATTGATATCCAGGACAGATGTAGTGTAGTTTCATTGACAAATTAGGTTTGGTGTTTGGCTGGAAAAGCTGGTTATAAGGCATCCTAGATGCAATGAAGTACTAGTTTGGAATGGAGAACTTGATGGTACAGGGGGGAGGGAGGAAGGGAGGTACCCTATGATTTGCTTTTGATTTTCAATCAGGTTTCCAATAATGCAGATTAAGAAGATATATGTTATAGTTACTCAAGTCAGTATGAAATTTTCCAGGGGATAGACCGTAACTGTAGTTTAGTAACCAATGAGCATTTCTGATGGTCCGTTGTCCTGCTGCTATGGTCCCATGGGATTTTATGCAAGCCTGAGCCCATTGATTTGTTCCTGCGATTGGCTGCTGTAGTTCTTACCCATTGTTTGGATGTGGCATTTCTTGTATTTTAAAAAGTTAATATCAGGTTCTAGTGAGTTCAGTAGTCAAAATTGCAGCTACCGCATCCTGTGCATCTGTGGGAAAATCAATTCTCTTTGGCTAGGCAAAGGAGAATTCTTAAGTTTTTTGTTTTTGTTTTGGATCCACTGAACCAAAATGATTTGACATCTATATGCTGTCTATTTTAGTTACCAAATGATTTAATTCTGCCAATACATGATCTCTTCCGTTAATTATTTTCTATCTTTGCTTTGCGATGTGATGGACATTTTTTGCAGTGTTTTAATAGGTGCGATATATATCATTGATGATGGTGTAGATGCCCTGTGGAACACAAAAAATTCTGGGGTATGTTGTATACAACTGTCCTTGTTTACTTGTACAGCGCTGTTCTGACTGTGAAAAAGTGAATAAAAGGAAATGCAATTATGATATATCTTGAGATAGCATAAAGGGATGTACTTTGAAGTGTACAGCGCAGTGTTTTAATAGGTGCGATATATGATGCCCTGTGGAACACAAAAAATTCTGGGGTATGTTGTATACAACTGTCCTTGTTTACTTGTACAGCGCTGTTCTGACTGTGAAAAAGTGAATAAAAGGAAATGCAATTATGATATATCTTGAGATAGCATAAAGGGATGTACTTTGAAGTGTACAACCATGGGTACTATAGTTCAAAAATGGAAATAAATGATTATAAGAAGTGCAGTTAGATACCTTACACAAAAATTGAACTGAAGAAGCCCCTTTCTGAAAAGCCATTTGGTTGAGCAAGTTCAATTAGCCAAATGTACTCATAAGAATGACAGATCAG
This sequence comes from Coffea humblotiana, assembly GCA_023065735.1. Taxonomy (NCBI): domain Eukaryota; kingdom Viridiplantae; phylum Streptophyta; class Magnoliopsida; order Gentianales; family Rubiaceae; genus Coffea; species Coffea humblotiana. Next base: position 33,893,612 of record CM041213.1, on the reverse strand, counting down.
GGACGACAAAAGACTAAAGGATATTCTGATACGAAACAGTTGAACTTGATTTTAGTAACTTATTCAAGTCCTTGAGTTCCTGTAATGAAAAGAATGAAGTTGTTAAACTATTAAAAAATTTTAGATACCTTGCACAAAAATTGAACTGCAGAAGTCTCTTTCTGAAAAGCCATTTGGTTGAGCAAGTTTAATTAGCCAAAAGTGCTCATTGGAATGACAGATCAGGGACGACAAAAGACAGAAAGCTATGCTGATATGAAACAGTTGAACTTGATATTAATAACTTATTCCAGTCCTTAAGTTCCTGTAACTAAAAGAATCAATTGTTAAACTATTAAAAAACTTTTAGTCAATCAACCTAAGAGTTTTATTCAGTTGCAATGACTTCAAGTGTAGTTTTTCATTGAAAGGTAAATTCTACAGGAAGGCACAATGTAGTGCAAAAACTTCACAACTCTGTTGTGTTTGAGCAATTGTTGTTTGAATTCATTGCTGATTAATCTGAGTGTTCAATCATGCCAAACAAGCTGTTAATAGACCATGCATAGGACAAGTTTCAGTTTGAGCTAGTTTGAAATGTAAGGCACCATAGAAAATCTCATACTGAATAGAGAAATTGAGAAACTTGAGTTTTGTTTGGTCAGCCTCCCTTCCCTTGTGTCATCTGCTTTCATTCATTATGTTCTGTTTTTTGTGAATGGAAACTCTATTATTGTTGCTATGAATTGAATCTTGTACTATGCTGCTTCTTCTAATGTTCGTTTGGCTCTGATTAGTTTGGAAGCATAAACTAATATTAGAGGAAAAAGTATGTGGTTATGTTGGCCTGAAAAGGTTGTTATGTTTGACATGAAATGTTGTTATATTTTATATGAAATTTTGTAACATATGACAAATATTTTTTGGTGCAATTAGTTTCCCTTTAATTTTTGTGTCTACATTAATATTCTTAGCAAGTTTTAAACCATGTTAACTCACTCGAAAAAGCTACTATTCATCTTCTAGAGCTTGTAATTCTGTTCAACTAAATGTACAATTTGTGTTTGGTTTAAATCATTTCATTTCTTCTGTCAAATTAAAGATATTTCAGGCTACAGAAGTAATAGTTTCCTGACAGGTGTGTTACAAGCAATCCTTTAGTCTTGATTTCCCAGTGATTCCACATATATTAACTGCATCAGTTGAGTAGAATTCTTTGTCTTCCACAGCATGGATAATCTTATTCTAATTTATGTTATTCATACCCTATACCACAATGGCTTCCTATGTTTCTTTCTCATAAATGGTATCCGTTCCTGTTAGATTGATGTCATTCGCATGATCTGTTTTTGATCGGCTAGACATCCTTCTTGTTAGACCTAATTTGATGTATTATAATCTCTAAAACAAGTGTAGCCTCTTCTTTTGTAGAATATTCTTTCTCATGCGAGACCTAAAGCATTGCTTAGCTTAATAATTTTGTTGACTAGTGAACTTCACTTTTTAGAGTTATATAGTCATCTGAAAGTACTTTAACACTTAAACCTCTTTTTCTGTTTTGAAATACCACCTAAGTCTATCATGCAAGCGAACATCTTTAGTTTCTCCGGATATTTAGCTCAAGGATAAATTTAAAATTGTTCTGATTTTCTGTAATGTTGTTCAGTATAGCCACATTTTTTTGTGGAAACTTTTCTTATATCTTTTAAATTGTTCTGCATATATTGGCATTTTTTTTGTACATATGAAAGAAAACCTAGGACCACCATATACTACTTGCTAGCACATTCCACAGCCGTTATCCTCCAGCAAGTACTACAGATATCTTTGTAGAACATTCTTCATATCTTCCCAAATTTCCAGGTACTGTTTTATAGGATCTGGATGAATTTCAATTGATGTCTTTGCGTCTTCCATCACAACTAAATACATTATTTTTTGTCTAGTTATGACTTTACTTGATTCTGATGAGTATTTTTTCTTCTTTCAAAAAGTAGGATGGTATCCACAATCATTGGAAGTTAACCATAGTTTTAATCTTTTGGGAAGTCGGGTAGAAATATATCATAAATTTTCAACTTTTGTTGATTTGAAGCCAGAAATGCTCTCAGTCAGTGTTGATATCTTCCTTGCATTTGCATTTCTTATTACATTCAAACCAGGTCGATGAATTTACCTAACACTTCAATCAACTTTTATCCAAAATAGCATAGTTTGTTGTTAATAGCTTCATAATAACATCGAAGTGGATAAATGTTTTTAGTTTTCACTGATTTAAGTAATAAATTTTTTGTACCATTTCCCAATCTTTTGGTTTTCATGACCTCCAATTTTATTTGCTTATCAGACAAAGAACAAATGAAGGATATGTGCAGAAAATATTAATGATATAGTGCTAGTATAGAATATTTGCACCTTCTCTGGCTCCTTCCCTACCAAGGAACCTTGTTAATTATTTTCTAATACAAGCAACTGAAAGAAAAGGGTTCAGAAGCCTTTTAAACATATTAGTGTAGATGCCTTACGTAACTCTGCTATTGGATTAGCATATGATTTGTAACTTGTTATAATGTTACACAATAGGATTCCATATCAATGACTGTAAATGCTAGCTTGATGTGATAGTATAGAAGTATAGAAGTATAAATGCTGCTTTTACTCTACGATGCACTTGGGCAATATCCAGCTTAAAACAACAATAATAGATATTTGGACTTTTAAGCATATTGTTCCTTTGGCTTTTTTGACATGCTAAGCAGAAAAATACATGTAATTCTACTGTTGGTTTAGTATATGACTTGGGAGTGTATCCCTTGATATACTCTTTTACTTCAAATGTTCACATTAATGAAATTAAGGGCTAGCTTGATGTGAGAATATAGAACTATAGTAGCTGCTATTGTTCAGTGATTCATTTGTGCAAAATCCAGCTGCTAACTACAGATAATAGATATGTTGCTGTAAAGCTTGTGCACCAGGTTTTTTTAAATTGAATTGAAGTCATCCTTTTTGTAATTTTTCTCATTAAATTCTTGTTGAATTTTTGGTTGCATAAAGTTTTCTGAAAATTTTGAAGTTGGTTTTTCTCGCACAAGGCTTTTAGGTAAATGGGATGGGATTTGTCGCGCCTGAAGGAAATATTCATTCTAACATGCCCTTTGCTTTTGTTAATTCAATGAACCCCCAGAAATCTTTGGAAGATGCTCTGGAATCCATAAAGGAAGCCAAAGCAGTTAAAGATAAAAGGTAGAGAACTTCATCTTTTGCATTCATCTGTCTGGAACTCCATTGCTTGGAAAAGCTTGAGCTCCCAAAGATAGTCGAGCGCAGATTGAAGCAAACAAGTTAAGATCTGGGAATGTTCCTCCAAGCTTATTTGCTTCAAGTATACTCTCTGTCTTTTTGTCAAATGGGTCAGAGCTGCTGTATGTACAGGTAGAGATGCTTCAACATTCATATTCTTGTCTAATTTGTGGTATAATTCTGTAATAGTAAGATAGTGCATGTGATTTGTGTAGCTTTGAGCATCCTTGGATGCTGAGGAAGCCCCAGAAAGGTGTCCTTTCAGATTACTCTTGTGTTTATACTCAAACACACATACATAACATCCACTTCTAGGGTAAGGTTAAACAAAGTTCCTTGAGTACAAATTTCACTAAAACAACACAAAAATCCTCGCAAAATTGAAACTAAAAAAATTCGGCCAGCCCAAGCATAAATTTCAACTTGTGATTGTTCAATTTTTACTTCATGTGTACCAAGTTATCTAAGCTTACTTTAATCATGATTCTCATGCTAACACAATCAAGAAAATCTAAAGAAATCCTCACCTAATAAATCTAACCATATATCAAACACATAGAAGGCATAAACGTAAACCCATGATCCAACCTTCAAAAACAAGAACCCAAGCCAAGCCATCAACACCCCAAGTATCTAGGGTTATCTAAGCACCTTAATTCATGATTAAGGTTTACCTCAAGCTTTGCAAGTTGCACCAAGAACTCCAAGAATCACCTCTCAAGTAGCAAGCCAAGGTTGGGTGCAATCTAGTTGAACTTCCTCCAAAATCTTGCCACCAAAACCCTTAAATCCTCCCTAAGTGTTAACTTTTATGGAGTAGATTGCAAGTTCAAGTTGAAAATCCAAGGATTCAAGCAAGATTTGAAGAAGGAAGATGAAATCTCTCTCTCTTTTCCTCTCATGAAGTTCGGCCAAAGGAAGATAGAAGATGATAGGATTTTGGCCATTTTTTTGTTTTAATAAAGGATAAGAAAGGTTGTAGTCAAAGTCAAGGCTCTAAGGGTTGAGTGACAATTGGCATCCAAGGGTTAATCCTCATTCTATTATCTTCCAATCACTAAAATATCTAGCCAACTTCTAATTATCCCTTAACACCTTGTAAAATAATATCTGTTTGCACAAAACTCCTTCTAATCTTCAAAAATTTATCAAACGTACCTCACTGGTGGGTTCTACTTCCATAATGCATTACAAACCTAACATGTACTAACTTATACAAGGAAAGTGATTTAAAAACTTGACTCACTTATAAAAATATCTCGGAAATGAAGATTGTGACAGCCCCACCTCTCCCTAGGCCGTACCCAAGGGTTTGGCGGACTGCCTGCCCAACTCTCGCCAGGACGCAGTCACAATTCATGAAAACTTTCAAATAAAACCTTGATAACAAAAGCGATATGAATTTTCAACCTTTAACATATACATTCATGGTCCTCCAACATCCACACGACCTATAAATACAATCAAAGAATCAGACTTACAAAAATCGAACTAAACAAGCAGGCTAGATATCTATCAAGTACACGCTTGAGCAACTAACAATCTTAGAAGAAAGCGAGACTTTTCTCAATTCAACCTCTCATGTTCTCATCCTTGTAAGGAAAACAAATGGCGTGGAATGAGCTAAAATCCCAGTGAGGTTCCAAGTAACCAAACAGGTAAAGTACGAGGCAAGATAGCATACCCATACATCAAGAAACAAGTCAAACTCAAATAAATCATGACCCAATATATAGTTAAACAATTAGCCAGATAAATCATGCAAAAAGGGTACAGGAAAAAAAACACATTCAGGACAAAGGATATAGGTTGCTTTCAGGAGCAAGTTCCACAGTAGCTTGATCAAGGTCTGTTGACTCTCCGTCAACCACGAAAGTATAACGTTCGTAGATCTCCACTTTACACCAGTTTCCGTCCACCAATCAACCCCCTACCGCCCTGAACGTCTAAGAAGTACCCAAGGTTCGTCGATCTCCTCGATTCGACCAAACTCTTGCTGGCTCGATTCGACCAACTAGCCCTGAGTTGGACTTATAGTTCCAGATATACAGTAAATTCAGGATATGGCTTATAGTCCCAAATATTCAGATAATCAAGATTGGAGTCGTTGACTATTATCCAACGCTCATACAGTAAAGTTTGGAGACGTTAGTCGTCACTTAACGCTCCGTATTCAGAAATAAACAGTGGTGGTAATATTCGAGCAGACCAATTAGTCGAAGAAATAACATTCAACTCGACAAAACAAGATAGAGGTACTGAGACGGAATGAGAGGCACCTCCTACTCGGATGGAGTGTGGTACATGCTACCATTCAGCACTAGTGTCGACGAGATAACTCTCCAATCGACTTAGTTAGGATAAAGTACTGAGACGGGATGAGAGGCACCCCCTACTCAGATGGAGTGTGGTACATGCTACCGTTCAGCACTTACAAGTCAAGCACAAGCACCATCACAAGTACAGGTCAATCAAGTGCAAGCGAGTACAAGATCATTCAAGAAGGGAAGACCGAGCGCGATAAGGACACACTCACCTAACTAGAATCAAGTCACAAGTAATGTCCAACAATTCACATTCTCAAGTATTCCAAGTATTTCAAGTCAATTGACAGGTCATATACAAATCAAGTTGTTCATGCGTGAAGGAGATATCAAGTGTTTAGCCAAGTCGGGTCAATTGAGTGTACATAAGAGCACACAGCACCTAAACTGGTTCAAGTCACAAATAAATTCAACATATCATGTTTCAAGCATTCAAGTATTTCAAGTCTAAACAGTTGAAAATCAGGTGGTTAAGAATTCTGATCAAACAAGAAAACTGAAAGAAAGCTGCAGAAATCATAAATTTTCTCAGCAAGTCGGACCACAAATCCGGCCAAAAAGTGGCCGGATTTTGGCCACTTTTTAGTTGTAACAAAACGGCTAACACATGTTCTAACAAAATCTCATAAATTTAGTCGAGTTGGGTCAAGTGCGATAAAGTACACACTTGCCTATGATACAAGAAATCAAGTACCTAACATTGTCTAACAACAATGAGCATGTAACACGTAAGTCGATGGGATAACCACGCGAATGACAAATAAGTCAAGTGCAAGCAAAGCATTTCATTTTATATCAATATCACGAAGTGAACTACAAAGGATCGAGTATGATAAAGTATATCCTCGTCCGAAAGGTTATCAATTCAAGAGCAATTATTTTAACCAAGTAAGTATGTTATTCAAGCAAGGAGACATTCCACGTAAATATTTTCATGTACTTGGAACACTAACCAATCAATTACCACCCTTCACTTTAACCCTAGTTCGTTCTCTTGAACTCTCTCGCGTCCTGTGGTCACATATTATATAAAAAGGCTAGCAATACAAGAAGAAATTAAGATTTCTAAGACTTCATTTCCTTTCACCTAAATCTCAATTTCATTCATAAGCCATACCCAAAATGATTTACCAACTCCAGTGTTAAAGTGGGAAATGAAAGTAAAAACTGTTCTAAGAGAACAGAATTTTTTAGTTTTTGCACAACATTATTTGAAAAATCATATCTCAAGTTTCTTAAGTCCAAAATTTATAAACTTTATACCGTCGGAAAATAGATTCAAAGAGTTACAATTTCCCAGAAGACACATTTGTAAGATTCAGTCCACAAGTTAGTTAATTCCAGCCCCAAGTTGCTGCTTCATCCAGTCAAAAGATAGAACAGGTATGGCAAATCAGTCAACTTTGAAAAATCACAGATATTCATAGAAACTAAGAAAAGTTATGAAATTTTTATGGTAGAAAGTACTCTGAATGTAGTTTCAAACGCAACAAATGGAACTTAATTCTGATTTTTTTACACCAAGATATAACAGATTTCTTAAGACTGCCCAAGATTTCCTGCGGTTAAATTTTTAGCAGCACTTCCTTTGTATTTACCCATTTTTTTCCAGCCAATTCAAGGCTTCATTCTTACCACAAAACAGCCTCAACTCAAGCATATACATACCAGGCCAACAACTCACTAAATCAAACATATATATAGCATATAATCATCACCTCCGTTTCCCAAATCCCAGGGCAACGAGTGAAAGTCGTTAACATCTAGGTTCATTTCCAACCCAAATATGAGTTCATTAGGTGACCAAGTGAGTGGTTAAATCTACTCAATTCACCATGCAAAATTAGGCCAAAAATGCAATAAAAGGTCATGAGAAAACAAGTTTGGCAAGTGCAAAAAAAGTTGAGTAAAAGCAAAGTCTCATTTAAGTTCAAAGTGGTCTTCGCGGGTAAAACAGTCGCGCCCGCACAGTCTTGGGAAAACGGCCATATCTCACTGTAGGAAGGTCGGAATCAAGTACCGTTAGCGGCGTTAGAAACTAGACTCGAAGGGCTTTCCAACGGTACCAAATGTACACTCTAGTTCATCTCCTATCAGTACCAGTGATTCGGGGAAGTCGGCAGATTTTTCAGTTCTGATCAGCTCCAAAACCCTAACAAAGTTACTCTATTTCCTCTTGCCAACTTCACTTGTTTTGGCTCTGTGACAGCCCCACCTTCCCCTAAGGCGAACCAAAGGGTTTGGCGGACCGTCTGTCCAACTCTCGCCAGGACTACTAACGATCCCATGCACACAAATATAACGTTTTAGAAAGTATTATAATGAGTAAGGGTAACAACAAACACGCAAAACGAAAATGAAAATCGGAACTGAAGTGAACAGTGCTGCCACGTCATAATCCGGCCGGATTCTGGCCGGATTCTTGGCCGGATTGGAGGCAGAGGCTCAACCCAAAAATTTTCAAATTCCCCTGCAAATCCGGCCAGTTATCCGGCCAATAAATGGCCGGATACTCGGCCGGATTCTGATGAACAGTTCCCGCCAAAATTTTTTTCTTTCCTTTTCAAATGCCGCGCTCGCCCAATTGCCCAACAGTTTCATGAAACGGTCACCAAAGCCATAGAAGCGTAGCATCTCAATTAAATACACTTAATAGACAAGGTTAAAAGCTTATACACATATTTTTACATCGAAATCTTGAATAAATTAACTAAAGTACAAGCCAAAGTGCCCATACTATTCAAAATACAATTAGGGTTTCGGTTGCAGTAGAGCTTAACAAAATACATATACAATAGCTCGCCCCTTTTGTTCAAAAACCATGATTTCAAATTTTGTCCCCTGTAAGAAAAACAAAGATAATGGGAAAGGGGTGAGCTTTCGCTCAATGAGGTACCAAGAATACGAGTAGTCACGAATCATGGCATTTCACTTTTAAGGCACATATGCACATATAAGGAAATAAACAATTATCTCAACTGGAAAGGATACAGGTAGCTCTCAGGAGCCAAATGCCCAATTGCGGTACTTGATCCAAACCTGTTGACTCTCCGTCAACATATATAGAACCAACATGTCCGTAGACCCCACTTTACACCAAATTCCGTCCACCAAACATGTGACGACCCCACCTCCCCCTTAGGGCTTATCCTAGGGTTTGGCGAGTCGCCAGCCCATCTCTCGCCAGGACTCACTCACTAAGACTCGAGAAAGAAAACGTACATCCATTTCAAATAAATACCGCAACAAGTTCAAACTTAATATATACATATTGATGTTCAAATCCAAATACAAGACTCTACACACCTTAATACTTTAACGTGGTTACAATTCGAGTACAACAAACTCTAGTCAGGTGCTAGCGCGAGTACAACTTCAAAATTTAAAACAACTAGACTACGCTAGTCTTTATAACTCTCGCGCCACGCTCGTACCCCCTGTAAGGAAAACAAAACTAACGGAGTGAGTTAAAGCTCAGTGATGTTCCAAATACCAAATTGTTCATCAAATAACGTAGAAATAGCACAATAGCGAAATAGCGAGCAAAACAAGCCAAGAAATGAGTAATAATACTTTATATAGTCAACGATAAATATTCCGCAGTTCACATATAAGGATACAGTTGCTTATATAACGGCTCCACCATAGCTTGATCGATTGGTAGTTGACACTCCGTCAACTTTCAAGTAAGGTAACTAATCCAGTAGAACACCACTTAACTCCAATTTCCGTCCACCGACCAAACCCCTTACCGGGCCCGAACTCCACAATAAACACTGGTGGTAATACTCGAGTATACCGATTAGTCGAGGAGGTAGCACTCCACTCGACAACACTAACTACCCAGGGTTCGTTATCTAATCGACCAAGCCCTTGCCGGCTCGACTCGATTAACTAGCCACAGGGTTTCTGGAATTCCAGATAAATCACAATTCATATGCACGTATATCATTTAAATGGAACTCAAAGATCGAGAACAAGTCATATTAGGGCAAGTGCGATAAAGTACACGCTTGCCTTCTCTATCCACTCATATAATATGTAAGCATCTCATTTAAGTATTAAATACAAGTATCAAGTGCAATTAGGTATTTGGAAGCACTCACCCAAAAGATGCAGTGCTTTTAGTGATCACGTCCAGGTAGTACTCCTGGTTTGGAGTCCAAATCTGCGATAAAATATCGTTTAAGAGCTTTGAAAATCGATTAAGGTTCGAAACTTAGACGTTTCGTTTAACGAGAATCAAAAAACTGAAATTCATTTGGAGCATATACGTAAAACTCTTGCTCGCTATACACACTGTGGAACTTGGTAGCAATTATACTTTGAAATACCATTTAAATCAAAGGAACGAGGAAAACATATTTCTATTAGTTGTAAATTTCATTTTTCCAAGGGTACACGTTTCGGCCGAATTTCAACTTGTATACCTCCACAAAAGGGGACTCGAATAACCTAGGAAAATCGAGTTAGATTCATCCTCAAGGCTTTAGTCAAGGCGAGCGTAGTTCTACTTAACCTTCGGTGCCAATTTGGGCGGCACGCCCTTTGTGTTTACCAATTTTTCCAGCCATTTATGGCTTCCTTCTTTCCTTAATTCAGCCCCACAATCATACAGAAGTAATGATACTAACATAGCCCTTCCAATAAGCTCCAAAATCACTCAAATACAATACAAGTGCAATAGTACAATCAGAAATCAATTTTGAAGACACAAACTGAACGGCAGATTTAATATCCCGTAGCATTTTAGTCATAACTGGAGCTACGTTTATCGAATCAGGGTGAATCTTATACCGCTTCGAAGCTAAGACAGAGGGGCACAACTTTCATGAAGGCATCTTAACCTAATTCACAGGTTAGCTAGGTCGAATTGCAAATTCCCAGATCCAAAAGTTCTTAATCAGTCTAGTTGTCAGCACTGACTTTAACCGGCAATAACTCAGGCTACACAACTCCGTTTGGGGTGTTTTCAGAGGCGATGGAAAGCTAAAACATAGGGCTAAAAGTTTTGTGTTTTGGCCAAAAGCTAATTGGATACGAATCAGGGTGTAAAACGCAACCCAAACTGGTGAATTCACAAAACTGTTTACGAATTGCAGCTTGTGGCAGTAAGGGTATTTCGGTCATTTCAGATCCTACCGTGCTCCGATTGAGCTGAAATTTTACAGGCAGCTATAAAACATCATTTCCTACAACTTTCCTGTTTTGAGCTAAGCCTAAGTCGGCCTCCATCATGGCCGAAGAGAACTGGGCAGAACAGGGCATCATGGGAACTCTAATCTGGAATTTTATGAAGTTATGGTGTAAACTTCACTTTTCTAGCTTGAACCACTACTTCAACCTCCTATACAAGATCATAGACACCATAGGTCATCTAACAACAAGATTTATGATTGAGCAATTCAAAACCCTAACTCACAAAGCCATCACCACAAGTATCAAAACTACTAGAATAGCTATCATTAACCAAGAATCTAAGTTGCTACACAACTTAAGCAAGATTAAGGGAAAAGAAATAGGGTGAGCAGCCATACCACCTTACTAAGATGCTTGCAAGAGTTATCCTTCACCTTTCCTTCCCAAACTTGAGCACCCCTAGCTTCCTAAGCTCCTAATTTGGAAGTTAATCGGTTTAGATTTCTTGATTCTTCACTCAAATGAGCTAGACTCAAGATGAAAATTGGAGTTTCTTCCCCTTGTTTTTCTTCCTCAAAGTCACGGCTGAAATGGCCAGAAATGAGAGGCAATTGAAGTGATTTTTGGTGATAAATATGAAGGAAATTAGTTGGTCAACAACCATGGGATGGCCGCCACTTGTCACCATGATTTTTCATCTTGAATTTTTTTCTTTTCCTTTCTTTTTCTAGTCAACAATTTCGGCTGACTCACAAGCTCAATTAGGGCTGATATTTTGGCACTAATGACAATGAGATTAAGTTAATGAAGTGGTGGTTAAGTGGGGTGTTCAATCGGTAGTGAACGGTACCGGCCGGTTCAAGCCGATTTTTCCTTAAATCGCGTACACTAGGGTTTTAACTTCTAATTCACTAATTTATTATTATCACTTCTAATCACACATTTAATATCATCTAGAATATACTCTTAATCACTAAATTTAGTATACGCATCGTACCGATTACTCGCACCACGAAAAAACGTAAAAACCGTAGTTTGTCGTAACGGTGAAAGTAAAACGGAAACCCTTGGTTCTATGATTATTTGTGGCTATTTGGGAAGTGAGTGTGTAGTAAAGCTATTGTAAAATAATAATTTCCAAATTAAAGGGAATTTTAAGAAAAATATAAGGGATTTTACACGTCCTCACACTCTCTCCCCCTTAAGAGAATTTCGCCCTCGAAATTCGTACCTTTTGTTGTAAACAGGTCTGGATACTTTTCTTGCATGTCTTTCTCTAACTCCCAGGTTGCTTCCTCCACTTCATGGTGTTTCCATAGAACCTTCACTAATGGAATCTGCTTGTTTCTCAAGTCCTTCACCTTTCTATCCAGTACTCGAATGGGTCGTTCCTCATAGGTTAATGACTCGTCTAGTTGAATATCTTCTGCTGGCAAAATGTGAGTCGGATCCGGATGATACTTCTTAAGTAAAGAAACGTGAAAAATATCATGGATCAGAGACATAGTAGCCGGTAACTCCAGTCGATAAGCCACCTTCCCTATTCGCTGGAGTATACTGATGGTCCTATGTATCTCGGTTGCAACTTTTTCCTTTTCCAGCTTTAAGTTTTCCTTTTAATGGAGTAATCCTAAGAAACACTTTGTCTCCTATTTCAAACTCCAAATCCTTCCTCCGATGATCGGCATAGCTCTTTTGTCGGCTTTGGGCCATTTGAAGCCTTTGACGAATCACCGTTACCCTTTCGTAGGCTTCCTCAACCCATGGTATTGTAGCCGGATCTATGATCTTCCTCTCTCCTACCTCATCCCAATGGATTGGCGATCGACACCTTCGTCCATACAATGCTTCATAGGGGGCCATTTGGAGAGACGAGTGGTAACTATTATTATATGCGAATTCAACCAGGGTTAAGTACTGGCTCCAACTTCCTCCGAAATCTACTATACAGGCTCTCAGCATATCCTCAAGAGTTTGAATGGTCCTCTCAGATTGTCTGTGAGAACTCGGGAAAAAAAAAATCTGGTTTTAGGGTTTTATCGATTGGCGTGCACATAATTTCTATATTTTCTTTATTATATTCATTTTACATATATTTTATAAGTAAATATAGTTTTTAAGTCATTTTTCTAGTATAAGTGAGTTCACGAGAAAATTGGAGCGAATAACGGAGGTGGGACCCGCTAGTGCGTTAAGTGAGAGAAATTCGGCCAATTAGGTTAAGTTGTGCAGTAAGGCATTAAATTACTGAGTGCTAAGAGATAATTAGAGGTTGGTTAGATGCTTGGTCATTAGTGAGCTAAAGGATAAGGAAAAGATCAAAAAAAGGTGACACGTGTCGCGACGGGATTGGGCCAAGTTTTGCCTAACTTTCTTACAACTTTACTAAAAGCTAAATTTGACCAAAATCATCTTCATTCTTGATGCTTCTTGGCCGAAATATTGAGGGAAAAGAAAGGAAAGAAAGCTTCAACTTCTCTTCCAAATTCTTGTCCAAATCTCAAAATCCAACCGATAAAACTTCGAATCTCTCCGTAGAAACCGCTTACTAAGGAAGATTAAAGGTGCTTGTGGAGTTATTTTGCAAAGGAAAACTCTAAGTTGCTACCTTTCTTGAGGATTAAGGTATTTTGCTTGGAACTTAACTTTTGTCCATAATAATGGTGTAAGTTGGATTTATTATATGTTAATTGTGGTGAATTGCGGAAAATTCCAGCTTAGGGTTTCTATATGGAAGTAATCTGCCCTGTTTTTACACTGTATGTTCGACCTTGAGAGAGACCGAATCAGCCCTTGCTCTAAACATGAAAGTTGTAGGTATTTGAGTTAGCTAGCTACTGGTAAACTTTCAACTCAATCGGAGCACTGTAACTTGTGAAATGACCAAAATACCCTTGACTGCCCACAAGCCTTGTTTCACGGACAGTTTTCTGTTCTCTCTGGAATTTCAATTTTTGACCATGAAAATGCATGATTTGGCTTTGGAGGTCTTCATAAGAAATGTAAGTATATGTCTTGGCTTCGAAACGCCATAAGATTCGTCTCAATCGGACAAGTGTAACTTCAGTTGTGGTTGTTATGCCGAAAGGTGCGTGGAACTTGATGATTCCAGAATATTCTTTGCTTGACCTAATATTTGTAACTTGAGGTGTGGAGTAATTGTGATTGATTTTGGAGCTATCAATTGGCTCATTTGAAGGGTATTGTGGCCCTCATTAGATGTGTTTTACTGCCTATGAATTGTATGTGTAATTGTGGTTGGTTTGAGTTGGAATTTGGTGTTGTTTGTAGGATGGAAAAGTAAGGAAAAACTAGGGAAGTGCTGTCAAAATTTTCGCAGGAACCTTTGAGTAGTCTTGGGAAATTTGCTATATCTGGTTGTAGAAATATCAGAATTGAGTTCCGTTTGTTGCGTTTTAAACTAGACTCATAGGACTATAAACCGTAAAAATTTCAGACCCTGTTTCTGTTTGTACGAATTATAGTGATTTTTCAAAGTTGACTGAAATTACATACCTGTTCTGTCTTGGACTGGATGAAGCTGCGTTTTGAGGCTCGAATTTGACCGACTTGTAGTATGAATCTTAAAAATGTGTCTTCTGAGAAATTTTATCCCTTTGAGTGTATTTTCCGACGGTATAAATTTTATCAATTTTGGACTTAAGAATCGTGAGATATGATTTTTCAAGTGATGGCGCGCAAAACTGGAAAATCCTGTTTTCCTCGAATTGGTCCTACTTTCGTTTTGCACTTTAAATTTGGAGTTAGTAGATCATTGTAGGCATGGTTTTGGGTAGAAGCGAAGGGTTTTGGATCGTTCATGTCTTGAGGACCAACTACTACTACTTTTTCACTCCACAACTACACTTTTGTATTGTTTTGGGTAATTTACTTGGTTAGGCATATGACTCGTAATCGAGTCTCACTTGTTTTACCTTGGTGGTTTAGGACGTGCCGGTGATCCGAGTACTTCGGGAGGAAACGTTTGAAGTTGTTTGTGTGAACTGGTGAGTGTACCATTCCCTTAAATTGGTGCTTATCTGATTCATCTGAACTTGCAACTTGATTATCTGTGACTTTTGTATACTTCGTATGAAACGAGGGTGTACTTTATCACACTCGTTTATCTCATCTGGGTTTTCTGGTTCCTGTATACTGTATGAACCTGTACTTGTTCTCTGTATTTGTTATTTGTACCTGTTTTTTGTATTGGTTGATGTCGTTTGGAGGGTTAAGTCCAACGACCATTCTATGACCTTTGAGCTCAATGCCGGGGGCTAGTTACTCGAGTCGAGCCGGCAAGGGCTGGTCGATTAGATAACGAACCACGGTAGTCCACTTCTAGGAAATCTCTGGGTAATGAAGACTCTGGATTTCCGGTATACTCGAGTATTACCAACCACTGTAACTGTGAGGTGTTCGGGCCCGGTAGGGGGTTGTTTGGTGGACGGAATCGGCGTAAAGGGTGTTCTACTGGACGGGTTACTGTATTTGAAAGTTGACGGAGTGTCAACTACTATTTGATCAAGCTCCGGTGAAGCAATGGGAACTTTGGCTCCTGAGAGCCACCTGTATCCTTTCCATTTGAAGTGTTTATTCATTTTCCTATCTGGTGTATAACTGCATGATTGATACGTGAAATGCCATGATTCGTGACTACTTGTACTTTTGGTACCTCATTGAGCGTAAGCTCACCCCCTTCCCGTTATCTTTGTTTTCCTTACAGGGAACAACGCTTTTGAACCGTGATTTTTGAAGAAAGGGTCGAGCTAGTGTAAATGTTCTTTTGTTACGCTCTTTTGTAATTAAAAACCCTAATTGTTTTAATCAAGTATCACGTTTTTGATTTGTAAAGTTTTCTATATATGTTTATAAGTGTTTAATCATGTACATAAGTGTATTTGTTGAGATGCTATTGTAACCATTGGGCGATCGGACGAGCGCGGCATTTGTGCAAGGAAAGAAAATTTCTGGTAGGAACTGTTCATCGGAATCCGGCCAGTTCTTGGCCGGATATCTGGCCGGATTTGCAGGGGATTTGGAGGATTTTTGGGTTGAGCTACTGCCTCCAATCCGGCCAGGAATCCGGCCGGGTATCCGGCCGGATTGTGACGTGGCAGTCACTGTTCATTTTCAGTTTCAATTTCGTTTTTGCATTTCTTGGTCGTCATTACATGTAATCGTTACATTTCATTCGGAACATTTTCGTTGTGTGTGATCGGCTTAGTAGTCTCCGATTGTTTGTTTTCTTTGGGTTCTATCGCTCGAAGTCTAGGGTTTGCGAGGGTTCGACTTCGTAGTCCTGGCGAGAGCTGGGCAGGCGGTCCGCCCAAACCCTTTGGTTCGCCTTAGGGGAAGGTGGGGTCGTCACATTGTCCATCAGTTTGGGGATGATACGCTGTACTATAGCTCAATTTAGTTCCTAGAGCCTCTTGCAGTTTTTTGCCAGAATCGAGAGACAAATCGGGGGTCTCGATCGGATACGATACTCACTGGTACCCCATGTAGTCTTACCACTTCATCCATATAGAGTTGGGCAAGTTTCTCCAAAGAATATTTCATATTAACTGGTAGAAAGTGTGCGGTCTTAGTTTAGCGGTCTACTATTACCCAGACCGCATCATGCCCTTTTTGAGTTCGTGGTAACCCTGATACGAAATCCATCGTTATATGCTCCCACTTCCATTCAGGGATCTCTAAAGGTTGTAACAGACCCGACGGTTTTTGATGCTCAGCTTTCACTTGTTGGCATGTAAGACACTTTTGTACAAACTGGGCAATCTCCGCCTTCATATTGTCCCACCAATACAGACTTTTGAGATCCTGGTACATTTTACCACTACCTGGATGCACCGTATACCTAGAACGGTGAGATTCCTTCAAAATCTCCTGTCTCAGTTCTTCATTCTTAGGTACCACAACGCGATTTCGAAACTTTAAAACCCCATCAGGCCCTAGGTTGAAATCAGGCAATTCTCCATTCTTTACTCGTTCCACCCACTTTTGCACCGTTGGTTCTTTCATTTGGCTCTCTTTAATCCGATCCAATAGTGTCGACTTCACCTCAATATTTCCAAAAATAACTTTCCGTGGCTCCAAACGAGGGTTCCATTCGCACACATCTCCAACAAGCTCCACTCTCCTACCATTAAACTTGCTAATTGAGCCTTTCGACTTAGAGCGTCTGCTACGACGTTGGCCTTTCCTGGATGGTAATTAATCGTACAATCGTAGTCTTCTAGAAACTCCACCCACCGACGTTGTCTTAGATTCAGCTCCTTCTGGGAAAATAAGTACTTAAGGCTCTTATGATCCGTGTATACCTCAAATGTCACCCCGTATAGATAATGCCGCCATTTCTTCAAAGCAAACACAACAGCTGCAAGCTCTAAATCATGGGTTGGATAGTTTTGCTCATGAGACTTTAACTTCCGAGATGCGTAGGCAATCACATTCTTATTTTGCATTAAAACACACCCTAACCCCTCTCTCGAAGCATCGGTATATACTGTATAACTATCCTTTCCATTGGGCAAAGCTAACACTGGAGCCATGATCAATTGCTTTTTAAGTTCTTGGAAACCACTCTCGCACTTAGCATCCCAAATATACTTTCCTTGTTTTTTTGTCAAGTTAGTTAGAGGTCCCGCCAATTCTCGAGAAATTCTTGATAAACCGGCGGTAGTACCCCGCGAGACCCAAAAAACTTCGCACCTCAGTAGGGTTCTCCGGCCGTTTCCATTTAGCTAACAGCTTCCACTTTGGCCCGGGTCTACAGTGAGTCCATCCTTTGAAATTATATGACCTAGGAACGCCACTTTCTCCAACCAAAATTCACACTTGCTATATTTAGCAAACAACTGGTGCTCTCTTAGGATTTGTAATACTATTCTCAAGTGTTGTTCATGCTCTTCCCTTGTCTTCGAATACACCAGAATATCGTCAATGAACACTACCACGAACTTGTCCCAAATAGGGTTTAAACACTCGATGCATTAGATCCATGAATGCCGCTGGGGCATTGGTTAAACCAAAAGGCATTACCGCAAACTCGAAATGCCCGTATCAAGTGGTAAAGGCCGTTTTTGGCACATCCTCCTTTCTAATTCTCAATTGATGATACCCTTGTCGAAGATCCAACTTAGAAAACACCACAGCCCCTTGTAATTGATCAAACAACTCGTCGATTGTGGGGCAAAGGATATTTATTCTTAATAGTTACTGCATTCAATCCCCGATAATCAATGCATAATCTTAAACTTCCGGTCCTTCTTTTAACAAATAGCACTGGAGCGCCCCACGGTGATTCGCTCTCATGGATGAATCCCCGCTCTAACAGGTCTTGCAATTGAAATTTTAATTCCTTAAGTTCAGCGGGTGCCATTCGATAAGGAGTTTTTGAAATGGGAGCAGTTCCAGGTGCTAGGTCCACCTTAAACTCAATTTCTCGTTCGGGTGGCAATGACACCAACTCATCTGGGAACACATCCGGATATTCATTAATTACCGGCATATCCTCTAGTTTCATTTTTTCTCCTGGTGTGTTAACTAGAAAAGCTAGGTAACCCCGTGCCCCATGACTAAGCCAATTTCTTAGCCCTTATCCCCGAAATGAGAGTAGATGAGGCTAACATACCCCTCACATCTAATTTGAGAGTTGCCTCACCTGGTACACAAAACTCGACCACCTTCATCCTACAATCTACCCGAGCATGATAATGAGCTAGCCAATCCATGCCCAGAATAACATCGTACCCCTTAATGTTAGACTTATAAGGTCAACTATTAGTTTCCGCTCACCAATCCAAATATCGCAGTTTCTATACACCTCATTCGCAAGTAAAATTTGATTACCTGTAGGTTGTTCTTACTTCTAAGTCATATGGTAACCTTTCAGCTTTCACATCAATTCCAAGCATAAAGGTGGGGCTAACAAAAGAATGGGTGGCACCAGGGTCTATCAAAATTTTGGCTAAACGATGGAAAACAGGAATCGTACCTTCCACTACCTCCGTCGGTTCAGGTAGCGATTGTTGGTCCAATGAGTACACTCTGGCTGGCACCCTCGACCTGGTTCCTCCTACATTGGTCGGTTTCGGGTTTGATTTGCCAGCCGATTGAAGTATCGCTGATTAGTGGGCAGTTTGCAATCTGGTGCTCCGTACTCCCACACCTTAAACACTTCCGAGCTTTTCTCCAACAATTATCCTCGGTATGGTTTGATTTCCCAACAATATCCACACGATACTCGGGGAGCGGATGTTTGACCTCCCTGGGAAACACCTCTCCCCTGTACTCTCCACTTTGGCCTCCCCTCGAGTACCCGTAAATCTTCCACCTCCAGCTCCACGACCGGCTTTAGAGGGTGGCATGTTTCGATCACTCTGTGCCGGCCCCTGATGTCCACCAGGCCCCCCTCTCCGTTTTGCGTGAAAATTTCTTACTTGTGCCCTGGCAATCTCTATTCTTTGGGCCTTCTCCAAAACTTCCGTGAAAGTGTTAATTTGGGCCGCCGCTAAGGCCTCCTGTATCTCTACATTGAGCCCCTGCACAAACCTCCTTACCCGCCTTTGCTCCGTAGCTATCAATTCGGGAGCAAATTTGGATAATTTCGTAAACTGGGTCTCATACTCGGATACACTTAAAGTCCCTGACGGAGTTTAATGAAATCGTCCTCTCTCTTCTCCTGGACGATAGGTGGGAGATATTTTTCATTAAATTCCCGCACAAAGTTCAACCAGGTCCATGCGGTTCCCTCTCTCTCCCACTTGGCTCTAACTACATTCCACCAAGCCCTGGCTGGACCCTCAAACTGAAAAGTAGCAAATTGCACTTGTCTATCCTCCGCATAGTTTAAAGCGGCAAATATATTGATCATGGTTTCTAACCATCTCTCCGCTCCCTCAGGGTCCGGTCCTCCCAAGAATTTAGGAGGAGAGAACTTTTGGAATCTTTCTAAAGCCCTATCTTGCCCCATTTCAGGATCTCTAGGTTGATTCACTGGGGCTTGACCTTGTTGCTCTACTAAACGAGCAAGGATATTGGTCATCTGTTGAATTGCAGTGGCCACCTGATCCCCCCTTCCGCTCGGGGTCCAGGTTGCGGTCCAACGGTTTCCTCTCTTTCCCCTCTCGGTTCTCGTACCAGTTCCTGTGTCTGTCTACCCCACGGCCACGATTAGAGCCACGCCCTCGAGTAGCTCCCTGATCCTGGCTTCTTCTACCTTCCATGATTCCGACTAACCACTATAAATATAAACAAAATAAGGGTGGCTCAAAGAAAACATTTCCAGGTCATAAACAAAAGATAATAAACACATTCAAAATAAACATTTCCTTTATATACACAGCAAAAAAGTCGCATAACAAGTTAGAAAGTACTATACATGTCAACCTAGTCGAGTCAAAAGCTTATACCAGCCAAGGGACATAGAACAAAACAAACCCTATCTACATCCACCTTAACACGTCAAATTCAAAAACAAAAGGGGACGTGTCGACCCACTATGTCCCTAACTACCTCACAAAATCCTCGAACCCTCACGAAAGGTCTAGCTAGATGCCGACCCAACCGACTCCGTAGGTGCAACGGCTCCTCCTCGGATCCTCCTCATCACTAGGGGCCGCAGGTCCTTGACCCTCCTCGGCCAAGTCTTGAGCCACATCATCCACTAGAGCCCCGCACGGTCAGGATACGGTCAGTCCGGTCCCTGACATCTCCAACGACCCGAACAGTCAAGGCGACCAGGGTAGTCGCCTAACAAGGCGACCAGTAGTCGCCTGAGCCTGTTCCCTGAAGGCGTTAGTCCTCTCCTGCTCTTCTAGAACTGAAGCCTCAAGCTCTCGGATCCTGGCACTGTGTGCTCGGAGGGCTGCCTGGAGACGCTTTATCTCCGACTGGCACCTACGATGCACTACCCAATCGTCTGCGCTCCGTCGTCTATAGCCAACACTACTCGGTCCAGGGTAAGAATAGGTCTTCCAACAGTCGCAACGTCGGATCTTGCGTGCCGGGGACCACCGACATACAGGGCCACCGGGACTCTCCTGGTAGGTCGTACACGACATACGGGCCCCTCAAGGTGAATCTCGTCGCAGGTACAGCTGAGATGGCCCGGCACCCCTAGCAGCATCTTTACCCTCCATAGCCTACAGTACAAGTAACAGTGCAAAAGTAAGCAAATGAAACATAGAAATTGAGACTAACGATCTATTCGCAAGCATACAACCCTAGCCTATCATAACCAAACTATAACCAAGGAAATCCAGTATAAATCACTCGATCCACCTAGATCAATTCAAACTTAGGTTCTGATACCACCTGTGACGACCCACCTCCCCATTAGGGCTTATCCTAGGGTTTGGCGAGTCGCCTGCCCAACTCTCGCCAGGACTCACTCACTAGGGCTCGAGAAAGAAAACGTACATCCATTTCAAATAAATACCGCAACAAGTTCAAACTTAATATATACACATTGATGTTCAAATCCAAATACAAGACTCTACACACCTTAATACTTTAACGTGGTTACAATTCGAGTACAACAAACTCTAGTCAGGTGCTAGCGCGAGTACAACTTCAAAATTTAAAACAACTAGACTACGCTGGTCTTTATAACTCTCGCGCCACGCTCGTACCCCCTGTAAGGAAAACAAAACTAACGGAGTGAGCTAAAGCTCAGTGATGTTCCAAATATCAAATTGTTCATCAAATAACGTAGAAATAGCACAATAGCGAAATAGCGAGCAAAACAAGCCAAGAAATGAGTAATAATACTTTATATAGTCAACGAAAATATTCCGCAGTTCACATATAAGGATACAGTTGCTTATATAACGCTTCCACCATAGCTTGATCGATTGGTAGTTGACACTCCGTCAACTTTCAAGTAAGGTAACTAATCCAGTAGAACACCACTTAACTCCAATCTCCGTCCACCGACCAAACCCCTTACGGGCCCGAACTCCACAATAAACACTGTGTGGTAATACTCGAGTATACCGATTAGTCGAGGAGGTAGCACTCCACTCGACAACACTAACTACCCAGGGTTCGTTATCTAATCGACCAAGCCCTTGCCGGCTCGACTCGATTAACTAGCCACAGGGTTTCTGGAATTCCAGATAAATCACAATTCATATGCACGTATATCATTTAGGAACTCAAAGATCGAGAACAAGTCATATTAGGGCAAGTGCGATAAAGTACACGTTTGCCTTCTCAATCCACTCATATAACATGTAAGCATCTCATTCAAGTATTAAATACAAGTATCAAGTGCAATTAGTATTTGGAAGCACTCACCCAAAAGATGCAGTGCTTTTAGTGATCACGTCCAGGTAGTACTCCTGGTTTGGAGTCCAAATCTGCGATAAAATATCGTTTAAGAGCTTTGAAAATCGATTAAGGTTCGAAACTTAGACGTTTCGTTTAACGAGAATCAAAAAAACTGAAATTCATTTGGAGCATATACGTAAAACTCTTGCTCGCTATACACACTGTGGAACTTGGTAGCAATTATACTTTGAAATACCATTTAAATCAAAGGAACGAGGAAAACATATTTCTATTAGTTGTAAATTTCATTTTTCCAAGGGTACACGTTTCGGCCGAATTTCAACTTGTATACCTCCACAAAAGGGGACTCGAATAACCTAGGCAAATCGAGTTAGATTCATCCTCAAGGCTTTAGTCAAGGCGAGCGTAGTTCTACTTAACCTTCGCGTGCCAATTTGGGTGGCACGCCCTTTGTGTTTACCAATTTTTCCAGCCATTTATGGCTTCTTCTTTCCTTAATTCAGCCCCACAATCATACAGAAGTAATGATACTAACATAGCCCTTCCAATAAGCTCCAAAATTACTCAAATACAATACAAGTGCAATAGTACAATCAGAAATCAATTTTGAAGACACAAACTGAACGGCAGATTTAATATCCCGTAGCATTTTAGTCATAACTGGAGCTACGTTTATCGAATCAGGGTGAATCTTATACCGCTTCGAAGCTAAGACAGAGGGGCACAACTTTCATGAAGGCATCTTAACCTAATTCACAGGTTAGCTAGGTCGAATTGCAAATTCCCAGATCCAAAAGTTCTTAATCAGTCTAGTTGTCAGCACTGACTTTAACCGGCAATAACTCAGGCTACACAACTCCGTTTGGGGTGTTTTCAGAGGCGATGGAAAGCTAAAACATAGGGCTAAAAGTTTTGTGTTTTGGCCAAAAGCTAATTGGATACGAATCAGGGTGTAAAACGCAACCCAAACTGGTGAATTCACAAAACTGTTTACGAATTGCAGCTTGTGGCAGTAAGGGTATTTCGGTCATTTCAGATCCTACCGTGCTCCGATTGAGCTGAAATTTTACAGGCAGCTATAAAACATCATTTCCTACAACTTTCCTGTTTTGAGCTAAGCCTAAGTCGGCCTCCATCATGGCCGAAGAGAACTGGGCAGAACAGGCATCATGGGAACTCTAATCTGGAATTTTATGAAGTTATGGTGTAAACTTCACTTTTTCTAGCTTGAACCACTACTTCAACCTCCTATACAAGATCATAGACACCATAGGTCATCTAACAACAAGATTTATGATTGAGCAATTCAAAACCCTAACTCACAAAGCCATCACCACAAGTATCAAACTACTAGAATAGCTATCATTAACCAAGAATCTAAGTTGCTACACAACTTAAGCAAGATTAAGGGAAAAGAAATAGGGTGAGCAGCCATACCACCTTACTAAGATGCTTGCAAGAGTTATCCTTCACCTTTCCTTCCCAAACTTGAGCACCCCTAGCTTCCTAAGCTCCTAATTTGGAAGTTAATCGGTTTAGATTTCTTGATTCTTCACTCAAATGAGCTAGACTCAAGATGAAAATTGGAGTTCTTCCCCTTTTTTTCTTCCTCAAAGTCACGGCTGAAATGGCCAGAAATGAGAGGCAATTGAAGTGATTTTTGGTGATAAATATGAAGGAAATTAGTTGGTCAACAACCATGGGATGGCCGCCACTTGTCACCATGATTTTTCATCTTGAATTTTTTTCTTTTCCTTTCTTTTTCTAGTCAACAATTTCGGCTGACTCACAAGCTCAATTAGGGCTGATATTTTGGCACTAATGACAATGAGATTAAGTTAATGAAGTGGTGGTTAAGTGGGGTGTTCAATCGGTAGTGAACGGTACCGGCCGGTTCAAGCCGATTTTTCCTTAAATCGCGTACACTAGGGTTTTAACTTCTAATTCACTAATTTATTATTATCACTTCTAATCACACATTTAATATCATCTAGAATATACTCTTAATCACTAAATTTAGTATACGCTTCGTACCGATTACTCGCACCACGAAAAAACGTAAAAACCCTAGTTTGTCGTAACGGTGAAAGTAAAACGGAAACCCTTGGTTCTATGATTATTTGTGGCTATTTGGGAAGTGAGTGTGTAGTAAAGCTATTGTAAAATAATAATTTCCAAATTAAAGGGAATTTTAAGAAAAATATAAGGGATTTTACACGTCCTCACAAAACATACTACCCCTCACAAAACCCGCGGGCCCGAACACCTCAACAGTAACAGTGGGTGGTAATACTCGGGTATACCGGAAATCCAGAGTCTCCAATACCCAAAGATTTCCTAGAAACAGACTACCGTGGTACGTTATCCAATCGACCAGGCCCTTGCCGACTCGACTCGAGTAACTAGCCACAGGATTTGAGCTCAGAGATAACAGAAAGGTCATTGGATGTGATGTCCAAACGGCAGCAGATTAAGCACAGATATGTGACAGCCCCACCTTCCCCTAAGGCGAACCAAAGGGGTTGGCGGATCGCCTGCCCAGCTCTCGCCAGGACTACGAAGTCGATTCACACAAACCCTAGATTACGCGCGATCGAAACCAAAGAAAACAAACACTCGGAGACTACTACGCCGATTACACACAACTAAAATGTTCCGAATGATTACAAGTAGTATCTCAAACGAATACACCTAATATACATGCTTAAACACTTAAGTACATACATAAAAAGTTGTATAAGTCAAAACGTGATACTTGATAAAAGCAACTAGGGTTTTGATTACAACAGAGCGTAACAAAATAACATTTACACTAGCTTGACACTTTCTTCAAAATCATGGTTCAAAAGTGTTGTTCCCTGTAAGGAAAACAAAGATAACGGGAAGGGGGTGAGCTACGCTCAATGAGGTACCAGAAGTACAAGTAGTCATGAATCATGGCATTTCACGTATCAATCATGCAGTTATACACACCAGATAGGGAAATAAATAAACACTTCAAATGGAAAGGATACAGGTGGCTCTCAGGAGCCAAGGTTCTCATTGCTTCACCGGAGCTTAATCAAATAGTAGTTGACACTCCGTCAACTTTCAAATAAAGTAACCCGTCCAGTAGAGCACCACTTTAACGCCGATTCCGTCCACCAAACATACCCCTCACCGGGCCCGAACACCTCAGCAGTATAGTGGGTGGTAATACTCGAGTATACCGGAAATCCAGAGTCTCCAATACCCAAAGATTCCCTAGAGTGGACTACCGTGGTTCGTTATCTAATCGACCGGCCCTTGCCGGCTCGACTCGAGTAACTAGTCCCCGGTTTTGAGCTCAAAGGTCATAGAATGGTCGTTGGATTTAATTCTCCAAACGACATCAACAAATACAGAAAACAGGTACAGATAACAGATACAGAGAACAAATACAGATTTATACAGTATACAGGAACCAGAATAACCAGATGAGAGAAACGAGTGTGATAAAGTACACCCTCGTTTCATACGAAGCATACAAAAGTCACAGATAATCAAGTTGCAAGTTGCAAGTACAGATGAATCAGATAAGCACCAATTTCAGGGGATGGTACACTCACCAGTTCACACAAACAACTTCAAACGTTTCCTCCCGAAGTACTCGGATCACCGGCACGTCCTAAACCACCAAGGTAAAACAATTGAGACTCGATTACGAGTCATATGCCTAACCAAGTAAATTACTAAAGCAATACAAAAGTGTAGTTGTGGAGTGAAAAAGTAGTAGTAGTTGGTCCTAAAGACATGAACGATCCAAAACCCTTCACTTCTACCCAAAACCATGCCTACAATGATCTACTAACTCCAAATTTAAAGTGCAAAATGAAAGTAGGACTAATTCGAGGAAAACAGGATTTTCCAGTTTTGCGTGCCATCACTTGAAAAATCATATCTCACGATTATTAAGTCCAAAATTGATAAAATTTATACCGTCGGAAAATAGACTCAAAGGGGTACAATTTCGTAGAAGACATGTTTATAAGATTCAAATCACAAGTCAGTCAAATTCGAGCCTCAAATCGCAGCTTCATCCAGTAAAAGACAGAACAGATAGGTAATTTCAGTCAACTTTGAAAAATCACTATAATTCGTACAAACAGAAACAGGGTCTGAAATTTTCACAGTTTATAGTCCTATGAGTCTAGTTTAAAACGCAACAAACGGAACTCAATTCCAATATTTCTACAACTAGATATAGCAAATTTCCCAAAACTGCTCAAGGGTTCCTGCGAAATTTTGACAGCACCTCCCTTGTTTTCCCTTACTTTTCCATCCTACAAACCACATCAAACTCAATCCAATTCAGCCACAATTTCACATATAAATCATAGGCAATGAAACACATCTAATTAGGGCCACAATACCCTTCAATTTGGGCTAATTAGTGGCTCTCAACCCAAGCACAATAAGGTCCCAACTTGAAACCCTAATGCTGAAATTTACCGTATAAGCTGAAATTTTCCGTAATTAACCACAATTAACGCATAATAGCTCCAAATTACACCATATTAAGCCATCAATCCAAGCCAACTATGATTATCTTATGAAAACAGAAAAATTTCCAAGAAAATAATAAATTCACCAAACTTCACCTTAAACCATAAAATCATCCATAAAACAAGCTCCTTAACCACTATAAGCCACTAATTCACCATTATTATGGACAAAAGTTAAGTTCCAAGCAAAATACCTTAATCCTTAAGAAAGGTAGCAATTTAGAGCTTTCCTTTGCAAAATAACTCCACAAGCACCTTTAATCTTCCTTAGTAAGCGATTCCTACGGAGGTTTTTGGAATTTTATCGGTTGGATTTCGAATTTTGGACAAGAAATTGAAAGAGAAGTTGAAGCTTTCTCTCCCTTTCTCTCTCTCAAATTTTCGGCCACTATGAAGCATAAATGAAGATGATTTTGGTCAAAGTTTGGTTTTAGTAAAGTTAAGGAAAAGTTAGGCAAAACTTGGCCCAATCCCGTCGCGACACGTGGCACTTTTGGATTTCTTTCTTATCCTTTAGCTTACTAATGATCAAATATCTAACCAACCTCTAATTATCTCTTAGCACTCAGTAATTTAATGCCTTACTGCACAACTTAACCTAATTGGCCGAATTTCTCTCACTTAACGCACTAGCGGGTCCCACATCCGCTATTCGCTCCAAATCTCTCGTGAACTCACTTATACTAGAAAAATGGTTTAAAAACTATATTTACTTATAAAAGATATGTAAAATGAATATATTAAAGAAAATAAAAAAAATGTGTGCACGAAAATCGATAAAACCCTAAAACCCTAAAATCGGATTTTTGTCTTCCTCGAGTTCTCACAAGATAACAGATTCAAATTTTTCACAGTACACGGGCATACTGACAAGAGAACGAGGGTGATAAAGTACACCTTTGTCTCAACAGAATAAACAGATAGAACAGTCATTCAAATTACAAATTGCATGAACAGAAACCAAGTTAAGCAACAAATGAGGGGAGTGGTACACTCACCAATTCAAGTAAAGATAACTTCAAAAGTTTTCGCCCAAAGTATGGCTTTAATCACCGAGAAATCCTAAAATAACCAAGATAAGAAAATTAGGGTTTCCGCATTCACAAACCCAATAAACGGAGTGCACAAGTGAGGCTCGACTACTAGTCGAATGCCTATACAAATGGACTACAAATGCAAAGAGATGAAATGTAACTTTGAGTAAAAAGGGTAATAGTTGGTCCTAGGGATACGAATCAAACCCCAAAATCCTTCATTCTACCAAAATCAAACTCAAATTTAAAGGAACCATATGGCCTAGAAAAATTGGACAGCATTACCCCCTAAATTTCATACTTTTCCATCCTACAAATCAACACCAATCTCAATTCAATTCAACCACAATTGCACATACGATTCATAGGCGATAAAATACACATAATTAGGGCACAATACCCTTCAAATGAGCCAATTGATAGCTCTAAAATCAATCACAATTAAGCTCCACATCCATCAAAGATAGTTCCTTTGCTCAAGTCCACGCCTTAGGTTACAAATATCATGTCAAGCAAAGACAATTCTATAATCATCAAGTTCGCGCACCTTTCGGCATAATAACCACAACTGAAGCTACACTTGTCCAATTGAGACAAATCTTATGGCGTTTCGAAGCCAAGACCATATACCTACATTTCTTATGAATACCTCCAAAGCCAATCATACATTTTCATGGTCAAAAATCGGAATTTCAGAGAGAACAGGAAAACTGTCCGTGAAACAAGGCTTGTGGGCAGTCAGGGGTATTTCGGTCAATTCACAACTTACAGTGCTCCGATTGAGTGACATTTTAACCAGTATCTAGCTAACGCATATACCTAAACTTCATGTTTTGAGCAAGGGCTGATTCTGTCTCTCTCAAGTCGACCATACAGTGTAAAAAACAGGGCAGATTACTACCCACATGGAACCCTAAGCTGGAATTGTGCACATAAGCTGGAAAATTTCTTTAGGCAAAGTATTCTAGTCCACAAAACCTCAATAATTCACATGCAAAACAATAAAACCCTCAAGTATCACATGAGATCAGAATTTTTCAACCAAAAAATGGAAATTTACCACAATACTACTTCAAACTATGATGTATGCTTATAAAACTACCACAACTACAACTTTAAACCACTAATTTGGAATTATTAAGTACAAAGAGGGATTTCCTTATTAAGTTACCTTAGAACCTCAAGAAAAATGGTGGCTTAGGCTTCTTCCTCCCAAAATTACTCCACAACCACCTTAGAAACTACTTGGACTAGCACTTTTATGGAGTGATTTGCAAAAGCTATGGTTGGAACCAAGATTGAGCTTGGAAATTGAAGTGGCAAGATGAAGTATTTCCTCTCTTCCTCTTCTCCTTAATTTCGGCCAAGCAAGGGTAGAAAATGAAGAAAAATTGGGTCAAAATTGATATTTAGTAAAGGTAAGAAAAGTTGGTCAAAAGTTCAACTCCAATCGGGTCGCGACACTTGGCACCTTTTAAGGTTTAAGCTTATCTTCTTTCTCTCAATGGTTAATCTATCTAGCTAACCTCTAATTTTCCCATAGCATCTTGTAAAATAATATCACTTAATACAAAACTCCAACAAATTGTCAAAAATATATCGCATTTACCGCACTAGCGGGTCCCACGTCCATAATATACTTCAAACTTAATATGAACTAACTTAAACTAGGAAAATGATTTAAAAACTCTACTCACTTATAAAATCTCTGGAAAAATCAATATAATAGGGTATAGTGAAGAAAATACATGCAAGGAAATAAAATAAAATAAAGTAATATAAAAGAAAGGAAATTTACGGGTCCTCACAGGCTCAAATTCATCCAATTCAACCTCCTAGAGTTCATATACAGGGGATCAAGTTATCTAGCACCATTGGGGTTTAAAATGTAACATACATAATGCTTAAGTGAACCAAAACAATCTAGCCAACAAAGGAGAACCAAAACAGTCCACTAGTTGCTCAAAACAACCACTTTGCTTGCTTCATTTCCATCTCAACTCACACATAAGCTTAACCAATGTTTAGCCAAGTTTCCTAGGCTTAATTAAGGTGGAAATGGGTCACAAAAATCAAGGAAAACTCTCCACTCTATGGCTGGAGAGCAAAGAGAAACCAAAACAGTCCACAAGTTCCCTTGCAACACCAACCTTTATCCCTTCATTATAGTTTACTTAAGCAGCATTCCAAGAGTTGTCCTTAGCTCAAAAAGGGTCCAAAACATGTTAATACATCAAGTAAAATCATAAACAAAGCTTGGACAAAATATCAAACACATGGTATGCAAAACAACCAACCCTACTTCCACTTGTTTAGTTCAAGAAGTTTCACCACAAATATCATCCATTCAACTCCTAGTTTGCCATTAAAACTTTAAACACTTGATATAACACTATAAAGCTAAGATTCAAAGATCATTTACCTTCCTTAAATGAAGCTTGAATCACCTAAAGCCACCAAAACAAAAGCTCCAAACTTGAAACACACACTAGGCTTGAAGGTAGTTAACTCAACTAAGCTAGGTTCCTTCACTTTTGATTTTTGCTCAAGGATCAAGCTAGGGTTTAAAAGCAAGAAAAATGGAGTTTTCTCTCTCTCTTGGAAGCTTGAAGTGGCCAGCCATATAGAGGAGATAATGGAGTTTAGTTGGTTTAATTTTGCTAATTCCTTTGGTCAAACAAGATGAATGATTAGGGTTTTGCCACATGGCTCAATCTTGGCCATTTCTTCCTTTAATCTTTGACTAATGAAGTTTCTACCTCCAAATGTTCCAATATCTAATTAACACCCTTAAACCATTAAATAAAGTCTTACACATAGTAAAAGGGATATTTGGTCATAATGCATGTCGTTACAATGGAATAAAATAATAGCAATTCAAGGGAATGTTACAATTTAAGTAAAAGCAATGAAATGCAATGCAAGGAAATGTTATAATTGATTTAATTTTAGGGCAATGCAAGTGATTTAGGAAAAGTTATATTTTTAAGTGAGGGTTCTCACACTTAACATGTACTAACTTATACCAAAAAATGAGTTAAAAAACTTGACTCACTTATAAAAATATCTAGGAAATTAAGGTAATGAAGTAAAGTAAAGACAATGTGCTCATAGAAATATGATAAAATAAAGATAATTTCCGGGGTTCTCATACTCTCTCCTCCTTAACAGAATTTCATCCTCGAAATTCTCTCCTTTGCTAACAAACTCGATTCTACAGGGTTTCTTCCACTTTCAAGAGCATCCCCTCACTCATGTTGTTACCACAATCTTACCTAGAGAGAAAATCTTAACAATGCAATGGTTAAAACACCATGCTGAGAAAAATCAATGGAGATATCAAAAGGTGAGAAGTGACACAAACTTTAATCTCGATGAAAAGAAGAGTTAAAATTTGGTTACTATTCTTGCTAGCTCTTAAACCCATACCCTGTACATTGACTAATCACCGATAACGTAAGGCCCCTTTCATCTTTACCATTGTACCATGAGACCCGTATCACCCTCTCAAGCCAAAATTTCTTCATTTCGAACCACAAATGAAGAATTCTCGCTTAATTTCAAGACTAAATTATAGTAAGAGATTCATGGATAAAGATCCAATACTGCCTAACTACTAATATTTAATATCACTCATTACAACATCAGGTACCAAGTCCACTGTTTCTAACGGAGATACACTTACTACATAAAGTTTGCATAACACATAGTTCAATACATACAACTATTTCAGCCAAAACATCACTAATTGCTGACTTTACCTATTACAGTAGTTTCACCATCCCGAAATTCATTTGTCTTGGGCAGTTCCTCACTTGATGTCCAAGTTTGCCGCATCTAAGACATGCACCAATTTCTAAATAACATCCTCCCGTATGAATTTTGTTACATGTTTCACACTTGGCAGCTACGCATCTCTTCTTAAAGTGTCCATTCTTTCTTTTCTTTCTCTCTTTATCCTTCATAACAACTTCATCTTCATACATCTCTTTACGTTTCTCTTTAATATTGCGAGAACTTTTTTCACACCTTTTATCTTTATCATTAGAAATGTCTTGAGATGCTATTCGATTAGACAAATACACTAATTCAAACTTACTCTGCACCTCTTCCGGAATTCTTTCGTATTTCTTTTTCAGTTCTATGTTCTTGTGCAGTAGCTCAATTTTCTCCGAATATTCTTGTTTCTATCGCCCTTCCCAGTGCTTAGCTGACTCTTTTGGAACTCTACTTTCTTTCGAAAAATCTGTATTTCCTTATACATATCAACCAAATGTGCCATCTCTCCGATTCGCTTGAACTCAAGTGATAGCTTGCCAGGCAAATTAATGGATCAAAATAAGTAACTAAGTACAATTGGAACTCTAACCATATAACTGTTAAGTTCTTTCACTTCCAATCCAACCACGGAAGATTAAACTTAGATATTCTCAAATGAGATAGATGAGAAAGTAGAACATAGTTAGGGTAATATCTTAAGATATTATGCCACTTATCACTTATGTACATAAAGAAACCCTGAAGCATGTTTCGTATATCAAAGTTCCACACCCTATCTCAAACTTTTGCATATAGGTATAGAACCCATATTCTTTTTCTCAAATTCCCATACATAATTCCAAAACTCTCGATCTTGACACGATAATAACCAAGCCAAGTCCATACTTTGACATTAATGGATGGTATCAAGGAAGTATAGACAAGGGTAGTCCATCGAGAACCAAGCTACCAGTATCAGATATCATAAGAGGGGTAGAAATACCTATATAGTTGCAGTTAAACCGTTTCAAAATCAAATAAACACTTATCAAGTCCTCACGGTCATAGGAGAAGGAAACAGGTCTTCAGTGAAATTTCTCGACGTACACTACAATCTGGCCACCGTCTATTGAAACCCTAGTCAAACTATTACTAGATTAGTCCATGGTAACACTCCTAGATCCAATCCCCTCGATCAGTCCAATTACTAGATCAAATGATAGAATCTTCAGCGCCTTGACTTTTGCCATCAAAACTTATCTCAAGTGTAATCAAGATACAGACCCTTATTCTAGTGCTCTCCACTTTTTGGTACTCAAAGACAAGAATCTACAATAAGATAATTCACAATTCGAGCCGGCCGATCCCAAGAGTAAATCACCCTTATTAGAAATTCCTACCTGACGTACATATCTATCTTTCCCAAGTATCATGATAAATGTTTTATACTTATAACAGTCATGATTCATAGCTTACGCCCAAGAAGAGCACCTAGTCCTTTCCACTTATTCACATAATCGGGACCATAACACCACTTGACCCCAAGCTGACTCCGCGCAGAGACCACGCAAAGCCTGGCTCTGATACCACCTGTGACAACCCCACCTCCCCCTAGGGCGTACCCAAGGGTTTGGCGGACCGCCTGCCCAACTCTCGCCAGGACTCAGTCACAATTCATGAAAACTTCAAATAAAACCTTGATAACAAAAACGATATGAATTTTCAACCTTTAACATATACACTCATGGTTCTCCAACATCCATACGACCTATAAATACAATCAAAGAATCAGACTTACAAAAATCGAACCAAACAAGCAGGCTAGATATCTATCAAGTACATGTTCGAGCAACTAACAATCTTAGAAGAAAGCGAGACTTTCCTCAATTCAACCTCTCATGTTCTCATCCCTGTAAAGAAAACAAATGGCATGGAATGAGCTAAAAGGCCAGTGAGGTTTCAAGTAACCCAACAGGTAAAGTACGAGACAAGATAGCATACCTAGACATCAAGAAACAAGTCAAATTCAAATAAATCATGACCCAATATATAGTTAAGCAATTAGCCAGATAAATCATGCAAAAGAGTACAGAAAAAAAAACACATTCAGGGCAAAGGATATAGGTTGCTCTCAGGAGAAAGTTCCACAGTAGCTTGATCAAGGTCTGTTGACTCTCTATCAACCACGAAAGTATAACGTCCGTAGATCTCCACTTTACACCAGTTTCCGTCCACCGATCAACCCCCTACCGACCCGAACGTCTAAGAAGTACCCAAGGTTCATCGATCTCCTTGACCAAGCCCTTACTGGCTCAATTCGACCAACTAGCCCTGGGTTGGACTTATAGTCCCAGATATACATTAAATTCAGGATATGGCTTATAGCTCCAAATATTCAGATAATCAAGATTGGAGTCGTTGGCTATTATCCAATGCTCACACAGTAAAGATTGGAGACGTTAGTTGTCATTTAACGCTCCGTGTTTAGAAATAAATAGTGGTGGTAATATTCGAGCAGACCAATTAGTCGAGAAGATAACACTCAACTCGACAAAACAAGCTAGAGGTACTAAGACGGAATGAGAGGCACCTTCCACTCGGATGGAGTGTGTGAGAACCCGAAAAAGAAAAAAAAAGAAAAACAAAAATCCGGTTTTAGGGTTTTAGGGTTTTATCGGTTTCCGTGCGCACATTTTCTATATTTTCTTTATTATATTCATTTTATACATGTTTTATAAGTAAATATAGTATTTAAGTCATTTTTCTAGTATAAGTGAGTTCACGAGAGATTTGGAGCAAATAGCGGATGTGGGACCCGCTAGGGCGTTAAGTGAGAGAAATTCGGCCAATTAGGTTAAGTTGTGCAGTAAGGCATTTAATTACTGAGTGCTAAGAGATAATCAGAGGTTGGTTAGATGCTTAGTCATTAGTAAGCTAAAGGATAAGGAAAAGATCAAAAAAAGGTGACACGTGTCGCATTTCTATTGGGCCAAGTTTTGCCTAACTTTCTTACAACTTTATTAAAAGTAAAATTTGACCAAAATCATCTTCATTTCCTAAGCATCTTGGCCGAAATTTTTGAGGGAAAAAAAGGTAAGAAGCCTTCAACTTTTCTTCCAATTTCTTGTCCAAATCTCAAAATCCAACCGATAAAACTTCGAATCTCTCCGTAGAAACAACTTATTAAGGGAGATCAAAGGTGTTTGTGGAGTGATTTTGCAAAGAGAAGCCCTAAGTTGCTACCTTTCTTGGTGATTGAGATATATTGCTTAGAACTTCAATTTTGTCCATAATAATTGCAAAGTAGTGGCTTATATCGGTTAAGGAGCTTAGTTTATGGATGAATTTGTGGTTTAAAGTAAAGTTAGGTGAATTTCTTATTTTCTTGGGAATTTTTCTGTTTTCATATGATAATTATTGTTGGCTTGGATTGATGGCTTAATATGGTATAGAATTGAAGCTATTATGCGTTACTTGTGGTTAATTGCGGAAATTTCAGCTTTATGCGGAAAAATTAGGGTTTCTACGGTAGTAATCTGCCCTGTTTTTGCACTGTATGTTCGACCTTGAGGGAGACCGAATTAGCCCTTGCTCAAAACATGAAAGTTGTAGGTATTTGAGTTAGCTAGCTACTGGTACAATTTCAGCTCAATCGGAGCACCGCAACTTGCGAAATGACCGAAATACCCTGACAGTTATAAGCTGCAATTCGTAAACAGTTTTGTGAATTCACCAGTTTGGGCTGCATTTTTCACCCTGATTCGTATCCAATTAGTTTTTGGCCAAAACACAAGACTTGTAGCCCTATGTGTTATCTTTCTAAATCCTCTGAAAACACCCCAAACGGAGTTGTGTAGCCTGGGTTATTGCCGGTTAAAGTCAGTGCTGACAACTAGACTGATCTTAAACTTTTGGATCTGTGATTGGCAAATTCGACTTAGATAAGCTATAAATTAGGTTAAGTGGCCTTCATAAAAGTTGTTCCCCTCTGTCTTAGCTTCGAAATGGTATAAGGTTCACCCCGATTCGATAACCATAGCTCCGGTTGTGACTAAAATGCTACGAAATGCCAAATCTGCCGTTTAGTTTTGTCTTCAAAACTGATTTCCAATGATACTTTTGCACTTGAGTTGTACTGGGATGATTTTGGAGCCTATGGAAGGGCTATTGTGGTAACCTTATTTGTGTGTGTTTCTGGGGGCTGATTGAGGAAAATAATGAAGCCATAAATGGCTGGAAATTTGGTAAACACAAAGGGCATGCTGCCCAATTTTCTAGACCGTTTGGTTCCTTCAAGTTTGAGTTGATTCTTGGTAGATGAACGGCTTTTAGGTCATTCAAGCCCCTAGTTCCCCCTATTACCTTTTCGTTCCGAAATCACGCTTTTGCAACCTTGCATTCATAGTTCATTTGGATAGGCATACGACTTGTAGTCGAGCCTCACTTGTGCATTTTGTTTACTAGAATTTGGGATGTGAAAACCTCAATTATTTACCTCGGTTATTTTAGGGTTTCTGGGCGATTAAAGTCATTTGGGGAAAACTTTTGAAGTAGCTGCACTTAAATTGGTGAGTGTACCATCCCCTTAAATTGGTGCTTATCTGATTCATCTGTACTTGCAACTTGCGACTTGATTATCTGTGACTTTTGTATGCTTCATATGAAACGAGGGTGTACTTTATCACACTCGTTTCTCTCACCTGGTTATTCTGGTTCCTGTATAATGTATAAATCTGTATTTGTTTTCTGTATCTGTTATCTGTACCTGTTTTCTGTATTTGTTGATGTCGTTTGGAAAATTAAATCCAACGACCTTTCTGTTACCTCTGAGCTCAAATCCTGTGGCTAGTTATTCGAGTCGAGCCGGTAAAGGCCTGGTCGATTAGATAACGAACCACAGTAGTCTGTTTCTGAGAAATCCTTGGGTAATTGAGACTCTGGATTTTTGGTATACTCGAGTATTACCACCCTTTGTTCGGTTGAGGTGTTCGGGCCCGGTAAGGGGTATGTTTGGTGGACGGAATCGGTGTGAAAGTGGTACTCTACTGGACGAGTTACTTTATTTGAAAGTTGACGGGGTGTCGACTACTATTTGATCAAGCTCCGGTGAAGCAATGGGAACTTTGGCTCCTGAGAGCCACCTGTATC
Organism: Coffea humblotiana; assembly: GCA_023065735.1. Lineage (NCBI taxonomy): Eukaryota > Viridiplantae > Streptophyta > Magnoliopsida > Gentianales > Rubiaceae > Coffea > Coffea humblotiana. Next base: position 33,857,105 of record CM041213.1, on the reverse strand, counting down.
CTTTCTCTTGGAAATGATTATTTATTTCCCTATCTGGTGTGTATAACTGCATGATTGATACGTGAAATGCCATGATTCATGACTACTTGTACTTATGGTACCTCATTGAGCGTAAGCTCACCCCTTCCCGTTATTTTTGTTTTCCTTACAGGAAACAACACTTTTGAACCGTGATTTGGAAGAAAGGGTTGAGCTAGTGTAAATGTTCTTTTGTTACACACTTTTGTAATCAAAACCCTAATTTTACTTCGAACAAGTATTTCCCTTGACTTGTAAAGTTCCAACGTATGTATATAAGTAATTATTCTTGTTTTCTCCGTATAATTGTTGAGGAATGTATGCCTGTGTTCTTGATTTGGTAAGTTCCGATTGTTTGTTTTCTTCGGGTTCTATTGTGCGGAATCTAGGGTTTGTATGATTCGGCTTCGTAGTCCTGGCGAGAGCTGGGCAAGCGGTCCGCCAACCCCTTTGGTTCGCCTTAGGGGAAGGTGGGGCTGTCACAGAGTGTGGTACATGTTACCTGTGACAGCCCCACCTCTCCCTAGGGCGTACCCTAGGGTATCAGCGGACTGCCTGCCCAGCTCTCGCCAGGACTACTAAACGGTCACACACGCGAAACCAAGTGCAAAAGACCCTTAGATAGGGCGAATACATACATTCCCAACATATAATATCCATTACACATGAAGGACCATTTACATATACATGTTGCCAAAATTCACAATCCAAAAGGGGATATTCAAGTAAGATACATTTAGGGTTTCTACTGGATGAGGAGCTAAACAAAGAAACAAAACTATTTCACTAGCTCAACTCGCTTCTCAAAATCAGGTATTTCCCAAAAATTTGCCTGTAAGGAAAACAAAGGTAACGGGGGTGTGCTTTCGCCCAATGAGGTACTAACAATCATGCAGCCCCAAATTCACAAGTAACCAAGCTCAGTATTCACAACCATCGCACATAGAATAAAAGTGCCATAACAAGTTCAAATAAAAGGATACGGGTGGCTCTCAGGAGCCAGTTTCCCCAATTCAGTTCTTGTTCGCACCCCGTTGACTCTCCGTCAACGTTTAAAGAAAGTAACATGACCGTAGACCCCACTTTACTCCCAGTACCTTCCACCGTACATTCCCCTTACCGGGCCCGAACACCTCACAGTGATTAAGAAGGTAATACTCGAGTATACCGTAGGGTCGAGGAGATACACTCCACTCGACAAACAGTGACCCTATGGTTGTTACCTAGTCGACCGGCCCTTGCTGGCTCGACTCGAGTAACTTCCACTAGGGCTTGAGCTCAGTTATCACAGTACAGTGGTAGGGCGTATGCCCATGATTCAGGCACAGTGCAATTTCTCAAGTATATCGAAAAGCAGTTATACAAGTAAGAGAATGAGAGCGATAAAGTACACTCTCGTCTCATGCACAGTTCACAGTCACTTAGTTCACAGTTTCAAGGACAAATAACCACTTAGGCATTTAAATCATGCAATAGTACACTCACCACTTCAAAAAGGTAAGTTCACAGATTTCCGTTCGGCGGATGCTTTGGATCACCCACACGTCCTATAACAATCAAGAAGATGCAATTGAAACTCAAATACGGATCGAGTATCTCTTAAATAGATCCCTAGAGCAAAATTCAAATATAGCTTCAATTATAGCTCAAAATGGAAAACACATCGAATTTAGGGTTAAAAGTTCAAGAAAACCCTAAAGCATTTGACATTCACTCATTCTTGCCCTAGGTTCATAAAGCCCCAGTTTCTCGAAAATCGAACAGCATTTCCCCTTAAATTTCAGCATTTCCACCCTACAAACAATCACTCAAATGCATCCAAACCAACCGCAATTTCTTATATCAACCATAAACTAGTAAATACACATCATTAGGGTCACAATACCCTTCAATCATAGCCAATTTCAAGATCAATAGGCAACCATAAGAAAGCCCCAAATTCACAAACCCTAAAGCTAAAATTTCCATGGAAAGCTGAAATTTTCCGCAATTCGCTATAATTATCGTATAATAACCTCAAATTACACCATATTAAGCCATCAATCCAATCCAATCATAATTATAATAGGAAAACAGAAAAATTCCCAAGAAAATAATAAATTCACCAAACTTCACTTTAATCCATGAAACTAGCCATAATCAAGCTCCTTAACCGTTATAAACCACTAATTCATCATTATTATGAACAAAAGTGAAGTTTCAAGCAAAATACCTTAATCTCCAAGAAAGGTAGCAACTTAGAGCTTTCCCTTGTAAAATCACTCCACTAGCACCTTTAATCTTTCTTAATAAGCGATTTCTACGGAGGAATTCGGATTTTTATCGGTTGGTTTTCAAGATTTGGACAAGAAATTGAAAGAAAAGTTGAAGCTTTCTTTTCTTTTTTTTCCTCAAAAGTTTCGGCCAAGATGCTTGAAGAATGAAGATGATTTTGGTCAAATTTAGCTTTTAGTAAAGTTGTAAGAAAGTTAGGCAAACTTGGCCCAATCCCGTCGCGACACTTGGCACCTTTTTAGATTTCTTTCTTATCCTTTAGCTCACTAATGATCAAGTATCTAACCAACCTCTAATTATCTCTTAGCACTCAGTAATTAAATGCCTTTCTGCAAAACTTAACCTAATTGGCCGAATTTCTCTCACTTAACGCACTAGCGGGTCCCACATCCGCTATTCGTTCCAAATTTCTCGTGAACTCACTTATACTAGAAAAATGACTTAAAAATTATATTTACTTATAAATATGTATAAAATGATTATAATAAAGAAAATATAGAAAATGTGTGCACGAGAATCGATAAAACCTTAAAACCGAATTTTTCTTCCTCGAGTTCTCACATTACCGCTCAGTACTAGTGTAGACGAGATAACTTTCCAATCCACTTAGTCAGGATAAAAGTACTGAGACGGGATGAGAGGCACCCCCAACTCAGATGGAGTGTGGTACATGCTACCGCTCAGCACTTACAAGTCAAGCACAAGCACCATCACAAGTACAGGTCAATCAAGTGCAAGCGAATACAAGATCATTCAAGAAGGGGAGGCCGAGCGCGATAAGAACACACTCGCCTAACCAAAATCAAGTCACAAGTAATGTCCAGCAATTCACATTCTCAAGTATTCCAAGTATTTCAAGTCAATATACAGGTCATATACAAATCAAGTTACTTGTTCATGCGTGAAGGAGATATCAAGTATTTAGTCAAGTCGGGTCAATTGAGTATACATAAGAGCACACTCACCTAAACTGGTTCAAGTCACAAATAAGTTCAACATATCATGCTTCAAGCATTCAAGTATTTCAAGTCCAAACAGTTGAAAATCAAGTGGTTAAGAACCCTGATCAAACAAGAAAACTAGAAGAAAGCTGCAGAAATCAGAAATTTTCTCAGCAAGTCCGGCCACAAATCCAGCCAGAAAGTGGTCGGATTTTGGCCACTTTTCAGTTGTAACAAAACGGCTAACACATGTTTTAACAAAATCTCACAAATTTAGTCGAGTTGGATCAAGTGCGATAAAGTACACACTTGCCTATGAGACAAGAAATCAAGTACCTAACATTGTCTAACAATAATGAGCATGTAACACGTAAGTCGGTGGGATAACCACGCGAGTGACCAATAAGTCAAGTGCAAGCAAAACATTTCATTTCATATCACTATCACGAAGTGAACTACAAAGGATCGAGTATGATAAAGTACATCCTCGTCCCAAAGGTTATCAATTCAAGAGCAATTATTTTAACCAAGTAAGCATGTTATTCAAGCAAGGAGACATTCCACGTAAATATTTTCATGTACTTGGAACACTCACCAATCAATTGCCACCCTTCACTTTAACCCTGCTTCGTCCTCTTGAACTCTCTCGAGTCCTGTGGTCACATATTATATAAAAAGGCTAGCAATACAAGAAGAAATTAAGGTTTCTAAGACTTCATTTCCTTGCACTTAAACCTCAATTCCACTCATAAGCCATACCCAAAATGATTTACCAACTCCAACCTTAAAGTGGGAAATGAAAGTAAAAACGGTTCTAAGAGAACAGAATTTTCCAGTTTTTACGTAACATTATTTGAAAAATCATATCTCAAGTTTCTTAAGTCCAAATTTTATAAACTTTATACCGTCGGAAAATAAACTCAAAGGATTACAATTTCCCAGAAGAAACATTTGTAAGATTCAGTCCACAAGTTAGTCAATTCCAGCCCCAAGTTGCTGCTTCATCCAGTCAAAAGACAGAACAGGTATGGCAAATTAGTCAACTTTGAAAAATCGTAGATATTCATAGAAATTGAGAAACGTTATGAAATTTGTACGGTAGAAATTAATCTGAATGCAGTTTTGAACGCAACAAACAGAACTCAATTCTGACTTTTCTACACCAAGATATAACAGATTTCCTAAGACTGCCCAAGGTTCCCCGCGGACAAATTTTCAGCAGCACTTCTTTTGTGTTTACCCATTTTTTCCAGCCAATTCAAGGCTTCATTCTTACCACAAAACAGCCTCAACTCAAGCATATACATACCAAGCCAACAACTCACTAAATCAAGTATATATATAGCATATAACCATCACCTCCGTTTCCCAAATCCCAGGACAACGAGTGAAAGTTGTTAACATCTAGGTTCATTTCCAACCCAAATATGAGTTCATTAGGTGACCAAGTGAGTGGTTAAATCTACTCAATTCACCATGAAAGTTAGGCCCAAAATGCAGTAAAAGGTCATGAGAAAACAAGTTTGGCAAGTGCAAGAAAGTTGAGCAAAAGCAAAGTCTCATTTAAGTTCAAAGTGGTCTTCGCGGGTAAAACAGTCTCGCCCGCGCAGTTTTTGGAAAACGGCCATATCTCATTGTAGGTAGGTCGGAATCGGGTGCCGTTAGTGGCGTTGGAAATTAGACTCGAAGGGATTTTCAACGGTACTAAATGCACACTCTAGTTCATCTCCTATCAGTATCAGGGATTTGGGGAAGTCGGCTGATTTTTCAGTTCTGATCAGCTCCAAAACCCTAACGAAGTTACTCTATTTCCTCTTGCCAACTTCACTTGTTTTGGCTCAAATTTATCCAATTCAACCTCCTAGAGTTCATATACAGGGGATCAAGTTATCTAGCACCATTGGGGCTTAAAATGTAACATAAATAATGCTTAAGTGAACCAAACAATCTAGCCAACAAAGGAGAACCAAAACAGTCCACTAGTTGCCCTAAACAACCACTTTGCTTGCTTCATTTCCATCTCAACTCACACATAAACTTAACCAATGTTTAGCCAAGTTTCCTAGGCTTAATTAAGGTGCAAATGGGTCACAAAAATCAATGAAAACTCTCCACTCCATGGCTGGACAGCAAAGAGAAACCAAAACAGTCCACAAGTTCCCTTGCAACACAACCTTCATCCCTTCATTATAGTTAACTTAAGCATCATTCCAAGAGTTGTCCTTAGCTCAAAAAGGGTCCAAAACGTGTTAATACATCAAATAAAACCATAAAAAAAGCTTGGACAAAATATCAAACACATGGTATGCAAAACAACTAACCCTACTTCCACTTGTTTAGTTCAAGAAGTTTCACCACAAATATCATCCATTCAACTCCTAGTTTGCCATTAAAACTTTAAACACTTGATAAAACACTATAAAGCTAAAATTCAAAGATCATTTACCTTCCTTAAATGAAGCTTGAATCACCCAAAGCCACCAAAACAAAAGCTCCAAGCTTGAAACACACACTAGGCTTGAAGGTAGTTAACTCAACTAAGATAGGTTCCTTCACTTTTGATTTTTGCTCAAGGATCAAACTAGGGTTTAAAACCAAGAAAAATGGAGTTTTCTCTCTCTCTTGGAAGCTTCAAGTGGCCGGCCATATGGAGGAGATAATGGACCAAAGTTGGTTTAAATTTTGTTAATTCCTTTGGTCAAACAAGATGAATGATTAGGGTTTTGCCACATGGTTCAATCTTGGCCATTTCTTCCTTTAATCTTTGACTAATGAAGTTTCTACCCTCCAAATGTTCCAATACCTAATTAACACCCTTAAACCATTAAATAAAGTCTTACACATAGTAAAAGGGATATTTGGTCATAATGCATGTGGTGAAATAAAATAATGGCAACTCAATGAAATGTTACAATTCAAGTAAAAGCAATGAAATGCAATGCAAGGAAATGTTATAATTGATTTAATCTTAGAGCAATGCAAGTGATTTAGGAGAAGTTATATTTTTAAGTGAGGGTTCTCACACTTAACATGTACTAACTTATACCAAGAAAATGAATTAAAACTTGACTCACTTATAAAAATATCTAGGAAATTAAGGTAATGAAGTAAAGTAAAGACAATGCACTCATAGAAATATGATAAAATAAAGATAATTTTCGAGGTTCTCACAAAGGCAATATGGTAAAGTAACGAAAATGTATTCGAAAAAATAAAATAAAATAAGAAAATTTTTTGGGTCCTCACAATATCTAAGTTGGGAAATTCTCTACTAGAATTGGAAATTTTGAACTAAAGCTAGAAATTCTTATTTAGAAGTTAAAAAGTCACATTAAATCTACAAATCTTCATACAAGCCCATAACAAGACTAGATACCACCATATCATGGATGAAAAATATAAAACAAGACTGAAAAATAAAGCCCTAGGCTGGAAATTTCATCAATCTTCACAAATCTAGGTTATCTTCCGTAAAACTTCCAATTTCAAGCCGTCTTCCCAATAAATTGCAAGATAAGAAAGAGAGAGAAAGTTTTCCAACTTAATACCTTCAAACCTCTAAGGGAAAATGAAAAACCAAGGCTTTTCTCTCGAAATAACTCCACTACAAGCTTCCTTAGCTCCTTGTTGCAACCTTCTATGGATTGGTTTAAGGATTGAGGTTGATTTTCCCAAAAATCAAGCTAGAAAGCAAGGTAGAACTTGAAGAGTTTTCTTTCTTTTCTTCTCTCTCTCTCTCGGCCAAGATGGACGGAAAATGAAGAAAGCTTGGTTCACTTGGATGATAAAGATGAAGGAAATGTTTTAGTCAAAGGTAGCTTTGATTGCCAACACTTGGCAATCAACCATTTTTCCTCTTATTTGTTTTTTTTTCCTCTCTTGTTTTGGTCAAGAATTTCGGCCAACCCTAGGATTAAATTAGGGAAAGTAAAATGAAAGAAAAATAAGAAGATTAGGGAAAGAAAGTCTTGGTCAAGTGTTGTTTTCGACCGGCAACAAACGACGCGAGTCGGTTCAAGCCTATTTCTTTGCTTCTCTTGTATTTTTGTTTGAACTTATGATTCATTAACTAACTCTTAACACTTTTTATCACATACATCCTCTTAGTTAATACTTGCTCTTATCCACCAAATTTAATACACACACCTCACCAATTGATCAAACTACCACAATACACCATAAAACCTCTCGATTCTATTATAAAAGTAAAAGTAAAACTCTCGACTCTATTATTTATTACAACTATTAAGGGAAGTAAATTAGCAATAAAGGAATTATAAATTAACTTATTCAAAATAAAAGAGAATTATAAGAAAATATAAACAAATTTTCAAGTCCTCACACTGGGTGTATTTTTTGAATCAGAAATCTGATGTCTGTGATGTTTTTAAAATCTTTAAGACTTTTGTTGAGAGGTAAAATGACTACCAGATTAAAATTTTGAGAACTGATAAGGGTCAAAAATATTTGGTGTGTGATGATTTTCTTGAAAAAAATGGGATGCAGTATGAATTGATTACCACGTATACTCCACAACAAAATAGAGTGGCAGAGAAGAAGAATATGATAGTTATGAATGTGGTGTGATGTATGTTGAAGTTAAAAACTAAGCCAAAATCTTTTTGGACAAAGGCAATTTCTTATCCAATTTGTCTGTAGAACAGGTGTCCTACTAGAAATGTTCCAAAGAAAATTCCTAAAGAAGTTTGGACTGGTAGAAGATCATTTGTTGGCCATCTCAGAATTTTTGGCTATATTGCCTATTCCCATGTTCTTGATCAGTTAAGGAAGAAACCTAATGATAAGGAGGAGAAGTGTGACGACCCCACCTTCCCCTAAAGCGAATCAAAGTGTTCGGCGGACCGCCTGCCCAGCTCTCGCCAGGACTCGATCACTCTCTCTCCGAACAAAATAAGATATAACCTCGAGGAGAAACGAAAAACAATTCTCAAACTTGAAACGTATACTTACATTCATTCCAATTTTGAACAAATATACAGTCCCAAATGTAACAAAAGCTCTTAGTTCCCAATACATTCAACCCTATCCAAACTCTAGAGCGAGAACAAACGCAAAACAATTCAAAAGACTAAACCATACTATTCTATACAAGCCTCTGGCCCGTGCTTGCAACCCCTGTAAGGAAAACAAATGACGTGGAATGAGCTAAAAGCCCAGCGAGATTCTATATACACAACCAAGCAGTTAAACAAGGACATTAAGCATGTAATAACAAGTAATCCAGATAACATTTACGATATAAAGCAATAGTAACACGTACAATAAAAGGATACATGCTCACGAGGAGCTATTCGTTCTTTCATTCATTCATTCGCCTAACATTTTCCTTATTTCTCCGATCATTAAAACATTGTTTGTAAGTGAAAACTCCTTCATTTTCTTATCGTTCGTTCATTCATTTCATTTCCCAATCTCCGCCAACTTCGTGGTCATACTCGAGTATACCAAACATGCACCCAGGGTCACTAATCGCCCGACCGAGTCCGCTTCTGGCTCGAGTCGACCAGTAACAAAGGGCAAGGGCCCAGTTCAGCCAGAAGGCTTACATTCATGCACAAGTAACGTTTGATCATTCAATCATTGAAAATTTCACGTTCGTTTAGGTCGAGTGCGATAAAGTACACACTCGCCTAGAAAAAATCATTTTTAGCAATCATTGAGAACATTTAACATTTAATCAAGAATCACAACCAACCACATAGTCAATGAAAACATAACGTGCATCAATCGCTTATTAAGGTAACAATCCAAATAGTCATAACAATTCACATAGTCATTAGAAACAAAACGTATATAGAACACTCACCTAAATAAGCAAAATAACGTCCGGAGTATCCCTCCGGATCTCAACCTTAGTCACCAAGAAACCCTAAGAGCAATCATGAGAAAATATTACGGTTCAACCAACAAAAGGTTTGGTAAATTAAAGAAAATCCGAATACCCATGAGTACAAAGTAAAAGTATGATTTTGGTAGTGAAAAGAGTACATTTAGATCCAAGGATATGCATGACTAAGAGTTTTCCAAACCAAACATAAAACTAAGCTCAAAAGGTTTTAGAAAATTTGATCGGAAAAATTTGAAACAGTGCCACGTCAGAATCCGGCCAGAAGTTGGCCGGATATCCGGCCGGATTATCGGCCGAGAGCAATCCAATTTTTTTTTCATCTTCCCCTGTCAATCCGGCCAGCAATCCTTGGCCGGATACACGGGCGGATAGTGAACAGTGATTTTTTTCTCCTTTTTTGTAAAACTTTTGTTTGGCTCAAAACCAGCCCATATGCAAAGAAATAATGTATAACAAGTACCTTGGTTAAAATCGTATGAAAAAGGAAGACAAAATACCTTAAATTCACATCAAAATCTCGCTTATTAAAATTAGGTCTTCGTGGCCGGGAAACCCTAAGCCACTCCTTTTTGTTTTGGGAGGAAATGAACAAATATTTGAGGTTCAAAACCTGACATTTGTAGCTACGTATCATGGTTAAAACGGAAATGTATAAGTGCAAGTAAAATACAACTAGAGTGGAATTAAGTACGACTAAGCAAGGCAAGTTCAATGCATCACAAAATCACATTTCAAATCTCATTTCATTCACTCGAACTTCAAGGAAATAAACGGACGGCATAACCCTTGTTTTTCCTTACTTTTCCATACTACATCCAACCACCAAATCTTACCATTCAACCACAATTTCATATACAAATCATAAGCTATCAAACACCCTTAAAATACACCCACTTGGAAGCTTCACAACCAACCACAACAAAGCCCTAATTAGAAACCCTAATCATGCTCCACTTGGAAACCCTAAAACCGAAATCATGCACCCTAAGCTGAAATTTCTTTAGGCAAGTGAAACTAACACCAAATTACTAGATATTTCTCAAATCAAAGCTAATAAACATGGCCAATCCATCAAGCTACATATATGGGCAGAAAATTCACTAATAAAACAGAAAATCTGTGAGACCCTGAAATTTTACTTTTCTTTATAACCCTTATGTGAACTCACTTACCTTTGATTCTTGGTTGCTTTAATGGTTGAATTTGAGTCAAGGGAGTGAATTTTGTTACGAAAAGTTTCATAATCTCAAGTTGTTAGAAAATCTAGAATTTTCGCAGGAGGCTCTGCGCAACTTTGGGAAATTGGCTATAACTTCGTATAGGGAAGTCGGAATTGAGTTCCGTTTATTGCGTTTGAAACTAGACTCAGAGGGCTTCCTACGGTATAAAATTTAGAGTTTGAATCAATGTCTATGAATTCTAGGAAATTGGCAAAGTTGACTGAAATTCTGCCCTGCACAAGTAAAAATAGGAATGTTGTAGTAGCTTATGGCTCAATTTGGACTAATTTATGAATTAAATCTCTTTGAGGTGTCTTCTAAAGATTCTTAGTATTTGAAATCTAGTTTTTAACAAGCCCAGTTCTATAAATTTTTGATATTTATGACTCAAGTTAAAATTTTTCTAAAGGAAGGGTATAAGTTAGGGTTTTTATGCATACTAGGGTTTTGGTGTGTGTTTTGTGTGCATTTTGGTAGCGTGATCTTGAGGACTTGTAAAATTCCTCATATTTTCTTAAAAATTCTCTTTTATTTGGAATCCATTATTTTACAATAGCTTTACTACTCATTCACTTCTTTCTTAGTTACAAATAATCATAGAACCAAGGGTTTTCGTTTTACTTTCACCGTTACGACAAACTAGGGTTTTACGTTTTTTTCGTGGTGTGAGTAATCGGTACGAAGCGTATACTAGATTTAGTGATTAAGAGTATATTCTAGATGATATTAAATGTGTGATTAGAAGTGATAATAATAAGTTAGTGAATTAGAAGTTAAAACCCTAGTGTACGCGATTTAAGGAAAAATCGGCTTGAACCGGCCGGTACCGTTCACTACCGATTGAACACCCCACTTAACCACCACTTCATTAACTTAATCTCATTGTCATTAGGACCAAAATATCAGCCCTAATTGAGCTTGTGAGCCAGCCGAAATTATTGACTAGAAAAAGAAAGGAAAAGAAAAAAATTCAAGATGAAAAATCATAGTGACAAGTGGCGGCCATCCCATGGTTGTTGACCAACTAATTTCCTTCATATTTATCACCAAAAATCACTTCCATTACCACTTATTTCTGCCATTCCAACCGTGGCTTGAGGAAGAAAAAAATCAAGAGGAAGAAACTCCATTTTTCATCTTGAGTTCAGCTCATTTGAGTGAAGAATCAAGAAATCTAAACCGATTAACTTCCAAATTAGGAGCTTAGGAAGCTAGGGGTGCTCAAGTTTGGGAAGGAAAGGTGAAGGATAACTCTTGCAAGCATCTTAGTAAGGTGGTATGGCTGCTCATCCTATTTCTTTTCCCTTAATCATGCTTAAGTTGTGTAGCAACTTAGATTCTTGGTTAATGATAGCTATTCTAGTAGTTTTGATAATTATGGTGATTTGTTTGAGTTAGGGTTGGGATTTTCCAATCATAAATCTTGTTGTTAGATGGCATATGGTGTTTATAATCTTGTATAGGAGGGTGAAGTAGTGATTCAAGCTAGAAAAGTGAAGTTTACATCATAAACTCATCAAATTCCAGATTAGAGCTCCCATGATGCCCTGTTCTGCCCAGTTCTAGTCGGCCATGATGGAGGCCGAATTAGGCTTAGCTCAAAACATGAAAGTTGTAGGAAATGATGTTCTATAGATTCATGTAAAATTTCAGCCTAATTAAAGCACGGTAGGATGTGAAATGACCGAAATACCCTTACTGCCACAAGCTGCAATTCGTAAACAGTTTTGTGAATTCATCCGTTTGGGCTGCATTTTTCACCCTGATTCGTATCCAATTAGCTTTTGGCAAAAACACAAAACTTGTAGCCCTATGTTTTATCTTTCCAAATCCTCTGAAAACACCCCAAACGGAGTTGTGTAGCTTGAGTTATTGCCGGTTAAAGTCAGTGCTGACAACTAGACTGATCACGAACTTTTGGATCTGGGAATTGCAATTCGACCTAGATAACATGTGAATTAGGTTAAGATGCCTTCATGAAAGTTGTACCCCTCTGTCTTAGCTTCGAAACAGTATAAGATTCACCCTGATTCGATAAACGTAGCTCCAGTTATGACTAAAATGCTACGGGATATCAAATGTGCCGTTCAGTTTGTGTCTTCAAAATTGATTTCCGATTGTACTATTGCACTTGGGTTGTACTTGGATGATTTTGGAGCCTAATGAAAGGGCTATTGTGGTAACCTTACACCTGTATTATTGTGGGGCTGAATTGAGAAAAATAATGAAGCCATAAATGGCTGGAAAATAGCGAAATACAAGGGGCATGCTGTCCAAAATTTTAGGGCTACTTGACTCCTTTGAGGTTGGGTTGATTTTGACTAGAAATGAAGGGGTTTAGGTTTGTTCATGTTTTAAGACCAACTGCTACCTTTTTACTCTAAAGCCACATTGTTATTTCTTGGCCCTAGTAGTTAACTTGACTCGGCCTACGACTTGTAGTCGAGTCTCATTTGTGCATTCCGTTTCTTGGGTTTGTGGATGGGGAAACTATAATTGTTTTACCTTGGTTGTCATTAGGACGTGACGGTGACCAAAGCCATCCTTTGGGAGGAAACGTTTGAAGTTATTTTTGCTTGAACTGGTGAGTGTACCACTCCCCTGATTTGTTGCTTAACTGGCTTATTTGTACTTGAAATCTGTGACTTGAATGACTATGAACTCTGTTTATTCTGAATGAGACGAGGGTGTACTTTATCACACTCGTTCTCTTGCCTGTGTGATCATTTACTGTATGAAATTGAATCTGTTATTTGTGTCTGTTCTGACGTCGTTTGGAGGCTTGTATCCAACGACCCTTCTGTGACCTCTGAGCTCAAATCCTGTGGCTAGTTACTCGAGTTGAGCCGGCAAGGGCCTGGTCAATTAGATAACGAGCCACGGTAGTCTGTTTCTGGGAAATCTTTGGGTATTGGAGACTCAGGATTTGCGGTATACTCGAGTATTACCACCTCTGTTCTGTGTGTGATGTTCGGGCCCGGCAAGAGGTATGTTCGGTGGACGGAATTTGATGTCAAGTGGGGTCTACGGTCATGTTTGTTTCTTCGAACGTTGACGGAGCGTCAATGAGTTGGGATCAAGTATTGCAACGGGAATTTGGCTCTTGAGAGCCACCTGTATCCTTTCTATCTGAAGTGTTTGTTCATTTCCTTATATGATGTGTATATGTGCCTTAAAACTGAAATGCCATGATTCTTGACTACTTGTACTTGTGGTACCTCATGGAGCGTAAGCTCACCCCGTTCCCGTTATCTTTGTTTTCCTTACAGGGTTCAATATTTTGAGAGCTATGATTTTTGAAGAAAGAGTCGAGCTAGTGTAGACATTCTTTTCATCATGCTCCTCTGTAACTGAAACCCTAATTGTATTTTGTATGCGTATGGTTACTATGGCTTGTATTTCAAGTTGACTTGCTGAAGACTCTGATGTATATATGCATATAAGTGTGTAATCAAGTGTTTCAAGCATATTCGTTTGAGATTGTACGTTTCTATGGTTATGTAAAATTTCTTGTATCCATTGGGGATATCGAGCGAGTGTGAAGCTTGAACGGGGAAGAAAAATGTGGTCGGATTATGACGTGGCCACGGTCCTTTGCGCTTTCCGATGATTCATTTTCCCGAAATTCTTTGGACCGTTTGGTAAGGTTTATGAATGATTTGATCTGTAGTCCTGGCGAGAGCTGGGCAGGCGGTCCACCGACCCTTTGGTTCGCCTTAGGAGGAGGTGGGGCCGTCACAGATGGTATCAGAGCTGGTTCACGTGTTCTCTGCGCGGAGTGAGCTTGAGCCGAGTGGTGTTATGGTCCTGATATCGTGAATGAGTGTAAAGGACTAAGTGCTCTTTTGAGCATAAGCTATGGATCGTGAAATGTTATAGGTTTCAAACCTTTATCATGGTACTTGGAGATAATAGATATGTATGTCAGGTAGGAATTTCAAATGTAGATGATTTACTCTTGGGAGTGGCCAACTCGAGTTGTGAATTATCTTATTTTGGATTCTTGTGCCCGAATACTAAATAGATGAGAGCCTAGGTTAGAAATGACTTGGGCGAGCTAGAACTTTGATTCTACAGAACTTCGTGTGATGTGTTAAGGTATCATTAAGTATGATTAACCCTATCTACGATATAAACTGCGTTATTCTTGTTGGTTACGGACGGGAGCTCCTAGGGAGGGAGACGCATCTAGTTCTACCCATGAGAGAGAGTTCGTTAACTCGATTGGGAACTAGGTTAGACCTCCTGTAAGCCAAGTTTGATTCCATGTGAGGGGCAGTTAGGAAAGTTGAGATGCTTTTGTACTTCTGGCCTAGTTTGTATATTGTACTTTTGAATGACCCTCTACTTTCATGGAATTACTTTTGTTTGTATCTGACTGTTACTGTGTGATATATATGTTAAAACTGTGTTAACTGTTTGATTTTTGACTTGTGTGTATTGTTGTAACTTGTCAATGCATTTATATCTTTTTCATATTATCTTCGTGCTTCGACCTTAGATTGGTTAAATCGAATGGAGGGTACTCGTAGTGGACGAGGCCGTGGGTGCGGATCTAGCCAACCCGTGAATGAAGCGGGTAACCGTGAACCGGTACCTGAGCAGAATCCTAGACTAGGGGTTGACCCTAATGTTCAGGTGGCCGCCGCTATTCAGCGTATGACCGATCTGTTGGCCCATGTAGTGGAGCGTCAAGGCCAAAACCCTATTCCGCAACTTGGAAACCTTGGAAACCATGTAGAGGGTGAGGATAGGGCCCTTGAACGATTTCAAAAAATTCTCTCCACCACAATTTATTGGAGGACCAGACCCAGATGTGGCCGAGAAGTGGTTGGAGAAGATGATTGACATTTTCGCTGCTCTGCATTATACTGAAGAGAGACAGGTAACATTTGCTGTCTTCCAGTTGGAGGGAGCAGCCCGTTCTTGGTGGAATGTGATTAGAATGAAGTGGGAGAGAGAGCAAACACCAAGGACTTGGGTCAATTTCATGAGAGAGTTCAATGCCAAGTATTTTCCTCCTCTGGTTCAAGAGCAAAAGGAGGATGAGTTCATTAGACTTCGTCAGGGAGCTCAAACCGTGGCAGAATACGAGAGCCACTTTACTAGGTTGTCTAAGTTCGCTCCCGAACTAATTGTGACTGAGCAGAGGAGGATACGGCGATTTATTCAGGGGTTGAACGTTGAGATTCAAAAAGGATTTAGCCGTAGCCCAAATCAATACATTTAGTAATGCTGTAGAGAAAGCCCTACGAGTTGAAAATGCGAGATTTCAAGTTAGAACCTTCCAAGCGAAGAAACGGGGATGGCCTGGAAGTACTTCGGGACAAGAGGATGAAAGTACCCTTCTTAAGTCTGGAAGGGGAACTGGAGGAGTAAAACTTCCCAGGGAGTCAAGGGGCGCCCAGGCCAGAGGTGGCCAGGTTGGGCGAGAACAGAGTGGTGCCTCACGGGGAGGCTCGTCTTCTACATCTCGTGGTCCCTGCGAATTTTGCGGGGGCCAAATCACACGGAGAACAATTGCTGGAAGAAAGAAGGAAAATGCCTGCGCTGTGGGAGTGCCGATCATCGGATTGCTGACTGCCCAGTTCGATTGCGAGAAGGGAAAGGGACCCAGCAACCAATCAAGACTAACCTTGGACAATCGAAAAGAGAAGGGACTGGATCGAAAGTACCGGCTCGGGTGTATTCCCTAGAGCAACATCGTGTCCTTGACTCGTTTGAGGACGTAGAAGGTATGATTCCCATATTTCACCGTTTAATTGAGATTTGGATAGATCCTGGTGGTAAGAAAATTTCGAGGACGAAATTTCTTTAAGGGGGAGAGAGTGTGAGACCCTGAAATTTTACTTTTCTTTATAACCCTTATGTGAACTCACTTACCTTTGATTCTTGGTTGCTTTAATGGTTGAATTTGAGTCAAGGGAGTGAATTTTGTTACGAAAAGTTTCATAATCTCAAGTTGTTAGAAAATCTAGAATTTTCGCAGGAGGCTCTGCGCAACTTTGGGAAATTGGCTATAACTTCGTATAGGGAAGTCGGAATTGAGTTCCGTTTATTGTGTTTGAAACTAGACTCAGAGGGCTTCCTACGGTATAAAATTTAGAGTTTGAATCAATGTCTATGAATTCTAGGAAATTGGCAAAGTTGACTGAAATTCTGCCCTGCACAAGTAAAAATAGGAATGTTGTAGTAGCTTATGGCTCAATTTGGACTAATTTATGAATTAAATCTCTTTGAGGTGTCTTCTAAAGATTCTTAGTATTTGAAATCTAGTTTTTAACAAGCCCAGTTCTATAAATTTTTGATATTTATGACTCAAGTTAAAATTTTTCTAAAGGAAGGGTATAAGTTAGGGTTTTTATGCATACTAGGGTTTTGGTGTGTGTTTTGTGTGCATTTTGGTAGCGTGATCTTGAGGACTTGTAAAATTCCTCATATTTTCTTAAAAATTCTCTTTTATTTGGAATCCATTATTTTACAATAGCTTTACTACTCATTCACTTCTTTCTTAGTTACAAATAATCATAGAACCAAGGGTTTTCGTTTTACTTTCACCGTTACGACAAACTAGGGTTTTACGTTTTTTTCGTGGTGTGAGTAATCGGTACGAAGCGTATACTAGATTTAGTGATTAAGAGTATATTCTAGATGATATTAAATGTGTGATTAGAAGTGATAATAATAAGTTAGTGAATTAGAAGTTAAAACCCTAATGTACGCGATTTAAGGAAAAATCGGCTTGAACCGGCCGGTACCGTTCACTACCGATTGAACACCCCACTTAACCACCACTCATTAACTTAATCTCATTGTCATTAGGACCAAAATATCAGCCCTAATTGAGCTTGTGAGCCAGCCGAAATTATTGACTAGAAAAAGAAAGGAAAAGAAAAAAATTCAAGATGAAAAATCATAGTGACAAGTGGCGGCCATCCCATGGTTGTTGACCAACTAATTTCCTTCATATTTATCACCAAAAATCACTTCCATTACCACTTATTTCTGCCATTCCAACCGTGGCTTGAGGAAGAAAAAAATCAAGAGGAAGAAACTCCATTTTTCATCTTGAGTTCAGCTCATTTGAGTGAAGAATCAAGAAATCTAAACCGATTAACTTCCAAATTAGGAGCTTAGGAAGCTAGGGGTGCTCAAGTTTGGGAAGGAAAGGTGAAGGATAACTCTTGCAAGCATCTTAGTAAGGTGGTATGGCTGCTCATCCTATTTCTTTTCCCTTAATCATGCTTAAGTTGTGTAGCAACTTAGATTCTTGGTTAATGATAGCTATTCTAGTAGTTTTGATAATTATGGTGATTTGTTTGAGTTAGGGTTGGGATTTTCCAATCATAAATCTTGTTGTTAGATGGCATATGGTGTTTATAATCTTGTATAGGAGGGTGAAGTAGTGATTCAAGCTAGAAAAGTGAAGTTTACATCATAAACTCATCAAATTCCAGATTAGAGCTCCCATGATGCCCTGTTCTGCCCCAGTTCTAGTCGGCCATGATGGAGGCCGAATTAGGCTTAGCTCAAAACATGAAAGTTGTAGGAAATGATGTTCTATAGATTCATGTAAAATTTCAGCCTAATTAAAGCACGGTAGGATGTGAAATGACCGAAATACCCTTACTGCCACAAGCTGCAATTCGTAAACAGTTTTGTGAATTCATCCGTTTGGGCTGCATTTTTCACCCTGATTCGTATCCAATTAGCTTTTGGCCAAAAACACAAAACTTGTAGCCCTATGTTTTATCTTTCCAAATCCTCTGAAAACACCCCAAACGGAGTTGTGTAGCTTGAGTTATTGCCGGTTAAAGTCAGTGCTGACAACTAGACTGATCACGAACTTTTGGATCTGGGAATTGCAATTCGACCTAGATAACATGTGAATTAGGTTAAGATGCCTTCATGAAAGTTGTACCCCTCTGTCTTAGCTTCGAAACAGTATAAGATTCACCCTGATTCGATAAACGTAGCTCCAGTTATGACTAAAATGCTACGGGATATCAAATGTGCCGTTCAGTTTGTGTCTTCAAAATTGATTTCCGATTGTACTATTGCACTTGGGTTGTACTTGGATGATTTTGGAGCCTAATGAAAGGGCTATTGTGGTAACCTTACACCTGTATTATTGTGGGGCTGAATTGAGAAAAATAATGAAGCCATAAATGGCTGGAAAATAGCGAAATACAAGGGGCATGCTGTCCAAAATTTTAGGGCTACTTGACTCCTTTGAGGTTGGGTTGATTTTGACTAGAAATGAAGGGGTTTAGGTTTGTTCATGTTTTAAGACCAACTGCTACCTTTTTACTCTAAAGCCACATTGTTATTTCTTGGCCCTAGTAGTTAACTTGACTCGGCCTACGACTTGTAGTCGAGTCTCATTTGTGCATTCCGTTTCTTGGGTTTGTGGATGGGGAAACTATAATTGTTTTACCTTGGTTGTCATTAGGACGTGACGGTGACCAAAGCCATCCTTTGGGAGGAAACGTTTGAAGTTATTTTTGCTTGAACTGGTGAGTGTACCACTCCCCTGATTTGTTGCTTAACTGGCTTATTGTACTTGAAATCTGTGACTTGAATGACTATGAACTCTGTTTATTCTGAATGAGACGAGGGTGTACTTTATCACACTCGTTCTCTTGCCTGTGTGATCATTTACTGTATGAAATTGAATCTGTTATTTGTGTCTGTTCTGACGTCGTTTGGAGGCTTGTATCCAACGACCCTTCTGTGACCTCTGAGCTCAAATCCTGTGGCTAGTTACTCGAGTTGAGCCGGCAAGGGCCTGGTCAATTAGATAACGAGCCACGGTAGTCTGTTTCTGGGAAATCTTTGGGTATTGGAGACTCAGGATTTGCGGTATACTCGAGTATTACCACCTCTGTTCTGTGTGTGATGTTCGGGCCCGGCAAGAGGTATGTTCGGTGGACGGAATTTGATGTCAAGTGGGGTCTACGGTCATGTTTGTTTCTTCGAACGTTGACGGAGCGTCAATGAGTTGGGATCAAGTATTGCAACGGGAATTTGGCTCTTGAGAGCCACCTGTATCCTTTCTATCTGAAGTGTTTGTTCATTTCCTTATATGATGTGTATATGTGCCTTAAAACTGAAATGCCATGATTCTTGACTACTTGTACTTGTGGTACCTCATGGAGCGTAAGCTCACCCCGTTCCCGTTATCTTTGTTTTCCTTACAGGGTTCAATATTTTGAGAGCTATGATTTTTGAAGAAAGAGTCGAGCTAGTGTAGACATTCTTTTCATCATGCTCCTCTGTAACTGAAACCCTAATTGTATTTTGTATGCGTATGGTTACTATGGCTTGTATTTCAAGTTGACTTGCTGAAGACTCTGATGTATATATGCATATAAGTGTGTAATCAAGTGTTTCAAGCATATTCGTTTGAGATTGTACGTTTCTATGGTTATGTAAAATTTCTTGTATCCATTGGGGATATCGAGCGAGTGTGAAGCTTGAACGGGGAAGAAAAATGTGGTCGGATTATGACGTGGCCACGGTCCTTTGCGCTTTCCGATGATTCATTTTCCCGAAATTCTTTGGACCGTTTGGTAAGGTTTATGAATGATTTGATCTGTAGTCCTGGCGAGAGCTGGGCAGGCGGTCCACCGACCCTTTGGTTCGCCTTAGGAGGAGGTGGGGCCGTCACAAAATCCACATGGCACCACTTATAACCAAGAAATATTGCATAAAACCACCAAAGTGGCAACCACAAGCCACTAATTTCCATCTACTAGAAGCAAAGAGGGGTGTTCTTAGCAAATTACCTTCAAATCTCAAAGAAAGTGGTAGCTTAGACTTTCCTCCTCCAAAATCAACTCCACCAAAGCCTTTAGTCCTCCTTAGTGATCACTTGTATGGAGTAGTTTTCAATTTGGTTGGCTAACACTCAAGATTTGAACAAGATTGGGAGCTAGAATTTGAAGAGCTCTCTCTTGTTTTTCTTGTCAAGAGGGCCGGCCAAGAGGTGAGAAAATGAGATGAATTTTGGGTCAAAATTTGGTTTTGGTAAAGGTTAATATCTTGGGTCAAAAGTCCAACATCCAATAAGGGCATGACACTTGGCATCTTGAAGGTTCTAAGCTTATCTTCTCACCTCCAATAATTCATCTATCTAACCAACCTCTAATTATCTCCTAGCACCATGAAAAATAATATCACTTAGTATTTCATCACCTAATCGGCAAAATTATATCGCACTAGCGGGTCCCACATTCAAGAATGCACTTCAAATTAACGTACACTAACTTATACCAAGAAAATGATTTAAAAAACTGTACTTACTTGTAAAATGTATAAAAAATTTAATATTTTCAAGGACAGTAATAAAATATAGGCGAAAAATAAAATAATACTTGGAAAATGTGAAAATTTTCGGGTTCTCACACTCTCTCCCCCTTAAGAAATTTCGTTCTCGAAATTTTACCTTCCGTTTCCTCATGTGACCCCGGAGCTTGTTGCTGATCTACGGCATACACCTGTGCTGGTGCTTTTGTTCGGTTTCCTCTTTCATTAGTTGGTTTCGGTTTGGCTCCACTCACTTGTTGAGTAGTAGACTCTCGCGGCTGTTTCTTCGGACAATTACTCAGTTGATGATCGCTACTCCCACTGATCAAACACTTTCGTCCTTTTCTCCAACAATCATTCTCAGTGTGGTTTGCCTTCCCACAATATCCACAAGCCAAGCGAGGAACTACTGTTTGGCTTTCTCGAGAAGACTTCTCAGGTCCTATTTGACTTCCTTTTGTAGATCCCTCATGTAGTGCTCCAAATGTCCAGGGTGGATGAGGGAAAGGGTTTACTTTTTGCATTTTGGAGGGCGTTATCCTTTCTCCAGATTCCTCAGGTATGCTACTAGGTGTACCTCTTTTCTGCGTTTGAAAATCTTTTACTTGTACTTTCGCAACCTCTATTCTCTGTGCTTTCTCGAGAGCTTCCGTAAAAGTGTTAACTTGAACCACCGCTAAAGCTTCTTGAATTTCTACATTCAATCCTTGGATGAATCGTCTTACTCTCCTTCGCTCCGTAACCACTAATTCGGAAGCGAACTTAGACAGTTTGGTAAATTTCGTTTCATATTCGGCCACACTCAGGGTTCCCTGACGCAATCCAATAAATTCATCCTCCCTCTTTCTTGGACCAGAGGTGGGAGGTACTTTTCGTTAAATTCCCGTGTAAAGTTCACCCATGTCCAGACAGTCCGGACTCTTTCCCATTTTGCCCTAATAACATTCCACCACGCTCGGGCCGGTCCTTCGAATTGAAATATAGCAAAGTTCACTTGTCTTTGCTCCGTGTAGTTTAAGACCGCAAAAATGTTAATCATCGCCTCTAACCACTGTTCGGCCATATCTGGATCAGGTCCTCCAAGGAATTTAGGAGGATTAAACTTTTGAAATCTCTCCAGAGCCCTATCCTCTCCTATCTCGGGGTTCTGGGGTTGATTCACTGGCAATTGGCCTTGCTGATCTACTAATCGCGCTAGAATATTCGTCATTTGTTGAATCGCCGTCGCTACTTGATCTCCGGCCTCAACCCTCGGTCCATGCTCTTGTTCAGCTACTGTTTCTCTTTCTTTTCTGAGTTCTTGAGCTTGTCTAGCCCCACGGCCACGACTTACTCCATGTCCACGACTTACTCCACGTCCACGACCACGTCTCCCCTCCATGTCCTTTTCTCTCTCTCTCTTCTCTTTTTCTCTTTTTTTTTCCAAAAGGTGATTTAGTATGTAAACAAGGTAAATGAACTACAATGGCAAAATATAACACACCAAATGCGCAAGGAAATATATCAAATTAAACCAAATCAAGCCAAATTGAAAAGTCACAAGCCAAATACACACAGTAGCAACCAAATACATACAGTAGCAATATAGGGGCAAAACAAGAAGAAAGCACGACATGCCGTTCAACACTCGGCTAAAAGATTCCCCGATCGATCTCTCACTTCCCTTATTACCCGAACTAGGCATCGGATAACCCTTTACACTTACTTTTACCAAACATTAATCCATTCCTGCTCTCCACAATAAAGATCGCAAGTCCTTAGTATTACTCTCAACTCCCGCGTACTCGGGTACAAGAATCCGAGATAATTCACCACTCGAGCTGGCCAGTCCCAAGTGTAAATTATCTACAATCGAGATTCCTAC
Organism: Coffea humblotiana; assembly: GCA_023065735.1. Classification (NCBI taxonomy): domain Eukaryota; kingdom Viridiplantae; phylum Streptophyta; class Magnoliopsida; order Gentianales; family Rubiaceae; genus Coffea; species Coffea humblotiana. The sequence goes on along the minus strand of CM041213.1, from coordinate 33,834,611 downwards.
CAGACGTACATATCCATCGTCCTCAAGTACCATGAAAAGGATTTACACTTATAACGATTCATGATTCATAGCTTATGCTCAAAAGAGCACTTAGTCCTTCACACTTATTCATGAAATCAGGACCATACACCACTTGGCGCAAGCTCACTCCGCGCAGAGACCACACGAAGCAGCTCTGATACCACCTGTGACGACCCCACCTTCCCCTAAAGCGAACCAAAGGGTTCGGCGGACCGCCTGCCCAGCTCTCGCCAGGACTCGATCACTCTCTCTCCGAACAAAATAAGATATAACCTCGAGGAGAAACGAAAAACAATTCTCAAACTTGAAACGTATACTTACATTCATTCCAATCTTGAACAAATATACAGTCCCAAATGTAACAAAAGCTCTTAGTTCCCAATACATTCAACCCTATCCAAACTCTAGAGCGAGAACAAACGCAAAACAATTCAAAAGACTAAACCATACTATTCTATCCAAGTCTCTCGCCCGTGCTTGCAACCCCTGTAAGGAAAACAAATGACGTGGAATGAGCTAAAAGCCCAGCGAGATTCTATATACACAACCAAGCAGTTAAACAAGGACATTAAGCATGTAATAACAAGTAATCCAGATAACATTTACGATATAAAGCAATAGTAACACGTACAATAAAAGGATACATGCTCACGAGGAGCTATTCGTTCGTTCATTCATTCATTCGCCTAACATTTTCCTTATTTCTCCGATCATTAAAACATTGTTTGTAAGTGAAAACTCCTTCATTTTCTTGTCGTTCGTTCATTCATTTCATTTCCCAATCTCCGCCAACTTCGTGGTCATACTCGAGTATACCAAACATGCACCCAAGGTCACTAATCGCCCAACCGAGTCCGCTTCTGGCTCGAGTCGACCAGTAACAAAGGGCAAGGGCCCAGTTCAGCCAGAAGGCTTACATTCATGCACAAGTAACGTTTGATCATTCAATCATTGAAAATTTCACGTTCGTTTAGGTCGAGTGCGATAAAGTACACACTCGCCTAGAAAAAATCATTTTTAGCAATCATTGAGAACATTTAACATTTAATCAAGAATCACAACCAACCACATAGTCAATGAAAACATAACGTGCATCAATCGCTTATTAAGGTAACAATCCAAATAGTCATAACAATTCACATAGTCATTAGAAACAAAACGTATATAGAACACTCACCTAAATAAGACAAAATAACGTCCGGAGTATCCCTCCGGATCTCAACCTTAGTCACCAAGAAACCCTAAGAGCAATCATGAGAAAATATTACGGTTCAACCAACAAAAGGTTTGGTAAATTAAAGAAAATCCGAATACCCATGAGTACAAAGTAAAAGTATGATTTTGGTAGTGAAAAGAGTACATTTAGATCCAAGGATATGCATCACTAAGAGTTTTCCAAACCAAACATAAAACTAAGCTCAAAAGGTTTTAGAAAATTTGATCGGAAAAATTTGAAACAGTGCCACGTCAGAATCCGGCCAGAAGTTGGCCGGATATCCGGCCGGATTATCGGCCGAATTCAAGGCAGAGAGCAATCCAATTTTTTTTTCATCTTCCCCTGTCAATCCGGCCAGCAATCCTTGGCCGGATACACGGGCGGATAGTGAACAGTGATTTTTTTCTCCTTTTTTGTAAAACTTTTGTTTGGCTCAAAACCAGCCCATATGCAAAGAAATAATGTATAACAAGTACCTTGGTTAAAATCGTATGAAAAAGGAAGACAAAATACCTTAAATTCACATCAAAATCTCGCTTATTAAAATTAGGTCTTCGTGGCCGGGAAACCCTAAGCCACTCCTTTTTGTTTTGGGAGGAAATGAACAAATATTTGAGGTTCAAAACCTGACATTTGTAGCTACGTATCATGGTTAAAACGGAAATGTATAAGTGCAAGTAAAATACAACTAGAGTGGAATTAAGTACGACTAAGCAAGGCAAGTTCAATGCATCACAAAATCACATTTCAAATCTCATTTCATTCACTCGAACTTCAAGGAAATAAACGGACGGCATAACCCTTGTTCTTCCTTACTTTTCCATACTACATCCAACCACCAAATCTTACCATTCAACCACAATTTCATATACAAATCATAAGCTATCAAACACCCTTAAAATACACCCACTTGGAAGCTTCACAACCAACCACAACAAAGCCCTAATTAGAAACCCTAATCATGCACCACTTGGAAACCCTAAAACCGAAATCATGCACCCTAAGCTGAAATTTCTTTAGGCAAGTGAAACTAACACCAAATTACTAGATATTTCTCAAATCAAAGCTAATAAACATGGCCAATCCATCAAGCTACATATATGGGCAGAAAATTCACTAATAAAACAGAAAATCCACATGGCACCACTTATAACCAAGAAATATTGCATAAAACCACCAAAGTGGCAACCACAAGCCACTAATTTCCATCTACTAGAAGCAAAGAGGGGTGTTCTTAGCAAATTACCTTCAAACCTCAAAGAAAGTGGTAGCTTAGACTTTCCTCCTCCAAATCAACTCCACCAAAGCCTTTAGTCCTCCTTAGTGATCACTTGTATGGAGTAGTTTTCAATTTGGTTGGCTAACACTCAAGATTTGAGCATGATTGGGAGCTAGAATTTGAAGAGCTCTCTCTTGTTTTTCTTGTCAAGAGGGCCGGCCAAGAGGTGAGAAAATGAGATGAATTTTGGGTCAAAATTTGGTTTTGGTAAAGGTTAATATCTTGGGTCAAAAGTCCAACATCCAATAAGGGCATGACACTTGGCATCTTGAAGGTTCTAAGCTTATCTTCTCACCTCCAATAATTCATCTATCTAACCAACCTCTAATTATCTCCTAGCACCATGAAAAATAATATCACTTAGTATTTCATCACCTAATCGGCAAAATTATATCGCACTAGCGGGTCCCACATTCAAGAATGCACTTCAAATTAACGTACACTAACTTATACCAAGAAAATGATTTAAAAACTGTACTTACTTGTAAAATGTATAAAACATTTAATATTTTCAAGGACAGTAATAAAATATAGGCGAAAAATAAAATAATACTTGAAAAATGTGAAAATTTTCGGGTTCTCACAAGAAGTGCGTAATTATAAGTTACAGTGAGCTTTCCAGGACTTACAAATTTTATAATCCTATTATAGAAAAGGTGATAATGAGTAGAGATATAACCTTTGATGAAGAAGGCATTTGGGACTGGTCTATTGGAGATCCTAGAACCGCAGAGATGACTCTAAATTATCAGCAAGAAGAAACTAATAATGATATTCAGCCATCACCAGTTGCTTAGGGTCCATAGATTGAGTTACCTGGATGTCATAGCGCTAGCGATAAATGCCAGCTTTTTTGCAGGATTATGTTATTATACCAAATGATATTCCTTCTAACGAAAATATTATTAATTTTACTTTATTTACAGATTGTGACCTAGTTGTGTGTGCGGAAGCAACTTGTGATGATCATTGATTGAAAGCAATGCAGGAGGAAATTGATGCCATTGAGAATTGAGAAGAATGACACTCGGGAGTTTACTTCTTTTGGTAAGAAGGCTATTGGAGTGAAATGGGTGTAGAACACAAAATTGAAACTCAATGGAAAGTTTGATAGATACAAAGCAAGACTAGTGGTGAAGAGATACAAATCGAAGCCTGGAATTGACTATTTTGAACTGTTTGCATCCGTTCCTGGGTTTAACACAATCCGTATGATAATTTCTCTAGCTGCCCAAAATAACTAGAGAATTTATCAAATAGATGTCAAGCCAACTTACTTGACTGGAGTTCTCTATGAGGAAGTGTATGTAGAGCAGTGTGACGACCCCACCTCGCCCTAGAGCGAACCCAAGGGTTTGGCGGACCGCTTGCCCAACTCTCGCTAGGATTCACTCACTAACATTCTTGAAATAGTCTTTCATGCCTCTAGATAAACATAGAAGTTTCATTCATCCAAGAATTCCAACTTAATTTACAACCCAAAAGTGTAACATAGGGGTACATTGCCAAAGATCCCAAATACATTTCATCTACAAAAGTACAAGTACATGAATATTATATACACTAGTTCATGCTTTCTTTTTCCAGCCTTCACTCCTGTAAGGAAAACAAAACTAAAGAAATGAATTAAAAACCCAGTAAGGTTCCCAAACAAGCAATCAGGTAGAAAAAACCATGAAAGTATTGCATTTAACAGTTTGCACACTTTGCACAGTAATAAACAGTCATTCAAGAAATAAACATTCAATCATTGGAAGAATATGTGCTCACTTGGAGCCATTCATTCAGTCAGTCATTTAGTCTCCGACCATTTCTCCTTTATACCTCCAAATTTTGAAACACATTTGCAAATAAAAACTCATTCAGTGATCATTTCATTCAGTCAGTCATTTCATTCACTGGCTAGTTCTCCACTAGATTTCGTGGTAATACTCAAGCATACCAAAACAGTGGCCCAGGATCACCAACCTATCCGACTGAGTCCGCTTCTGGCTCGAATAGGCTAGCGATGAAGGGCAAGGGCCCAGTTCAACCAAAGGCTTACATTCATGCACAAATAATATTCAATCATTTGATCATTGAAAATTCACTTTCACTTAGGTCGAGTGTGATAAAGCACACACTCGCCCATTGAAAATCCATTTAACAATCATTGAAAAGCATTTAACAGTCAAGCAAACATTCACAACATTCCACATAATCATTAGAAGAACAACATGCAAGGAACACTCACCACTTGACCTCACCAAATTGGTCACTCTGGTTCTTCCTCTATAACATTCTCAAGTCCTGTGATCATGTAATCCATCAAGAGTCTAGTAACTTAAAGCCAAGATAATGAGAAAATATGAGATTTGATGCTTCACTTAGCAACCACAGAAACTACAGGTTTATCCCTAATATTAGAAGACTAAAAGGGCCACGATTTCTTGTTTAAAGCAAGTTGAAGTGAAATATTTCATGCATGCTAAGGTTAATATCACCAAGTATTTCAAATCAAAATATGCAAGATTTAACCAAATAAAGTTAGGTTTAAAACCAAGAAAAATTTTCTAAAGTTTTCCAAGTCCCACTCAATCCATTTGATAAAATTTCTAGCTTAGGTGGCATTCTTTGAAAACGTATAACTTGAGTTCCGTAGGTCAAAAAATCACAAAACTTACACCATTATAAAATAGGCTCGAAGTACTAACAGGCTTTAGAAGACATCTTCATGAAATTCAACTCATAGATTAGTCAAAATTTCAGTTCAAACTCACTGCTTTCTCATGTGCAAAAACAGAACAGTCATGGTTTTTAAGAAACTTTGCAAATTTTCTGGTATTTATAGGAGTTGAACCAAACCCTAAATTTTATACCGTTGAAAGCCCTATGAGTCTAGTTTCAAACGCAACAAACGGAACTCAATTCCGACTTTCCTATAGGAAGTTATAGCCAACTTCCCAAAGTTACGCAGGACTCCCTGCGAAAATTTTCCAGCAATCTATTAGTTTGGAAAACTAGGTTTTTCCCCACTTAAACTTCTTTGTTTTGGCTCAAAATCAACATACATATGAAGAACAAGGTTTTAACAAATGTATTGAACAATAATATATCAAAATCACCACAAAATTTCTGAAAAGAAAGCTAAAATTCCTTCTCTCCCTCTCAGCCAGCCATAACAGAAATTTTTCAGCAAAATCTCCATAAAAAATTCCAACTTTCTTACTTAATTACATGGCAAATGCAGTATATCTTATAACTAACATGTCATGAGGCTTATGACATATTTTCTTGGCAAGAAAATCCATCACAACTTCAAAGATAAAGCTCTAAACTAAGTTGTTCACTACATGCCTTAAAGCTGGAAATTTAACTACCAACATGAAAATTAAAGAAAACTCTCCATAAACTCCTTCCTTTTAACTCTAATTGCACCATATATGAAATATAAGAAACAAAAGATAGGTTTTCTAGCAAGTTTATCTCTTTTTCTCCCCACAAAAAAATGGTGAGTAACCAAGAAATGATCACAAGTTTCTCCCTCCAAGAACTTCCCTCCAAACTTGATTCAAAGATTTGTGGACTGCAAGATGTTTTCCTCTCTCTTTTTTTTTTCTTCCTCACTAAGTTGGACAAGAAACTTAAGACTAGACGTTGTGTTTTACTCACTCTTTTCTCTCTAATTTTCGTCCAAGAGGAAACCCAAAGAAGCAAGAGGAAGATTCTAGTGAAATAACACTTGGTTGGTTTGGAAAAGTTTGATCTTGGTCAAGACCTTGTATGGATGTTTGACAAATGGCAAAGCCACAAGTATTTCCACCAAAATATCTTTCTTTTCCTCAAATATCTCCTAATACTCTTTTTTTTTTACAAAAACCCCTTTGCACAAAATTCCCTCATTTCCTCACAATTTATACCGCACACCCCACTAGTTGGTCACACTACCTTAATGTACTACGAAACTTAAAATACGCTAAAATATAAAAGGGGAATGATATAAATCTTGACTCAACCAATAAAATTACTATCAAATTAAGGCTAGCAAATGAGCAAGTAAAGTAAAATTAAAAGGAAATATAAATTAATTTTTTCAAAAATAGGAGAAAATTTAAAAATAATTTTCAGGTCCTCATAAGCAGCTTGCAAGATTTGTCAGAAGAGGTTAGGAAAATAATGTGTACAAGTTGAAGAGGGTATTGTATGGATTGAAACAATTCCCGAAGGCATGGTATACTAGAATTGATTCTTATTTTCTAACCCATGGTTTTTAGAGGTATTCGTATGAGCACATTTTATATATTAAATCTTCTGTCCATGGTGATATTCTTATTGTGTGCTTGTATGTAGATTGCGAGGTGTGACAGCCCCACCTTCCCCTAGGGCGTACCCTAGGGGTTAGCGAACTGTCTGCCCAACTCTCGCCAGGACTACTAAGAGATCACGCACCCCAAACCAAGTACAACAACCCTTAGATAGCGCTAACATACATTTCCAAGGGATAATGTCATTTATACATGCACGATATCAAAGTTCACATTCCAAAAGGAAATATCCAAGTGAGGTACATTTAGGGTTTCTAACGGCCGAGGAGCTAAACAAAGAAACAAAATTATCTAACTAGCTCAACTCGCTTCTCAAAAACCATGCTTTTTCCAAAAGTATTCCTGTAAGGAAAACAAAGATAACGAGGGTGAGCTTTCGCCCAATGAGGTACTAACAAATCATGCAACCCAAATTCACGAATGTATCCACATTCAGTTATACATGACCATCAAACATAGAATAAAAGCACCACAACAAGTTCAAATAAAAGGATACGGGTGGCTCTCAGGAGCCAGCTTCCCCATTGCAGCTCTTGATCGCATCTCGTTGACCCTCCATCAACGTTCGAAGAAAGAAACATGACCGTAGATCCCACTTTACACCCAGTACCTTCCACCATACATTCCCCTTACCGGGCCCGAACACCTCACAGTAATTAAGAAGGTAATACTCGAGTATACCACAGGGTCGAGGAGATGCACTCCACTCGACAAACAGTAACCCTATGGTCGTTACCTAGCTGACCGACCCTTGCCGGCTCGACTCGATTAACGCCCACTAGGGTTTGAGCTCAGATATCACAGTACAGTCATAGGGCTCATGCCTCATGATTTTAAACCAGACACAGTTCCAATTCACAAATAATCAGAGATCAATTATACAAGTAAGAGAACGAGAGCGATAAAGTACACTCTCGTCTCATGCACAAAGTTCACAGTTACTCCATTCACAAATTCAAGGGCAAGTAATCACTTAGGCATTTAAATCATACAATAGTACACTCACCACTTCAGATAGGCAAATTCACAAATTTCCGTCCGGCGGATGCCTTGGATCACCCACACGTCCTATAATAATCAAGAAAATGCGATTAAGACTCAAACACGAGTCGAGTACCTCTTAAATGAAATCAAATATAGCATAAATGGAAATAAATCGAATTTAGGGTTAAAAGTCTAAGCAAACCCCAAAGCCTTTCACGTTTACCCATTCTTAACCTAGACTCACAAGACCCCAATGTTCACAACATTCGGACAGCATTTCCCCTAAAATTTCAGCATTTCCACCCTACACATAATCACTTAAATTCATCCAAACCAACCACAATTTCACATACCAATCATAGGCTAGTTAATCTACTTCATTAGGGTCAATCATAACCAATTATAAGCTCAATAACCATCCATAAGAAAGCCCCAAATTTGGAAACCCTAAAGCTGAAATTTGCCATATAAAGCTGAAATTTTCCGCACAAAGCTGAAATTTTCCGCAATTCACCACAATTAACGCACAATAGCTCCGATTTACACCATATTAACCCATCAATTCAAGCCAACCATAATCATCATATGAAAACAGAAAAATTCCCAAGAAAATAAGAAATTTCTCGAACTTCACTTTAATCCATGAAATCATCCATAAAACAATCTCTTTAACCACCACAAGTCACTAATTTAACATTATTATGAACAAAAGTTGAGTTTCCAAGCAAAATACCTTAATCCTCAAGAAAGGTAGCAACTTAGAGCTTTCTCTTCCAAAACAACTCCACAAGCACCTTCAATCTTCCTTAGTAATTCACTTTTACGGAGGAATTCGAGATTTAATCGATTGGATTTCGAGATTTAGGCAAGAAATGAAAGGAAAAGTTGAAGCTCACTTTCTTCTTTTTTCTCTCAAGGGTTCGGCCATAAGGGAGCAAAGTGAAGATGATTTTTGGTCAAAATTAAGCTTTTAGTAAAGGTAAAGAAAGTTAGGCAAGTCACCTTCCAATAAGGTTGCGACACGTGGCACTTTTTGGATTCTATTCTTATCCTCTTGCTTACCAATGCTTAAATATCTAACTAACCTCTAATTATCTCTTAACACCTAGTAATTAAATCCCTTCATGCAAAACTTAACCTAATTGGCCGAATTTCTCTCACTTAAAGCACTAGCGGGTCCCACGTCCACTATTTACTCCGAAAATCTCATAAACTAACTTATATTAGAAAAACATTTTTAAAACCCTTTTTACTCATAAAAATGTCTAGAAAATTTATAGAATAAGGAAAATATGGAAAACGGGTACAAAGAAATAAATAATACCCTAAAATAAAGAAATTTGTTTTTCCGAGTTCTCACACTCTCTCCCCCTTAAAGAATTTCGTCCTCGAAATTGCTCACCTGGGTTACTAAACAACTCAGGGTATCTCTTTTGCATCTCTTCCTCCACCTCCCAGGTGGCCTCTGCTACCCCGTGGTTTCTCCACAAGATCTTCACCAGAGAGATTTGTTTGTTTCTCAGCTCCTTAACCCTTCGGTCAAGCAATTGCACAGGTTTCTCCTCATAGGTAAGGGCTTCATCTACTTCAATATCTTCCGGTTGTAAAATGTGGGTTGGATCAGGATAGTACTTTTTGAGCATCGAAACATGGAAAACGTCGTGGATTCTGGACAAACTGGATGGTAGTTCGAGTCGATACGCCACTTTTCCAACCCTTTGGAGAATTTTTAAGGGTCCTACAAATCTAGGTTGGAGTTTCTTTCCTCTACTCGCCGTGACACTTCGTAATGGCGTAATCTTTAGGAAAACACGGTCTCCAACTTCGAACTCCAAATCCTTCCGTCGGTTGTCGGCGTAGCTCTTTTGCCGGCTTTGAGCCGTCTGGAGTCTTTGACGTATCAACTTAACCTTTTCTTGTGCATCCTCCATCCATGGAATGATTGTTGGATCTAAAACCTTCCTTTCTCCCACTTCATCCCAATAAACTGGTGATCGACACCTTCGTCCATAAAGAGGTTCATATGGTGCCATTTGAATCGACGAGTGGTAGCTATTATTGTAGGCAAACTCTACTAAGGTCAGGTGTTGTCCCCAACTACCCCCAAAATCCAAGATACAAGTCCTTAAAATATCCTCGAGGGTTTGAATTGTTCTTTCAAACTGCCCATCCGTCTGGGGGTGATAGGTGGTGCTAAAGTGGAGTTTAGTTCCCAAGGTCTCTTGAAATTTTTGCCAAAACCTAGACACGAAACGAGGGTCTCTGTCTGAAACTATACTCACGGGGACCCCATGTAATCTCACAATTTCATCCCTATATAGCCGAGCCAACTTCTCCATGGAGTACTTCATGTTCACAGGTAAGAAATGGGCCGATTTGATTAACCGATCGACAATTACCCAAACGGCATCATGTCCTTTTTGCGTCCTTGGCAACCCAGAGACAAAATCCATCCTGATATTTTCCCACTTCCACTCAGGTATTTCAAGAGATTGTAACAATCCGGAGGGTTTTTGGTGTTCTGCCTTAACTTGCTGGCAGATGAGACAGGTCTGCACGTATTGGGCAATTTCCTTTTTCATATTATCCCACCAATATGCTCCTTTTAAATCCTGATACATCTTGCTACTGCCTGGATGGATCGTATACTTTAACCGATGGGCCTCTTCCAAAATTTCTTTCTTTAATAATTCATTCTTAGGCACCACTACTCGATTCCGATACTTTAAAATTCCTTCAGGACTCAAATTGAAATCAGGTGTTTCCCCCTTCTCCACCTTTTCCCTCCACTTCCGTACCATCGGATCCTCCTCCTGGGCCTCTTTAATTCGATCTAGTATAGCAGAGGTTACTTGGATATTCCCTAAGATTACCCTTTGACGTTTCAGGCTAGGGTTCCATTCACTAACTGCTCCTAACATCTCCCACTCCTTAACCATTAACCCAGCTATTTGAGCCTTCTGACTTAAGGCATCGCCCACTACATTCGTTTTTCCCGGATGGTAGTTAATCGAGCAGTCATAGTCCTCCAAGAATTCCATCCACCGTCGTTGCCTCATATTTAGTTCCTTTTGGGAAAATAGGTACTTAAGGCTCTGGTGATCGGTATAAACCTCAAAGGTTATCCCGTACAGGTAGTGTCTCCACTTTTTCAGGGCAAATACAACTGCAACTAGCTCCAAGTCATGTGTTGGGTAGTTTTGCTCGTGAGGTTTTAGTTTCCTAGAGGCAAAGGAAATCACGTTCTTGTTTTGCATCAGTACACACCCCAGACCTTCCCTCGAGGCATCCGTATATACAGTGAAATTATCCGTACCATTAGGCAAAACTAGAATAGGAGCCTTAGTTAACCTGCACTTCAATTCTTGGAAACTATCTTCACACCTAGCATCCCACATAAAACGACTATTTTTCTTTGTCAAATCGGTCAAAGGACCGGCAAGCTTTGAAAAATTCTTAATAAACTGACGATAGTACCCAACTAACCCTAGAAAGCTACGAACCTCAGTGGGATTTTCCGGTCTCTTCCATTCAGTTACTGCTTCTACTTTCGCCGGATCAACTGTGATGCCCTCTCGTGAAATTACGTGTCCTAAGAAAGAAATTTTCTCCAGCCAAAATTCACACTTACTAAACTTGGCATACAATTGGTGCTCTCTTAGGGTTTGTAAAACGAGTTTTAGGTGTTGCTCATGCTCCTCTCGTGACTTTGAGTAAACCAAAATGTCATCAATGAAAACAACCACAAATCGATCCAAATAAGGTTTGAAAACCCTATGCATCAAATCCATGAAGGCAGCAGGAGCATTGGTCAGTCCAAAAGGCATAACTGCGAACTCAAAATGCCCATATCTTGAATTAAACGCAGTTTTAGGTACATTCTCCTTCCTAATCAACAATTGGTAGTACCCCTGATACGGTCCTCGATCAACACGTTCCGAGACACGTAGCACGTTTGCCCAAGGATCTAGCGAGGTTGTCCAACGCTTGGATTGCGGAACCTAGAATCAATACGGACGACACGAACTGATTAGAGGTTGTGGAACGACGACTCCAACCGAGGTGATTACTCTAGTGAATAGGTCGGTGGAACAATCAAGGTCAAGCACAAGATTGCTCAAAAACCCTTGCCAAAACAAGTAAAGGATTGAATCTCTCAATGGAAGAGAAAACAAAACTAAGTGTTTATTATCAAAATTGCGTACCCCTTTGACCGTACAAAGTGAGCCTTTATATAGGCTAAGGGACTAGGTCAAGAGACTAATGAAACCCTAATAAAGCAAACAAGGGGGTTGGCCACTCCATGGACAAGATGGGCCGGCCCATGACCTAATTTAATAAGCTAATCCAACTCTAACAAGATGAAAACCTGGGACTAAGGCCTAGGGCCTAATCGACCAACCCACTTGGAGGCCCACTTGATTCTTCATGTTGGATCATTGTGTAGATGACTTGAGTATCCCCTTCCAAGCCTTCAATGTCTCTATGGACTCCTTGTTGGTCTTGCACACTTCGTACTAGGGCTTGGAGTGACTTCTTGAAGCGCTTGGCCCGTGCACGTGTGACTGGGCCCAATGGTACTCGAACTGGGTCATTACTTGGGCTAAGGTCCGTGCATGGGCCCAAATGATACTCGAACTGGGTCATTACTTGGGCTAAGGTCCGTGCACACATCAGTCCCCTCCACTTGAGAAGGATTTGTCCTCAAATCTGGCTCCTCCTCATCAAGGAATGGACTCAAATCCGCGACATTGAAAGTCGTGCTAACATTGCACTCCCCCAGGTAACCCCAATTTGTAAGCATTGTTGTTGACATAGTGGAGCACTCGGAACGGGAAACAAATTGCAGCCACTCTTCATTTGACTCAATAGTTTGGAGGATGATCTTTATGTTTGCATCATTCCCCTCCTCTTGAAAGCGATTTGGCCACATATCGACGGTACGCTTAGCAGAGAACCACGTTGGAAAGAAATGAAGGGTCACAAGCCAAGTTAAATGTCGTTTGGCCAGCCTCAAGGGGCTCTTAAACAAGGACATTCGCCAAGGTAGGAAAGAACGTGTATAAGGCTTGCGAAATTTCCAGGTTGCAACCCAAAACTCTCTAATTAGCCTTCGAGCATGGACTGGCATGATGTTACCTACACAATAAATCACATAGTGAGTAGTCATAGGTATAAAATTATACAATAGCTTACCAGTCATGTGCACAAGATAAGGATCTTCATAATGATGCCCATTGAAGCTAAAGAAATCTTGAATTTGGTTGTTCGATGGGGTATGAGTCTTCCCTGGTTGTCGCTGATTTGGCACGACTTGCCTATCTGGAGGTGGAACATTGAACCAATCGGATTGCACTTCCTTAGACGCTCGAACCAGCGAGATAAGACCAACATTCGGATCTTGATTGACACATTTGTGGGCATCACCCGGCATAAGTGGCAACAGTGAAGTAAAACGCACTCCATACGAATTGCATGAATTTGCACAAGTTGGAGTTGGTAAAGTAAGCTTGTGGTGACCAGCTTTTGGACATGTGAGGAAGTACGAACGTTCGCCACTTTTATCAGGAATAAGCACGAAATCGGGTTGCAAGTCTTTAATCATAGTTGGGAGATTTTGGACAGCGTTACAACCTACAAGCACAAAATAACCTTCAACTTGAAACAATTCAGAAATAGGGTAAAGAACTAATGGGACATTATTAGTTAGATGGTAAGAAGGTGTAAAACAAGATTTAAATGAGAAAACTCCCTTTGACACTTCAATATTCCTTCCACCAATTGATTCAACTCGAGATTCCAGTGCTAGTCCTTTACACTTCTCATCAACACCTACATAAGAGCAACAAGAGTTAGTGCTAGTAACATGCTCAAAATAAGGCAAAGGCGATGAATGAACCATAGGTAGAGAACAAGAAGTAGAATCTGGAATTTCCCTTTTAAGATGAGCTCGAATGAGTCTCCCAATGGCGCGGACAAGTTTGAATGGACATTGTTCCATGAATTGATACCAAAGAGATTTAGTTCCTAGAAGACAAACTCCATGGAAACTCGCAAAGTGTCCAAGTGACTTGGGAATGGAACATGTCATAACCAACTCTACTTGACTTTGTTTAATCTGCACAAAAGAAGAGGTACTAAACAAAACACATGTTAGCTTGTTAGCAAACAAAACGTCCACCCTTTCAACTTTTGTGAACATGGCCAACTCGTCCTCTTTACTCGTCAATAAGGCCAAATTATTCTTGCCTTGTCCCACTCCATTCTTCTCAGTCTATTGTTCATTCATTGCACTTGAGTTTGGATTTTCATTGTCTAGCTCATGTTCATGGCTCGGCTGCAACTCATTCATATACGGATCTTCAATCAATGAGGGACTAGGGTGAATTTTTCCTTTATTACCACCGGTTGACACATGATTAAGTTGCTCCAAGTGGGAATCCAGCACTTGGCTAAGTCTTTCCATCATAGAATCAATCAGTGCTTTAGTCCGACTACGGAATTCATCCTTTGTTTCACGAAGCTTTGACTCAATTCGAGAATTCTCAAACTCCTTCTCTCGATTGTCAAGACACTTGTTAGATGAATCTCGTTTGCTTGAGGTTGACCTCAATTTAGATGCTCTGCGCAAACTTCTTTGCTCCTTCTCATACTCATCACAATCTCGTTTATACCTTTCATATATACGCGAAGGACGGTAATGTTCCATCTCCTCCCGGAGTGAATGAAACTCATGTTGTGAACTAGATTGCATGGAACTAGAGTACTTGGGAGTAGTCCGCTTGGAACCCCTCCTCTTGAAAGGTTCATTCTCCAAGAATTCCTGATTGTATGAGCAAGATACAACTCCATAGGGCATGATTAGGTGACCTGCCAAAATGGTTAGCAAAGAAAAAGAGATTCCTCACGACACACAAGCTCACGTGTATGTGCTAATCACTCGTGTATTACTCAAAGCACTCAAATAAGCTTACCAAAATTCCTTACCTTGCCGGTTTGAGTAGTTGAGAAATGCCGCGCAAAATCCAAAAATTGTCACCAAACTATCCACAAAAGTAATCAAGAACCAAAACGCAATGCTGGTGCAAAAAGGAAACAAGAATGGACGGTTTTGGAAGCTTTCTAGACTCGTACAGAAATGGAAGGTGAAAGGAATCAACGAAAACCCTAGCTCCTAAAATGTAGGAGTGTGTTCCTAAAATGTAGGAAGGTGTTCTGAAAATGTAGGAGGGTGCCCAAGTGAAGACAAAAGAGTTATCCAAGTGCTTTACTTAGTTTCCTAATTGACTTTGGAAAACAAGTTAGTTTTGGAAACCCTTTTAGAAAAACCTTTTGTTGAAACAACTTTTAATAACTTCCAAATTCTATTCCAAGTAGTATGGCGCAAATCAGAATTTTTCCCCACACAATTCGGTTGCTATTTTTTTTTTCCTCTTTGTTTTCTTACCAACCGATTCTTCTTTTCTTCTCTCTCTTTTTTTTTCGGATGAACAGTACTTCTACAGTACGATGAACAGTACCAACGTGAATAGTAGCCCCGAATTTTTTTTATTTTATTTTTTACTATAACGAACAAACACAACACAAGTTTGCCCGGATGGAATAATATTCCAGATTTGTTTTGGCTAATGAAACACACAAGAAACCTTCAAGATCCTTCAAGAACTCCCAAGCAAGTTATCAAGACTTCAAGAACTTCAAGATTGTGGTCAAGAAATTCAAGAAACTCAATATTCTTGTAGGTTCTCTTCAAGATTCACAAAATACCAACCAAGTTAACCACAAATCAGATTTGGAAAACAAGTAAAACAACTTGGAAGACTCAAAGAAAGATGGGACAGATTTGCGCAAAGCAAAAAAACCCTAGCGCACAAGAACCCTAGCCGCAAACGAAACCCTAGCCGTCGCAACTTTTTTTTTGTTTTTCTTGTTTTTAAACCCAAACAACCCAAACACAAGATCCAAGAATGAAATTTGGACAGAAGGCACGAAAAGACAACACCCAAACAGATTTGTGTTCGGATGAACAGTACTCGCACGATGAACAGTACGTGAACAGTGACGGTGAACAGTATCCGATTGAACAGTGCCGATTCGTTTTTTTTTTTTTTTTTGTAACAAGGCAGCGGACAACAACGAATTCTAGACGACACAAAGAGGAGAAAAAAAAACAAGGATATAACGAAAGATACCTCCACCTAAGCTCTGATACCAACTGATACGGTCCTCGATCAACACGTTTCGAGACACGTAGCACGTTTGCCCAAGGATCTAGCGAGCTAGTCCAACGCTTGGATTGCGGAACCTAGAATCAATACGGACGACACGAACTGATTAGAGGTGGTGGAACGACAACTCCAACCGAGGTGATTACTCTAGTGGATAGGTCGGTGGAACAATCAAGGTCAAGCACAAGATTGCTCAAAAACCCTTGCCAAAACAAGTAAAGGATTGAATCTCTCAATGGAAGAGAAAACAAAACTAAGTGTTTATTATCAAAATTGCGTACCCCTTTGACCGTACAAAGTGAGCCTTTATATAGGCTAAGGGACTAGGTCAAGAGACTAATGAAACCCTAATAAAGCAAACAAGGGGGTCGGCCACTCCATGGACAAGATGGGCCGGCCCATGACCTAATTTAATAAGCTAATCCAACTCTAACAAGATGAAAACCTGGGACTAAGGCCTAGGGCCTAATCGACCAACTCACTTGGAGGCCCACTTGATTCTTCATGTTGGATCATTGTGTAGATGACTTGAGTATCCCCTTCCAAGCCTTCAATGTCTCTATGGACTCCTTGTTGGTCTTGCACACTTCGTACTAGGGCTTGGAGTGACTTCTTGAAGCGCTTGGCCAGTGCACGTGTGACTGGGCCCAATGGTACTCGAATTGGGTCATTATTTGGGCTAAGGTCCGTGCATGGGCCCAAATGATACTCGAATTGGGTCATTACTTGGGCTAAGGTCCGTGCACACATCAACCCCTGGCGGAGATCTAACTTCGAAAAGACCACTGCTCCTTGCAACTGGTCAAACAATTCATCAATATGGGGCAGTGGATATTTATTCTTAACCGTCACATTATTTAACCCTCGGTAATCTATACACAACCGCAAACTCCCGTCTTTCTTCTTAACAAATAGTACAGGAGCTCCCCATGGAGATCCACTCTCTCGGATAAACCCTCGCTCTAACAAGTCTTGCAATTGCATCTTCAACTCCTTAAGTTCAGCAGGGGCCATCCGATAAGCGGTCTTAGAGATAGGTGAAGTTCCTGGCAACAAGTCAATTTTGAATTCTATCTCTCTTTCCGGAGGTAGGGTTACTAACTCATCAGGAAACACGTCCGGATATTCCCTCACTATCGGTACATCTTCTACCTTCAGCTTATCGGTGGGAGTGTTTGTAAGGAAAGCTAGAAACCCTTGCGCTCCTTTATTTAGGAGTTTTCTAGCTCGAATACCCGAAAGTAATGCAGATGAGGCTAAATTCCCCCTTACATCTAACCTTAAAGTTGCCTATCCAGGTATATGAAGTTCCACCACCTTCCTCTTACAATCAAGTTGAGCACTATATTTAGCTAACCAGTCCATACCCAAAATGATGTCATACCCCTTAAGAGCTAAACTGATAAGATTCCCAAAGAGTTTTCTCTCTCCTACCCAAATTTCACAATTAGCATACATTACACTAGTAAGTAAGCATTGATTCCCCGTAGGAGTGCTAACTTGCAAATCATATGGTAGGCTAACAGGTTTTATATCAACTCCACACATAAAATCAGGGTTAACAAAGGAATGGGTAGCACCAGGGTCGATTAAAATTCTAGCTAAACGGTGGAAAACAGGGATTGTACCTTCTACGACCCCAGAGGAGTCAGGGACTTGATGTTGCTCAAGGGAGTACACTCGAGCTGGCACAATAGGTAAGAAATGAAGATGATTTTGGTCAAAATTAGCTTTTGGTAAAGTTAAGGAAAAGTTAGGCAAACTTGGCCCAATAAGAACAAGACACGTGGCACTTTTTGGATTTCTTTCTTATCCTTTAGCTCACTAATGATCAAATATCTAACCAACCTCTAATTATCTCTTAGCACTCAGTAATTTAATGCCTTTCTGCAAAACTTAACCTAATTGGCCGAATTTCTCTCACTTAACGCACTAGCGGGTCCCACATCCGCTATTCGCTCCAAATTTCTCGTGAACTCACTTATACTAGAAAATGACTTAAAAACTATATTTACTTGTAAAATATATGTAAAATAAATATAATAAAGAAAATATAGAAAACGTGTGTACGAAAATCGGTAAAACCCTAAAACCGGATTTTTCTTCCTCGAGTTCTCACACTCTCTCCCCATTAAAGAATTTCGTCCTCGAAATTTTCTTATCAACGAGATCTATCAAAATCTAAGGTAACCAATGGATCGTACCTTCTACGTCCTCAGCCGAGTCAGGGATCTGATGTGGCTCTAGGCAATATACCTGAGCCGGTACTCTCATTTTAGTCATTTCCCCCTCTGATTGTCCAGGGTTAGTCTTGTTTGGTTGTTGGGTCCCTTTCCCTTTGCGCAGTCGTGCTGGGCAGTTAGCAATCCGATGATCGGTGCTTCCACAGCGCAGGCATTTTCCCTCTTTCTTCCAACAATTCGCCTCCGTGTGATTTGGCCCTCCGCAATATCCACAGGGACCACAAGTAGCAGAAACCGATCCTTCCTGTGAGACACCTCTTGACACCTCCGGTAATCGGACTCCCCCGTTTCCCCTTCCAATCTTAGGAGGTATACTCTTATCCTCTTGTTCCGAGCTGTTCCCAGGAAATCCTCTTTTCTTTGCTTGGAAGTTTCTAACCTGTAGCCTTGCATTTTCAACTCGCTCAGCCTTCTCCACCGCATCACTAAAGGCACTGAGTTGGGCTACAGCCAGGTCTTTTTGAATCTCAACGTTTAATCCTTGGACAAAACGCCTTATCCATCTTTGTTCAGTTACAATCAATTCGGGCGCAAACTTAGATAACCGAGTAAACTGACTCTCATACTCGGCTACGGTCTGAGTTCCTTGGCGAAGCCGAATGAATTCATCTTCCTTCCTTTCTTGGATTAGGGGAGGGAAAAACTTGGTGTTGAATTCCCTCATGAAGTTTGCCCATGTCCTTGGGGTCTGTTCTCTTTCCCATTTTAGTCTTATGATATTCCACCAAGATCGGGCTGCTCCCTCCAGTTGGAAAACAGCGAAGGTCACTTGCCTTTCCTCAGTATAATGTAATGCGGCAAAAATATCGATCATCTTCTCCAACCACCTCTCGGCCACGTCAGGGTCTGGCCCTCCAAGGAATTTTGGTATCAGAGCGCCTAGGTTAGAGGACTTGAGCAGTTGGGAAATGTGTTATAGAACATATAAGTATTCGATTGCCTTTAAGTTGAATCGTCTCTATTAAGATGAATTGCCGGAGAACTGATTAAGTGATGTTTTGTTGTTTAGGTATGGAGACTGGTAGACCTAACGGTGCCAGGTGGGCCGGTGAATCGGATGGTGCGCCGACGAGTTCTTAGATATAAGAGATGAGTCGGGGAACCCTATAGATTGTATTCTCCCTTCGGTCAGATGAGTCGATCGTGTGAGTGTCGACATACGTATGGATACCCTGATGAGGTAGTTATGACTCTAGATAACGAGCGTCGTCGCCTAGGTAAGGTGATTGACACTCTTAGGGCATAGTTAGAAGAGGCTAGAGAAGTAAGCCATGGACAGGCCATGTGCCTGCGTGACCTCGAGGCAGGGCTACGAGCTGAGGAGGAGCGAACACATACACTTGGTCGTCACAGGTGGTATCAGAGCCCTCACCTGTCAAAGGAAGGAAATTTGCCGAGGATAGAAGGGAACACTTCTAAGCCGACCAATACAGCGGATAATCGACCGAAAATGCCGGCAAGGGCTTATACAATGGGACATCAGGAAGTGAACATACAATCCTTGGCAGACATCGAAGGTACCCTCCCTACCTTCTATCGTATCACAGAGGTTTTAATAGTCCTATTGAGGTTTCTTTCTACTCGTTTTGGAAGATTACTACCATTAAAACCGAGTACAACGGAATTAGTATGTTGTTAAGAATTTATGGAATTCAATCTATGAGACATTCAACGTTCATTAAGAATACGTGGAGACCATTGAGACTTGGAGATAAGGACTACCCGGTTGGTTCTTGTATTGGAATACAAGAACCACAAACTTTAGGGGTGAATTTTATTATCAACGATGGACTCATTAATGAGGTATTAGAGTATTCCAACCCTTAGCTCGTGAATAGATTAGAAAGCTTTGACCTAAAGGCTGTAATTTCGAGACGAAATTCTTTTAAGGAGGGGAGATTGTGATACCCCAACTTTTAGGATAATATTTTTATTTAGTCTCAACGAGGATATTACGGTTTCTTTATTTTATTTTTGTTTTAAGAAATTGTTTTATTTTAAAGCCTAGAAACCCTACTTGTACTCAAAATCCTAGTTTTACTTGTGACTAACCGGTTTTTATTAAATCTCTCACATTTTAATCGAAACCCTAATTTTAATCTATGGAGTTGTAAAATCCCTTTTATTTTTCTTAAAATTCCTTTTTATTTGGCATTTATTCCTTTAGAATAGCTTTACTACTCATTTACGCCCTCAGTAGTTACAATCAACCATAGAATCAAGGGTTTTCCCTTTTAGGTTCCTAGTTCGGGTAAATTAGGGTTTTTGAATATTTTGGCCGCGTGATCACTTGGTGAGGTGTGTGTGCTAAATTTGGTGATTAAGAATGTGTGTGATTAGAAGTAATAATAATAAGTTAGTGAATTATAAGTTAAAACCCTAGTACGTGCGAAATAAGGAAAAACGGGTTGAACCGATGTGTACCGTTCGTTACCGATTGAGTGCACCACTTGAACATTACTTTATTACCTTAATCTCCTTGTTATTAATTGATTAAAATCAGCCCCAAAATATCTTCAAGACAGCTGAAATGTTTGACCAAGAAAAAGAGAGAAAAGAAAGCAAAAATGAGAATTATTCTTGTGGTGCCACTTGTCGGATGCATAGGAAATTTTGACTAAGCATTTGTCTTTCCTTTTTATCTTCTTCTTGGCTCCATTTTCTTGAGCTTGGCCGAAATTTTAGGGGAGGGAAAACACAAGAGAGAAACCTTCAACTCCAACTTCAACTTGTGCTTGAATCTTGAGTTCCAATCAAAGTTTGTGCAAACTACTCCATAAAACTTGCTCACTAAGGAGTTTTAAAGGCTTTGGTGGAGTGATTTTGGAGAGGAAAGCTCTAAGCTACCATCTTTATTGAGGTTACAAGGTACTTTGGTAAGAAACTTCCCTCCACTTCATATATGTGTAAGCTAGTAGCTTAAAGTTGTAGTTTTGGTAGCTTTGTGAGGAAATTTCATGCGTTGAAGTAGTATTATGGTAAATTTCAGTTTTATGATGAATTCTCTGCTCTTATATGATACTTAGTGATTATCCATGGTTTGATAGCTTAGCCATGTGTAATATTGAGGAATTATATGCTAGTTTGACTTACCTAAAGAAATTTCCAGCTTTAGCTTCAAATTCCCAGCATTGATAGTGATGAATCTGCTCTGTTCTGACCAGTTCTATTCGTGTATGATGGAGGCCGAATTAGGCTTAGCTCAAAACATGAAAGTTGTATGAAATGATGTCATTTAGCTTCCTGTAAAATTTCCGCTTGATCGGAGCACGTTAGGGTGTGAAATGACCGAAATACCCTGACTGCCACAAGCTTCAATTCGTAAATAGTTTTGTGAATTCACCAGTTTGGCTTCATTTTTTCACCCTGATTCGTATCCAATCAGCTTTTTCCCAAAACATAAAACTTGTAGCCCTGTGTTTTAGCTTTCCAATGCCTCTGAAAACACCTCAAACGGAATTGTGTAGCTTGAGTTATTACCGGTTAAAGTCAGTCCTGACAACCAGACTGATCATGAATTTTTGGATCTGTGATTTGCAAATTTGACCTAGATAAACTGTGAATTAGGTTAAGTGGCCTTCATCAAAGTTGTAACCCTTTGGCTTAGCTTCGAAACGGTATACATTTTACCCGAAACCGATAGGCTTAGCTTTAGTTGTGACCGAAACGCCAAGAGACGTCAAATCTGCCATTTAGCTATTTGCCTTTAAACTTGATTTCCGATTGCCTTGTTAAGATTTGTGTTGTAATTGGATTATTTTGAGCCCAGTTGAAGGGCTATTGTGGTACCCTTGCTTATGTGTGACATTGGAGTTGATTTGAGGAAAATAATGAAGCCATAAATGGCTGGAAAATAAGTAAACACAAAGGGCATGCCGCCCAAATTTTCACTCAAGGTACAAACCAGCCTTTGGAGTTCTGGTTCGGTAATCTGCAAATTTAACCTAGATCCACTGAAAACTGGGTTGATTTGTCTTCATAAAAGTTGTAACCCTTTGTCTTAGCTTCGAGACGCTACCTAGTACACTTTGATCCGATAACCACAGCTCGGGTTATGGTCGAAACCTTGCAACCCATTTTCATACCATATTCATTTCCGCGCACGCGCACATGCATTTCTTGGCCGTTTTGCTGTTTTGGCCGTTTTAGACCATATTTCCATTTGTGATGGTTTTTTTTGACTGATGGTTGCGTATAATCTTCTGTCACAGGCAGCGACGAACTGGACGGAGTCGGTGGACTCGTATAAAGTGCCTTGATTTGCGTGCTAACTATTTTGAGTGAGTAATTGGGTTGGTTTATATGATAAATTGTCAAAGTGCCTTGTATATGTTACCTGGGTACTTAGGCGAGGGTGTACTTTATCTCACTCGACCTAAACCCAACCTTATTGTTGATTTAATATGTGAGAATACATGCTTTGTATTGAGAATCACCCTTTTGCTGTGTGCTGTTGGGGGTGAACATGATTTGAATTGAACCCCTTGTGCTGTGTGCTGTTGGGGTGAGTACTTTGTTGCGTACTTTATTGAGAGATATCATCTAATGAGAGATTGGATATCTCAGGGCTTGGTTCCAGCCCGGTTCCAAGGCTAGACGAACTATTCGAGCCAGTCAGGGGTTGGTCGAAGTTAGTTCCATGCTAACCTTGGGATTTCGTTCTTTGTTAAAGCTTTGATTAAAGCTAAGTGATTTTGTTTTGCTCGAGCTGCTGTGTGCTGTTGACTGGCCAGCGGGGGTTGATAAGGTGAACGGGGAAGTAAGTGGAGTCTACGGACTATGAGTTTTGGTTGACGGAGTGTCAACAGGTGAACAAGCTCGGGGAATTGAATTGGCTTTGAAGCCATCCGTATCCTACTATTGTGATGTTACATTTCTGTCTATTGATGTGAAATATCTTGATTTACATGTTTATTTGGATGTGATTTTACGTTTTTACCCCCGATTATTCACTAAGCATATCACTTACCCCATTCCATTTGTTTTCCTTAGCAGGGGCCGATGCGGGGAAAGCTCGAGAAAGTGTATAGACTTTTGGTTTATAGAATAATGAGTTTTGCCCTAGTACGTGTTATAAGTTGACCAGTAAGATGTATATATTTGTTGTGGTGGTTATAGTTAGCAATTTTTCCAGGGTTTACTTTTTGGTACTAATGGTTTGTATGGCTTGATGTAATAGTGATACAACTTTTGAAGGTGTAATAGTGTATATAGAACTTTCTTGTAACGTGAAATCTATTTTCTCGTTTTAGAGTATCGAGTCCTGGCGCGAGCTAGGCAGGCGATCTGCTAAACCCTTTGGTACGCTTCTGGGTACGGTGGGGTCGTCACAGGGAGTGTACTATTGCATGGTTTAAATGCCTAAGTGATTACTTGTCCTTGAATCTGTGAATTAAGTGACTGTGAACTGTGTGCATGAGACGAGAGTGTACTTTATCGCTCTCGTTCTCTTACTTGTATAATTAATCTCTGATTATCTGTGAACTTGAACTGTGACTGGTTTAAAATCATGGGCATGAGCCCTACGACTGTACTGTGATGTCTGAGCTCAAACCCTAGTGGGAGTTACTCGAGTCGAGCCGGCGAGGGCCGGTCGGCGAGATAACAACCATAGGGTTACTGTTTGTCGAGTGGTGTGTATCTCCTCGACCCTGTGGTATACTCGAGTATTACCTTCTTATTACTGTGAGGTGTTCGGGCCCGGTAAGGGGAATGTATGGTGGAAGGTACTGGGTGGAAAGTGGGGTCCACAGTCATGTTTCTTTCTTTGAACGTTGACGGAGGGTCAACGAGATACGATCAAGAACTGCAATGGGGAAACTGGCTCCTGAGAGCCACCCGTATCCTTTTATTTGAACTTGTTGTAGTATTTTATTCTGTATTTGATGGTTGTGTATAACTGAGTTTGGTTACCTTGTGAATTTGGGTTGCATGACTTGTTAGTACCTCATTGGGCGAAAGCTCACCCTCGTTATCTTTGTTTTCCTTACAGTGATACTTTTGGACAAATCATGGTTTTGTAAAGCGAGTTGAGCTAGTTAGATAGTTTTGTTTCTTTGTTTCGCTCCTCGGCCGTTAGAAACCCTAAATGTACCTCACTGGAATATTCCCTTTTGGATTATAAATTTTGATAACGTGTATATGTAAATGATTGTTCATGTGTAAATAATGTTCTATGTTGAGAATGTATGTTTTAGCCCTATCCAAGGGTCTTTTGCACTTGGTTTAGCGTGTGTGAACGTTAGTAGTCCTGGCGAGAGTTGGGCAGGCAATTCGCTAACTCTTAGGGTACGCCCTAGGGGAAGGTGGGGCTGTCACAGGTACCCCTCACACGGGGTCAAAACATGGCCCAAGTAACTCCAACCTAGTTCTCTACTGAACCAATCGACTCTTCCTCGGAGCTAGAGCTAGGGCTAGAGCTAGAGCTAGGGGCGCCTCCCCCACCTGGAGTCCCGTTACTTGGAACTCCCCCTGGCGCATGAGCGCCAATCACCTCCTGGATCAATGCCCCACACTTGTTAATGATACCTCCAGACCGGTCTCTAACCTCCCGAACCACCCTAGTGAGACGGTTGTTGGCTACGTGCAACAGATCTCGAAGAGCATTCGTCCGCTCTTGCTCCATGGCTATATCCCCCTGGAGCTCCCTAATCCGGTCCACCTGCATCCTAGCAATGCCCCCCACTCGCTGCAGCTCGGTATGATCTCGGGCGGCGGCACGCCTAAGTCTCCTCCGCTCTCCTAAGACGGCCACAACTACGTGGTCAGCGTAAGAGTAACGCTGGCAACGACCACAACGCCTAGTCCGACTGGCCGTACTCCAGTGCCTAATCGGTCCTCCGGGTCTCTCCTCGTAGTCGACAACACGAAAAGGCCTCCGAGGCGGCTCACCTCTGCTCCCACTAGCTCCGTCCATGACCTACAAGGATATACATAGGTTACAACTTAGATATAGTAATAACACTTAAATATACCCTAATACAATCTCAAAAGTTCTAAGAATCAGGTTTAGGGTTCGCCCAGGTTATTTCTAACCTAAGCTCTGATACCAACTGTGACAGCCCCACCTTCCCCTAGGGCGTACCCTAGGGGTTAGCGAACTGCCTGCCCAACTCTCGCCAGGACTACTAAGAGATCACGCACCCCAAACCAAGTACAACAACCCTTAGATAGCGCTAACATACATTTCCAAGGGATAATGTCATTTATACATGCACGATATCAAAGTTCACATTCCAAAAGGAAATATCCAAGTGAGGAACATTTAGGGTTTCTAACGGCCGAGGAGCTAAACAAAGAAACAAAATTATCTAACTAGCTCAACTCGCTTCTCAAAAACCATGCTTTTTCCCAAAAGTATTCCTGTAAGGAAAACAAAGATAACGAGGGTGAGCTTTCGCCCAATGAGGTACTAACAAATCATGCAACCCAAATTCACGAATGTATCCACATTTAGTTATACATGACCATCAAACATAGAATAAAAGCACCACAACAAGTTCAAATAAAAGGATACGGGTGGCTCTCAGGAGCCAGCTTCCCCATTGTAGCTCTTGATCGCATCTCGTTGACCCTCCGTCAACGTTCGAAGAAAGAAACATGACCGTAGATCCCACTTTACACCCAGTACCTTCCACCATACATTCCCCTTACCGGGCCCGAACACCTCACAGTAATTAAGAAGGTAATACTCGAGTATACCACAGGGTCGAGGAGATGCACTCCACTCGACAAACAGTAACCCTATGGTCGTTACCTAGCTGACCGGCCCTTGCCAGCTCGACTCGATTAACGCCCACTAGGGTTTGAGCTCAGATATCACAGTGCAGCCGTAGGGCTCATGCCCCATGATTTTAAACCAGACACAGTTCCAATTCACAAATAATCAGAGATCAATTATACAAGTAAGAGAACGAGAGCGATAAAGTACACTCTCGTCTCATGCACAAAGTTCACAGTTACTCCATTCACAAATTCAAGGGCAAGTAATCACTTAGGCATTTAAATCATACAATAGTACACTCACCACTTCAGATAGGCAAATTCACAAATTTCCGTCCGGCGGATGGCTTGGATCACCCACACGTCCTATATTAATCAAGAAAATGCAATTAAGACTCAAACACGAGTCGAGTACCTCTTAAATGAAATCAAATATAGCATAAAATGGAAATAAATCGAATTTAGGGTTAAAAGTCTAAGCATTTCACTTTTACCCATTCTTAACCTAGACTCACAAGACCCCAATGTTCACAACATTCGGACAGCATTTCCCCTAAAATTTCAGCATTTCCACCCTACACATAATCACTTAAAGTCATCCAAACCAACCACAATTTCACATACCAATCATAGGCTAGTTAATCTACTTCATTAGGGTCACAATACCCCTCAATCATAACCAATTATAAGCTCAATAACCATCCATAAGAAAGCCCCAAATTTGGAAACCCTAAAGCTGAAATTTGCCATATAAAGCTGAAATTTTCCGCACAAAGCTGAAATTTTTCGCAATTCAACACAATTAACGCACAATAGCTCCGATTTACACCATATTAAGCCATCAATTCAAGCCAACCATAATCATCATATGAAAACAGAAAAATTCCCAAGAAAATAAGAAATTCCTCGAACTTCACTTTAATCCATGAAATCATCCATAAAACAAGCTCTTTAACCACCACAAGTCACTAATTTAACATTATTATGAACAAAAGTTGAGTTTCCAAGCAAAATACCTTAATCCTCAAGAAAGGTAGCAACTTAGAGCTTTCTCTTCCAAAACAACTCCACAAGCACCTTCAATCTTCCTTAGTAATTCACTTTTACGGAGGAATTCGAGATTTAATTGGTTGGATTTCGAAATTTAGGCAAGAAATGAAAGGAAAAGTTGAAGCTCACTTTCTTCTTTTTTCTCTCAAGGGTTCGGCCATAAGGAAGCAAAGTGAAGATGATTTTTGGTCAAAATTAAGCTTTTAGTAAAGGTAAAGAAAGTTAGGCAAGTCACCTTCCAATAAGGTTGCGACACGTGGCACTTTTTGGATTCTATTCTTATCCTCTTGCTTACCAATGGTTAAATATCTAACTAACCTCTAATTATCTCTTAACACCTAGTAATTAAATCCCTTCATGCAAAACTTAACCTAATTGGCCGAATTTCTCTCACTTAAAGCACTAGCGGGTCCCACGTCCACTATTTACTCCGAAAATCTCATAAACTGACTTATATTAGAAAAACATTTTTAAAACCCTTTTTACTCATAAAAATGTCCAGAAAATTTATAGAATAAGGCAAATATGGAAAACGGGTACAAAAAAATATATAATACCCTAAAATAAAGAAAAAAAAAAATTTTCCGAGTTCTCACACGAGAACTTGAAAATTCACCTATATTTTTCTTATAATTTCCTTTTATTTTGAATAAGTTAGTTTGTAATTTCTTTATCACTAATTTACTCCCTTAATAGTTGTATTAAATAATAGAGTTGAGAGTTTTACCTTTACTTTTATAGTTGGTGTAAGTTAGGGTTTTGGTGCATTCGTGTAGTGTGATCGATTGGTGAGGTGTGTGCACTAAATTGGTAGATAAGAGTGGGTATTAAATAATAGGAAGTATATGATTAAAAAGTGCTAAGAGTAAGTTAGTGAACCATAAGTTAAAACAAAAGTGTAAGAGAGTTAAGAAAAAAGGCTTGAACCGTCGTGCGCCGTTTGTTACCAGTGGAGGACACCACTTGACCAATACTTTCTTTCCCTAATCTCCTTGTTTTATTTCATTTTTCCTTTCTCTAATTTTTTCCCTAGGATGGCTGAAATTCTTGACTAGAAAAGAGGGGGAAAAGAAGGCAAAATAAAGGAAAATTGAGGGAAAACCAAGTGTTGGCAATCAAGGCATTCTTTGACCAATGTAACCTCTAGTCCTTATCTTGCAAATTTCACCAATAATCCCTCATTTTGCTTCCCCTCTTGGCCGAACCTTAGAGACAATAAAAGAAAGAAAAACTTCTCCAATTTCACCTTGATTCCAAGCTAGAACTAGTAGAAAATCAACCTCCAACCCAAAACCAATTCATAGGAAGTTACCCCAAGGAAGAAATGTGCATTGGAGTGGAGTTATTTTGGGAGAAAGCAAGCTGTATTTTGTTGCTTATCTTGAGGATTAAATGTATTCTTGTTTGAGAGTTACTTTATCTCCTTAATCTTGCATTTGGTGGGAGTTTTGGCTTGTTTATCGAAGGTTTTGTGGCTAATCTTGTAGTTTTAGGTCGTGGGCTGTTATATTCAGCTTTTATTGGTTATTTCTAGCGTTTGTTGAGTATTTCTAGCTTTGCTATGGAGTTGTAAACCTGCCATAAAGATTTTCCACCTTATACATGCAATTTTGGCGTTACTTGAGGGATTTCTAGCCTTGTTTGTGAATTTCCAGCTTTGACAGTGAATTTTTCAGCTTAGGGTTTTGATTTCCAACTTGGATATCATAGTGATTATGTGATGGATATGCACTTAATTTAGGTGGTTTTAAGGCCTAAAATAAGAGGCCTTTGTTTCCTATACTTTTGTACTTGATATGGGGCTGTTTTATGGTGAAGTTGTTGCCATGGAATTGGCGAAAAAAAATGCGTAAAAATAGGGGAGGTGCTGCTCATTTGGTTTCGTGTAGTTTGAGTGAGTGAAAGTGCAACTAGGGCTGTGATTTTTGGATGGCTTAGGCCTAGAGTACTTGCAGGTACTTAGGGCAAATCTAGGGATGTCGCACAAGCTGAAATTTTTCGCCAAGTTACATGTTTTAAGGAGGAAGTCATGACCTCTTCCAAATCAATTTTTGAGTTGTATATATATGGTTTTAAAACTTAACCATTTTAATCGTTTTCTTCCTCCAAGGGCATAAGTTCATTTACTTTATTTTCTTTTAGCATTACTAAGCGAAGATAGTGCATCTTGAAAACCTTATTTACTTGAATTTTGCCATTTTAATTGATCACAGACCTTGCAAGTGGACAATGGTCCGAACCTGTGCTTGATTTTGACAAGTCGTGAACTATTGGTAAGTGTTTCCAAGTGCATGACTGAACTTGATACTTGAATGAAATGCTTTGTTAATGTGATTGGATAGTACTTGACTTGTTTGATCGGGCAAAGGTGTACTTTATCGCACTTGCCCTAATGTGACTTATTATTGTACACTGGTTACAATTGGCCTGATATATCTATTTGTATGACTTGAATACTATCTGGAATTCCGAAATCCTGTTGCCTAGTTAATCGAGTCGAGCCGGCAAGGGCCTGGTCGATTAGATAACGAACCCTGGGTCCACTGTTTTGTTGGGTGGAGTGTTATCTCCTCGACTAATTGATATGCTCGAGTATTACCACCACTGTTTATAGTGGAGTTCAGGCCTAGTAGGGGGTTTGAATGGTGGACGGAGATTGGAGTTAAGTGGTGCGCTACTGGATTGGTTACTCTACTTGGAAGTTAATGGAGTGTCAACTACTACTTGGTAAAGCTATGGCTGAGTTAGCTCGCAAAAGCGACTGCATCCTTTTGCCTAAAAATGTTAGATACCTAACGATTTGCTATGTGAAGTGTTATTGCTCACTTTTATGAACTTTTATGCTTGCTACTATGATATTTCAAGTTTTATTTAATAGTCAACTCGCTACTTGAGTTTGCATGATGTTTTGGAACCTCATTGAGTTTTGGCTCACCCTATTAGTTTTTGTTTTCCTTACAGGGGGTACGAGCATAGGCGTGAGGCTGGCAAGCTGGTGTCGTCTAATTTTTGACTTTTGTGATTGTACTCGCGCTAGTGCTCGATTAGGGTTGGAAGTTATCTAGAACTTGAATCTTTTGTTATATTTGGGAATGTATGAACGTTTGAGATAGAAATGAGTATAAATGTACATTCTAAATTTGGGAACTGTGGTTTCATTTATTTTTGAAGTATAATTTGTTTTATTGAGAGAAAAGAGTGAATGAGTCATGACAAGAGTTGGGCAGGTAGCCTACTAAACCCTGGGGTACGCCTTAGGGAGAGGTGGGGTCGTCACATAGATGATATGAATTTTACAAGATATAATCTAGAAATGATTGTAAAGTTCAGGGAGGTCATGATTAAAGCAATTTGAGATAACAGACATGGGACTTATGTCATATTTCTTAGAAATTGAAGTTTTTCAATCCAATTGTGGGATTTTTATTTTTAAAAAGAAAGCTATAGGTTTAAGATGGATACAGCGAAGTCAATTATGATGCCAGTTGAAGAAAAATTAAAATTGATCAAGTAAGGTGCTGGTGGATACGTGAATCCTATCTAATTTAAAAGTTTGCTAGGGAGTTTGAGGTATTTGACATCTACGGGACTGGATATTAATTTTGTAGTTAGTTTGATTAGTAGGTTTATGAAAAATCCACGTCAATCACATTTGCAGGTAGCTAAGAAGATTTTGAGGTATTTTGGAGGTATTTTTTATTCAGGAAATAATCCAGTTGAGTTATTTGGCTATACAAACAATGATTGGGCAAGTGATATAGTTGAGAGGAAGAATACTTCTGGGTATGCACTTTTCATTGGTTCTGGTGTGTTTTCCTGGAGTTATAAGAAGCACGTAATTGCATTGTCTACTGCAAAGGTGGAGTATATTGCAGCAGCTAATAGTGTAACTCAAGTTTTGTAGTTGCGTTGCATGTTTGGTGTTCTACAACATAAGCAGGTCGATCCTACGAAGATTTATTGTGACAGTAAGTTGGTGTGAGGACCTGAAATTCGCTTATTGTGTTTTTTTGAAGTTTTTCTTTGGATTACATGCTTTTATGTGATGAATGATAAAGGATTGTTGTACTTCATTGCCTCTTTTAATTTATTGCATGTTGTTTTTCATGGGGTGATATACTATTTAGTCCAACTAGTAGGGCGTGTAGCATAAATTGAGTGACAAAGAGGGATTTATGTGCAAAAGGGATATGTTGGGACAATAAGAGATATTTTGTGCTTAGAGATGTGATGTGGCCAAAGACATTTTGGGAAATTAGATATATATCATTCGTATTTGTGCCATTTATTAAATGGGCAACCAAAGCTTTGACTAAGACTCCAAATTAATTAGCCTTTTCTTCTTCTTGGAAGACCAAGTCAATTGCATTTTTCCTACTTCTTGTTCCAGCCGAGAGGGAGAGGAGAGAGTTGAGAGAGACTTCTTGATCTTTTCCTTTAGCTCAATCGAGAGAGAAAGAGAGAGAAGAAATTAGCCAAAGTCTTCCCTTGTCTTGCCTCCACTCCAGCTGAGGGAAAATTGGAGAGAAAACCAAGACATTTCTTGTCTTGCCTCCACTCCAGCTGAGGGAAAATTGGAGAGAAAGCTAAGAGAAAGCTTGAGTCTTGCTTCCATTTCTAGCCTGTTTGACCTTAACTTCCAGCTTGTTTTAAAGGTAACATGACTTGAAAACTTCATTTCGTTTTATATACTTTAGAGGGCTTTTGATGTATATTTGTTTGAGGTTGGATTGAAGAAGAAACTGGTAGTAGAAACTTGTTTTACAGCTGAAAATTTCTCAACTTGGACCAAACTAGAGATGACATTTCTTTTCCAGATTTTGGCTCTTGTTTTGCTGCAAGTTACTAGAAATCTTTGAATACTTTTTGAAAAATGAATCTTGGGGTAAAGCTTTTCCAAAATCTCATGTATTTCACTCACATGAAAAGCATATTTCTTGATGTATGTTAATGTCTTAGCATCTAGTCAAGAAACTAGCAAACTAACTTATTTCTTCACTGTTTTGGAGTAATCTGCCCAGATCATGTTCCTATTGCATTTTGCAGCCTTTCGCTTCAAAATTTGACTAAAAATGCTGGAAATACATGCTATATACACTAGCATGTATGATGGAATGAAGGTATGTGAGAACTCGAGGAAGAAAAATCTGGTTTTAGGGTTTTACCGATTTTCGTGCACACGTTTTCTATATTTTCTTTATTATATTTATTTTACATATATTTTACAAGTAAATATAGTTTTTAAGTCATTTTCTAGTATAAGTGAGTTCACGAGAAATTTGGAGCGAATAGCGGATGTGGGACCCGCTAGTGCGTTAAGTGAGAGAAATTCGGCCAATTAGGTTAAGTTTTGCAGAAAGGCATTAAATTACTGAGTGCTAAGAGATAATTGGAGGTTGGTTAGATATTTGATCATTAGTGAGCTAAAGGATAAGAAAGAAATCCAAAAAGTGCCACGTGTCGCGTTCTTATTGGCCCAAGTTTGCCTAACTTTTCCTTAACTTTACCAAAAGCTAATTTTGACCAAAATCATCTTCATTTCTCACCTATTGTGGCCGAAATTCTTGAGAGAAAAAGGAGAGAGTGAGCTTCAACTTCTCTTTCAATTTCTTGTCCAAAATTCGAAATCCAACCGATAAAATTCCGAAAACCTCCGTAGAAATAGCTTATTAAGGAAGATTCAAGGTGCTTGTGGAGTTATTTTGCAAAGGAGAGCTCTAAGTTGCTACCCTCTTTTGATAAAATTGACCATGACAAATGGCATTTAATCTCTTCTCATCGATTAAAGACAATTGCTCATGACGTTGTTTAATCCAATCAGCGTCATCCAATTTAGCCTCCATTAAAATGTGTAAAGAAGGGATTTCAACCTCAGCCGGCAACACTGCTTCCATTCCATACATGAGGCTGTAGGGAGTTGCCCCAATAGAAGTCCGGATAGCAATTCTATACGCCATTAATGCATAAGGGAGCTTCTCGTGCCAATCACGGTGTCTTTCAATCATTTTTCGAATTATCTTCTTCAAGTTCTTATTCGCGCCCTCCACAGCTCCATTCATCTGAGGTCTATAGATAGAGGAGTTTCGATACTTGATTTTGAACTGTTCATACAATCCATCCACCATATCATTGTTGAGATTCTTGGTATTGTCGGTGATTAATGTCTCTAGCACTCCAAAACGACAAATGATATGCTTCCTTAGAAAGTCCGTTACCACCTTCTTAGTCACATGCTTATAAGATTCTGCTTCGACCCACTTTGTAAAGTATTCAATTGCCACCAGAATAAATCGATGCCCATTTGAGGCCGGAGGGTCAATGGCTCCAATTACATCCATACCCCACATTGAACATGGCCAAGGAGCAGTCATACTGTGTAATTCTGTAGGGGGAGTGCGCATAACATCTCCATGCAATTGACATTTAATGCACTTTCTGACGAAAACTACACAATCATGCTCCATAGTGAGCCAAAAATATCCGGTCCTCATAATCTTCTTCGCTAATAAATGACCATTCATATGTGACCCACACATACCACTATGTACTTCTTTCATCAGGTATTCTGCTTCATCTTCATCAACACACCTCCGAAGACCCAAATCTGACGTCCTTTTGTATACCACCTCTCCATTTAAGAAAAATTTAGACGATAATCCGCGCAAGAAGCTTTTAACAGTCGCATCGACCCCAGGAGGATAGGACCTTGTCTTGAGAAATTCCTTGACGTCACTGTACTAGGGACGGCCATCGGAAGATTTTTCCACAGCTAGACAATGAGCAGGCTTTTCTTGTAGATGAATCTGGATAGGTTCGATTACCAACTCGTCTGGATGTTGAACCATTGAAGATAAAGTGGCCAAAGCATCAGTAAAAACGTTTTTTACACGTGGAATATGCCGAAACTCCAAACTCCTAAATTTATTTGCCAATTCTAGTAAATTGCAATGATAGGGCAAGATCTTTGAATCACGAGTGATCCACTCCTTAAGAGTCTGATGTACAAGAAAATCGGAATCGCTGAACACTAGTAAATCCTTAATCTCAATTTCCAATGCCATTTTTAACTCGAAAATACAAGCTTCATATTCTGCCATATTGTTAGTACAGGAAAA
Source organism: Coffea humblotiana (assembly GCA_023065735.1). NCBI lineage: Eukaryota > Viridiplantae > Streptophyta > Magnoliopsida > Gentianales > Rubiaceae > Coffea > Coffea humblotiana. Next base: position 33,800,449 of record CM041213.1, on the reverse strand, counting down.
CCGTAGTTTAGCGGAACCAGAATAATGCTTCCCTTCAGGCGATACCAGAACAGCTCCAATACCGGCTCCGAAGGAATTTGATGCACCATCAAAGAACAGCCTCCATTCAGAACACTTTTCATTCATGTCTTCCGCTGTGCCAACGAACAGAACCTCCTCGTCTGGAAAGTAAGTATGAAGTGGTTGATAATCCTCTTCCTTTGGATTTTCAGTCAAGTGATCCGCTATGGCTTGCCCCTTGATTGCCTTCTGCGTGGTGAAAATGATATCGAATTCAGAAAGAACCATTTGCCATTTAGCCAAGCGCCCAGTTGACATCGGTTTCTCCAATAAATACTTCAAAGGATCTGAGCGAGAAATGAAGTAAGTGGTGTGACTAAGCAAATAATGCCTCAGCTTCTGAGCTGGCCAGGCTAACGCACAACAACTCTTTTCAAGAAATGTGTACTTTGCTTCATAAGCTGTGAACTTCTTGCTGAGATAATAAATGGCTTACTCCCTTTTCCCAGAGTCGTCGTGCTGCCCTAAAACATATCCCACAACCTTGTCGAGTACAGACAAATACATAATCAAAGGTCAACCGGGCTTGGGTGGCACTAAAACCGGGGGGTGTAGCAAATAATTTTTTATCTTTTCAAACGCTTGCTGGCACTCCTCACTCCAATACAACGGCACATTTTTCTTCAATAATTTGAACAAGGGCTCACATGTAGAGGTCAATTGAGCAATGAACCTTCCAATAAAATTTATCTTCCCTAAAAAACTCTTCACATCTTTTTGTGTTTTTGGCACTGGTATTTCACGAATGGCTTTGATTTTCGTTGGATTTATCTCGATACCCTTCTTACTGACAATGAACCCCAACAACTTGCCGGCGGGAGCTCCAAAAGCACATTTCGCGGGATTTAACTTCAAATTATATCTTCTCAATCTTTCGAACAACTTTTCCAAATCAATGAAGTGATCCTCTGCTCTCTTGGATTTGATGATGATGTCATCCACGTAAACCTCCATCTCCTTATGAATCATGTCGTGGAACAGGGTGGTCATGGTCCTTCGATAAGTGGCACCGGCATTTTTCAATCCAACGGCATTACTCGGTAGAAAAATGTCCCCCATGGCGTGATAAAAGTAGTTTTCTCCCTATCTTCCTCTGCCATTAAGACCTGGTGATACCCGGCAAAACAATCAGCAAATTATTCGATCTCATGTCCTGCGGTATTGTCCAGAAGAATATGAATGTTTGGCAACAAAAAATCATTTTTCGGGTTGGCTTTATTGAGATCCCTGTAATCAACACAGACTCACACTTCTCCACTTTTCTTCGGAACAGGCACTGGATTTGAAAGTCAAATAGGGTAATGAGACACCATAATGATTCTAGCATTGAGTTGCTTCTCGATTTGTTCCTTAATTTTGAGGCTCATATCTGGCTTAAACTTGCGAGGTTTTTGCTTTACTGGTGGAAAATTTGGATCAGTTGGTAATCGATGGACCACTATATCTGTTGAAATTCCTGGCATATCATCATAGGATCAGGCAAACACATCTTGAAACAGGGTCAAAAACTCAATCATCTCTTTTCTCTGTTTTTTATTCAAATGGATGCTAATTTTTATTTCCTTAACCTCAGTCTCAATGCCAATATTAACAACTTCTGTTTTTCTAAGTTCGATTTGGATTTCTCTTCATATTGTTCAAGATTCTTTAATAAAGACTCAGATTCTTCCTCGTTATCGCTCTCGTCTTGAATTTCTGATTCCAAAATTTCAAATTTGTGAGAGATATCGAGATTGCAATCATCAAATTCCAGAATAGTGATATCCAAAGGGTCAACGTGTTTTATTTTTGGCCATCTGAAAAAAAAATGAAATAAATATGACAATGCGTAAGTAAATAAATTTGCAAAATAAACACTGTGCATTTCATTGAATTTAAAAGTAAATGATAACATCATAACAAGCTACTTAACAAGAGTTTTAACATAAGACTTGTATTGGAAAACATTTGATTAAAACTATTTACAAACTGAAAGACAAAAGGTAAGTAACATGAATGATTTCTCTCATGTCGACCAAAGGCAATCCCCTAGATTTACCGAAATTCCCTTCGGGAAGGAAGGAGATCACTGGTCCAATTCTTCATTGTCTCAACAGGCACCTCTGGAAATTCTGTGTTCTGCAGCGACTCTCCCTCGGAAGCAACTCCCACAAATAGCTCGGATAATCCAACATCTATTTCCTCAATCGGGTCCATTTCGGATCTAATCACCTCCGTGGGATAAGGAAAAGTACAGTACAATGGTGGGATGCTCATGATAAGTTGTCTCCCTTCCTTCTCCGCCCTTTTGCGATTTATCATTTCTTTCTTATCTTTGACAGTAGGTTGAAACCCTAATCCAAATGTGTCCTTCTTTCCTTGAATCTCTACTGGTTCCAATACTCCTTGTAGATCACGCCCGAGGCCCTTACCTATCTCATATCCTCCTCGGATCAGTTCCTTGGCCATCATGACACTCGCTTCGGGCAACTTCATTTCCACCATTTCCTTGTCCTTAAACTCCCAACCTACTGAAACAATATCGGCCACATGGTGAGGAGAAACTAGAGTTTTCTTATCACTTTCCCCTTCTAGTGCAGGATTGATGACCATAGTGCAATTTTCCTCAGCAAATATCGTAATCAACTGGCCATTCACCACAAATCTCAACATTTGGTGGAGCGAAGAAGGTACAGCACCTGAAGTGTGAATCCAAGGCCATCCGAGAAGGATATTATAAACACTCGAGAAGTCCATGACTTGGCACATAATCTGGAATTGGGCAGGTCCAATTTCCAGCACTAAATCCACTTCTCCCATTGATTCCCTTTTCGCGCCATCAAATCCTCTCACCACGGTGGCAGACGATCGAAGTTTAGCTTCCTGAAATCCCAACTTAACCAAAGTATTCCAAGGACAAATATTAAGAGCGGACCCATTGTCTATCAAGACTCTCGGCAATAATTTTCCATTACAACGGACTGAGATATACAATGCTTTGTTGTGTCCAATCCCCTCCGAAGTCAAATCTTCATCAGAAAAAGAAATTTGATTTGAAATCAAAACATGCTCGACTACATGAGTGAATTTATCCACAGGAATGTTCTTAGGCACTTGAGCCTCGTTTAAGACCTTGAGCAAAGCCTTTCTGTAAAGTTCCAGCGAGCATCTTGTCCAACTGCTCGACCACCTTATACTCACTTTTCTTCAACATTTTGATGAAATTGAATGCCTCTTCGTCAGTCACTGTTGGTCTTGTTGGTGTGGCATTTTCTTTTGCTTTTGAGGGCTCATCCACTGTGGGCTCCCCTATGATTCTTCCGGATCGAGTAATAGCATCCACTTCCTTCTTGGGAACTTTTTCTTCTCCAATTAACAGTGTTGGCTCGCTATAATTCCACGGGACCTCTTGTAGATTTAGAATAGGAGCTTGTTCAGGCAATTCAAGTACCACAAGCTCTGAAGGCTCACATTAGAAAGGTATCATTTCCAGAATAAACGGATCAGTATTTTCCTTGACTTCATAGGCTTTCTCCTCCAGTATGAATAGCTCTCCAATGACTCCCACTATCTCAACTTTATCTACAATAAATTGTGTAGGTTCCTCGACCTCCTTGTCTATAGTAACAGCTCCCACAGTATCCTTGTGCGTAGGAAGAGGATTTTTGCTAACATTTGGACCTTGTTCATCCCTTCTTCTCAGAACTATGTCTCCCGCCTCGATCATATTTTGGATCTTATGCTTAAGCGCCCAACAATTGGCAGTTGAATGTCCAGGGGCTCCCGAATGGTAAGCACAAAATAATTGAGGATCGTAACCAATAGGAAATCCTTTGGAATAGTTTTTGGGAGGTACTGTGCCAATTTTTCCAACAGCCTTCAATTGTTCATATAATTGGTCAATGGGCCGACCTAGATTTGTGAAGGTTCGGTATGGGGCTGGATTTTGGGTGTCACTAGTTTGTTGGTAGGGGTAATTTGGGTTGGGGGATGGAATAGGTCTTGGGTTAAAAGGAGGGCGATGTCTAATTTGGAAATTAGGTGAAGCTATGTGAAATGGTGTTGAGGGTGAGTAATTTGGTGGAGGTCGGGTGTGGTTGATAGTGGTATTATAAACAGGTCGAGGGGCGAGATTGGTATGGGTAACGGGGTGAGTAAACGGGGTATTGTTGGTATCTAGGTCGGGAAGAAGAGCCTTGATTCCATACAAAAGAAGCTTCCTCGTCTTTCTTTTTGAATTGAGACTTCTTACTATTACTGCTCTGACTCTGCATAGCTTCCAATTGTGACTTCAAAGCTGAAACATTGACAAATTTCCCTGCTCTCATAAACTCATCATACTCCTCCAACTTATTGACAATCTCGGCAAAGGAACATCCAGTCATTCGAAAAATTTTCTCAAAATAAGGCGGGTCATGGGTTTTAATGAATGTACGAACAATCTCATTTTCAGTCATGGGAGGCTCCACCTTGGCGCCCAACTTCCTCCATCTCTTCGCATATGACTTGTGGTCCTCAGATGGTTTTCTCTTAGTTCCCTCCAATGTGGTCCTCGTCGGAGCGAGCTCGCAGTTGTATTCGTACTGCCTCACAAAAGCGGTTGATAAATCAAGCCAGGATCTCATATCCTCAGGCTTCAAGTTGGAATACCAATCTAATGCGTTGCCTTCTAGACTCTCAGGAAATAGGCGTATAGGCAGATTCTCGTCATCTATCGGTCTTCCTAACTTGTTTGCAAACATCTGAAAGTGTGTCTTGGAATTGCCAGTTCCATCGTACTTGCTAAACTTGGGTGCTTTAAAACCCATCGGCAATTGCATATCCGGAAAAAGACACAGCTCATTGTAGTCCAGGCCTCCATGCTTGCTCAAACCTTGGTTTTTCCTTATGAACTCCTTAAATTGATCCAATCTCTTTAGCAAATTCTTATCCACAGGCACGGATGACTCCCCAACTTCAGCTTTCCTTTGGACGGCGGTATCTAGCGTGAATGGCTCAGCGGTGGAGTAATAATGTGGTCCTTGAGGTTCGAATGGCATGCTCATACTAATTGGTGAATAATTTTGGGAAATTTGGGCGTGGGAAGGATTAATTTGGATGTTGGGTGCATAAGTAGGTGGTGGGCCATGAGGGGGATAGGTAAAGGTTTCTTCAGGTGGATTTATAAGTTGTGAAGAAAAAGAAAAAGACAGGAGTCAGTAAAAAATTAGAATAATTCGGATGCATGTCCTATTGGGGAGCCCTTTTGTGCCAAGGGTAGGCCTAATATGATGCAATACCTTCGGGGTAAAATCCCAATTTCAAACCTGTAAATGAATGAAAAAGCAGAAATTCTCATTGAAATTGATAAGTTCAATCCTTCTTCACAATCTCATTGATGGTTCGACTGACCATTTTTACAAAGTCCTCATGCCATACTAATCTAGTATGTTGTGACTCCCTAGAACTTCCTATGTTAAGTTTCCTAACTTAAATCTCTTCTTGAATTTTGTTAAAGGCATCTAATACTTTCTCCAACTTCTCAGTTTTCTTCGCCTCTCTCTTTAATTGTAATCGGGCATCCTCCAAAACTTGGTCGGCTACTATAATCTGCAATTGGTGATCCTCCAACTCTTTCTTCAGTTTCTCATTTTGCTCTTCAAGACTAATGGAGACAGACGGCGACCTTTCTCTTCCTTGTGCTATTATCAAGTTGATCCATTCATTGTATTCCAAAGTGATCCTAGGCTCTACTTTATTCACTTGATCAAGGTGCAGGTTGTCTAGGCTACGAATATTTCCCCAAACCTCCAGTACCATGCTTCGGCATTCAGCAACGGTGTTTAGTCTGATATTCTCGATTCCTTGTACTATCGGGACCCTCTGTGGATACCCAAACTGCCTCATAACTCGTTGCGGCACATATAAGACGAACCCATTAATGCTTGCTAAAGGGATGAAACCATGTTGTGTAGTTGTGAAGGCCGGATCCCTAACTTTTGTCCAATCAAGAACCCATTGTATCTTATCCGGTGTCAAATTTTCGAACTCTTGAACAAATCGACTTGGAGATGCTATTCGGTAGTATCCTTTGACCCTCTCTCGGTGTGACTCGATCCAATTCTCCGTTGGAAGGCATGATCCTAAGGGATTGAGTATTCTCTTTGATAAATGCTCCATTGCCCACATCTGAAGTACCAAATTTGATGCATAAAAGAATCCCCTTTTCTTTTGACACTCAGTAATAGCAGTGAAGATATCGGCGATGATAACAGGTACCAAAGTGGGGGTTGCTCCATTGATCCCTAGAAACAGACTCTGAATCATGTTAATGGTTGAGAACGTGATTTTCCCATGTTTTTGTGGAAACAATAACAGATTAATCAGGGCTAGTCCAAAGGCTTGCACTCGCTTCTCCTCCCATTGTTCTCTGCTAATGAAGAAGTCATCACGGCATTGATCATAAGATTCCCTTTCCCCAAACCACTTGTACAGGAGGCCCAACGGGCACGATTTTGCATCGGGATGTTGATCCATACTCTTTTGCTTCAGTCCTAAAAACCTATAAAACTGTTCCCTTGTCCCATTAGTTGGATATACCATGGGATGATCTTTCCCTGGTATTTGTAAAAGTCCCTCTACTTCCTCCAAGGTCAACGTCAACTCGCATCCATTGAACCGAAAAAGTGAACCTTCCGGATCCCAATATTCAAGTAGGGCTTGGATAACTGCCATATTGGGCGTCACATTTAGGAGGGTTGGTAGATGTCCCACATATTTAAATAACCCTTTCACCTCATGAGATATATTATTTTTCCAGTCCATCAGTTCCCTAGGTATCTGGTTCAACATTTTGCATGGAGCCATCTGAAGAGAAATTTCCTTTTTAGTACCTTACCTCGGGATTTTACCTCTTAGGCAATACAAAAATATAAACATGCAAGCCTCATTGGATTAAATATTTGAGACACATGGTGGCTTATTCCTAGTATGGGATTCCCTATGCGGCATTCCCTTCTAAGGTTTATGCATGATGTCAGTTTATTGAATCAATAAAATACAATTTAATGAAAACATGACCTAAAGGAACCCTTTGTATGCCAGGGTAGGCCTAAAATGTCATGCAATTATTAATCTATAAATGCAATTCATTGAAATCTTTAAACGTACGATAGCCTATCTAAGAAGGTAGGTTCTATAAGGAGGATCATGCCAGATCTCTTATTCCTAACATTTGTGAATGCAAAAGACAAGAAAATAGGGCACTGTTAGCTCAACACATAACACGTTGTAACAATTAAACAATACAAAAGCAATAGGAAAAATAAGGAAAAGAGGGGTGGAATCCCTCCCCTCGTGTCTAATGTTCCTAGTTGGGTAAGATCGACTCTAACCTAGGTAATTTCTATCAGGGATGCATGAGGTTTGGCTTACTAATGCATCTAGACTCGATCAGGTTTCAGATTCCCAAGCCTTCAGACCAAAAGGCGAAAGGTCATCAATCCCAGGGCCTTTGGTCGGTGGCTCGAGTGATCCATTAGGTATCGCTATGGGCACAGCGCACACCATCCACCTACCTAAGGCAATCGATCCTAAACCTACAGGGAGATGTGGGATGGCGCCCACGAAAAAGAAAAATAGGGTTAATAAAACTATGCATGCACGTATGAGGTGCTTTCTTTTGAGGGGGGGGATTATACCATCATATGCGATCGACGGTTCTAGGGTAACTATCCCCCCACCCAAAATGCAAGCGCGATATAAGTAAAAAGCAAGCAAACAAATAAATAAACATCCATTCATCACATACATAATGTGCGAGGGGTGATTACGCGTGCGCACAAATGCAAAAACCCTAAAAAAGGAAAAAGGGGAAAGAAAAAGAAAAAGAAAAATAAAAATAAAAAGAAGAATGCAACCTAAAAACCTCCAAATGTGATATATAAGAAGGTTAAAAGAAGAAAAGAATTGACTAAATCAAATTTGCTCGGACTCTCTAAGTCCCCAGTGGAGTCGCCAGCTGTCGCGCCCCATTTTTGAAAATAAGAAAAATAAAGAAATTTAAGAAAATGGATTTTTGGTTTGATTTTAAAAAAAATGTGTTTTTGATTTGTTAGAAAATAAATAAGGAAAATGAAATGGGTCTAAATGGGACTTTGAAAATGCGACGATTTGACCCCAAAAAAATAGTTTAAAAAGGGTTTTTAAATAAAAAATCGGAGTCGCCACTTGGTATTGAGTTGAGGTGTACCAAGTCACCTAAAATGAATTTTTTAGATAAAATTATGAAAAATCCTTTTTAAACGACTCCTAAATCTACGAAAATCAGAGAAAAAGATTCGGGAGTCACATTTGAAGAGAGGGAAGGCAAGGATAAAATCCAAGGCACCCTCTCAACCTAACCAAGGCTAGTTGCGTGATTTAGTCAAGAATTTTCTTATTTTAACCTAAAAATTTATCACATTTTGGAAGTACTATATGAATGAAAACCCTAGACCTAAGAGGATATCAGGGGAGTCAAAATATCTCTTCGAAGTTATTTGATGCAATTCGCATTAATTGCGATGCCCAAAAGTAAACTTTCGAAGAAGTCACGAATTGTGCAAAAATATGAGACTCAAAAAAAGAGAAGTGAAAAATAATAAAAATAATCATAATTATACAAATTTACATGTCCTAAAGGAATGCATCATGTCGGGTACGGGGGACTAATGTTCGTAACTCAATTTTCCCTTTAATAGAGGGAATACGAGCGTGCTAAGGCTAGAAAGCCAAACTCGTCCATATCCCATATCAAAAGGGGTTATTTCCTATCTAAGCAAGCAAATGATCTAACCTAGTTCTAATACTTAAATGAAATGCAAATCTAATGTCATGTTTTCATACAAAAGGGGTGAGGAATATACATATAGGGGAAATAAGGGATATACATATAGTGAAAAATGTCATGCAAAATGATAAGAAAAACCCTAAAAGTGAAAAACATGCATGAGATGAAGTGATTTTATCACACAATCATGATCTAACGTTCAAAGGGCTCCTAAGGGTCTAGCATTGGACTAACCCATGTCTACAAATTCTCACTAGCATTGGACTAGTGAAAAAGCGAGAAATAGGGCCACAACTAGCGTTGGACTAGTGTGGCGACGTCTCACATTTATTATAATCAAATAACTCATGTAAAACATAATAAAGCAAATAAACACATAAACACATAACACATAAGTATGATATCTAGATGCAAGGTCCTAAGAAAGCGGTAACACATAGCACATAGGCATGCAAATCACACAAAGCAAAAATAAAGTAAATAAAACCCTAACTATTACATCAGGGGGGCCCTACTACAATCTAAGGGGAAAAATGAAATAAATAAATACCTAACTATTACAATTTTGGCGTTTAAATGCCTTGCAAATAACCAAAAATTAAAATAAAATAAATATACTAAATTAAATAACTAAAATGAATAAATGAAAGAAAAACATTCAAAAGACATGCAATTAAACAAATAAAGTCACATAGGGGCACATAGGATCAAATAAGGCATAAAATAAGGGATAGAGTGTACCTCTCTTGAGTTGGAGCCCTAATGACACGAATTTACTTATTTACCCTCCAAAATAATAAAAAAAAGGTCAAGGCATCACTTTAATTAACGAATAATCATAAAAATGGAGATAAATACAAAATTAAATCAGTCAACGTATTCAAATAAAAGTAAACAAGCTATATTCGACAAATTAACACAAATAAAGACCCAATGGAAAGAATTAAAGATTTTAAGCGATCCAAATTATTATTATTGCTAACGTGTGGGATCTGAAAGGAAATTAATTAAAATCGAAAACTAAAAGTGAAAGCTACCAATCAAATGCTAAAATTCATGAAAATAAGCGAAAACCATAAATCTAGTCAAAACTTTCAAAAATTCAAGTCAAAACTATAAATCTAGGAAAAGTTGTTAAACCCTTCAAATTCCTCCTAAAACTCATGCATACTACCCAAAAATTCAAATGAAATCATATCAAAGAGGACAAGTATGTTAAAAGGGACAAAATTGATCAAATTCCAAAAGTTTTTTGGGCCATAACAGAATTATAGAGAACTTGAGAGGTCAAGGTGCAATTTCTGAAAGATTTTCATGCAACTTCTCATGCGAAGGTACATATAAGAAGCTTGAGTTTCTGCAACAAAACTCTCCGCAAGCGGAGAGTCTTTTCCAATAAAACCAGCTGCAATTTTCATTTTTCCTTACGGATTTCAATCTCAAAACACACTTTTGAACGGAACCTTTTCGACCAAACATCAAAGCTTTGAAACAAGCCACCAAAACATACGATCTGAACAAGCAAACTGATAAAAAGATTGTGCAAAATCTGGAAAGTTTCATGCGAACTACGAGGAGATTGTTTCTGCAACTTTTCTTATGCTTCTAAACTTCAGTAATGTAGCTCTGCAGATTTACACAACTAATTAACTTAGAAACCCAACTTCAGGTTCTTATTCTAGGGAATGAACTCCTAGCAGAATCATTAAGCATTAAGAAGACTTCCTCATTTTATTTGAAGATAACAGGCTTCGGGAAACAAAAGAAAAACTGAAAAGATAGATACAAAACTGCAATCTTGCTCAATGGAAGGAAATCTAATGTTAGTCAAATTATTCACATGCAAAAACCAAGAACAAAGTGCAAAATTTTCTGGGAAAATCCCATACAAAGCCACGAAGGAACTTTCTTTCTCAACAACAATGTTTCTGCAATTCTGATGCCGAAATCCCATGCGAAAGTTCAAACAAAGCTAGCTAAACCATCACCCAAACACCCCTTAACAACTGACTAAACACTTCAATAATCACAGCCCAAACATGAACACCAAACCATTAAGGATCAAATGAGGAACCAAGTGGAAGACATATGCATCGACAAAAACAAAAACCAGCTTTCTGGGTTTCTTAAATGCACGACAGCAGCAAAACAAAATAACGAAAGCAGCTTTTCTTCCAACTTCATGGATTTTCAGTGCATGTGTGGGTTTGTAACTTCATGGGTTTCAACTCAAAGTGAGAGGAGATTGTGCAAAAATCCGGAAAAAATTTCATGCAAATTCACAAAGGAACTTTCTGCAAATTTTTTCGAACTTATGTTTCTGCAATTCCATTTCCCAAGCGACATTCTTTCTGCGACTTTTCTCATTCAACCTACATGTATTCATGCAAAGCAACCCAAAATGTCCTAATTGATCCTGTGGCAATTTCATTTCCTCAATTCAGCATGCATGAACTCCCAAAAAGCCAATATTTTACAAGACTCAGCCCAACAAAATCATGTAATGATGCAGAATTAAAGATTTGAAATCACTCCCTTCCAAAACCAGAACATCTCAACCCAAATTCGCTGACGAATATACACAATGCTGCAACCACGACAAAACAAGGATAACCGACAGGGAAGGGGAATGGGTTCGTATGATTTGATGAAAAACCACTTAACTCCCTATGTTTGCTTATCTAAACCAAGTTTGAGCGAGACCAACTCCATACTTACACATATCAAACATTCAGAATAACACAAAACATACAAAGATAAGAAATTTCTGCCATTTTATCCAACATATAGACATCACATACATGCTCAAACAGGCTGCACATATAATCGTCACTCTCCTTTTCATGACAAACATCCGACTACTAAACCACACCTTAGGAACATAATATAGACAACACCAAACATATTTCAAACCCTAACATACCTATCATGTCCCATAACAGCGAAAAGGCAACAACTTTGAGCTATAACCATAAACCAACGCACGGAAAACCATCACAACTCTTCTGCTATGTTCATAGGCTCAAGCCAAACGAAAATAATGCAACAACTCAAACATCAGAAACACCCAAACAAACCCATGATTCATCATAGTGTCATGATTTATCAACAGAAATTATCTATAGGAAAAGGCTAAAAGAAACCTTACAGCGCTATTTTCTGATGAAGTTTTAGCAGCGATGGAAAAGGAACTCCAGTAGCAACTCCTCGAAACTCCTTTTCTCCTTCTGGTTTGACCGGAAACCTCCAAGCTCTTGCTCAGCCGTGCCTCGCTCTTACTTAGCCTGTTGGGTTGCCCCTTTCTTCCTCAAACTCACCCGTAACCTCAGTTTCACTTTTCTCTCTACCTTAGATGCCCCTCCCTTCTCTCAGTTCTTGTTCTCCTTTTCCTATCAACCTCAGCTTTTCACCCTCGGTTTCTCCCTCTCACTCTCTCTGTTTCTATCCCTTAAACTCTCTCTGGCCGCCACCTTTTTTCTCTTCTTTTCTTTTTTCCACTCTCCCTGCCGTCACTCACTGTCTTAGATCCTCTCTCATTCCCTTTCACTTCTTAAGCCTTTTATAGGCATCCAATCCCCAAGACCTAGAGCTGATGGTGGAGATTTGGAGCTGCCTTTCGGTCTTTATTTCAAGCCATTAGATGGCTTTTAACCTACATCTCTCGGTGCTGTTGGATCAAGGCCAGGTGGGGAGAAGTGGAAATGATCTAATGGTAGGAAAAAAAGAGGACCGCACCGTAGACAAACTGAGAAGAACGTCCGGCAGGCAGCACCGTAGCATTTCCCATGGCTTCGTATCAGAAGCCATGGGGAAAGAAATAGCGCGTGCGCGGAGCACGTGCGCGTGAGGCAGCCCCCTTTTTTTTTTTTTTTAACAAATAAGGAAATGATTTTTTAATAAAAATGAAACCCAATCAATAAAATTAGATAATGTGCTAAAATTTTATTATTATCAATTTATCGTAGACAACCAACTAATTTTTATAAAATTGAATCTAAAAAGATTTAAAACATGTTTTTGTGAACAATTTTCTCTTTTTTCTTCCCTTTTTTTTTGATAAATTTTAATGCTAAAAATGTCTTAAAAATAAAAATTAAGCCACCAATTAAGCAAGAAATGAATAATACATTTAATCAATAAAAATAAAAATAATAAAGCTAAAAATACAAATAAAAATTTGACACCTAAGATGCTAAAAAAAATCATGAGATTAATAAATAAATAAAAATAGGTAATAATTATCAAATAAAATAAATTTAAATTTGGTGTCTGCAAAAGGTGGTAGAAAAGCATTTTCTACTCCTTCATAATTCTAACCACTCAGATTTTGTAAAGGAAGTCAAAAGATATGTTATTTTTGACTTGACAATAACTCATTTTGTCTTCCCTTTTGTTGCAGAGGCATGTGCCACCGAATTCTCTCACCAATTTAGCTGGAAAGTTGTGTGAAAAATGAGAAAATTCGGCTGCACCATTTGCAGAAGAGAGAGGCATATCCAAGCCTCGAATCCGAGGGGTGAAGATGGATCCGAGGTCGGATCATGGATGATCCGAGAGGTTTCTCAAATGGATCCGAGCTCGGATCAACTATCTTCGGATCCATTGCTCCAGAAGCATAGACGAGGGCGCGGATCTTCTTTTCTGCACACGGATCCGAGCTCGGATCCGTGTAATCATTTTCCAGATTTTCGATTTCTTTCTTTTTCCTTCATTTTTGCTTCAATTTTTCTTTTGTTCTTGATATTCCAAATGATCCTTGCTCTTTCTTTATCTTGCACATGAAGTTCACATGTCAATAACCTTCAAAATATCACAAATTAAAGGATTAATCCACTCATTTATCAAGTTTTGAACACTTGAACAATATTTAAGCAATTATCACCAAAAGAGTTCAAATACGGCTTTAATTTTCTCAAAACATGCCAAAAATTCATGCCGAACTTGTACAAAATATACGTTAAATATTTACTTATCAACGTACATGTGTGTAATTATATTTGGTCTCAAGACTCAAGAATAGGTGAGAAGATGAGCCTGGACGAAAGTCTAAATTTCATGTTTGATTGGTGAGTGTTCCAAGTGCTTGTGAATGCTTGAGTGATATGCTTGCTTGCTTGAAAGACATGTTCACTTGATTGGCATGTTAGTACTTGAATTAATGTGTGAGGACCCGAAAAAGAAAAAAAAATTTCTTATTTTTATCGTATATTACTGGCTTATTTAAATATTTATTCACCGGTTTTCTCCGAATAATTTATTTCAACCATTTTAAACCCATTTACACAAAACAATGTCTCACTTACATTTTTAAAACGTCCCGTTAGCAAATTTAATTTTTCGGAGGCTCGTTTAGTAAGGAATAATAAGTACACGTTTTTCGAGGCAAAATTCGATCCGAGAGTGCAATAATCTTGGAGATTTGAGGACTCATGTTTATTCTTAAAATAGTTATTTTTATAATTATTTACCTTAGAGTTAGTTAATTATATCACTGTTACATAAATTTCTTGTAAGTTTCGCTTTATCGTGCGCGAATCGGAAGTTCGCATAAATCGAGCCAGAACGGGTAAATGGAGATTTAAGAAACTTATACCAGACTACTAAGAGTGAATAATTATAGTGTTAAAGGAATTACATTAGAGGTTTAGTGCACAAGTGAAACAAATTCGAGAGAAAACAGACACGAAACGCGTGCGCGCGAGCACTATTCTCAGTTTACTTTTGTAGGAATTTGGTCACAAAACCCTCAAGCTTCTTCAAGAAGCTTCACCACACAACAAACCTCTCTTTTATCTCTCATCTTGGCGGCCAACCTTCAAGGGAAGAGGAAGGGAAAAAGCTTCACTCAATCTTGCAAATTCTTACTCCAAATCCTTCACAAATCATCACACAACTTCCATATAACTTGGAGAGCAACTTAAGCTTGGTGAAAGGCTCCTTTGTGGTTTTTCTTGGAGCTTTGGTGACTAAAATTTCTGGTTTTTTCAAGAGCTCAAGTGGTAGCTTTCATCTCCATGAATCCTTCCATTTTTTTTCTTCAAAGTTGGAGCTTGATTGCAAGGGTTTACTACCCTAAGCATGGATTAGGCTAGCGGACTTGAGGTGTTTAATTTTTCGCTTTTATTCCTAGGCTAGCTGACTTGGTGTGAACTCTAGGTAGCTGCCTTGAGGATTAAAGGCTTGGTTTGTGTTGTTTATGTGTTAAATGAGAGGAACTACGGTTGGAAATGGAGAGAAAATTGAGAAAAGAGAGAAACTAGAACAGGCCGAATCTGTCCAATGCTTTTCGTACCTGTCTTTCGAATTTTTGTGGGTTGTTTTGCTGTGAAACTGATGTATATATGTTGTATATGGTGTGTAGAAAGTTTCTACCAAAAATCATTTGAATTGATTGAGCAAAATCTGAATTTTTGAAACTTGAAGAAATCTGGAAAACGTGTTCAGGGCATCTGAACAGTGTCACTTTAATCGAACATATCTCTTTGTACAGACATCGAAATCAAGTTCTGTTTGTGGCATTTGAAACTAGACATTTGTAGATTTCCAACGGTATAAACTGTATCATCTAGTTCGAACTGAGTGATCGGTAGTGATTCACCAAAGTTTCCTGTTCTGTTCTGCTGTTCTGTTCGAATGGCAGTGAGAAGCTGCGACTTGTCGCTTGAATTCGAACTACCTATGAACTGATTTTCAGAACGACTTCTTCTGGTGAAATGTAACCTTTTGAATCTAGTTTCCAACACCACCAACCATTCTCAATTTCAAGTTGTATTGAGTGAGATATGGTTCAATTTGCAAACTGCGGCAATGCTGGAAATCTGGAAAACTCTTCCTTCTTGCTAGCCAACTGGTCTAGTTTAACTTGGGATGTTTTGTTTCGAAAATCTTGATGTCCATTGCTTGTCAAATACTTATGAAATGTTTCTTGGACCTTGGTTTCAAAAATGAATCAAATTGGAGTTGATCTCATTGGGCAAAATGTTTGAAAAGGAAAGAAAACCAAAAAGACAGATTTGCTTTGGGAAATTTCTTGAATTTTGGTAGTTTTGTTAACTACCTTCCCGTATGAGTTTTTTTGTGAAAATTGATAGTGAAGCAGTCATCATATGGAAGATGGTGTGTACAAAATTTGTGTTATTCTAAGACCATTTCGATACCCAACTGAAATCCCAAAGTTTGTTTTCAAATCTGGAAGATTCACAGAACAGTCTTCAATTTTGGCCAACTTTGAGCTGCTATATCTTGATGCTCAAAACTCCAAATCTAGTTCCATTTGTTGTGTTTGAAACCTTCATTGGAATTTTTATTGGGTTATGAATTTCAGAGGCTAGTTCACTTTCTGTGAATTTTTCCGAATTTCCAAAAATTGCTGAAAAACATGACTGAAACTGCCTTGTTTACTAGATCAGCCACTTTGAGCTGAAAACTGATTGTCTTCCGTTTAGAGTCTTTGAAAAGTGTCTTCTAGGAACTTTTAGTACTTTGAAACAAGATTCCAACAGTATAAGAATTTCCATTTTTGGACCTACAGAGTGCAAGTTCTGATTTTCCTAAGTTCGATGTGTAAAACTGAAATTTTCCAACTTGATGAGAAATGAGTTTTTGGAAACTTTTCTCTACCCTTTGATAATGATTGATCATTTTAAACTCGATTTCATGGAGGAAATCAGTTTTTCTTGTATTAATAAATCATCACTTTTGAACCTTTATTTTGAGTGGTTAAGGTTCTTTGTTTGAGGTATCAACTAGTCTAAATGAGTGTACCTTCTTTCTTAATTAATACGTGATTGTGAGTGAGAAATACTTGTTAATTGTTCAGGCGCTCAAGGAGATTTCGAAGGGAATCTCGGTGCGGACACTTAAAGCTTTGTTTGCTCACTTATTTTGAATCGGTGAGTGTCAAGTGCATGATTTGTCGTGTTTACTTGATTAATCTTACTTGTATACGTGAACATAACCTGATGAGGCGAGTGTGTACTTTATCGCACTCATTCTCCTTTATTTGACTTATACGTGTATTATACGTGAATATGACTTGTATGTCGATCGGAGTGAATCTCGTCGATTATTATACGTGTACTCGTGAGGGACGCCCAAATCTCATTGGCCAATCTTGCGACTCGAGCCGGCATGGGCTTGGTCGAGAAGCTTGATGAACCATGAGAATATTATAAAACAAAACTTGATCTTTTGAGATCTTGTTTCGGCATACTCGTGGAGTATCGCTTTTTTCTTACGTGTTCTTAAAAACAAAACTTGATCTTTTGAGATCTTGTTCGGCATGCTCGTGGAGTTTCGCCCTTTTTGTGCGTGTTCTTAAAAACAAAATTTGATCTTTTGAGATCTTGTTCGGCATACTCGTGTAGTATCGCCCTTTTCGTGCGTGTTTGGTTACGGATCCGAGAGGGTGGAATGGTGGATGAAGGAAGTAGTAAGTAGTAAGTGAAGTTTCTATGGACTTAATACCTATCCGGATGACAGAATGTCATCACGAGGGGGTATCGGATCGAGCCTTGGCGAACCAAGTGGAAATTAGTTCCTGAGAGCTCCCGTATCTTTAACAAGTGTGTTATATTATAAATTGTGAATTACTTGAACTTTCTGGCTTTAATTCTTGTACATATGTTATTGTTACTTGTTACTTGAACTATGAGTTCGCATGTGCATGTTTTGTTTTTTTTTCTTGGCCTCACGAGCATTGCTCACTCCGTTAGATTTGTTTTCCTTAACAAGAGATGAAATGGAAGGAATTATGGAGAAGTTTACTTGATGGCTCTTTTGACTAGAATTTTGGGAATGTACTTGACTAGACATCTTATGGAAGTTGTCTATTTTGGGAAAGTGGATGTATTTTGAAACTTGTAATGTAAGATTGAATATTTATGTATGGAAGTGACTTCTTTTCTTACGTCGTCTGGTATTAATAGTTATTATTGTACTAAGTTTGAACGGAAATCGTACCGAGTCCTGACGAGAGTTGGGCAGGCGTTCCGCGGATACCCTTGGGTTCGCTCTTGGGAGAAGTGGGGGCGTCACAGTTGGTATCAGAGCCTAGGTTTCAGTTCTTTGTAGTGTATCTTAGGCTAAAAGTTTAGGATACCGGACCGTGGATTCACTTGACTATTAACCTATTGTATTCCGGTGGTAAAGGGAATTAGTACTTGAGAGTTTCTTAAATGGCATTTGGTGGCAAAGAGCCTAGGTTTAGAGATTTATTTGGGGAGATATCTTAAAGGCTTTACACTTGAGAATCGGGATTAGATAATTTAGTTACACCTTAAGTCATGTTTAAGCGAGTTAGTAACTTTAAGTTTCTAACCTGGGAATTGTAATTGTTTTGCAGGGATGGATAATGGAAATGGACATGCCGCCGTTAATGGTAACGGTCATGCCAATGGCCATGTAGAGCCTCTTAGGCCTATTTATTATCGAGCTCTTGGTGGAGGAGCTCGTGTGCGTTACTCGCCTGCTACTAGATTACCTCGATGTCCCTGTAGGGTGATATATGCTTACCCTAATGACCTCGTACTATCCCTCGACGACGAGCGTCGTCAGTTGGTGAATACCAACAAATCTTTACTTCAGGAGGTTGAGGAGCTGAGCGCCATGGTGGATGCTCAGGGTGCTAGGATTGTTGAGCTCGAGGGGACGATGGTAGACGAGAGGGCTAGAACTAAGGTCACACGTGATGAGGTTCGAGGGATAGAGCTCGACTCACTAGGATAGTTGAGGAGGTCTGGGATCGGGCTTCTGGGATTTTAGCCGATACCTCTATGTTGATTGATGAGGTGATGGATACTGTGCGGAGTCCGGTTCAGGAGGGCACTGAGGAGGACTCTAAGGAGGAGGTTCCGCCTGATAGTCCCACTGAAGATTAGACTAGGAGTGATAACTCTTTTAACTGGTATAGCTGAGATTAGATGGGGTGATGCTAGTTCTGAGGCCATTGTATTTTGCTTGACTGTGTGGCCTACTTTTGAGGCACCTGAACTCTAATTTTGTCATGCTTGACTAATTGCATCTTTTTGGCACCTATGTGCTATATTTTTATAAATGCCGCATGACTTGCAAATTGTATGAACTTTAAAGTATAAATACATGTTAATTATTATTATTTCCGATATTTTCAAGTTGGCTTGTGTATCAAGTATTTTCTCGCGTAATTATATTATTTCTTGCACTAGGCATAACTAGGATCATGGACGGCCAAAAGAGTGGTAGAGGTCGTGGGCGTAGGACTAGGCAAAACCAACCTCAAGGGGATGAATAAGGATCGGCAACTGGACCGACCCAAGGACAAGCAAATGTAGACGGTAACCAAGTGACTACTGCCATTAATAGGATGACTGATATCCTTGAATGGTTAGCTGAGAGATAGGGTCTAGGGCCACTTAACCAACCCGGGGCCCAGGATAGAGGGGAAGATAGAGCCTTGGAGCAATTTTTAAAATTTAATCAACCTAAGTTTATTGGAGGACATGACCTCGAGTTAGCGGAGAATTGGCTAGAAAGAATGACCAACATTTTTGCCGCACTAGATTATGTGGAGGAGAGGCGAGTGACCTTTGCTGTCTTTCAGTTTGAGGGTGCAGCACGCGCTTGGTGGGATGTGATAAGGGGAAAATGGGAAAGAGCACAAACCCCTTGGACCTGGGAAAACCTTTTAAGAGAGTTTAATGAGAAGTTTCTCCCGCCCTTGGTTCAAGAGAAACGGGAGGACGAATTCATAAAAGTGAAGCAGGGGGCATCTAGCGTGGGTGAGTATGAGGGGAAATTCACTAAACTTTCTAGGTACGCCCCAGAATTGGTAGCCACTGAGAGGAGAAGGATAAGGCGATTTGTACAGGGACTTAACGTGGAGATTCAATAGGGGTTAGCAGCAGTGTGACAGCCCCATCTCTCCCTAGGGCGAACCCTAGGGTATCAGCGGACTGCCTGCCCAGCTCTCGCCGGGGCTCGGTCGATCAAAGAACTAGCAACTCAAGATAACCGGTGAAATAACTTCAAATTAAAGTGTACAAACCCTAATGGCATATAATCGTCAAGCCAACTTTCCAAACTTAAAATGTTCAAGCTAAATGTCACACTTACTACTCCATACTACAATTACATAACATAAGTCGAACTTATGAATTCAAATTTACAGGAGTCAAAAGTAAAGTCATCTTAAACAAAAGGTTACAATCCCAAGGTACAAGTTCAAAACAAAATAAAGCTAAGAAAGCTCTTGCCCATTAATCCATCCCCGATCTGTTAAGGAAAACAAAGGGAGTGGGTGAGCTAAAGTTCAGTGAGGTTCCAAGTAAACAAGTAAGCACATAGCCAAATAAGGACATAATATAATCAAGTAAAAACCGTACGATATGAAAACAATTTTAATCATAGTTCAATTCAAGGATACGGGTGGCTTCCAAAAGCCAACTCCCCTCGAGCTTGATCCGATCAAGGTCCGTTGACTCTCCGCCAATGTTTGCATTTAAAGAACATAAAGTCCATCGAACACCACTTTCTCCGATCTCCGTCCACCAGTCAACCCCCTACCGGGCCCCAAACTCCACAAACAGTAAGTTGGTAATACTCGAGTATACCGTTTTTTCCCAGTTTCAGTAAACAGTCCCTCAAGGTTTGTCGGCCTTCTCGACCAAGCCCTTGTTGGCTCGATACGACCGACTCACCTATGAGGTTGGGTACCCAAACAGTAGCGATAGTTTGATGGGATATCACCCAAACAACTCAAACACAGTCACATATAGAGAAAATCACATCTCATAATAGCAGTATACAGAGCCTCAGTGAAATCGAGGGAGGTCGAGTGCGATAAAGTACACATTCGCCTCAATTTTACCAAAAACAATGTTTGGCTCAAGCAGTCACCAATCAAGTACACAGATATTTCACATAGACAGTTAACAGGTAATGGAACACTCACCTGACAAGAAATGAAGTGTTCAAACGTCAAGTCCCTCGGTTACGTTCACCACAGTTTCCCAATCCTAGGGCAACGAGTGAAATCGTTAACAAACTAGGTTTAATTCCAAGCCAAATGTGAGCTCATTAGGTGACCAAGTGAGTGGTTAAATCTACTCAATTCACCATGTAAGTTAGGCCCAAAATGTAGTAAAAATTTCATGAGAAAACAAGTTTGACAAGTGCAAGAAAGTTGGGCAAAAAGAAAAGTTTCATTCAAACTCAAAAATGTTCTTCGCGGGTAAAACAGTCGCACCCACGTAGTCTCAGGAAAACGGGTATATCTCACTGTAGGAAGGTCAGAATCAGGTTCTGTCAGTGGTGTTGGAAACTAGACTCAAAGGGCTTTCCAACGGTACCAAATACAAACTCTAGTTCGTCTCCTATCAGTACCAGTAGCTCAGACAATTTGGCTAATTTTCCAGCTCTGGATCAGCCCTAAACCCTAGAAAAATTACACTAGTTCTTGGTGCTAACTTCACTTGTTTTGGTTCAAACTCACCCAATTCAATCTTATAGGGTTCATAGACAGGGGAGTAGGTTAACTAGTACCATTGGAACTCAAAATGCAATACACAAAAATGATTAAAAGAACCATAACAGTCTAGTCATTAAAAGGAACCAAAACAGTCCACTAGTGGTCCAAACAACCACTTTACTTCCTTAAATTCCATGTTAATTCACACCAAACCATGAACCAATGTTTAGCCAACTTTCTTAGGCTTAAATAAGGTGCAAAAGAACCACAAAATCAAGGAGAAACCTCCTCTACCAAAACCTGTGAGACCCTGAAATTTTACTTTTCTTTATAACCCTATGTGAACTCACATACCTTTGATTCTTGGTTGCTTTAATGGTTGAATTTGAGTCAAGGGAGTGAATTTTGTTAAGAAAAGTTTCATAATCTCAAGTTGTTAGAAAATCTAGAATTTTCGCAGGAGGCTCTGCGCAACTTTGGGAAATTGGCTATAACTTCGTATAGGGAAGTCGGAATTGAGTTCCGTTTGTTGCGTTTGAAACTAGACTCAGAGGGCTTCCTACGGTGTAAAATTTAGAGTTTGAATTAATGTCTATGAATTCTAGGAAATTGGCAAAGTTGACTGAAATTCTGCCCTGCACAAGTAAAATAGGAATGTTGTAGTAGCTTATGGCTCAATTTGGACTAATTTATGAATTAAATCTCTTTGAGATGTCTTCTTTGAAATCTAGTTTTTAACAAGCCCAGTTCTATAAATTTTTGATAGTTATAACTCAAGTTATAATTTTTCTAAAGGAAGGGTATAAGTTAGGGTTTTTATGCATACTAGGGTTTTGGTGTGTGTTTTTTGTGTGCATTTTGGTAGTGTGATCTTGAGGACTTGTAAAATTCCTCATATTTTCTTAAAAAATTCTCTTTTATTTTGGAATCCATTATTTTACAATAGCTTTACTACTCATTCACTTCCTCCTTAGTTACAATTAATCATAGAACCAAGGGGTTTTTCCTTTACTTTCATCGTTAAGGTAAACTAGGGTTTTACGTCTTTTGGTAGTGTGATTAATCGGTGTGGAGTGTGTACTCAATTTGGTGATTAAGAGTGAGTTTTAGATAAGAGAAAGTGTGTGATTAGAAGTGATAATAATAAGTTATGAATCATAAGTTAAAACCCTAGTACGGCGCGATTTAAGGAAAATCGGTTTGAACCGACGGGTACCGTTCGCTACCGATTGAGTGCACCACTTGAACACTACTTTATTACCTTAATCTCCTTGTTATTAATTGGAACAAAATCAGCCTTAAATATCTCCTCTAATCAGCCGAAATTATTGACTAATAAAAGAGAGGAAAAGAAAAAATTGAGCTTTGATCCTACGGCGGACACTTGTCGGAAATTCTACCCAACTTGACCCAAGTTTCTTACCTTTACTAAAAACTAAAAATTTGACCAAAGTTTACTTCACTTTCTTGTCTTCTTGGCCGAAAATAGGAGAGGAAAAAAGAGGAGAAAACTTCATCTTGCATCTTCAATTTCTTCCTCAAATCTTGAGTTCCAACCGTTAAAATTTCAAACTACTCCATAAAAGTTACTCACTAAGAAGGTTTAGAGCTTTTGGTTGGAGTCGATTTTGGAAGAGGAAACCCTAAGCTACCATCTTCTTAAGGGTCCAAGGTACTTGTCTAGAAATTCCTCTTTGCCTCTTAATAATTGTAAATTGGTGATTAGAGTTGTTTAAATATGTAGTTTTGTGAGAAATTTCATGGGTTGAAGTATGTTATGATAAATTTCAGTTTTTATGGTGAATTTTCTGCCCTCATGTGATGATTAATGATTGGCCATGGTTTTGATAGTTTTGTTATGTGATAAAATTAGTGGATTATGTGCTAGATGGACTTGCCTAAAGAAAATTCCAGCTTTAAGGTTTGAAACTGCCCTGTTCTGGACCTGTTAATTCGTCCATGTTAGAGGCCGAATCAGGATTAGGTCAGAACATAAAAGTTGTAGGAAATGGTGTTAACTAGC
Organism: Coffea humblotiana; assembly: GCA_023065735.1. Classification (NCBI taxonomy): domain Eukaryota; kingdom Viridiplantae; phylum Streptophyta; class Magnoliopsida; order Gentianales; family Rubiaceae; genus Coffea; species Coffea humblotiana. The sequence goes on along the minus strand of CM041213.1, from coordinate 33,777,133 downwards.
TGCCTACAAAATTTCAAATCAATCAGAGCATGGGTACATGTGAAATGACAAAAATACCCTTGACTGCCAAATGTACTGTTTTGTGGACAGTGTTCTGTTTTCTCTGAGATTGCATATTTTGACCTTGAAAATGAACAAATTGGGTGTTTATGTCTTCATAGGAAATGTAGTACGCTGTCTTAGCTTCGAAACGGTATAAAGTGTACCCCAATCCAATAAGCGTAGCTTTGGTTGTGGACCGAAACACCAAGAGATGTCAAACATGTTATTTTGTTATTTGTCTTGAACATTAGTTCCGGTCGCATTGCTAGCATTGTTTTGTAATTGAATGACATTGAGCCAAGTGAAAGGCTATTGTGGTAAGATTATTTGTGTGTGATTTTGGGGCTGAATTGAGAAAAATAATGAAGCCATAAATGGCTGGAAAATAGCGAAATACAAGGGGCATGCTGTCCAAAATTTTAGGGCTACTTGACTCCTTTGAGGTTGGGTTGATTTTGACTAGAAATGAAGGGGTCTAGGGTTGTTCATGTTTTAAGACCAACCGCTACCTTTTTACTCCAAAGCCACATTGTTATTTCTTTACCCTAGTAGTTAACTTGACTCGGCCTACGACTTGTAGTCGAGTCTCATTTGTGCATTCCGTTTCTTGGGTTTGTGGATGGGGAAACTATAATTGTTTTACCTTGGTTTTATTAGGACGTGACGGTGACCAAAGCCATCCTTTGGGAGGAAACGTTTGAAGTTATTTTTGCTTGAACTGGTGAGTGTACCACTCCCCTGATTTGTTGCTTAACTGGTTTATTTGTACTTGAAATCTGTGACTTGAATGACTATGAACTCTGTTTATTCTGAATGAGACGAGGGTGTACTTTATCACACTCGTTCTCTTGCCTGTGTGATCATTTACTGTATGAAATTTAATCTGTTATTTGTGTCTGTTCTGACGTCGTTTGGAGGCTTGTATCCAACGACCCTTCTGTGACCTCTGAGCTCAAATCCTGTGGCTAGTTACTCGAGTTGAGCCGGCAAGGGCCTGGTCAATTAGATAACGAGCCACGGTAGTCTGTTTCTGGGAAATCTTTGAGTATTGGAGACTCAGGATTTGCGGTATACTCGAGTATTACCACCTCTGTTCTGTGTGTGATGTTCGGGCTCGGCAAGAGGTATGTTCGGTGGACGGAATTTGATGTCAAGTGGGGTCTACGGTCATGTTTGTTTCTTCGAACGTTGACGGAGCGTCAACGAGTGGGATCAAGTATTGCAACGGGAATTTGGCTCTTGAGAGCCACCTGTATCCTTTCTATCTGAAGTGTTTGTTCATTTCCTTATATGATGTGTATATGTGCCTTAAAAGTGAAATGCCATGATTCTGGACTACTTGTACTTGTGGTACCTCATTGAGCGTAAACTCACCCCGTTCCCGTTATCTTTGTTTTCCTTACAGGGTTCAATATTTTGAGAGCTATGATTTTTGAAGAAAGAGTCGAGCTAGTGTAGACATTCTTTTGATCATGCTCCTCTGTAACTGAAACCCTAATTGTATTTTGTATACGTATGGTTACTATGGCTTGTATTTCAAGTTGACTTGCTGAAGACTCTGATGTATATATGCATATAAGTGTGTAATCAAGTGTTTCAAGCGTATTCGTTTGAGATGGTACGTTTCTATGGTTATGTAAACTTTCTTGTATCCATTGGGGATATCGAGCGAGTGTGGAGCTTGAACGAGGAAGAAATTTGGTCGGATTATGACGTGGCCACGGTCCTTTGCGCTTTCCGATGATTCATTTTCCCGAAATTCTTGGGACCGTTTGGTAAGTTTATAAATGTTTTTGATCTGTAGTCCTGGCGAGAGTTGGGCAGGCGGTCCGCCGACCCTTTGGTTCGCCTTAGGAGGAGGTGGGGCCGTCACAAAACCGGTCAGCCAAGGAAGACAAAACAGTCCACCAGTTCTTTTATCTCACCAACCTTCATCCTTGCATGGTAGTTAGCTTAAACATCATGTCAAGTGTTATCTCCAACTCAAAAAGGTCCAAAACATGTTAATACATGAAGGAAAGCTATGAACAAAGCTCAAACATTTCATCAAACACATGGTAGACAAACTAACTAACCCTACTACCGCTTGTTTAGTTCAAGGAGATTCACCACAACCAACATCCATACTACCTCTAGTTTGCCCTCAAAGCTTTAACTACTTGATATAACACCATAAAACCAAAGATTAAGGATCACATACCTCTCTTGTAAGAAGCTTGAGTCACCCAAACCACCACCAAACCAAAAGCTTCAAGCTTGAAAACACACTCTAGGGTTGAAGGCAAATCACTTACCAACTCAAGCTCTTGGTCTTATGATTTTTGGTCAAGTTTAAGCTAGGGTTAGAAAGCAAGAGAAATGGAGTTTTCTCTCTACCTTGAGAAGCTTCAAGATGGCCGAACTTATGGAGGAAGAAATGAAGAAAAGTTAGTTTAAAATTTCTCTAATCCTTTGGTCAAACAAGGTGGATGGCTAGGGTTTGGCCACTTGGCCCAATCTTGACCCTTTCATCCCTTAATCTTTAACTAATGATGTTTCTACCCTTCCAAATGTACCAATACCTATTTAGCACCTCTAAACTATTATATAAAGTCCCTACCACTAATAAAAGGACACTTGGTCAAAGCGTGTGTGGTGAAATAAAATAAAACCAACTCAAGGAAATGTTACAATCCAAATAAGAATAATAAAGTGCAATGTAAGGAAATGTTATAATGCATGTAAAATGCAATAAAAGGGCATGTTATAAGTGATTTAAATCTTAGGGCAAGGCATGTAATTTAGGAAAATTGTGTTTTAAAGTGAGGTTTCTCACAAGCAGCCCAAATCTCTACTTTCACCAAAGCCCTAGAGAAGGCGCAGAGAGTCGAAAGTGCAAGGCTGCAAGTTAAGGATTTTCATGCCAAGAAAAGGGGCACCCCTAGTCATCCTCCTGGACAAGCAGATAAGGGTGTCCCACCTTCTAAAAAGGAAAAAGGAACGGGAGGAGTAGAGACATCTAGTACACCAAAAAGGACTCAATCAAGAGGAGGCCACAATGGACGAGAGCAACCGAGGGAGACACCTCCAAGTGGTCAGGCTGTAGCTCCTCAAGTTATTTGTGGTTATTGTCGTAAGCCTAACCATACAGAGAATGAGTGCTGGAAGAAATCGGGAAAGTATTTGTATTGTGGCAGCACTGAACATCAGATCGCGAACTATCCGAGTATACCGAAGGAAGGAGGTAGTGCCCAACGGCCAGACAAGTCGGTATCTAAACAATCTAGTGTTGGAGACAGTCGACCTAAAGTGCCGGTTAGGATTTATGCATTAGGCTATCAACAGGTTTCCGATCCCACTAAGGTCATTGAAGGTATAATTCTTGCTTTTCATTGTTTATCTAAGGTTCTAAGTGACCCTAGTATGACACACTCTTTTGCAAAACCCTAGATTCATGAGATAGAATCAAAGTTTGACTGCTAATTAGGTGAATAGAAATTGTGAGATATGGGTTGGAGAGTGTAAGTTAATGATTGATCTGATAAGCATGACTATTGAGGGGTATGATATTATCCTAAGTGTGAATTTTGAGGACGAAATTCTTTTTAAGGAGGGGAGGATGTGAGGACCCGAAAAAGAAAAAAACATTTTCTTATTTTTATCGTATATTACTGGCTTATTTAAATATTTATTCACCCATTTTCTCCGAATAATTTATTTCAACCATTTTAAACCCATTTACACGAAACAATGTCTCACTTACATTTATAGAACGTCCCGTTAGCAAATTTAATTTTTCGGAGGCTCGTTTAGTAAGGAATAATAAGTACACGTTTTTCGAGGCAAAATTCGATCCGAGAGTGCAATAATCTTGGAGATTTGAGGACTCATGTTTATTCTTAAAATATTTATTTTTATAATTATTTACCTTAGAGTTAGTTAATTATATCACTGTTACATAAATTTCTTGTAAGTTTCGCTTTATCGTGCGCGAATCGGAAGTTCGCATAAATCGAGCCAGAACGGGTAAATGGAGATTTAAGAAACTTATACTAGACTACTAAGAGTGAATAATTATAGTGTTAAAGGAATTACATTAGAGGTTTAGTGCACAAGTGAAACAAACTCGAGAGAAAACAGACACGAAACGCGTGCGCGCGAGCACTATTCTCAGTTTACTTTTGTAGGAATTTGGTCACAAAACCCTCAAGCTTCTTCAAGAAGCTTCACCACACAACAAACCTCTCTTTTATCTCTCATCTTGGCGGCCAACCTTCAAGGGAAGAGGAAGGGAAAAAGCTTCACTCAATCTTGCAAATTCTTACTCCAAACCCTTCACAAATCATCACACAACTTCCATATAACTTGGAGAGCAACTTAAGCTTGGTGAAAGGCTCCTTTGTGGTTTTTCTTGGAGCTTTGGTGACTAAAATTTCTGGTTTTTCAAGAGCTCAAGAGGTAGCTTTCATCTCCATGAATCCTTCCATTTTTTTTCTTCAAAGTTGGAGCTTGATTGCAAGGGTTTACTACCCTAAGCATGGATTAGGCTAGCGGACTTGAGGTGTTTAATTTTTCACTTTTATGCCTAGTCTAGCTGACTTGGGGTGAACTCTAGGTAGCTGCCTTGAGGATTAAATGCTTGGTTTGTGTTGTTTATGTGTTAAATGAGAGGAACTACGGTTGGAAATGGAGAGAAAATTGAGAAAAGAGAGAAACTAGAACTGGCCGAATCTGTCCAATGCTTTTCGTACCTGTCTTTCGAATTTTTGTGGGTTGTTTTGCTGTGAAACTGATGTATATATGTTGTATATGGTTTGTAGAAAGTTTCTACCAAAAATCATTTGAATTGATTGAGCAAAATCTGAATTTTTGAAACTTGAAGAAATCTGGAAAACGTGTTCAGGGCATCTGAACAGTGTCACTTTAATCGAACATATCTCTTTGTACAGACATCGAAATCAAGTTCTGTTTGTGGCATTTGAAACTAGACATTTGTAGGTTTCCAACGGTATAAACTGCACCATCTAGTTCGAACTGAGTGATCCGTAGTGATTCACCAAAGTTTCCTGTTCTGTTCTGCTGTTCTGTTCGAATGGCAGTGAGAAGCTGCGACTTGTCGCTTGAATTCGAACTACCTATGAACTGATTTTCATAACGACTTCTTCTGGTGAAATGTATCCTTTTGAATCTAGTTTCCAACACCACTGACTATTCTCAATTTCAAGTTGTATTGAGTGAGATATGATTCAATTTTCAAACTGCGGCAAAGCTGGAAAACTCTTCCTTCTTGCTAGCCAACTGGTCTAGTTTAACTTGGGATGTTTTGTTTCGAAAATCTTGATGTCCATTGCTTTTCAAATACTTATGAAATATTTCTTGGACCTTGGTTTCAAAAATGAATCAAATTGGAGTTGATCTCATTGGGCAAAATGTTTGAAAAGGAAAGAAAACCAAAAAGGCAGATTTGCTTTGGGAAATTTCTTGAACTTTGGTAGTTTTGTTGAATACCTTCCCGTACGATATTTTGTGTGAAAATTGATAGTGAATCAGTCCTCATATGGAAGATGGTGTGTACGAAATTTGGTGTTATTCTAAGACCATTTCGATACCCAACTGAAATCCCAAACTTTGTTTTCAAATCTGGAAAATTCACAGAACAGTCTTCAATTTTGGCCAACTTTGAGCTGCTATATCTTGATGCTCAAAACTCTGAATCTAGTTCTCCTTGTTGTGTTGAAACCTTGATTGGAATTCTTATTGTGTTACGAATTTCAGAGGCTAGTTAATTTTCTGTGAAGTTTTCCGAATTTCCAAAGATTGCCGAAAAACATGACTGAAACTACCTTGTTTACTAGTTCAGCCACTTAGAGCTGAAAAATGATTGTCTTCCGTTTAGAGTCTTTGAAGAGTGTCTTCTAGGAACTTTTATTAATTTGAAACAAGATTCCAATGGTATAAGATTTTCCATTTTTGGACCTACAAAGTGCAAGTTCTGATTTTCCTAAGTTCGATGTGTAAAACTGAAAATTTCCAACTTGATAAGAAATGAGTTTTTGGAAACTTTTCTCTACCCTTTGATAATGATTGATCGTTTTAAACTCGATTTCATGGAGAAAATCAGTTTTTCTTGTATTAATAAATCATCAATTTTGAACCTTTATTTTGAGTGGTTAAGATTCTTTGTTTGAGGTATCGACTAGTCTAAATAAGTGTACCTTCTTTCTTGATTAATACGTGACTGTGAGTGAGAAATACTTGAAGCTTTGTTTGCTCACTTATTTTGAATTGATGAGTGTCAAGTGCATGATTTGTCGTGTTTACTTGATTAATCTTACTTGTATACGTGAACATAACCTGATGAGGCGAGTGTGTACTTTATCGCACTCATTCTCCTTTATTTGACTTATACGTGTATTATACGTGAACATGACTTGTATGTCGATCGAAGTGAATCTCGTCGATTATTATACGTGTACTCGTGGGGGATGCCCAAATCTCATTGGCCAATCTTGTGACTCGAGCCGGCATGGGCTTGGTCGAGAAGCTTGATGAACCATGAGAATATTACAAAACAAAACTTGATCTTTTGAGATCTTGTTCGGCATACTCGTGGAGTATCGCTCTTTTCGTGCGTGTTCTTAGAAACAAAACTTGATCTTTTGAGATCTTGTTCGGCATACTCGTGTAGTATCGCCCTTTTCGTGCGTGTTTGGTTACGGATCCGAGAGGGTGGAATGGTGGATGAAGGAAGTAGTAAGTGAAGTTTCTACGGACTTAATACCTATCCGGATGATGGAGTGTCATCACGAGGGTGTATTGGATCGAGCCTTAGCGAAGCAAGTGGAAATTAGCTCCTGAGAGCTCCCGTATCCTTAACAAGTGTTATATTATAAATTGTGAATTACTTGACCTTTCTGGCTTTAATTCTTGTACATATATTATTGTTACTTGTTACTTGAACTATGTGTTCGCATGTGCATGTTTTGTTTTGTTTTCCTTAGCCTCACGAGCATCTACTGACCCCGTTAGATTTGTTTTCCTTAACAAGAGCTGAAATGGAAGGAATTATGGAAAAGCCTACTTGATGGCTCTTTTGACTAGAATTTTGGGAATGTACTTGACAAGACATCTTATGGAAGTTATCTATTTTGGGAAAGTGGATGTATTTTGAAACTTGTAATGTAAGATTGAATATCTATATATGGAAGTGACTTCTTTTCTTACGTCATCTGGTATTAATAGTTATTATTGTATTAAGTTTGAACGGGAATCGTACCGTGTCCTAGCGAGAGTTGGGCAGGCGTTCCGCGGATACCCTTGGATTCGCCCTTGGGAGAAGTGGGGACGTCACATAATGTTGATTGGGTAAGTGTGTACTTTATCACACTCATCCTATCTTAACTTTATTACTATTAAATGATCTACTTGTGAAATGATTTACTTGTACTTGACTTGAATGTCAATTGGGTTGTTATACCATTGACTCCGTTGCGTACTCAGGGCCCCAAAACCCCATTGGCTTGTTGGTCGAGTCGAGCTAGTAAGGGATTGGTCGATGAGATCAATGAATCGTGGGTCTTGTATCTTGAAATTGAACTTGAACCGTATATTCGAGTATTACCTCTACTGTTTATCATGTTTGGCGTGCGGGCCCGATAAGGGGATGAACAGTGGAAGGAGACTGGAGTGAAGTGGAGTTCTACTGGATATTGTTACTGTATGTCATAGTTGATAGAGTGTCAATGAATCCCGAACAAGCTACTGTGGAACCTGTTCTCGAGAGGAGATGGTATCCTTATGCGTGAAAGTGTTAATCGCTTATCCGACATGTTTACTTGAAATGTGAATGACTTGTCTTGTGAACGTCTACCTGCTTGGTTTGAGCTTGCTTTGAGATTGTGATGTATGTAACTACCAACTTGCTACTTTGTTTGCATATTGTCTTGGAATCTCACTGGGCGAAAACTCATTCGTTTAGTTTGTTTTTCTTAACAGGGGTTGGCAACGTGGAATCTGGGAAATAGATAGCTCGAGAGTTGACATCCTCCTACTTTAAGTAACTTGCTATCTTAGTTATAATTAGTGAATTGATAAACGACTGGGATTTGTGATTTTATCTGTTTGGTTGTATGTATAAGTACAGACATGGAATGTTGGTTGGTTTGTAATGTTTAACCATGGAATTTGATGTTTACCTTGTGAGGCCCCACAAATTAGGTTCTTATTTTTTATCTTGTTTTTCCTTACTTGCTTTGAATTTGTGGTTGCTTTGATGATTGAGGTGTGTTTTTAACCCTATTATCTTACTTAACTTGGTGCATGCTAAATTTCATAGTATATGATACTAATGTGACCAACTAGTGAGGTACGTGCGATAAATTTGGTGATAAAAGGGAGTTTGTATAAAAGAAATTATGTGACAAGAGGTGTTAAAAGCTAATTTGAGAAAGACAGATATTACTTGGATAGATATTGCTTAGGTGACTAGGAAGACAATTGGATAGACATTCGTTCTTTTCTTGCCACTTGTCAATTAACCAACCAAGTTTGACCAAGACCAAGCCTTCTTCTTACTTATCTTGACCAAGCCTTCTTGTCTTCATCATTTTCTTCTTCTTTCACACAGGATGGACGAAAATTGAGAGGGAAAAGAGGGAGAGAAACCACAAAATTCTAGCCTTGATTTCTTGCTTAATTAGTGAGGAAACAAGAGGGAAACTCAAATCTTCTCCGACACATATTGCAAGTTGCTTGGAAGGAAGTCTTGGTGAAGTTTTGGTGGGAAGAAAGCACTTGATTTGCAATCCATCTTAGGGTTTTGAGGTAAAATGTTCTACGAAACATCTCTTTTTAGTTGTTTCTTGAGATTCATTCAAGATATGCCATCATTGAAGCTAAAGGAAGCATGTTTATGAAAGATTTTATGATTTTGTTAGGTTTTGGTGAATTTTCTAGCTTTAATTTTCAGAAATTTATGGTGATTTTTGCAAGATTTTTGCTTCAGATATTTTGTTAAACCATAAGCCTTAATCTTCACATGTATGTTGAATTTGAGCCAAGGGAGTGAGATTTTGTTAAAGAAAAGTTTCATTTTCTCAAGTCGTTAGAAATCTAGAAAATTTAATAGGAAGCTCTATGTAGTTTTTGTGACGACCCCACCTCCCCCTAAGGCGTACCCCAGGGTTTGGCGGACCGCCTACTCAACTCTCGCCAGGACTCGTTCACTCTCTTCAAATAAAATAAGGTATAACCTCAAGAATAAGTGAAATAACAGTTCCCAAACTTGGAACGTATACTTACATTCATTTCTATCTCAAACATTTATACAATCCCAAATATAACAAAAGTTGTGAATTCCAAATACATTCAACCCTAATCGAGCACTAGCGCGAGTACAATCGCAAAACTTCAAAAACTAGACGATGCTAGCCTGTACCAGTCTCACGCCCTCGCTCGTATCCCCTGTAAGGAAAATAAAAACTAAAGGAATGAGCTAGAAGCCCAGTGAGGTTCCCAAACAAGTAATCAAGAAATTGAAACAAGGACATTATTCAGTTAATAACAATCAATCGAGAAAACATTCACAATACAAAAGCAAATGAGAACACACTCATTAAAAGGTTACATGCTCACGTAGAGCCATTCGTTCATTCATTCGCCAACCATTTTCCTTATCCCTCCAATATTAGAAATCATTTGGAAGTGAAAACTCCTCCAGTGTTCTTGACATTTATTCATTGATTTCATTTCCCGCCACTAGCCAATTCACTGGCCAGTTCTCCACCAACCTTCAGGGTCATACTCGAGTATACCAAAACACTATCCCAGAGTCACCGGCCGCCCGACCGAGTCCGCTTCTGGCTCGAGTCGGCTGGCAACGAAGGGCAAGGGCCCAGTTCAGCTAAAAGGGTTACATTCATACACAAGTAGCATTCAATCATTTAATCATTGAAAATTTCACGTTAACTTAGGTCGAGTGCGATAAAGTACACACTCGCCTATCGAAAATTCATTTAACAATCATTGAAAACATTGAACATTCAAGCAAACATTCACAACAATCCACATAGTCATTGGAAGCACAACATACAAAGAACACTCACGAGTTTAAGCAAAATAACGTCAAACGTTTCCTACCAGATTATGCCCTTGATCACCGACAAACCCTAAGAATAACCGAGAGAAAATATTATGGTTCAACCATCCAAAGTTTAGGTGAACCAAAGAAAATCCGAGTAACTACTAGTACCAAGTGTAAATATGATTTTGGAATGAAAAGAGAACATTTAGACCCAAGGACATGAGTAACCAAGAATTTCCTCATCCAATCATAAGACCAAGGTCAAAAGGGTTTAACAACTCCAACGGAAAACGAATGAAACGAAAGCCACGTCAGAATCCTGCCAACATTTGGCCGAATTGCCGGCCGGATACACGGCCGGATTCAAGGCAGTGAGGGAAAGAAATCTTTTCATCTTCCCCTGTCAATCCGGCCAATATCTGGCCGAATTTGCTGCTAACTCAAACATGTTCAAGCTGGAAAATCCTCATGGAAAGACTAAAGTTTCATAGCAAGGCTGAAAATTCTCAACCAAAGCTGGAAATATGGAACTAAAACTGGAAAATCCTTATTTGGAAGCTAAAAGTCATATTAAAGCTAGAAATCTTCATATCATCTCCCTCAAGTCTATAGCAAAGTTAGATATAATCATCTCATGGCTGGAAAATATGAATCAAAGCTAGAAAAGTTCCACCAACTTCACAACCCATGAAATCTTTCATAAAACTTCCATATTCAAGTAATATATCCACTTAAATGTAAGATTAAAGGGAAAAAGCAGTTTCTTTCCAAGAATACCTTCAATTCCTAAGGAGAATATCAAATCACAACTTTCTTCTCCAAAGTCACACCACACCAAGCTCCTTCCCTCCTTGTTGCAACCTTCTATGGATGGATTTAGGGTTTGAGGTTGATTTTCCCACAAAATCTTGCTAGAAATCAAGATGAAACTTGAAGGAGGTTTTCTCTCTGCCTCTCCTCTCTCTCTCAGCCAAGCTTAGCAAGAAGTGAAGTGTTTTTGGTTCAATTTTTACAAGATGAAGACTAAGAATAGTCTTGGTCAAAGGGTCTTGGTCAAGACCTTGGATGGATTTTTGACAAATGGCAAGATCACCAATATTTCCACCAAAATATCTTTCTTTTCCTCAAATATTTCCTAATACTCCTTTTTACAAAATCCCCTTTATACAAAACTCCCTCATTTCCTCACAATTTATACCACACACCCCACTAGTTGGTCGAATTGGAATAATTCCCTTGTACTTTTGTGTTAACTTATGATTCACTACCTTATTATTGGCACTTCTAATTACACATTTTCTCTTACCTAATACTCACTCTGATCCACCAAATTTAGTACACATACCTCACCACATAATCACACCACCAAAATACACCAAAACCCTAACTTACTCTAACTTGAAAAGTAAAAGTAAAACTCTTGGCTCAACTAATGAAATCACCATGAAATTTAGGGCTAGTAACTTGTTAAATAATCAAGTAAAGAAACATAGAAGAAAATATAAATTAAATTTTTCAAAAATAGGATGAAATTCTAAAGGAATTTTCGGGTCCTCACAGTTTTGGGAAATTGGCTATGACTTCGTATGGGAAAGTCGGAATTGAGTTCCGTTTATTGTGTTTGAAACTAAACTCATAGAGCTTCCAACAACATAAAATTCAGGGTTTGGTTCAATTTCTATAAAGAGTAGCAAAATCTGCAAATTTTCTTGAAAATCATGACTGTTCTATTTCTGCACTTGTGATAGTAGTGATTTTTAAACTGAAATTTGACTAATCTATGAGCTGAATTTCATGAAGATGTCTTCCAAAGCCTGTTAGTGCTTCGAGTCTATTTTCTAGCAGTGCAAGTTTTGTAATTTTCTGAAATACAAAACTCAAGTTATACCTTTTCAAAGAATGTCACCAAAGTTGGGAATTTTATCAAATGGATTGAGTAGGACTTGGAAAAACTTTAGAAACCTTTTCTGGGTTTTAAACCTAACTTTCTTTGGTTAAATTCTGCATATTTTGGTTTGAAATACTTAGTGATGTGTTAACCTTAGCATGCATGAAATATTTAACTTGATTTGAACTTGATAAGAACTCGATTTAAATAAGAAACTGTGGCCCTTTTGGTCTTCTAATATTAGGGTTAAACCTGCAGTTTCTGTGGTTGCTAAGTGAAGTTTCGAATCTCGTATTTTCTCATCATCTTAGCTTTAAGTGGCTAGACTCTTGATGTATGACATGACCACAGGACTCGAGAGTGACCAAGAGAAAGAACCATGATTTCAATTCTTTGAGCTTTTTCGTGCTTGGAAAGCTTTTATTTGTGCCTTCTCATTCTCAATTCTTTGAGCTTTCTCTAGAGCTTCCGTAAAAGTATTAACTTGAACCGCCACTGAAGCTTCTTGGATCTCCAAATTCAATCCTTGTATAAACTGTCTCACTCTCCTTCGCTCCGTAACCACCAATTCAGGAGCAAATTTAGACAGTTTAGTGAATTGCGTTTCATATTCGGCCACACTCTGGGTTCCCTGACGCAATCTATTAAACTCATCCTCTCTCTTTTCTTGGAACAAATGTGGGAGGTATTTCTCATTAAACTCCCTTATAAAGTTACCCACGTCCATGCAGTCTGTTCTCTCTCCCACTTTGCCCTAATAACATTCCACCATGCCTGGGCCGGCCCTTCGAATTGAAATACAACAAAGTTCACCTGTCTTTGCTCCATGTAGTTCAAAGCTGTAAAGATATTAATCATCGACTCTAACCACTATTCAGCTGTCTCCGGATCAGGCCCTCCAAGGAATTTAGGAGGAACAAACTTTTGAAACCGCTCCAGGGCCCTATCCTCTCCTATCTCAGGGTTCCGAGGTTGATTCACTGGAGTTTGGCCTTGTTGTTCTACCAATCGCGCTAAGATATTGGTCATTTGTTGTATCGCTGTCGCCACTTGGTCCCCTGCTTCAACCCTCGGTCCACGATCTTGCTCGGCTGTTGTTTCTCTTTCATTCCTTGGTTCTTATGATTGCCTAGCCCCACGGACACGACTAGCTCCACGTCCGTGACTACGTCTCCCCTCCATACCCTTTTCTCTTTTTTTTTCAAAAGGTGATATAGTTCGTAAACAAAATAAATTGGCTAAAGCGGCAAGATAAAGACAATTTTAAACCATAAAACCAAGGATAAGGAAACATGCTTAGCATATATATAACACACCAAGTTCGCAAAGATACACATCAAACTGAACAAAATCAAATGCAGCAAGTACTATACATGTGAGCATTGACATGTCACGAGCAAAATACATACAGTGGCAAAACAAGAAGAAAAACACGACATGCCGTCCCAGCCACTCTAACTTACTTCCTACAACCTCAAGGTATTACATTTCTAGCTTAGGTCATCACTGAACCAGCTGATTCCATTTCTCTCTGGCCGATATTGTCCCACACTCGGCTAAGATATTCTCCGTCCGATCTCTCACTTCTCTTACTACCCAAACTAGACGTCCGTTGACCTCTTGCACTTACTCTCGCAAAACATTAGCCCATTCTTGTTCCCCTCAAATGGAGATCTCACGTCCTTAGCATTGCCCTCAACTCTTGAGTACTATGGTACAACAATCCAAAATAAGATAATTCATAAGTCGAGCCGGCCGGTCCCAAGAGTAAATCACCACATTTGAAATTCTTACCCAACATACATATCTAATTTTCCCCAAGTATCAAGATAAAGGGTTTATACCTATCACATTCATGATTCACAGCGTACGCTCTAAAAGAGTACTTAAGCCTTTACTCATTCACATAACACCACTTGGCCCAAGCTCACCCCGCGCAGAGACCACGCAAAATGGCTCTGATACCACCTGTGACGACCCCACCTCCCCCTAGGGCATATCCCAGGGTTTGGCGGACCGCCTGCCCAGCTCTCGCCAGGACTCGTTCACTCTCTTCAAATAATATAAGGTATAACATCAAGAATAAGTTAAATAACAGTTCCCAAACATGGAACGTTTACTTACATTCATTTCTATTTCAAACATTCATATAATCCTAAATATAACAAATGTTGTGAATTCCAGATACATTCAACCCTAACCGAGCACTAGCGCGAGTACAATCGCAAAAATTCAAAAACTAGACTATGCTAGCCTGTACCAGTCTCACGCCCTCGCTCGTATCCCCTGTAAGGAAAACAAAAACTAATGGAATGAGCTAGAAGTCCAGTGAGGTTCCCAAACAAGTAATCAAGCAATTGAAACAAAGACATTATTCAGTTAATAACAATCAATCGAGAAAACATTCACAATACAAAAGCAATGAGAACACACTCATTAAAAGGATACATGCTCATGTAGAGCCATTCGTTCATTCATTCGCCAACCATTTTCCTTATCCCTCCAATATTAGAAAACATTTGCAAGTGAAAACTCCTCCAGTATTCTTGACATTCATTCATTAATTTCATTTCCCGCCACTAGCCAATTCACTGGCCAATTCTTCACCAACCTTCAGGGTCATACTCGAGTATACCAAAACACTGTCCCAGGATCACCAACCGCCCGACCGAGTCCGCTTCTGGCTTGAGTCAGCTGGCAACGAAGGGCAAGGGCCCAGTTCAGCCAAAAGGCTTACATTCATGCACAAGTAGCATTCAATCATTTAATCATTGAAAATTTCACGTTAACTTAGGTCGAGTGCGATAAAGTATATACTCGCCTATCGAAAATTCATTTAACAATCATTGAAAACATTTAACATTCAAGCAAACATTCACAACAATCCACATAGTCATTGGAAGCACAACATACAAAGAACACTCACGAGTTTAAGCAAAATAACGTCAAAAGTTTCCTTCCAGATTATGCCCTTGATCACCGAAAAACCCTAAGAATAACCGAGAGAAAATATTATGGTTCAACCATCCAAAGTTTAGGTGAACCAAAGAAAATTCGAGTAACTACTAGTACCAAGTGTAAATCTGATTTTCGAGTGAAAAGAGAACATTTAGACCCAAGGACATGAGTAACCAAGAATTTCCCCATCCAATCATAAAATCAAGCTCAAAAGGGTTTAACAACTCCAACGAAAAACGAATGAAATGAAAGCCACATCAGAATCCGGCCAACATTTGGCCGGATTGTCGGCCGGATACACGGCCGGATTCAAGACAGTGAGCGAAAGAAATCTTTTCATCTTCACCTGTCAATCCGGCCAATATCTGGCCGGATATACGGCCGGATTTGCTGCCGACTCAAACACGTTCAAGCTGGAAAATCCTCATGGCAAGACTAAAGTTTCATAGCAAGGCTGAAAATTCTCAACCAAAGCTAGAAATATGGAACCAAAGCTGAAAAATCCTTATTTAGAAGCTAAAAGTCATATTAAAGCTAGAAATCTTCATATCATCTCCCTCAAGTCTATAGCAAAGCTAGATATAATCATCTCATGGCTGGAAAATATGAATCAAAGCTAGAAAAGTTCCACCAACTTCACAACCCATGAAATCTTTTATAAAACTTCCATATTCAAGTAATATATCCACTTAAATGTAAGATTAAAGGGAAAAAGTAGTTTCTTGCTAAGAATACCTTCAATTCCTAAGGAGAGTATCAAATCACAACTTTCTTCTCCAAAGTCATTGTCGCGTCCATTTTAAAAAATGAAATAAAATTAACGAGTTTAAAGAAATGAAAAGGGCCTAAATGGGACTTAAAAGTGCGACGGTTTTGGCCCCAAAATAATAGTTTAAAAAGGGTTTTTAATGAAAAATAGGAGTCGCCACTTGGTATTGAGTTAAGGTGTATCAAGTCGCCTAAAAATGAATTTTTAAAGAAAAAAGTAGAAAAACCCTTTTTAAACGACTCCAAGTCTTCGAAAATCAGAGAAAAGTGTTCAGGAGTCACATTTGAAGAAAGGGAAGGCAAGGATAAAAATCCAAGGCACCCTTCCAACCTAGCCAAGGCTAGTTGCGTGATTTAATCAAAAAGTTTTCTTTTTTTAATCTAAAAATTTATCACATTTGGACGTACTATATGGATGCAAAACCTAAACCTAGGAGGATATCGGAGGGTTGGAATGTCCCTTCAAAGCTTAATTGTGAGAACCCGTAAATTTTTTTTATTTCTAGGCTTTAATTTATTTATTTGCACCCGTTTTCCATATTTTCTTTATTCTAAAAATTTTCTGGACATTTTTTTGAGTAAATAGGGTTTTAAAAATATTTTTCTAGTATAAGTCAAATTACGAGATTTTTGGAGTGAATAGTGGACGTGGGACCCGCTAGTGCGTTAAGTGAGAGAAATTCGGCCAATTAGGTCAAGATTTGCGTACAGGGATTTAATTACTAGGTGTTAATAGGTGATTAGAGGTTACTTGGATAGATTAACCTTAGTGAGTAAGAGGATACGTTTAAAACATACAAAGGTGCCACGTGTCGCGAGTGCATTGGATAGAGCTTGCCTAACTTTTGACCACCTTTACCAAAAGCTAATTTTGACCCAAACCATCTTCACTTTTGCTCCCCTCTTGGCCGAATTTTGTGAGAGAGGAAGAGAGAAAGGCTTCAACTTTGGTTCTATTTCTTGCTCAATCTTGCAAACTAACCGTTTAAATCTCAAATTACTCCATAAAATCCACTTGCTAAGGAGGTTAGAGGTGATTGGTGGAGCTATTTTGGTGATTAAGCACTTAAGCTACAAACTTTCTTGAGAGTTGAGGTATGTTGCTTGGAAACTTCACTCTTGGTTCTAATAATGCTAAATTAGTGGCCTATGGTGGCTTAATAGCTTGATTTATGAATGATTTGATGGTTTATTTGGAAGTTGAGTAAATTTCTGATTTTTGGGGAATTTTTCTGTTTTATATCATAAATGTTAGTTAGCCTTGGATTGATGGTCTAATATTGAGCCAATTGGAGCTCTTGTATGTGAATTGCGGTTAATTGCGGAAAATTTCAGTTTTGGACAAAAATTTCAGTTTTAGGGTTTTGAAATTGGGGCTTTTCTATAGTTGGTTATTAATCTTGCAATTGGTTGTGAATGAGGGGCATGGTGGCCCTAATGAAGGTTATTGAGTGACTTATGATTGGTTTGAGGCAATTGGGATTGGTTTGGATATAAATTTATGTGTGATTGTAGGATGGAAAAGCTGAATTTTAGGGGAAATGCTGTCCGAGTGTCGAGAAAATTAGGTTTCGTGCGTTTAAGTTGTGATTGAGTAAAAATGTGAGGTTTTGGGGTTGTTTACACCTTTGGCCTTAAAATCAAAGTATTTTCCAATTTTGAGCTATATTTGCATTTTGCTTTGGTAGGTCGCTTAAGAGGCATTCGACTCGTGTTCGAGTCTCAACTGTAGTTTCTTGTTTCTTGTAGGTCGAGCCGGTGATTCCGGACACCCGTTGGGCGAAAACTTGTGATTTACTTACTTAAGTGGTGAGTGTACTATGCATGAATTGTGTTTAATTGGTTGTGTACTTGAATCCTTGATTTGGATAACTGTGGTTTCTGTGCTCGAGGCGAGAGTGTACTTTATCGCTCTCGTTCTCTTATGTGTACAACTGATTTCTGAATATTTGTGAATTTGACTGAATATGTGGGAATTGGATTTGTGCCTGGCTTCATGTCGTATGGGGCATGAGCCCTACGACTTTACTGTGATAACTGAGCTCAAGCCTCAATGGCCGTTCATCGAGTCGAGCCGGTAAGGGCCGGTCGATTAGGTAACGAGCCATGAGGTTACTGTGTGTCGAGTGGAGCGTTAGCTCCTCGACTTTGTGGTATACTCGAGTATTACCCCCTGATTACTGTGAGGTGTTCGGGCCCGGTAGGGGAAAGTATGGTGGAAGGTATTGGGTGTAAAGTGGTGATCTACGGTCGTACTTGTCCGTTGAGCGTTGACGGAGGGTCAACGGGATGTGATCAAGTGTTGCAAGGGGAAATTGGCTCCCGAGAGCCACCCGTATCCTTTTACCCTTGAACTTGGTTTGGTGTTCTTTTCATGTGTGATAGTAAGTGTAATTGAGCATGGCTACATTCGTGTACTTGAATGCATGGCTTTTAGTACCTCATTGGGCGAAAGCTCACACTCGTTCCTTTTGTTTTCCTTACAGGGTATGTTTTTTGGAAATCATGATTTTGTGAAGCGAGTAGAGCTAGTTAGGCATTCTTTTGTACCTTTATATAGCTCCTCGCCTTTAGAAACCCTAATGTGGGACGTGAACATTCCGTTTTGAATTGTAAACCTTATAATGGGTATGTGTACATAGTTTCTAATGTGTATATGACCTATTCTCTTGGAATTGTACTTGTTGATTTTTATTTAAGGTTTCGTTATGTTTGGGACGCGTTCGTTCCATTTTTTTTCGTTTTCGTTTTGCGCACTTGTTGTTAACCTTACTTGTTGGTATACTTTCCGAAACGTTTATAATTGCATGTATGTGACCGTTAGTAGTCCTGACGAGAGTTGGGCAGGCAGTTCGCTAACCCTTAGGGTACGCCCTAGGGGGAGGTGGGGCTGTCACATTAATTGGTGCCAATCACATTAATTGTGATGCCCAAGAGTGACTTTTTGAAGAGGCCTTCCAACCCTCCGATATTCTCCTAGGTTTAGGTTTTGCATCCATATAGTACGTCCAAATGTGATAAATTTTTAGGTTAAAATAAGAAATTTTTTTGATTAAATCACGCAACTATCCTTGGTTAGGTTGAAAGGGTGCCTTGGATTTTTATCCTTGCCTTCCCTTTCTTCAAATGTGACTCCCGAACACTTTTCTCTGATTTTCGAAAACTTGGAGTCGTTTAAAAAGGGTTTTTCTACTTTTTTCTTTAAAATTCATTTTTAGGTGACTTGGTACACCTTAACTCAATACCAAGTGGCGACTCCTATTTTTCATTAAAAACCCTTTTTAAACTATTATTTTGGGGCCAAAACCGTTGCACTTTTAAGTCCTATTTAGGCCCTTTTCATTTCTTTAAAAAGGGTTTTTCTACTTTTTTCTTTAAAAATTCATTTTTAGGTGACTTGGTACACCTTAACTCAATACCAAGTGGCGACTCCTATTTTTCATTAAAAACCGTTTTTAAACTATTATTTTGGGGCCAAAACCATCGCATTTTTAAGTCCCATTTAGGCCCTTTTCATTTCTTTAAAATCGTTAATTTTATTTCATTTTTTAAAATGGGGCGCGACAGCTTGGCGACTCTACTGGGGACTTAGAGAGTCCGAGCATCCGATTTAGTCAATCATTTTCTTGTTCTAACCTTCCTATATATCACATTTGGAGGTTTTAGGTTGCATTCTTCTTTTTTCTTTTCTTTTTTCTCTTTTT
Source organism: Coffea humblotiana (assembly GCA_023065735.1). NCBI lineage: Eukaryota > Viridiplantae > Streptophyta > Magnoliopsida > Gentianales > Rubiaceae > Coffea > Coffea humblotiana. Next base: position 33,757,713 of record CM041213.1, on the reverse strand, counting down.
AGGGTTTTTGCATTTACGACGCTCGTAATCATTCCTCGCCCACTATGTATGTGATGAATGAATTGTTTCTTTGCTTTTACTTGTATCGCGCTTGCATTTTTTGGGTAGGGGATAGACACCCTAGAACCTTCGCGCGCATTTGATGGTATTATAATCCCTCCCCTCGATAGAAAGCACTTCATACGTGCATGTATAATTTTTTACCCTAATTTTCTTTTTCATGGGCGCCATCCCATATCTCCCTGTAGGATTAGGATCGATTGCCTTGGGTAGGCGGATGGTGTGCTCTGCGCCCATAGCGATGCCTAAGGGATCACTCGAGCCACCGACCGAAGGCCTTGGGATTGATAATCCTTCGCCTTTTGGTCTGAAGGCTTGGGAGCCGGAAACCTCATCGAGTCTAGATGCATTAGTGAGCAAAACCTCATGCATCCATATTAGAAATACCCTAAGAAAGAGTCAAATCTTACCCAACTAGGAACACTAGGCATGAGGGGAGAGATTCCACTCTTCTTTCTTTATTGCCTTTTGTATCATTTAATTGCTACAACGTGTTATGTGTTAAACTAACATTTCCTTGTTTCCTTGCCTTTTGCATCCACAAACATTAGAAAATAAGAGTTCTGACATGATACTCTTTTAGAACCAACCCTCTTAGATAGGTTATTGCACGTTTAAATTGCAATGAATTGCATTTGTAGGTTGATAAGTGCACATCATTTTAAGCCCGTCCTGGCATACGAAGGGTTCCTTAGGTCATGTTTCATTTCAAATTGCATATTTAATTGTTTTGATAAATTGGCATCATGCATAAGCCTTAGAGGGAATGCCATTTAGGGGATCCCGTGTTAGGAATAAGCCACCTTGTGTCTCGGATACTTAATCCAATGAGACTTGCACGTCTATATTTCTTGTACCGTTCAAAGGGGGTAGTAGACAAGGTAAGGTAGGATCCGATCCCTTTCACAATAACGACACCGAGAATGATGGAACAATTTTGCACGTTAGAATATGAGCATCTAACAATTATTTTTTGGCCCATTTTATCAAAACTGGTAAAAATCCCTTACCTAAAGGACAGTAACTGGAAGAAATTCACAAATGATTCCTCATTGTTGAGGTGGTAAACATATTGAGGCCAAATCTTGATTTTAGAAGGCTCATAGACTAATGCATTGCAATGAATTTTTTGGAACTACCAATGGGTAGACAATTCAATCAAATTTTGAATAAATCATCAATTTCATGCAATTCATTTGACCAGTTTACTCATTTTTAGGTCAATCCGATCAAATTTTGAATAAATCATCAATTTCATTCAATTCATTTGAGAAGTTTACCTTTTTGTTAGGGTGATCTAGTCAATTTTGAATAAATCATCAATTTCATCCGATCCATTGGACAACTTAGGGTCTCGATGCCAGCTTTAGAACTGGAATGGCTAGTTGTTTTTGAGAAAATCATCCATTGCATTCATTCCATTTGGATAGATTAGGGTTTCTATCCATGTTAAGAAATTGCAATAGTTAAATCGATTTGAATGAATTCTTGTGCCAACCAAAACTATTCATTCATTCGGATTTGTCCTCATTCTGCTAGAGGTCTCCCATTGTTCAATTGGCTCAAAATTTTCAAATTGGTTTTCACTCGAATATCAATAAGTTGATCGGGTTCATCAGGTATTGTATGTGCCTACCCTAGAGGATTGCTTTCTCATGTTAGACCTACCATTGGCATAAAAAGGGCTCCCCAATAGGACATGCATCCGAATTACTTTAATTTTTACTAACTCGGGTCTTTTTCTTTTTCTTTTTCTTTCCTTTTGACAGCAATTAATCAAGAAGGGAGTCTAAATAGGGTTTTTTTCTCAATTTTTAGGAAACTGCAAACATAGCTACACGAAAAAGCCCCATTGTTACCCGATCGCATAGCCGAGCTTCAAGAACTAGTGTAAACATGAGTACGCATCTGGAGTCATCCGATAGGCCTGCGACGACGCCATTAACTGATCTGGCAAACTTGGGAGCTCAACTAAGCGAAGTTTTGAACAAGTTCAATGAGATGAGCACGGAAATGACGGTACAAAGGCGTGTGATTGATCAGCTAGTCACTGGTAGCAGTGGTGGTATCCAACATGAACCCATGTCTATCAACCAACCTGAAATAGAACACCAATCACTTTCTCTGTCCCATACCCAAGTTACATTTCAGCCGTCCTTTGCAGATGTACCCGAAGAGACTTTCACCTACCCCGCTTCCATTTTTCCATATACTTACCCCCATAACATCCAAGTTAACCCGGTCAGCATTCAAATACCTCAGAATTGCCCAGACCCTCAAGTACCTCATGACACCACTGTGACATTCATGTTGGATGCTGCCCAAAGAAAAGTTAAAACTGGGGAATCCTCCCCGCCAATCGACAAGGATTTACTAAAGAGGTTGGATCGGTTTGAAGAATTTATAAGGAAGAGCCAAGGTTTGAGTAAGTTAGGAGGTTTGGATTATAACGAGTTATGCCTGTTTCCCGATATGCAACTGGCGATGGGTTTCAAGGCACCTAAATTTAGCAAGTATGACGGAACGGGCAATCCTAAGACACACATTCGAATATTTACAAATAAACTAGGAAAGCCGATAGATGATGAGAATTTACCTGTGCGCCTATTTCCCGAAAGCTTAGAGGGCGATGCACTCGATTGGTACTCTAATTTGAAGCCTGACAAGATGAGGACCTGGATGGACCTGTCAATTGCATTTGTGAGACAATACGAGTATAATTGCGAGCTTGCGCCAACGAGGACCACACTTGAGGGGACTAAAAGAAAGCCATCTGAGGATAACAAGACATATGCAAAGAGATGGAGGAAATTGGTTGCCAATGTGGAACCTCCTATGACCGAGGACGAAATTGTTCGAACATTTATCAAAACTCATGACCCGCCCTATTTTGAGGAAATTTTTCGCATGACTGGATGCTCATTTGCGAAAATTGTTAACAAGTTGGAGGAGTATGATGAGTTCGTAAGAGCGGGAAAAATTGTTAATGTGTCAACATTGAAGATGCAACTGGAGGCTCTGTAAGGCCAGAATAACAGTGGGAAGAAGTCCCAGTTTAAGGAAAAGAAGGGGAAACTGCTTTTGTTTGGAATCAGGGCCCCTCGACCAGACCTAGATTTTCAAACCGCCCCACTTATTCATCACCCTACCCTTATTACCCAAACTTCCATCCTGTCTACCATACTACCATTAACCATCCTCGAACTCAACCAAACTACACAACTGTACCCACACCACCGGTCCCAATTTTTCAACCCAATCATCAAACTCGACCTCGTGCCCCTTATAATCCAAGACCCATTCAGACAAACAACCGAACTTATCCTCTAAACAGAACAATTCGAAACTAGCCCCATATCGAACTTTCACCAACCTGGGCCGACCCATCGATCAATTGTACGAGCAACTCAAGGCTGCTGGTAAAATTGGCATGGTACCTCCTCAAACCTACCCTAGGGGCAAACCTGCTAGTTATGATCCCCAAGTCCTTTGTGCATATCACTCTGGAAATCCTGGCCACTCTACCGGTAATTGTCGGGCACTAAGGCATAAGATCCAAGACATGATTGACGCTGGGAACATAATTTTAAGGAAATAATGTGAGTCAGAGCCGAATGTCAGTAAGAACTTTCTTCCTGAACATGGAAACACTTTAGGGGCCATTACCACTGACGACAAGTTTTGAGGAGCTTGCATTGTGTGAGAGAATGAGGTAATTGGAATAGTCCAAAGCCTTTCGTACATGAAGAAGCCATTCAAAACTGGATTACAAATCTCTTTCCCTCCCGAAGGGAATTTTGGTAAATCTAGATGATTGCCTTTGGTTGTGAGCTATGAAAGAAATCATTCACATTGTTCATTTTTTGCATTTTCGTTTTGTAAATAGTTTTGACTCAAATGTCTTTTCAAATACAAATTTTATGTTGAAAAGCGTATCTTTTGTTAAATAGAGTATTATGTTAAATAGAGTATTATGACATTTTGACCTTCATTTGAAATTCAATAAAATGCACAGTTATATATATTGTGTTACTTATGCATTCTTTTCAGATGGCCAAGAATAAAATCCTTTGACCTTTTGGATATCACTGTTCCGAAATTTGTTGGCAACAATCTCGATATCTCACGAGTGTGAATTTGAATTTCAAAATGAAAAGAGTAGCGAAGAGACATCCGAAAATGTTTCAAAGAGACTCGAATGGTATAAAGAGAAAATCAAGCCGAATTAGGGTCAAGATTAAGGAAATAAAGCAGTGATTACTTGATAAAAAGCAACTAAATGCCATTTGTCATGGTCAATGCTATCAAAAGAGAATGACTCGTACTTACAACAAGAAAATCAAATCACAACTATTCATAGAAGGAGATAAAGTGTTGAAACAGATTTTGCCAATGCAAGAGGAGGCTAAGGGCAAGTTTGCACCAAAATTGGCAGGACCCTTTTATCATCAAGAAGGTGGAGCATTTATTCTTGCAGAAATGGATGGACAACTTTTCCCTCAACCGACCAATTCGGATATGTGTAAGAAATTCTTCATCTAATAAATGGAAGTTTCCTTTCAGGGTTAATGCGAGGAGTGGAATGAAAGTCAGGCCTTCTTCCTTTCCAAATTAAACATTCTATCCCTAGTTATCCCTTTTGAACCTTTAGAATATATTATTTCGTTTGGCAACCCCTAAGGATCGCAAACCTCACACTGGGGCAAATTTAGTTTTGAAAAAGAAAAAGAGAAAACCCCACACTGGAGCAAATTTAGTTTTCAAAAAGAAAAAGAGAAAACCCCACATTGAGGCAAATTCAATTTTTGAATGAAAATCGAAAGAAAAGGAAATGAACAAAAGGAAACCTCAGTTAAAAATAAATTGGGGCAAATTTTAAAAATTTCAAAAGATGAATGAAAAAAAAAGAAAAGAAAGAGAAAATGAAATAAAATAGAACTTCAGTTGAGAATAAACTGGGGCAAGTTTGATTTAACCTTAAAATAGGGTCGGCGCAACAATGCGATCTCAGATCAATTAAACCACTTTTGAAATTCACCTTCAAGCCTTAACCTTTCCTTGGCACCTCACCTGACCACATTACAAAAAATTGAAAGTCCTGACTTCCATATCTTGGCGTCACCTCTTTTAAGGAAATTTTCTAAATCACATGGCAAATGATGTCAATACACCTTCACTCATTTTACAAGGGAAGGATTGTCGCACTGATGCCATCATTTCTTAAAACACATTTCTGAATTGATAAAGACTATTGACAGGATCTGTTCATCAGGTGAAAATTCGAAAGGGCACCTTAAAAGAAAAAGGAAAAGAAAGATGAAAAATGAAAAATAAAAGATGGGGGTAGCCTTAGTGAAAACCCGAAAGGGCGCTAAGGTAGGGTTTCTAATGAAAAGTGAGCTTGGATTGGAATGACTGGTGACTCGGTTCATTTGAATTTCTCTTCACGGTTGTGGTTCTTTTGCCAACATTGAACTCCGGAGAGATGATATCCAAAGGGTCAAATGTGGTATTTTGTTTAAATTCAAAGTACTTTGGTTTCTTAAGCGTAAATTGTTAAGTTTACAAATTCATTTCTCTTAAATTAATTTTCTTTCAAAATAAATGATTGTTTTCATGTTACTGAGATTTTCATTATTGTCGTGTAAATAAAATATTCTTTTATCTGGTTCATAGTCTCATTTATCTCTTTGGATTTATCAAATGGCAATCCCCATGATTTATTGAAGTTACTTGGATACCAAATGTTATAATTGATAAGCATTGGAAATTAAGAAGATTTGATGTAGTTCACAGAGCAAAGTTGAGCTTTGCTACATCGAGGACTTATCAAATGGCAATCCCTGCGAATGGTCTGGATACCAAAATTGCCTGGATACCAAGTGTTTTGTCAAGTTGAGGAAACTGGATACAGTTTGCAGAGTAAAGTAGAGTTTTCACTGTATTGGGGAAGAACGCTCAAATACTCATGTTTACATATTTCTTGAAGAAAGGGGTTGATCGGATGGTGGTGGCATTATCTGTTATTATGATTATTTCTATTTTTTGCAGGTTCGAATACCAAAAAGTAAAACTGGGGCAAATTTTTTATAATTGTGGAATATCACCCAAGAATTGAAGGATTCAGACCGAGGAAGAAGTGAATCAAATTTTTAAGGAGGAACAACCATGTCGTAATACAAATTGAATGATCAGTTGCGCAATAATTGGTTGAAACTGGAGGCAAATTATTTTTGAAAAGATTCTCTCGAAAAAATAAAAAAATCAAACAAAATAAAAAAAATAAAAAAAATCAATCACAAAATCAAAATCAAAAATCAAATCAAGCTTAATTTCCTATTGGTGAAGTCTCAGCGTCCGCCGCGCACCCTTCTACCCCCCCTTCTTGATAAAATCAAATTTAATTTCTTGTTTAATTTTCTGTTGGTGAAGTTTCAGCGTCCGCCGCGCACCCTTCTACCCTCCTTCTCGAAGAAAATCAAATTTAATTTCTTGTTGGTGAAGTTTCGGCGTCCGCCACGCACCCTTCTACCCCCTTTCTTGACAATTACATTTAATTCCTTGACCAATTTGACATTAGGACCGTTCTATGATGTTGGAGTTAGAATTTCGGCAGGCTTGAGAGTATTCCACTGACCATTTTATAGTGTTGGATTTGGTTGTTAGATTTGGAATGTCGGCAAGCTTGGGTGTGTCCCACTGACCGTTTTATTGTATTGGAGTTGGAATTTCGGCAGGCTTGGGTATGTCCCACTGACTGTTCTATCGTATTGGAGTTGGGAATGTCGGCAGGCTTGGGTATGTCCCACTAACCATTCTATCGTGTTGGATTTGGGGAATGTCGGCAGGCTTGGGTATGTCCCACTGACCGTTCTATAGTGTTGGAGTTGGAATGTCGGCAGGCTTGGGTGTGTCCCACTGACCATTTTATTGTATTGGAGTTGGAATTTCGGCAGGCTTGGGAGTATCCCACTGACCATTTTATAGTGTTGGATTTGGTTGAATTTGGAATCTTGGCAGGCTTGGAAGTATCCCACTGAACATTTTATAGGGTTGGACCGAGTTGGATTTGGTTGTTGAATTTGGAATCTTGGCAAGTTTGGGAGTATCCCACTGACCGTTTTATTGAGTCGAATTTGGAACCTCAGCAGGACCGGGTTTTATCCCGCTGATCGCTTATATCACGTTGGGATAGGATTTTATCCCGCCAACCTCGGCAGGACCGGGTTTTATCCCGCTGACCGCTTATATCACGTTGGGACCGGGTTTTGTCCCGCCAACCTCGGCAGGACTGGGTTTTATCCTGCTGACCGTTTTATGTTTACGTGTTTCACGACAGAATAACGAAAGGTAAGTATTTGGTGTCTACGTCTTTGTCTCGAGTTTCTTTGAAACTCAGACAAAGAGGGGCAAGTTGTAGACACCAAAATTTTAAATTTTAAATTTATTATTTATTATTTATCAAGTATTATTATTTATTATTTTATTTAATTGATTAAATGATAGTAGTGTTCATTTTTACTTATTTTTATAAATTAAGTTCATAATTTTTATTTTTAAGATATTTTTCTGCATTAAAAGTTTTGAAAAAGAAAAACCTTCACAAAAAAATATGTTTTAATTACAAAAGATTCGATTTCTTTAAAAATAAATGTAATTTGTATTAGGAATTAATTGTGTTTGTTTAACCTAAAATTGATTTAAAAAAAAAAGGGCCATGCATGCGGCAGAAGTACAGAAGCATTGCAGCTCCATTTCTCACCGCCATTTTCCATTCATCTTCTGGTTTTTCTCCCAAAAACTCTGGCCACCTAATCCCCTTTGATCTTTCTAGAACAACGCCCATCAAATGGCTCTAGAATGCTAGCAAAATCTCAATTCTCATCCTCACCTTTGAGGTGAGGGTTTGAGAGTGTGTGTTTGGTATAAATAGAACAAAAAATGCGGCTTTTGGAGGAGGGGAAAAAAAAAGAGCTGGCGGCTGGGGCTGAGGGAAAACGAGTGAGAGAGAGAGCAAGAAAAAGGGAAATCTGGAAGTTGGGAGGGACAGCTAGAGAGCATAGAGAGGTGGCGGCTGGAGGTAAGAAAAACCGAGAGAGGGAATTTCTGGTGTGGCGGCTGAGTAAACAAACGGAAAGAACCAGGAGAGCTAGGCAACAGGAAAAGGGTTTTGGATCATCAAAGCAAGAAGGGAGGATTTGAGAGGGCTTACCAGGAAGGGAAGAAAAGAGAGTTTGGCGGCTAGGAAAGGAAGTAGCGACGGGAATCAGAAAGGGAAGAAGGAAAAGGCTAGGAAGGCCGTGAGCTTGAGAGGGGAAAAGAAAAGAGGGGCAAGAGAGGAAAAGAGCAACAGATGGAGTGAGAGGGAGGAACCCAGAGATCCGAGAAAGAACAAAGGAAAGAGAAGAAGGAAGATTTGAGGTTGAAAACCCAGATTCAAGTCTCTTCATCGAAGTCTGCGGTTGATTTCTGCATCAAACCCAAGCTGAGGATTCGGATCCAAAGGGGGTAAAATAGGTAGTCTTCAACCCTTTTCTGCTCATTCGTCTCAATCCCAAACTGAAAACTGGTGATTTGCTTGTCTGCTAGTTTTTGCTAAAACCAAATCTGCGTTTTTAGGATGGTTAAGGTTGTATTTGTGCTGATTTCCTTTAGTCGAGCAAGGTTAATGTTTTGTTTTTTTGTTAATCTGCTTCTTCGTTAGAAAGCCAAGTCATAATAGTTTGCTGTGTCTTGAATGGTTTGCACTAGCTATTGGTGAGATTGTTAAAGTGTCTAAGCATCAGAAAAGCTTCAGAAAATAGCCAAAGTTTGCATATTTTTCTTTGGATTTTCTGGGTTCAAATCTAGGGTTTCATGTTGAAAAGAATGCAGAATGTTTGATGATTCTGTTGTCGGGTTTTAGATTGCGTGTGGCTGAGATTTGATGCATAAAAATCTGCTGCAACAAGCTCGAAGCTCTCGGCTTGTGCAGCAGCGTGGACAGATCCTTTCTCTTTCCTTGGATTGCTGAAGTTTTGGCTTGCTTAAAATGTTTGATTTGTTTGCTGTTTGGCTGAGATGTCATGGGCATGTTTGAGAGCTTAGTGGTAAAAGCCATCAGTGTTCATTATCTTGTTTTGGGTTTGTTCTTTTTTTTCTTGGAAGTCTGATTCGAATTTTCAGCAAATGATCATAGCATTCCATTGTGTTTTTATCTTCCTCTCCCCTTTGTCCCAAGTTCTTTTCATTTGAGTTGAGTTATCAAATCCGTTAGCAATTTCTTGGACTGCTTTGCATAGATGTGTCTCGGCAAAAGGGAAAGAAAGTTGCGGCTAGAATGGTGCAGAAAAGAAAGCTATCAACGTTTGCATGAATTATCTGACATCTTGTTGAACTTGATAAAGAACCCAGAAAAATTGTAGAAGAATTGTTGTGAAAGATTTGCTTGCTTGAATTTCTATGATGTTTGTTGTTTGAGACCAATGTCTTGATGTTTGTCATGTTAGCAAAGAGAACTAGCGGTAAAAACCAGAAAAAATGCAGAAGTTAGTGAGGAAGAGGACTCTTCGTAGGCTGCATGAATTAACTTCCCAAAAATTACACTTTAACCCCCCAAGTTTCCCCTTATACTATTATGGCCCATAAAATTGGAAAAGTTAATCAATTTTGTCCTTTAAAATGTTTTTTTTCCTTTGATGTGTCTTCATTGTGATTATTGGATAGAATATGCATGAGTTTTAGGATGAATTTGAAGGTTTTAAGAACTTTCTCTAGACTTATAGTTTTAATTTGATTTTTTTGGGGAATTTTGGAAATTTTGTTGTTTAATCGTAGCAAATTGGTTTTTATTTAATTTTTATGAATTTTATCATTTGATTGGTAGGTTTCACCTTAAGTCCTTAATTTTAATTTATTTCCTTTTAGATCCTTAATATTTGTAATAATAATAAATTGACCCCTCGCACCTCTTTAATGGGTCCTTTTGGTTTCAATTTGATGAATATGAGTTGTTTAGTTTATTTGAATGTTTTGAGTGATTCAATTTTGTGTTTATTTCCATTTCATGTGATTATTTTGTTAATTAAAGTGATGCCTTGACCTTTTTATTGTTTTGGAGGGTAAATAAGTAATTTCGTTTCATTAGGGCACCAACTCAAGGGAGGTATACTCTATCCCTTATTTTGACTTTATTTGATCCTATGTGCCCTTATGTGACTTTTTGTGCTTAATTGTATGCCTTTTGAATGTTTTATTTATTTATTTATTTGCTTTATTTGTTTTAATTTTGTATATTTATTTGAGTTCAATTTTGATTATTTGAAAGGCATTTAAATGCCGAGTTGTAATAGTTAGAGGTTTATTTATTTATTTATTCCTTCCCCCCTTAGATTGTAGTTAGGGCTTTATTTGCTTTATTTGCTTTGTGCATTTTGCATGCCTGTGTGTTACGTGTTTATTGCTTTCCTAAGACCTTGCATCTAGATATCATGGTTATTTGCTACGTGTTTATGTGAACTTATGTGTTTATTTGCTTTTTATTAGTTTTACATGATTAGTTAGTTATAAATGAATGCATGTCGTCACCACACTAGTCCAACGTTAATTGTGACCCTTCTTACGATTCCACACTAGTCCAACGCTAGTTGTGGCCTTTTATTCTAATTTCCTACTAGTCCAACGCTAGTGAGGACTTATAGATATGGGCTAGTCCAACGCTAGACCCTTAGGAATCATTCTACGCATTAGATCATGATTGTGTGATAAAATCACTTCACCTCATGCATGTTTTTCACTTTTTAGGGTTTTTACCATTTTGCATGACACTTTCCTTATTTTTGTACATCCCTTATCCCATATTCCCTTATATTTATATCCCTTTATCCCATATTTCCCCTTATATGTATATTCCTTACCCCTTTTGTATGAAAACACGACATTAGACTTGCATTCCATTTAAGAATTAGAATTAGGCTAGTACATTTGCATGATTAGATAGGAGAAATAACCTCTCGAATATGGGATATGGACGAGTTTGGCTTTCTTAGCCTTAGCACGCTCGTATTCCCTCTATTAAAGGGAAAATTGAGTCACGAATTTTTAGTTCCCCGTACCCGTTATGATGCATTTCCTTAGGTCATATATATTTGTATATCATTATTTTCTTTTCTTTCCTTTCTTTCGAGTCTCATGATTTGCATATTCGTGACCTCTTCAAAGAGTCACTCTTGGGCATCACAATTAATGTGATTGGCACCAATTAAGCTTTGAAGGGACATTCCAACCCTCCGATATCCTCCTAGGTTAAGGTTTTGCATCCATATAGTACGTCCAAATGTGATAAATTTTTAGGTTAAAATTGTGACAGCCCCACCTTCCCCTAAGGCGAACCAAAGGGTTTGGCGGACCGCCTGCCCAGCTCTCGCCAGGACTCGATCACTCACTCCAAACAAAAAGATAACACCTCGAGGATAAACGGAAAACAATTCCCAACCTGGAAACATATATTTACTTTCATTCCAATCTCAACCAGAAGTACAGTCCCAAATGTAACCAAAGATCTAACTTTCTCAATACAACCAACTCTATCCAAGCACTAGAGCGAGTGCAAAAGCCAAAACAAAACAATGCAAAACCAAAAACTAGACTATTCTATTCTATACAGATCTCTCGCCCATACTTGCAACCCCTGTAAGGAAAACAAAAGGCGTGGTATGAGCTAAAAGCCCAGCGAGATTCTATATACACAACCAAGCAGTTAAACAAGGACATTAAGCATGTTATAACAAGTAATCCAGATAACATTTACGATATAAAACAATAGTAACACATACAATAAAAGGATACATGCTCACGAGGAGCTATTCGTTCGTTCGTTCGTTCATTCATTCGCCTAATATTTTCCTTATTTCTCCGATCATTAAAACATTGTTTGTAAGTGAAAACTCCTTCATTTTCTTGTCGTTCGTTCATTCATTTCATTCCCCACGCTCCGCCAACGTCGTGGTCATACTCAAGTATACCAACATTCACCCAGGGTCACTAATCGCCCGACCGAGTCCGCTTCTGGCTCGAGTCGACCAGTAACAAAGGGCAAGGGCCCAGTTCAGCCAGAAGGCTTACATTCATGCACAAGTAACATTTAATCATTCAATCATTGAAAGTTCACGTTCGTTTAGGTCGAGTGCGATAAAGTACACACTCGCCTAGCAAAAATCATTTTGGAAACATAACATACCTCAATCACGTATTAAAGCAACAATCCAAATAGTCACAATAGTTCACATAGTCATTAGAAACAAAGCGTATATAGAACACTCACCTAAACAAGCAAAATAACGTCCAAAGTATTCCTTCCGGATAACACCTTAGTCACCAAGAAACCCTAAAATAATCATGAGAAAGTAGCATAGTTCAACCATCAAAATGCTTGATAAATCAAAGAAAATCCGAATAACTAATAGTACAATGTATAAGTATGATTTTGGAAGTAAAAAGAGTGCATTTAGTCCAAAATACATGAGTAAAATAGTTGTAAAACTTATATCTGCTCTTAAAATTTGAAATCGGCCATTTGAGTGCAAATTTGGGCAGCACGCCCTCTGTATTTATCTATTTTCCAGCCATTTATGGCTTCATTATTTTTCCTCAATCAGCCCCCAAAATCACATACAAATAATCTCATTACAATAGCCGTTAAAAAGGCTAAAAGTCATTCAATTACAAAACCAAACTAGAAAAGGGATCGGGATTAAGGTTTAAGACAAGGAACAAAATGACAGGTTTGACATCTTTTAGCATATTGGTCACAACCGAAGCTACACCTAGCGGATTGAGGTAAAATTTATACTGTTTCGAAGCTAAGACATAGCTCTACAATTCTTATGAAGCCACCACAACCCAGTTCTCAACGTAACCTAGTCCCAATTTACCCAAACAGACCCAGATATTCCAGTTCAAAGCTCACTGTGAAATTCAACTAGCAGTCCTGATTTATTCAATCATATCTCAGCACACACAGCTCCGATTCAGTTGATTCCAAATCCATTCGAAAGCTAAGATACAAGGTTACAATTCTTAAGAAGGCATCAAAAGCTAATTCATTCATCGTCCCAGCCAAAAGAGCCAATTACAGACGCTGATTATCATTCTCGGACAGAAACAGGGAAGCAGGGGTAAAATAGTCATTTCACAGACTACAGTACTCTGATTGAGTTGAAATTTTACAGGCTTAATCTATATTCAATTCTCTACAACTTTCATGTTTTGAGCTAAGTCCAATTCGGCCTCCATCATGGCCGAACAACACTGGTCATACAGGGCAGAAAATTTTCTAAGAAAACCGAAAATCCACACCTCACCACTTATAACCAAGAATTAATGCACAAAACCACCAAAGTGGCAACCACAAGCCACTAATTTGCAACTATTGGAACCAAAGAAGGATGTTCTTAGCAATTTACCTTAGAACCTCAAAGAAAGTGGTAGCTTAGCCTTTCTTTCTCCAAATCAACTCCACCAAAGCCTTTAATCCTCCTTAGTTAGCACTCCTATGGAAGGGTTTGCGATTTGATCGGTTGGAACTCAAGATTTGACCAAGGGTTGGAGCTAGAAATTGAAGAAGCTCTCTCTTGTTTTTCTCCTCCAAAGGGCCAGCCAAGAGCAAGGAAAAATGGGATGAAATTGGTCAAAATTTGGTTTTAGTAAAGGTGAGAAAGTTAGGCAAGTCTTCCTCCAATCGGAACGCGACACGTGACGTCCTTTAGGTTTTAAGCTTATCTTCTCACTTCCAATAATTAGTCTACCTAATTACCCTCTAATCATCTCCTAGCACCTTGGAAAGTAATGTCACTTAATACTTCATCACTTAATCGCAAAATTATATCGCACTAGCGGGCCCCACATCGAACAAATGCACTTCAAGTTACGTACACTAACTTATACTAGGAAAATGATTTAAAATTGTACTTACTTGTAAAATGTACAAAACATTTAATATTTTCAAAGGATAGTATAAAATATAGGCAAAGAAATAAAATAATACTTGAAAATGTGAAAATTTTCGGGTTCTCACAAAAATAAGAAAATATTTTGATTAAATCACGCAACTAGCATTGGTTAGGTTGAAATGGTGCCTTGGATTTTTATCCTTGCCTTTCCTTTCTTCAAATGTGACTCCCGAACACTTTTCTCTGATTTTCGAACACTTGGTGTCGTTTAAAAAGGGTTTTTCTACTTTTTTTCTTTAAAAATTCATTTTTAGGTGACTTGGTACACCTTAACTCAATACCAAATGGCGACTCCTATTTTTCATTAAAACCCTTTTTAAACTATTATTTTGGGGCCAAAACCGTCGCACTTTTAAGTCCCATTTAGGCCCTTTTTGTGACAGCCCCACCTTCCCTAAAGCGAACCAAAGGGTTTGGCGGACCGCCTGCCCAGCTCTCGCCAGGACTACGAAGTCGAATCACACAAACCCTAACTTACGCGCGATCGAACCCAAAGAAACCCAACAATCGGAGCTTACCAAATCAAGAACACAAAGGCATACATTCATCATCAAATATACGGAGGAAAACATGAATAATTACTTATATACATATGTTGGAACTTTATAAGTCAAGGGAAATACTTGTTCGAAGTAAAATTAGGGTTTCTTATACAGAGGAGCAAAATCAAAATAGATGTATATCACTAGCTCTACTCTTTTCTTCAAAATCATGATTTCCAAGAAGTTAAACCTGTAAGGAAAACAAAAGTAACGGAACGGGGTGAGCTTACGCTCAATGAGGTACCCAAAATACAAACTATCATGTACCATGAAGATTTTCTCTTCATTTACTCAAGTAGACATGGCAAATAAGAAATAAATAAGCATCTTAGACGGGAAGGATACAGGTGGCTCTTGGGAGCCAAATTCCCATTGCAGTACTTGATCCAACTCGTTGACCCTCCCGTCAACGTTTAAAGAAGCAAACATGTCCGTAGACCCCTCTTAGAACGCCAAATCCCGTTCACCAAACATACCCCTTACCGGGCCCGAACACCTCAACAGTAACAGTGGTTGGTAATACTCGAGTATACAGGAAATCCAGAGTCTCCAATACCCAAAGATTTCCCAGGAACAGGCGCCCATGGTTCGTTACTTTCCTTGACCAAGCCCTTGCTGGCTCGAATCAAGTAACTACCCATGAGGTTGAGCTCAGATTTAACAGGCACAAGAAGGTCGTTGGATATGCATCCAAACGACATCATATCAAGTATAAGTAACAGATTCAAGTGTACACGGGATCCATATTAGACACAGGTAAGAGATTCAAGTAGATACAGGAAACAAGTTACACAGGCCAGAGAACGAGTGTGGTAAAGTACACCCTCGTCTCATACCGAATAAACAGATGATACAGTCATTCAAGTCACAATTTGCAAGCACATATGCCAAGTTAGACAAAAATCGAGGGGAGTGGTGCACTCACCAATCCAAGTAAAGACACGTCAAAAGTCTTCACCCAAAGTAGGGCTTTAATCACCGAGAAATCCTAGAATAATCAAGACAAGAAAATTAGGGTTTTCACATTCACGAACCCAGTAAACGGAGTGCACAAGTAAGGCTCGATTACTAGTCGAATGCCAATTCAAATGGACTACAAATGCAAGGAGATAAAATGTAAATTTTGAGTAAAACGGGTAATAATTGGTCTTAGGGCAAGAACGACCCCAAAACCCTTCATTTCTTTCAAACCATACCTACAATGATTTTACTAACTCCAAACTTAAGGTGCAAAATGAAGGTAAGAATAATTGTAGGAAACAGGATTTTCCAGATTTGCGCACCATCATTGGAAAACTCATATCTCACTATTCCTAAGTCCAAAATTGATAAAAACTTATACCGTCGGAAAATAGACTCAAAGGGGTACAATTACTTAGAAGACACATTTATGAGATTCAGATCACAGGTTAGTCAAATTCGAGCCTCAAGTCGCTGCTTCATACAGTAAAAGACAGAACAGGTATGTAATTTCAGTCAACTTTGGAAATTCACCATAATTCACACAGACAGAACAAGGGTCTGAAATGTTCACGGTTTATAGCCCTATGAATCTAGTTTAAAACGCAACAAACGGAACTTAATTCCGATATTTCTACAACCAGATATAGTAAATTTCCCAAGACTGCTCAAGGGTTCCTGCGAAATTTTGACAGCACTTCCCTTGTTTTCCTTTACTTTTCCAACCTACAAACCACATTAAACTCAATCCAATTCAGCCACAATTTCACACACAAATCACAAGCTATTAAACACACCTAATTAGGGTCTCAATACCCCTCATATATAGCCAATTAGTGGCTCAAATTAGAAACCCTAAAGCTGGAAATTTGTGCACATAAGCTGGAATTTCCGCAATTCACCACAATTAACGCACCATAGCTCCAATTTTATACCATATTAAGCCATCAATCCAAGCCAACCATGACCATCATATGAAAATAGAAAAATTCCCAAAAAAATAAGAAATTCATCCAACTTCACTTTAATCCATGAAATCATCCACAAAACAAGCTATTTAACCACTACAAGTCACTAATTTAACATTATTATGAACAAAAGTTGAGTTTCCAAGCAAAATACCTTAATCCTCAAGAAAGGTAGCAACTTAGAGCTTTCTCTTCCAAAACAACTCCACAAGCACCTCCAATCTTCCTTAGTAATTCACTTTTACGGAGGAATTCGAGATTTAATCGGTTTGGATTTCGAGATTTAGGCAAGAAATGAAAGGAAAAGTTGAAGCTCACTTTCTTCTTTTTCTCTCAAAATTTTCGGCCAAAAGGAAGCAAATGAAGATGATTTTTGGTCAAAATTAAGCTTTTAGTAAAAGGTAAAGAAAGTTAGGCAAGTCATCTTCAAGTAGGAACGCGACACGTGGCCCTTTTTGGATTTTATCATTATTCTCTTGCTTACTAATGGTTAAATATCTAACTAACCTCTAATTATCTCTTAACACCTAGTAATTAAATCCCTTCATGCAAAACTTAACCTAATTGGCCGAATTTCTCTCACTCAACGCACTAGCGGGTCCCACATCCTTATTACACTTCCAAACTAACCCGAACTAACTTATACTAGAAAAAATGTTTTACAAAACTATATTCACTTATAAAATGTCTAGAAAATTAAGGTGGTAAAATAAAATAAAGAAAATGCATGAAAAGAAATAGAATTGAATGATATAAAATAAGGGAATTTACGGGTCCCCACACTCTCTCCCTCTTAAAGAAATTTCGTCCTCGAAATTTTCTTACCTTCCAAGTCTTCAGACGAGTCAGGGACTTGATGTGCCTCTAGGGAATACACCCGAGCCGACACCTTCGGTCCAGTCCCTTCCCCCTTCGACTGGTTAGAATTGGTTTTGGTTGGTTGTCGGTTCTCACTCCCTTCTCGAGACAGGCCTGGGCAATTGGCGATGTGATGATCTGCACTCCCGCATCGTAGGCATTTTCTTCCTTTCTTCCAGCAGACATCCTCCGTGTGATTTGGCTTCCCACAGTACCCGCAGGGACCACGGAAAGCAGAGGTCGAGCCTCCCTGTGTGATACCTCCAGATGTTCTCGGAAATTTCGTTCCTCCATTTCCCTTTCCAGACTTAGGCGGCGTACTCTTATCCTCTTGTTCCGAGCCACTCCCAGGAAATCCCCTTTTCTTGGCTTGGAAGTTATTAACTTGTACCCTCGCATTCTCAACTTGCTGGGCCTTCTCCACAGCGTCACTAAAAGCACCAAGTTGGGCTACAGCCAAGTCCTTCTGAATCTCAACATTTAATTCGCTGGACAAAACGCCATATCCTTCTTTGTTCGGTTACAATCAGTTCGGGCGCAAACTTAGATAACCGAGTAAATTGACTCTCATACTCGGCTACAGTCTGAGTTCCTTGGCGAAGCCGAATGAATTCATCTTCCTTCTTTTCTTGGATTAGAGGAGGGAAAAACTTGGTGTTAAATTCCCTCATGAAGTTCGCCCATGTCCTCGGGGTTTGTTCCCTTTCCCATTTCAGTCTTATAATATTCCACCAAGATCGGGCTGCTCCCTCCAGTTGGAAGACAGCGAAGGTCACTTGTCTCTCCTCAGTATAATGTAACGCGGCAAAAATATCGATCATCTTCTCCAGCCACCTCTCAGCCACGTCAGGGTCTGGCCCTCCAAGGAATTTTGGTGGGGAAAATTTCTGAAATCTTTCAAGAGCTCTATCCTCGCCCTCTACATGGATTCCAGGGTTTCCAGGTTGAGGATTAGGGTTTTGGCCCTGGTGTTCCACTACATGAGCTAGCAAATCGGTCATACGCTGGATAGTAGCGGCTACTTGAGCATTTGGGTCGACCCTAGGTTCAGGATTTGGTTCAGGCCTTGGTTCCCAATTACCCCTTTCATTCGAGGGTTGTTTACGTCCGCGCCCACGACCTCTTCCCGAGTACCCTCCATTTGGTTTAACAAGTCTAGGGTCGAAGCGCGAATACGATATTAAAACAAATGTGTGCAAGTATAAGTAACAAAAGTAGACACAACCCAAAAGCAGATATACATATAATGCAATTTTATCAGACAAATCACACAGTAGCAGTCAGTCAGATACGAGCAAAAAGGAACCCCATGAAAATATCGGGGTCATCAAAAGTACCATATACAAATTAGGCCAAAGTACAAAAACAACTAACTAAGAGCTTTCTCCCTTAGCTACCCTCACACGAAACCAAACACGGCTCACCTCTACCCTTTCCAAGAGCTCCGCCCATAGCCTACAAGAATAACAAAGTTTATATCTTAGACAAGCTAACCGCACTTAATGAAACCCTAATATATCACACAAAGTGCCATAGAATCACATTTCTATTCTGCCCAAGTCATTTCTAACCTAGGCCCTCACCTCATTCGTATTCGGGCACAAGAATCCAAAATAAGATAATTCACAACTCGAGCCGGCCGGTCCCAAGAGTAAATCATCCTTATTAAAAATTCCTACCCAACATACATACCTATCTTCCTCAAATCCCATGATAAAGATCTTTACACTTATAACATACACGGTTCATAGCTTATGCCCAAGAAAAGTACTTAATCCTTTAAATACATTCACAAAATCAGAACCATAACACCACTTGGCCCCAAGCTCACTCCGCGCAGAGACCACGCGAAGCGGCTCTGATACCACCTGTGACAGCCCCACCTTCCCCTAAGGCGAACCAAAGGGTTTGGCGGACCGCCTGCCCAGCTCTCGCCAGGGCTACGAAGTCGAATCACACAAACCCTAACTTACGCGCGATCGAACCCAAAGAAACCCAACAATCGGAGCTTACCAAATCAAGAACACAAAGGCATACATTCATCATCAAATATACGGAGAAAACATGAATAATTACTTATATACATATGTTGGAACTTTACAAGTCAAGGGAAATACTTGTTCGAAGTAAAATTAGGGTTTCTTATACAGATGAGCAAAATCAAAAGAGATGTATATCACTAGCTCTAGTCTTTTCTTCAAAATCATGATTTCCAAGAAGTTAAACCCTGTAAGGAAAACAAAAGTAACGGAACGGGGTGAGCTTACGCTCAATGAGGTACCCAAAATTCAAACTATCATGAACCATGAAGATTTTCTTTCATTTACTCAAGTAGACATGGCAAATAAGAAATAAATAAGCATCTTAGACGGGAAGGATACAGGTGGCTCTCGGGAGCCAAATTCCCATTGCAGTACTTGATCCAACTCGTTGACCCTCCGTCAACGTTTAAAGAAGCAAACATGTCCGTAGGCCCCTCTGAGAACGCCAAATCCCGTTCACCAAACATACCCCTTACCGGGCCCGAACACCTCAATAGTAACAGTGGTTGGTAATACTCGAGTATACCGGAAATCCAGAGTCTCCAATACCCAAAGATTTCCCAGGAACAGGCGCCCATGGTTCGTTACTTTCCTCGACCAAGCCCTTGCTGGCTCGAATCAAGTAACTACCCATGAGGTTGAGCTCAGATTTAACAGGCACAAGAAGGTCGTTGGATATGCATCCAAACGACATCATATCAAGTATAAGTAACAGATTCAAGTGTACACGGGATCCATATTAGACACAGGTAAGAGATTCAAGTAGATACAGGAAACAAGTTACACAGGCCAGAGAACGAGTGTGGTAAAGTACACCCTCGTCTCATACCGAATAAACAGATGATACAGTCATTCAAGTCACAATTTGCAAGCACATATGCCAAGTTAGACAAAAATCGAGGGGAGTGGTGCACTCACCAATCCAAGTAAAGACACGTCAAAAGTCTTCACCCAAAGTAGGGCTTTAATCACCGAGAAATCCTAGAATAATCAAGACAAGAAAATTAGGGTTTTCACATTCACGAACCCAGTAAACGGAGTGCACAAGTAAGGCTCGATTACTAGTCGAATGCCAATTCAAATGGACTACAAATGCAAGGAGATAAAATGTAAATTTTGAGTAAAACGGGTAATAATTGGTCTTAGGGCAAGAACGACCCCAAAACCCTTCATTTCTTTCAAAACCATACCTACAATGATTTACTAACTCCAAACTTAAGGTGCAAAATGAAGGTAAGAATAATTGTAGGAAAACAGGATTTTCCAGATTTGCGCACCATCATTGGAAAACTCATATCTCACTATTCCTAAGTCCAAAATTGATAAAACTTATACCGTCGGAAAATAGACTCAAAGGGGTACAATTACTTAGAAGACACATTTATGAGATTCAGATCACAGGTTAGTCAAATTCGAGCCTCAAGTCGCTGCTTCATACAGTAAAAGACAGAACAGGTATGTAATTTCAGTCAACTTTGGAAATTCACCATAATTCACACAGACAGAACAAGGGTCTGAAATGTTCACGGTTTATAGCCCTATGAATCTAGTTTAAAACGCAACAAACGGAACTTAATTCCGATATTTCTACAACCAGATATAGTAAATTTCCCAAGACTGCTCAAGGGTTCCTGCGAAATTTTGACAGCACTTCCCTTGTTTTCCTTTACTTTTCCAACCTACAAACCACATTAAACTCAATCCAATTCAGCCACAATTTCACACACAAATCACAAGCTATTAAACACACCTAATTAGGGTCTCAATACCCCTCATATATAGCCAATTAGTGGCTCAAATTAGAAACCCTAAAGCTGGAAATTTGTGCACATAAGCTGGAATTTCCGCAATTCACCACAATTAACGCACCATAGCTCCAATTTTATACCATATTAAGCCATCAATCCAAGCCAACCATGACCATCATATGAAAATAGAAAAATTCCCAAAAAAATAAGAAATTCATCCAACTTCACTTTAATCCATGAAATCATCCACAAAACAAGCTATTTAACCACTACAAGTCACTAATTTAACATTATTATGAACAAAAGTTGAGTTTCCAAGCAAAATACCTTAATCCTCAAGAAAGGTAGCAACTTAGAGCTTTCTCTTCCAAAACAACTCCACAAGCACCTCCAATCTTCCTTAGTAATTCACTTTTACGGAGGAATTCGAGATTTAATCGGTTGGATTTCGAGATTTAGGCAAGAAATGAAAGGAAAAGTTGAAGCTCACTTTCTTCTTTTTCTCTCAAAATTTTCGGCCAAAAGGAAGCAAATGAAGATGATTTTTGGTCAAAATTAAGCTTTTAGTAAAGGTAAAGAAAGTTAGGCAAGTCATCTTCAAGTAGGAACGCGACACGTGGCCCTTTTTGGATTTTATCATTATTCTCTTGCTTACTAATGGTTAAATATCTAACTAACCTCTAATTATCTCTTAACACCTAGTAATTAAATCCCTTCATGCAAAACTTAACCTAATTGGCCGAATTTCTCTCACTTAACGCACTAGCGGGTCCCACATCCTTATTACACTTCCAAACTAACCCGAACTAACTTATACTAGAAAAAATGTTTTACAAAACTATATTCACTTATAAAATGTCTAGAAAATTAAGGTGGTAAAATAAAATAAAGAAAATGCATGAAAAGAAATAGAATTAAATGATATAAAATAAGGGAATTACGGGTCCTCACACTCTCTCCCTCTTAAAGAAATTTCGTCCTCGAAATTTTCTTACCTTCCAAGTCTTCAGACGAGTCAGGGACTTGATTTGAATACACCCGAGCCGACACCTTCGGTCCAGTCCCTTCCCCCTTCGACTGGTTAGAATTGGTTTTGGTTGGTTGTCGGTTCTCACTCCCTTCTCGAGACAGGCCTGGGCAATTGGCGATGTGATGATCTGCACTCCCGCATCGTAGGCATTTTCTTCCTTTCTTCCAGCAGACATCCTCCGTGTGATTTGGCTTCCCACAGTACCCGCAGGGACCACGGAAAGCAGAGGTCGAGCCTTCCTGTGTGATACCTCCAGATGTTCTCGGAAATTTCATTCCTCCATTTCCCTTTCCAGACTTAGGCGGCGCACTCTTATTCTCTTGTTCCGAGCCACTCCCAGGAAATCCCCTTTTCTTGGTTTGAAAGTTTTTAACTTGTACCCTCGCATTCTCAACTTGCTGGGCCTTCTCCACAGCGTCACTAAAAGCACCAAGTTGGGCTACAGCCAAGTGTGAGAACTCGAAAAAGAAAAATAAAAATCCGGTTTTAGGGTTTTAGGGTTTTATCGATTTCGTGCACACATTTTTTTATTTTCTTTATTATATTCATTTTACATATATTTTATAAGTAAATATAGTTTTTAAGCCATTTTTCTAGTATAAGTGAGTTCACGAGAGATTTGGAGCGAATAGCGGATGTGGGACCCGCTAGTGCGTTAAGTGAGAGAAATTCGGCCAATTAGGTTGAGTTGTGCAGTAAGGCATTTAATTATTGGGTGCTAAGAGATAATTAGAGGTTGCTTAGATATTTGGTCATTAGTGAGCTAAAGGATAAGGAAAAGATCAAAAAAGGTGACACGTGTCGCATTTCTATTGGGCCAAGTTTTGCCTAACTTTCTTACAACTTTACTAAAAGTAAAATTTGACCAAAATCATCTTCATTCTTCAAGCATCTTGGCCGAAATTTTTGAGGGAAAAAAAGGAAAGAAGCCTTCAACTTTTCTTTCAATTTCTTGTCCAAATCTTGCAAATCAACCGATAAAAATCCGATTTCCTCCGTAGGAATTGCTTTTTAAGGAAGATCAAAGGTGCTTGTGGAGTGATTTTGCAAAGAGAAGCCCTAAGTTGCTACCTTTCTTGGTGATTGAGGTATATTGCTTAGAACTTCAATTTTGTCCATAATAATTGCAAAGTAGTGGCTTATATCGGTTAAGGAGCTTAGTTTATGGATGAATTTGTGGTTTAAAGTAAAGTTAGGTGAATTTCTTATTTTCTTGGGAATTTTTCTGTTTTCATATGATAATTATTGTTGACTTGGATTGATGGCTTAATATGGTATGGAATTGAAGCTATTATGCGTTACTTGTGGTTAATTGCGGAAATTTCAGCTTTATGTGGAAAAATTCCAGCTTAGGGTTTCTATGGTAGTAATCTGCCCTGTTTTTGCACTGTATGTTCGATCTTGAGGGAGACCGAATTAGCCCTTGCTCAAAACATGAAAGTTGTAGGTATTTGAGTTAGCTAGCTACTGGTAAAATTTCAGCTCAATCGGAGCACCGAAACTTGCGAAATGACCGAAATACCCTGACAGTTACAAGCTGCAATTCGTAAACAGTTTTGTGAATTCACCAGTTTGGACTGCATTGTTCACCCTGATTCGTATCCAATTAGATTTTGGCCAAAACACAATACTTGTAGCCCTATGTTTTATCTTTCTAAATCCTCTGAAAACACCCCAAACGGAGTTGTGTAGCCTGAGTTATTGCCGGTTAAAGTCAGTGCTGACAACTAGACTGATCTTAACCTTTTGGATCTGTGATTGGCAAATTCAACTTAGATAAGCTATAAATTAGGTTAAGTGGCCTTCATAAAAGTTGTTCCCCTCTGTCTTAGCTTTGAAATGGTATAAGGTTCACCCCGATTCGATAACCATAGCTCCGGTTGTGACTAAAATGCTACGAAATGCCAAATCTGCCGTTTAGTTTTGTCTTCAAAACTGATTTTCAATGATACTTTTGCACTTGTGTTGTACTGGGATGATTTTAGAGCCTATGGAAGGGCTATTGTGGTAACCTTATTTGTGTGTGTTTCTGGGGCTGATTGAGGAAAATAATGAAGCCATAAATGGCTGGAAATTTGGTAAACACAAAGGGCATGCTGCCCAATTTTCTAGACCGTTTGGTTCCTTCAAGTTTGAGTAGATTCTTAGTAGATGAACGGCTTTTAGGTCATTCAAGCCCCTAGGTCCCCCTATTAACTTTTCGTTCCGAAATCACGCTTTTGTAACCTTGCATTCATAGTTCATTTGGATAGGCATACGACTTGTAGTCGAGCCTCACTTGTGCATTTTGTTTACTAGAATTTGGGATGTGAAAACCTCAATTATTTACCTCGGTTATTTTAGGGTTTCTGGGTGATTGAAGTCATTTGGGGAAAACTTTTGAAGTAGCTGCACTTAAATTGGTGAGTGTACCATCCCCTTAAATTGGTGCTTATCTGATTCATCTGTACTTGCAACTTGATTATCTGTGACTTTGTATACTTCGTATGAAACGAGGGTGTACTTTATCACACTCGTTTCTCTCATCTGGTTATTCTGGTTCCTGTATACTGTATAAATCTGTATTTGTTCTCTGTATCTGTTATCTGTACCTGTTTTCTGTATTTGTTGATGTCGTTTGGAAAATTAAATCCAACGACCTTTCTGTTACCTCTGAGCTCAAATCCTGTGGCTAGTTATTCGAGTCGAGCCGGTAAAGGCCTGGTCGATTAGATAACGAACCACAGTAGTCTGTTTCTGAGAAATCTTTGGGTAATTGAGACTCTGGATTTCTGGTATACTCGAGTATTACCACCCTCTGATCCGTTGAGGTGTTCGGGCCCGGTAAGGGGTATGTTTGGTGGACGGAATTCGGTGTAAAGTGGGGTCTACGGACATGTTGGTTCTATATACGTTGACGGAGAGTCAACGGGTTTGGATCAAGTACCGCAATTGGGCATTTTGGCTCCTGAGAGCCACCTGTATCCTTTCCATTTGAAGTATTTATTCATTTCCCTATCTGGTGTGTACAATTGCATGATTGATATGTGAAACGCCATGATTCATGACTACTTGTACTTTTGGTACCTCATTGAGCGTAAGCTCACCCCCTTCCCGTTATCTTTGTTTTCCTTACAGGGAACAACACTTTTGAACCGTGATTTCGAAGAAAGGGTTGAGCTAGTGTAAATGTTCTTTTGTTACACTCTTTTGTAATCAAAACCCTAATTTTACTTCGAACCAGTATTTCCCTTGACTTGTAAAGTTCCAACGTATGTATATAAGTACTTTTCTTGTTTTCCCCGTATAATTGTTGAGGAATGTATGCCTATGTGTTCTTGATTTGGTAAGTTCCGATTGTTTGTTTTCTTCGGGTTCTATTGCGCGGAATCTAGGGTTTGTATGATTCGACTTCGTAGTCCTGGCGAGAGTTGGGCAGGCGGTCCGCCAAACCCTTTGGTTCGCCTTAGGGGAAGGTGGGGCTGTCACACCAAGTCCTTCTGAATCTCAACATTTAATCCCTGGACAAAACGCCTTATCCTTCTTTGTTCGGTTACAATCAGTTCGGGCGCAAACTTAGATAACCGAGTAAATTGACTCTCATACTCGGCTACAGTCTGAGTTCCTTGGCGAAGCCGAATGAATTCATCTTCCTTCTTTTCTTGGATTAGAGGAGGGAAAAACTTGGTGTTAAATTCCCTCATGAAGTTCGCCCATGTCCTCGGGGTTTGTTCCCTTTCCCATTTCAGTCTTATAATATTCCACCAAGATCGGGCTGCTCCCTCCAGTTGGAAGACAGCGAAGGTCACTTGTCTCTCCTCAGTATAATGTAACGCGGCAAAAATATCGATCATCTTCTCCAGCCACTTCTCAGCCACGTCAGGGTCTGGCCCTCCAAGGAATTTTGGTGGGGAAAATTTCTGAAATCTTTCAAGAGCTCTATCCTCGCCCTCTACATGGATTCCAGGGTTTCCAGGTTGAGGATTAGGGTTTTGGCCCTGGTGTTCCACTACATGAGCTAGCAAATCGGTCATACGCTGGATAGTAGCGGCTACTTGAGCATTTGGGTCGACCCTAGGTTCAGGATTTGGTTCAGGCCTTGGTTCCCAATTACCCCTTTCATTCGAGGGTTGTTTACGTCCGCGCCCACGACCTCTTCCCGAGTACCCTCCATTTGGTTTAACAAGTCTAGGGTCGAAGCGCGAATACGATATTAAAACAAATGTGTGCAAGTATAAGTAACAAAAGTAGACACAACCCAAAAGCAGATATACATATAATGCAATTTTATCAGACAAATCACACAGTAGCAGTCAGTCAGATACGAGCAAAAAGGAACCCCATGAAAATATCGGGGTCATCAAAAGTACCATATACAAATTAGGCCAAAGTACAAAAACAACTAACTAAGAGCTTTCTCCCTTAGCTACCCTCACACGAAACCAAACACGGCTCACCTCTACCCTTTCCAAGAGCTCCGCCCATAGCCTACAAGAATAACAAAGTTTATATCTTAGACAAGCTAACCGCACTTAATGAAACCCTAATATATCACACAAAGTGCCATAGAATCACATTTCTATTCTGCCCAAGTCATTTCTAACCTAGGCCCTCACCTCATTCGTATTCGGGCACAAGAATCCAAAATAAGATAATTCACAACTCGAGCCGGCCGGTCCCAAGAGTAAATCATCCTTATTAAAAATTCCTACCCAACATACATACCTATCTTCCTCAAATCCCATGATAAAGATCTTTACACTTATAACATACACGGTTCATAGCTTATGCCCAAGAAAAGTACTTAATCCTTTAAATACATTCACAAAATCAGAACCATAACACCACTTGGCCCCAAGCTCACTCCGCGCAGAGACCACGCGAAGCGGCTCTGATACCACCTGTGACAGCCCCACCTTCCCCTAAGGCGAACCAAAGGGTTTGGCGGACCGCCTGCCCAGCTCTCGCCAGGGCTACGAAGTCGAATCACACAAACCCTAACTTACGCGCGATCGAACCCAAAGAAACCCAACAATCGGAGCTTACCAAATCAAGAACACAAAGGCATACATTCATCATCAAATATACGGAGAAAACATGAATAATTACTTATATACATATGTTGGAACTTTACAAGTCAAGGGAAATACTTGTTCGAAGTAAAATTAGGGTTTCTTATACAGAGGAGCAAAATAAAAAAAGATGTATATCACTAGCTCTAGTCTTTTCTTCAAAATCATGATTTCCAAGAAGTTAAACCCTGTAAGGAAAACAAAAGTAACGGAACGGGGTGAGCTTACGCTCAATGAGGAACCCAAAATACAAACTATCATGAACCATGAAGATTTTCTTTCATTTACTCAAGTAGACATGGCAAATAAGAAATAAATAAGCATCTTAGACGGGAAGGATACAGGTGGCTCTCGGGAACCAAATTCCCATTGCAGTACTTGATCCAACTCGTTGACCCTCCGTCAACGTTTAAAGAAGCAAACATGTCCGTAGACCCCTCTTAGAACGCCAAATCCCGTTCACCAAACATACCCCTTACCGGGCCCGAACACCTCAACAGTAACAGTGGTTGGTAATACTCGAGTATACCGGAAATCCAGAGTCTCCAATACCCAAAGATTTCCCAGGAACAGGCGCCCATGGTTCGTTACTTTCCTCGACCAAGCCCTTGCTGGCTCGAATCAAGTAACTACCCATGAGGTTGAGCTCAGATTTAACAGGCACAAGAAGGTCGTTGGATATGCATCCAAACGACATCATATCAAGTATAAGTAACAGATTCAAATGTACACGGGATCCATATTAGACACAGGTAAGAGATTCAAGTTGTGACAGCCCCACCTCTCCCTAGGGCGAACCCTAGGGTATCAGCGGACTGCCAGCCCAGCTCTCGCCAGGACTACTAATCGATCACGCACGATAAACCAAGTGCAAAAGACCCTTAGATAGGGCTAAACGTACAATTCCAAAGAGTAACTTCAATTACATGAACAATCTTTTACATATACACGTTATCGAGATACACGATCCAAAAGAGAATATTCACGTGGAGTACATATAAGACTTCCAGCGTTCGAGGAGCTAAACCAAGAAACAAAAGTAGCTAACTAGCTCAACTCGTTTCTCAAAGCCAAAACTTTTCCAAAAGTATGCCTGTAAGGAAAATAAAGGTAACGGGGGTGAGCTTTCGCCCAATGAGGTACTAACAATCATGCCGCCCCAAATTCATAGGTAATCAAGCCCAGTTTGACAAACCATCAATCACAGAATGCAAATACCACAACTAGTTCAAATGAAAGGATACGGGTGGCTCTCAGGAGCCAATTCCCCATTGCAGTTCTTGATCGCACCTCGTTGACCCTCCGTCAACGTATAAAGAAAGTACCATGACCGTGGACCCCACTTTACTCCCAGTTCCTTCCACCGTACATTCCTCTTACCGGGCCCGAACACCTCAACAGTAACAGTGGTTGGTAATACTCGAGTATACCGTAGGGTCGAGGAGATACACTCCACTCGACAAACAGTGACCCTATGGTCATTACCCAGTCGACCGGCCCTTGCTGGCTCGACTCGAGTAACTTCCATTAGAGTTTTGAGCTCAGTGATCACAGTACAGTGGTAAGACTCATGCCCATGCTTCAAGTCAAACACAGTGCAGTACAGTGGTAAACAGTTATACAGTAAGAGGACGAGAGCGGCAAAGTACACTCTCGCCTCATTCACACAGTTCACAGTGGTCACATTACAGTTTCAAAGACAAGTAGTCACTTAGGCATTCAAATCATGCAATAGTACACTCACCACTTTGGATGAGCAAATTCACGGATTTCTGTCCAACGGATGCTTTGGATCACCCAAACGTCCTATAACAATCAAGAAAATGCAATTGAAATTCAATTACGGGTCGAGTACCTCATAAACGGATCATTAAAGCAAAATTCAAATATAGCCTCAATTATGGCTCAAAATGGACAATATATCAAATTTAGGGTTAAAAGTTCAAGAAAAACCCTAAAGCATTTCACATTCACTCATTCTTGACCTAGATTCACAAAGCCCCAGTTTCTCGAAAATCGGACAGCATTTCCCCTTAAATTTCAGCATTTCCATCCTACAAACAAGTACCCAAATTCATCCAATCCAATCACAATTTCATATATCAACCATAGACTAGTAAATACACTCCATTAGGGTCACAATACCCTTCAATCATAGCCAATTATAAGCTAAATAAGCAACCATAAGAAAGCCCCAAATTCATAAACCCTAAAGCTGAAATTTCATAGAAAGCTGAAATTTTCCGCCCAAAGCTGAAATTTTCCGTAATTCACCGCAATTAACGCATACTAGCACCCAATTACACCATATTAAACCATCAATTCAAGCCAACTATGATAATTATATGAAATCAGAAAAATTCCCAAGAAAATGATAAATTCACCAAACTTCACTTTAATTCACAAAATCATCCATAAACTAAGTTTCTTAACCGACATAAGCCACTAATTTGCAATTATTATGGACAAAATTGAAGTTCTAAGCAATATACCTCAATCACCAAGAAAGGTAGCAACTTAGGGCTTCTCTTTGCAAAATCACTCCACAAGCACCTTTGATCTTACTTAATAAGCAATTCCTACGGAGGAAATCGGATTTTTATCGGTTGATTTGCAAGATTTGGACAAGAAATTGAAGCTAAAGGTTGCAACTCTCTCTCTCTTTCTCTCCTTGAAGTTTCGGCCAAGAAGCTTAGGAAATGAAGATGATTTTGGTCAATTTTTAGCTTTAGTAAAGTTGTAAGAAAGTTAGGTAAAACTTGGCCCAATAGAAATGCGACACGTGGCACCTTTTTTGATCTTTTCCTTATCCTTTAGCTTACTAATGACCAAGCATCTAACCAACCTCTAGTTATCTCTTAGCACTCAGTAATTTAATGCCTTACTGCACAACTTAACCTAATTGGCCGAATTTCTCTCACTTAACGCACTAGCGGGTCCCACATCCGCTATTCGCTCCAATTTTTCTCGTGAACTCACTTATACTAGAAAAATGACTTAAAAATTATATTTACCAATAAAATGTAGGTAAAACAATTTATAATAAAGAAAACATAGAAAACGGAAGCACGCAAATCGATAAAACCCTAAAACGGGATTTTTTTTTTTTCCGAGTTCTCACACAAGTAGATACAGGAAACAAGTTACACAGGCCAGAGAACGAGTGTGGTAAAGTATACCCTCGTCTCATACCGAATAAACAGATGATACAGTCATTCAATTCACAATTTGCAAGCACATATGCCAAGTTAGACAAAAATCGAGGGGAGTGGTACACTCACCAATCCAAGTAAAGACACGTCAAAAGTCTTCACCCAAAGTAGGGCTTTAATCACCGAGAAATCCTAGAATAATCAAGACAAGAAAATTAGGGTTTTCACATTCACAAACCCAGTAAACGGAGTGCACAAGTAAGGCTCGATTACTAGTCGAATGCCTATTCAAATGGACTACAAATGCAAGAAGATAAAATGTAAATTTTGAGTAAAACGGGTAATAATTGGTCTTAGGGCAAGAACGACCCCAAAACCCTTCATTTCTTTCAAAACCATACCTACAATGATTTACTAACTCCAAACTTAAGGTACAAAATGAAGGTAAGAATAATTGTAGGAAAACAGGATTTTCCAGATTTGCGCACCATCATTGGAAACATCATATCTCACTATTCTTAAGTCCAAAATTGATAAAATTTATACCGTCGGCAAATAGAATCAAAGGGGTACAATTACTTAGAAGACACATTTATGAGATTCAGATCACAGGTTAGTCAAATTCGAGCCTCAAGTCGCTGCTTCATCCAGTAAAAGACAGAACAGGTATGTAATTTCATTCAACTTTGGAAAATCACCATAATTCACACAGATAGAACTAGGGTCTGAAATGTTCACGGTTTATAGCCCTATGAATCGAGTTTAAAACGCAACAAACGGAACTTAATTCCGATATTTCTACAACCAGATATAGTAAATTTCCCAAGACTGCTCAAGGGTTCCTGCGAAAATTTTGACAGCACTTCCCTTGTTTTCCTTTACTTTTCCAACCTACAAACCACATTAAACTCAATCCAATTCAGCCACAATTTCACACACAAATCACAAGCTATTAAACACACCTAATTAGGGTCTCAATACCCCTCATATATAGCCAATTAGTGGCTCAAATTAGAAACCCTAAAGCTGGAAATTTGTGCACATAAGCTGGAATTTCCGCAATTCATCACAATTAACGCACCATAGCTCCAATTTTATACCATATTAAGCCATCAATCCAAGCCAACCATGACCATCATATGAAAACAGAAAAATTCCCAAAAAAATAAGAAATTCATCCAACTTCACTTTAATCCATGAAATCATCCACAAAACAAGCTATTTAACCACTACAAGTCACTAATTTAACATTATTATGAACAAAAGTTGAGTTTCCAAGCAAAATACCTTAATCCTCAAGAAAGGTAGCAACTTAGAGCTTTCTCTTCCAAAACAACTCCACAAGCACCTCCAAGCTTCCTTAGTAATTCACTTTTACGGAGGAATTCGAGATTTAATCGGTTGGATTTCGAGATTTAGGCAAGAAATGAAAGGAAAAGTTGAAGCTCACTTTCTTCTTTTTCTCTCAAAATTTTCGGCCAAAAGGAAGCAAATGAAGATGATTTTTGGTCAAAATTAAGCTTTTAGTAAAGGTAAAGAAAGTTAGGCAAGTCATCTTCAAGTAGGAACGCGACACGTGGCCCTTTTTGGATTTTATCATTATTCTCTTGCTTACTAATGGTTAAATATCTAACTAACCTCTAATTATCTCTTAACACCTAGTAATTAAATCCCTTCATGCAAAACTTAACCTAATTGGCCGAATTTCTCTCACTTAACGCACTAGCGGGTCCCACATCCTTATTACACTTCCAAACTAACCCGAACTAACTTATACTAGAAAAAATGTTTTACAAAACTATATTCACTTATAAAATGTCTAGAAAATTAAGGTGGTAAAATAAAATAAAGAAAATGCATGAAAAGAAATAGAATTAAATGATATAAAATAAGGGAATTACGGGTCCTCACACTCTCTCCCTCTTAAAGAAATTTCGTCCTCGAAATTTTCTTACCTTCCAAGTCTTCAGACGAGTCAGGGACTTGATGTGACTCTAGGGAATACACCCGAGCCGACACCTTCGGTCCAGTCCCTTCCCCCTTCGACTGGTTAGAATTGGTTTTGGTTGGTTGTCGGTTCTCACTCCCTTCTCGAGACAGGCCTGGGCAATTGGCGATGTGATGATCTGCACTCCCGCATCGTAGGCATTTTCTTCCTTTCTTCCAGCAGACATCCTCCGTGTGATTTGGCTTCCCACAGTACCCGCAGGGACCACGGAAAGCAAAGGTCGAGCCTCCCTGTGTGATACCTCCAGATGTTCTCGGAAATTTCGTTCCTCCATTTCCCTTTCCAGACTTAGGCGGCGCACTCTTATCCTCTTGTTCCGAGCCACTCCCAGGAAATCCCCTTTTCTTGGCTTGAAAGTTTTTAACTTGTACCCTCGCATTCTCAACTTGCTGGGCCTTCTCCACAGCGTCACTAAAAGCACCAAGTTGGGCTACAGCCAAGTGTGAGAACTCGAAAAAGAAAAATAAAAATCCGGTTTTAGGGTTTTAGGGTTTTATCGATTTTCGTGCACACATTTTTTTATTTTCTTTATTATATTCATTTTACATATATTTTATAAGTAAATATAGTTTTTAAGCCATTTTTCTAGTATAAGTGAGTTCACGAGAGATTTGGAGCGAATAGCGGATGTGGGACCCGCTAGTGCGTTAAGTGAGAGAAATTCGGCCAATTAGGTTGAGTTGTGCAGTAAGGCATTTAATTATTGGGTGCTAAGAGATAATTAGAGGTTGCTTAGATATTTGGTCATTAGTGAGCTAAAGGATAAGGAAAAGATCAAAAAAGGTGACACGTGTCGCATTTCTATTGGGCCAAGTTTTGCCTAACTTTCTTACAACTTTACTAAAAGTAAAATTTGACCAAAATCATCTTCATTCTTCAAGCATCTTGGCCGAAATTTTTGAGGGAAAAAAAGGAAAGAAGCCTTCAACTTTTCTTTCAATTTCTTGTCCAAATCTTGCAAATCAACCGATAAAAATCCGATTTCCTCCGTAGGAATTGCTTTTTAAGGAAGATCAAAGGTGCTTGTGGAGTGATTTTGCAAAGAGAAGCCCTAAGTTGCTACCTTTCTTGGTGATTGAGGTATATTGCTTAGAACTTCAATTTTGTCCATAATAATTGCAAAGTAGTGGC
Source organism: Coffea humblotiana (assembly GCA_023065735.1). Taxonomy (NCBI): domain Eukaryota; kingdom Viridiplantae; phylum Streptophyta; class Magnoliopsida; order Gentianales; family Rubiaceae; genus Coffea; species Coffea humblotiana. The sequence continues at coordinate 33,724,175 of CM041213.1, read as the reverse complement.
TTATATCGGTTAAGGAGCTTAGTTTATGGATGAATTTGTGGTTTAAAGTAAAGTTAGGTGAATTTCTTATTTTCTTGGGAATTTTTCTGTTTTCATATGATAATTATTGTTGACTTGGATTGATGGCTTAATATGGTATGGAATTGAAGCTATTATGCTTTACTTGTGGTTAATTGCGGAAATTTCAGCTTTATGTGGAAAAATTCCAGCTTAGGGTTTCTATGGTAGTAATCTGCCCTGTTTTTGCACTGTATGTTCGATCTTGAGGGAGACCGAATTAGCCCTTGCTCAAAACATGAAAGTTGTAGGTATTTGAGTTAGCTAGCTACTGGTAAAATTTCAGCTCAATCGGAGCACCGAAACTTGCGAAATGACCGAAATACCCTGACAGTTACAAGCTGCAATTCGTAAACAGTTTTGTGAATTCACCAGTTTGGACTGCATTGTTCACCCTGATTCGTATCCAATTAGATTTTGGCCAAAACACAATACTTGTAGCCCTATGTTTTATCTTTCTAAATCCTCTGAAAACACCCCAAACGGAGTTGTGTAGCCTGAGTTATTGCCGGTTAAAGTCAGTGCTGACAACTAGACTGATCTTAACCTTTTGGATCTGTGATTGGCAAATTCAACTTAGATAAGCTATAAATTAGGTTAAGTGGCCTTCATAAAAGTTGTTCCCCTCTGTCTTAGCTTTGAAATGGTATAAGGTTCACCCCGATTCGATAACCATAGCTCCGGTTGTGACTAAAATGCTACGAAATGCCAAATCTGCCGTTTAGTTTTGTCTTCAAAACTGATTTTCAATGATACTTTTGCACTTGTGTTGTACTGGGATGATTTTAGAGCCTATGGAAGGGCTATTGTGGTAACCTTATTTGTGTGTGTTTCTGGGGCTGATTGAGGAAAATAATGAAGCCATAAATGGCTGGAAATTTGGTAAACACAAAGGGCATGCTGCCCAATTTTCTAGACCGTTTGGTTCCTTCAAGTTTGAGTAGATTCTTAGTAGATGAACGGCTTTTAGGTCATTCAAGCCCCTAGGTCCCCCTATTAACTTTTCGTTCCGAAATCACGCTTTTGTAACCTTGCATTCATAGTTCATTTGGATAGGCATACGACTTGTAGTCGAGCCTCACTTGTGCATTTTGTTTACTAGAATTTGGGATGTGAAAACCTCAATTATTTACCTCGGTTATTTTAGGGTTTCTGGGTGATTGAAGTCATTTGGGGAAAACTTTTGAAGTAGCTGCACTTAAATTGGTGAGTGTACCATCCCCTTAAATTGGTGCTTATCTGATTCATCTGTACTTGCAACTTGATTATCTGTGACTTTGTATACTTCGTATGAAACGAGGGTGTACTTTATCACACTCGTTTCTCTCATCTGGTTATTCTGGTTCCTGTATACTGTATAAATCTGTATTTGTTCTCTGTATCTGTTATCTGTACCTGTTTTCTGTATTTGTTGATGTCGTTTGGAAAATTAAATCCAACGACCTTTCTGTTACCTCTGAGCTCAAATCCTGTGGCTAGTTATTCGAGTCGAGCCGGTAAAGGCCTGGTCGATTAGATAACGAACCACAGTAGTCTGTTTCTGAGAAATCTTTGGGTAATTGAGACTCTGGATTTCTGGTATACTCGAGTATTACCACCCTCTGATCCGTTGAGGTGTTCGAAACAAAACATTCCAAATCAAGTTTGACCATTCGGCCAGCAAGAAGGAAGAAACTTTCCAGTTTCCAGTTTTGCTGCAATTTAAAAATCCGACCATATATCACACTATACAAACTCAAATAAAGAATCGTTGGTGGCGTTGGAAACTAGGTTCCGAAAGCTACATTTTGTCAGAAGAAATCATTTCCAAAATCAGTTCACAAGTAGTTCAAATTCAAGCCACAAGTTACAGCTTCTCATTTCCATTCGAATGAACAGGCTGAACAGAACAGCCGAATTTATCAGTTCACTACAGTTCACACAAAACGAACTAGACAGTGATTTTTATACCGTTTTAAAGCTAAGAATGTCTAGTTTCAAATGCCGTAACCAGCACTCAATTTTGACTTTTTTACAAAGAGTTATGTTCAATCAAAGATACACTGTTCAGGCCTTCGGATGACCATTTCCAGATTTCTTGCAGTTTTGAAAATTCTAGTTTTGATCAACCAAATACAACGATTTTTGGAAGACACTTCCTACACATAATATACAACATATCTCAACCAATTTCACAGCCAACACACATCAAAAATTTTGAAATCAAAACAGAACATCATAACCAGAAATTCGGCTAGCTCTCTCTTCTCTCACAGTTCCTCTCTTTCTTTTTCCTCTTCTAGTTCTTCCATTAAAACTCATCACAAACACACTAACACACACATAAACATCATGTAAGCCCTGATTTAACCAAGGTGGGAGTTCATAGAGCCCACTTCAACCAACCAAATCCAAGCAACAACAACAAGACGGAAGCTACAAGCTTCAAAACCAAGAAATGAAACAAGAAAGTAAAAGCTTTGGTGGAGATGTTTATACCTTCAAAACTCAATATGAAACCCTAGATGAAACCAGAAATTTTTAGCCGAAACTCTCCAAGAAAAGTCCTCAAGATGATGTCTTTCTCCAAAGTGTTTAGGAGTTGGGTGAAGATTTAGAAGTGAAATGGTGCAAGATTGAACAAGGTTTTGTGGAGCTTTCTTCCTTCCTTTTTCTTTCCTTTGGCTGGCCGAACAAGAGAGAGAGTGTGAGGGAGTGTTTTGTGGTTTGGTTTTCTTGGAGGGAAAGAATGAAATAGTAGCCATAAGTGTTGGGCAAAAATTCAACTCTTAATAGTGCCCAAATGGGGTTTTGTACTACCACTTTCTCTTGGGTTTGATACACTCATGCACTAATTCTCCAAGGTACTTCCTTTAATATGGTAATTATTCACTTTTACTAGTCTAATATTAATTCCTCAAATCTCCAATTAGTCGTACCGGCGCGACTTTCGGGAAACTATAGACGCGCGCGCGGTAAAAGTTTAATTTGAACTCACTCACATCTAATCCCTCAATTAACTTTTCTTAGTCTACTATTGATCATTCTTAGTTCTCCAAGACTAGTGTACTCTCGGATCGAATTTATCTCAGAAAACATGTATTCGCTATTTCTCGCTAAACGAGCCGTAGAAAAATTAAATTTTCTAAGGAAACGTTTTAAAATTATAAAAGGGACATTTTTGTACACAAATGGACTTGAAACAGATGAAATAAACTATTTGGGGTAAACGGGTGAATAAATAATTAAATAACCCATAAAAATAAGAAAAATTTGGGTCCTCACATTAATAAAGACTAGTTTTTATGGATGAATTGGTGTTCTTGCATTGAAAGGAAAAGAACTTAGAGAATATATCATTAACATTGTAATTTGTGATTTGATGGCCATTTAGATGATTGAGTGAATCGGTGATATGATGAATTTGGAAGGTACATAGGAGGAAATAGAGATCTTCGGAGGGAGAGAGCTTCAAAAGAAATCAGTTGAAACAAGAATATGCAGAGATAACGGAGCAAGTATGTGAGACCCCGAAATTTTACTTGTCTTTATAGCTCTTATTTGAACTTACTTGCCTTAGATTCTTGGTTGAATGTGAGCCAAGGGAGTGAATTTTGTTAAGAAAAGTTTCATAATCTCAAGTTGTTAGAAAATCTAGAAATTTTCGCAGGAGGCTCTGCACAGCTTTGGGAAAATAGCTATAACTTCGTATAGGAAAGTCGGAATTGAGTTCCGTTTGTTGCGTTTGAAACTAGACTCATAGAGCTTCTTACGATGAAAAATTTAGAGTACGATTCAATCTCTATAAATTCCAGAAAATTGGCAAAGTTGACTGAAAATTCGGCCCTGCACAAGTAACAATAGGAATGTTGTAGTAGTTTATGACTCAATTTGGACCAACGTATGCGCTAAATCTCTTTGAGGTGTCTTCTAAAGATTTCTAGTATTTGAAGTCTAGTTTTTAACAAGCCAAGTTGTATGAATTTTTCATATTTATAACTCAAGTTATGATTTTTCTAAAGGAATGGCATAAGTTAGGGTTTTTTGTGCATACTAGGGTTTTTGGTGTGTTTTTGGTGCATTTTGGCCGTGTGATCACTTGGTGAGGTATGTGTACTAAATTTCATGGTTAAGATTGAGTTTTAGATAAGAAAAAGTGTGTGATTAGAAGTAATAATAATAAGTGAGTGAACCATAAGTAAAAACACAAGTACGCGCGAGTTAAGGAAAAACGGCTTGAACTGACGTGCACCGTTTATTACCGAGTGAGTGTACCACTTCAACACTACTTTATTACCTTAATCTCCTTGTTATTAATTGAGAAAAATCAGCCCTAAAATATCTCCCAAAGCAACCGAAATTTTGGACTAAAGAAAAGGGAGAAAAGAAAAAAAAATAAGAAGCCATCTTGAGTTGACACTTGTTGGCAATCCATGGAACTTTGACCAAATGATTTTCCTTCCTTCTTATCTTTCTTCTTGGCTCATTTTTCTTCATTTTCCTTCATGTTGGACGAAATTCTTGGAGAGAAAAACAAGAGAGGAGAAACCTTCCATGTCCACCTTGATCTTACTTGTTTGAGTAAAAACCGAAAATCTAAACCGATTAACCTCTTATTTGGGAAATTGGGAAGCTTGGGGTGCTAAAGGTTTGGAAGGAAAGGTTGAGGTTTCTCCTGCAAGCATCTTTGGCAAGGTATTAAGGCTGTCTTTCCTTTTTCTCTCCCTTAATCTGGTTTAAGTTTGTATAGCAACTCATACTCTTGGCTAATGATAGTTATTTAAGTAGTTTTGATGGATATGGTGGATTTTTGAGTTAGGGTTTGAGTTGTTCAGTTGTATTTCTTGTTGTTTATATAGCATATGATGTTTATAAGCTTGTTTAGGGAGTTGGAGTAGTGGTTCAAGACATGAATGAGAAGTTTAAACCTTGAATTCATCAAATTGCCAGCTTTAAGATTAAACTGCCCTGCTTCAGACCAGATTCATTCGTCCCGTTTAGAGACCGAATTAGGCTTAGGTCAAAACATGAAAGTTGTAAGATATGGTGTTATATAGCTGCCTGTAAAATTTTAACTCAATAAGATCACTGTAACATGTGAAATGACTAAAATACCCCTGACTGCCAAATGTTCTTTTCCGCGGACAGTTTTGAGATTTCACATGTTTGGCTTCGTTTTTAACTTTGATCCGTATCAAATCAGCCTTTGGCCAAAACATGAAAATTTTAACCCTATGTTTCAGATTTCCAATGCATCTGAAAACGCCTTAATCGGAATTTTGTAGTTTGAGTTATTGCCATTTAAATCCAGTGCTGACAACCAGACTGACAATGCAATTCTGGTTCTGTAATCTGCAAATTCGACCTAGATCAACTATGAACTGGGTTTACTTACCTTCATTAAAGTTGTAACCCTTTGTCTTAGCTTCGAAACGGTATAACGTTTACACCAATCCGATAAACGTAGCTTCTGTTGTGACCGAAACGCCAAGAGACGTCAAACCTGCTATTTAGCTTTTACCCTTAAAACTTGGTTTCCGGTTGCATTGTTAGATTTGTGTGGTAATTGAATGACATTAAGCCTAGTTGTAGGGCTATTGTGATAACATTGCTTATGTGTGACTTTGGGCTGAATTGAGGAAAAATAATGAAGCCATAAATGGCTGGAAAATAGCTAAATACAAAGGGCATGCCGCCCAAATTTTTACTCGACAACTAGACGTGTTTACTTGTGATGTGAGCGAAGAGTTGAGGTTGAATTGAACTTGAATTGTCTAGGGTATTCGAGTCTTCTTTCGTAGAGATATATAAGCTGGAATTTGGCCGAAACTCGTACCCTTGAAAAAATGAAAGTAGTGACCATTCGGAATATGTTTTCCTCGTCTTTTGGACTTAAATGCGAATTCCAAAGTTTTAGTTGCTTCTTTAGCAACACCAAAAGAGTGAGCATGAATTTTCTAAAGTTTGATACGTAACATGAATTCTATCTAAATGAGTTTCATTTACTTGATCTGTTTAAAGCAAAACTCTTAAGTTTCGAACCCTAGTTGATTTCAAGCTTTTAAATGATATTGTATCGCAGATTTGGACTCCAACCAAGGAGTTACACCTGAACGTGATTTTGACAAGCACTAAATCTTTGGTGAGTGTTCCTTGTGTGTCTATACAATAAGTGACTATGTGACTATTTGTGAATGTTTGCTTGAATGTTAAATGCTTTCTAAGGATTACTAAATGGATTTTCGATGGGCGAGTGTGTACTTTATCGCACTCGATCCAAGCCAAAGTGAATTTTCAATGATTGAATGCTATTTGTGCATGAATGTAAGCCTTTTGGCTGAATTGAGCCCTTGCCCTTCGTTGCCAGCCGACTCGAGCCAGAAGCGGACTCGGTCAGGCGATTGGTGATCCTGGGACAATGTTTTGGTATACTCGAGTATAACTACGAAGATTGGTGGAGACTAGCCAGCGAATTGGCTAGTGGCGGGAAATGAAATGAATGATTGAATGAGTGTCAAGAACATTGGAGGAGTTTTCACTTGCAAATGTTTTCTAATGTCGAAGGAATAAGGAAAATGATTGGTGAATGAATGAATGAGTGACTTGAATGAATGGCTCCAAGTGAGCACGTATTCTTCCAATGATTGAGTGTTTATTTCTTGAATGACTGGATATTACTGTGCAAAATGTGCAAATTGTTAAATGTAACGTTTCCCTGATTTCTATACCTGATTACTTGTTTGGGAACCTCACTGGGCTTTTAGCTAATTCCACGCCATTTGTTTTCCTTACAGGGGGTACGAGTGAGGTGTGAGACTGGTACATGCTAGCATAGTCTAGTTTTTGGAAATTTTGTGATTGTACTCGTACTAGTCTCTCAATTAGGGTTGAATGTATTTAGAACTCCAATCTTTTGATGTATTTGGGGTTGTATGGATGTTTGAGACAGAAATGAATGTATTTGTACTTTCCAAACTTGGTAACTTATTTCCTTTATTCTTGAGGTTGTACCCTATTTTGTTTGAAGTGAGTGAGTGAGTCCTGGCGAGAGCTGGGCAGGCGGTCCGCTAAATCCTAGGGTAAGCCCTAGGGGGAGGTGGGGTCGTCACAAAGTATGTGGAAATGAATGGGGAAGATGAAGAGATATTAACGAGGTTGTAATAGCAATTTGAAATGACACACTCAAACAAGACGCTCTTGGCAAGCAAGTTTAATATGGTGAAGGGAGTTTTGCGATACCAAATGAAAACCCAAAGAGATGGGTGGAGACGAATTGGCAATTAAGAAGGGAGAAAAGAAAGAAGAGATTTGTAGCTGCTACGTGTGAATGTTGTAACTAAGACTGGAATGTGTTAGCAGATAACTGGTGTATGTTATAGAAGTGGCAAGCTTGAAAGCCAAGTGAGGAACTACCCAAACAGATCGATTAGGCTATGTGACTCTACTATATTAGCCGAAGTGAACAACCAGCTATGTGCTTGAAGGTGTATCGTGAATGCTTTACGTAGTAGGATGAACACGAGACTTGGTACTTGATGTTTTCCCTAGTGATAGTCAATGTTTGTCTTTGATTGGAGTTACATCCTTATATCTGATTATGTGTGTTGTGCATTGCTATTCTTGGGTTTAAGCGAGGATTCTTCATTTGTGGTTCTTAATGAAAGAATTTCGATTAGACAGAGTAGTACATGTATAGTGATTTAATTATAGAAATGATAGGATATTTATATTGTGGACTAGTTGCCAGCGCATAGTGTATGATTCCAAAATCTAGCAAGAGTAGCACACAAATTTCATAGTTACGGTTTCTTCTTTCATCGAATTCCAAGTTTATATCCCTTTACATATTAGAAACCTTCTTTGACCCTCCTTAGCATATCAGCTTAGCCATTATGTTCGTAAGATTGTCCTCTAGGTAAACTTTTATGGAAGCATCTGGGATGAGAGGAAACTAAGCTTTGTTTTACAAGCACAAGTTAGAATTTTGAGGACGAAATTATTTTAAAGGGGAGAATGTGAGGACCCGAAATTTGCTTATTGTGTTTTTTTAAAGTTTTTCTTTGGATTACATGCTTTTATTTGGTGAATGATAAAGGATTGTTGTACTTCATTGCCTCTTTTAATTTATTGCATGTAGTTTTTCATGGGGTGATATACTACTTAGTCCAACTAGTAGGGTATGTGTTATAAATTGAGTGACAAAGAGGGATTTGTGTGCAAAAGGGATATTTTGTGACAATAAGAGATATTTTGTGCTTAGGGATGTGATGTGGCCAAAGATATTTTGGAAAATTAGATATATATATATCATTTGTATTTGTGCCATTTATCAGAAGGGCAACCAAAACTTTGACCAAGACTCCAAATTAATTAGACTTTCTCTTTCTTGGAAGACCAAGTCAATTCCATTTTCCCTACTTCTTGTTCCAGTCGAGAGGGAGAGGAGAGAGTTGAAAGAGCCTTCTTGACCTTTTCCTTTAGCTCAACCGAGAGAGAGAGAGAGAAGAAATTAGCCAAAGTCTTCCCTTGTCTTGCCTCCACTCCAGCCGAGGGAAAATTGGAGAGAAAGCCAAGAAATTTCTCGTCTTGCCTCCACACTAGTTGAGAGGAACTAGAGAAAGAAAGCTAAGAGAAAGCTTGAGTCTTGCTTCCATTTCCAACCTGTTTGACCTTAACTTCCAGCTTGTTTTAAAGGTAACATGACTTGGAAACTTCATTTCTTTTCATATACTTTAGAGGGCTTTTGATGTATGTTTGTTAGAGGTTGGATTGAAGAAGAAACTGGTAGTAGAAACTTGTTTTTTAGCTGGAAATTTCTCAACTTGGACCAAACTTGAGATGACCTTTCTTTTCTAGATTTTGGCTCTTGTTTTGCTCCAAGTTACTAGAAATCTTTGAATCCTTTTTGAAAGATGAATCTTGGGTAAAGCTTTTCCACAATCTCATGTCTTTCACTCACATGAAAAGCATATTTCTTGATGTATGTTAATGTCTTAGCATCTAGTCAAGAAACTAGCAAACTAATTTATTTTTTCACTGTTTTGGAGTAATCTGCCCAGATCGTGTTCCTATTGCATTTGCAGCCTTTCGCTTCAAATTTTAACAAAATACATGCTATATACACTAGCTTATATGATGGAATGAAGCTATGTTGAAATCGTTGAAGAAACATTTGATTTTTGGGTCATGAAACTTGAATCGTCAAATCTAGAAATTTTCGTAGAAAGCTCTATGCAGTTTTGGAAAATTGGCTACAACGTTGTATAGGAAAGTCGGAATTGAGTTCCATTTGTTGCATTTAAAACTAGACTCATAGAACTTCCAACAATATAAAATTCAGGTTTTGGTTCAATTTCTATAAAGACCATCAAATCTGCAAAATTTTCTTGAAAATCATGACTGTTCTGTTTCTGCACTTGTGATAGCACTGAATTTTAAACTGAAATTTTACTAATCTATGAGTTGAAATTCATGAAGATGTCTTCTAAAGCCTGGTATTGCTTCGAGTCTATTTTCTAACGATGTAAGTTTTGTGATTTTTCGACCTACGAAACTCAAGTTATACCTTTTCAAAGAATGTCACCAAAGTTGGGAATTTTATCAAATGGATTGAGTGGGACTTGGAATACTTTGGAACACTTTTCTGGGTTTTAAACCTAACTTGCTTTGGTTAAATCCTGCATATTTTGATTTGAAATACTTAGTGGTGTGTTAAGCTTAGCATGCAGGAAATATTTCACTTGATTGGAGCAAGGAAACTTGGTGATTTTAAAAAGGCAAAAAAGTTCATCTTCCTTGGCTGTTTTCTAAGTTTCTTTGAGCAGGTAAAGGATGACTTGATACTTGAGTTGTTGTTGCTTTTCTTAGCATATCAAGCATGTTATATGTCTTGTTCATTGTTAGATATGCTAGCTATGGTGTATATACCCACATAACAATGAAAAAAAATATTGAACTAGCATGTACGTGACTTTTCCCTTGTTATGAACAAGAAAAACCTTTTATCTGTGAACTTTGGGGCTGACTTTTACGATTTCAACCTTGAATTTAGATGAACTATTAAGGCCCTATTGCTTTTCAAATGTTTTCTTCTACATGTTGAGTTCTTGATGTGAAAGAGTGAAACATAAGTAAAACTTTTGAGAAAAGTGGACAAGTTTAACTTTCTTGTGATATCTTTGATGGCTAGAATAGACGTACATGTGTGTAATTATATTTGGTCTCAGGACTCGAGAATAGGCGAGAAGATGAGCTGGGCGGAAGTGTAAAGTTCATGTTTAATTGGTGAGTGTTCCAAGTGCTTGTGAAGGCTTGAGTGACATGTTCGCTTGATTGGCATTTTAGTACTTGAATTAATGTTGATTGGGTGAGTGTGTACTTTATCACACTTATCCTATCTTAACTAAATTACTATTATTTTGTCTCAAGTAAAATGATCTACCTGTGAAATGATTTACTTATACTTGACCTGAATGTCAATTGGGTTGTTATCCCATTGACTCCGTTGCGTACTCAGGGCCCCAAAACCTCATTGGCTAGTTGGTCGAGTCGAGCCAGTAAGGGCTTGGTCGATGAGATCAATAAATCATGGGTCTTGTAACTTGAACTTCAACTTGAACCATGTGAGAACCCCGAAAATTTTCTTTAGTTTATCTTGTTTCTTTGAGCACATTTTCTTTACTTTACTTTGTTACCTTAATTTTCTAAATATTTTTTATAAGTAAGTCAAGTTTTAACTCATTCTCTTGGTATAAGTTAGTACATGTTAAGTGTAAGAACCCTCACTTAAAAATATAAATTCTCCTAAATCACTTGCATTTCCTTAAGACTAAATCAATTACAACATTTCCTTGCATTGCATTTCATTGCCTTTTTACAAGAATAATAACATTCCTTTGACTTGGTATTATTTTATTTCACTATATATACTATGATCAAATATCTTTTTTATTGTGGTTGGGACTTTAAGTGATAGTTTAAGGGTGTTAAATAGTCATTGGAACATTTGGAGGGTAGAAACTTCATTAGTCAAAGTTTGGAGAGAGAATGACCAAGATTGAGACAAGTGGCCAAACCCTAACCATTCAACTTTTGACCAAAGGAATTAGAGGAAATTTAAACCATTCTTGGCTCCATTTTCTCCTCTTATGCCAGCCACTTTGAAGCTTCCAAGGGAAGAGAGAAAACTCCATTTTCTTGCTTATAAACCCTAGTTTGATCCTTGAGCAAAAATCAAAAGTGAAGGACTTGAGTTAGGTGAGTGAACAACTTTCAACTCTAGTGTGTGATTCAAGCTTGGAGCTTTGGTTTTGGTGGTTTGTTTTGGTGATTCAAGCTTCACATAAGAGAGGTATATGACCCTTAAATCCTAGCTTTCTTGTGTTATATCAAGTGTTTGAAGTTTTGATGGCAAACTAGGAGTTGTATGGATGTTATTTGTGGTTAAACTTCTTGAACTAAACAAGTGGAAGTAGGGTTGGTTGTTTTGCATACCATGTGTTTGATATTTTGTCCAAGCTTTGTTTATGGTTTTACTTGATGTATTAACATGTTTTGGACCCTTTTTGAGTTAAGGATAACTCTTGGAATGATGTTTAAGTTAATCATAATGAAAGGATGAAAGTTGGTGATGCAAGTGAACTAGTGGACTGTTTTGCTTTCTCTTGGCTGACCGGTTTTGGAGGGGAGGTTTCTCCTTGATTTTGTGGTTCATTTGCACCTTAATTAAGCCTAAGAAACTTGGCTAAACATTGGTTTAGGTTTGGTGTGAGTTAAAATGGAAATGAAGTAAGTAAAGTGGTTGTTTTTGGGCAAGTAGTGGACTGTTTTGGTTCTTTTTGTTGGCTAGACTGTTTTGGTTCTTTTAATCATGTTGTGTATTGCATTTTAAACTCCAATGGTGCTATATAACTTGATCCCCTGTATGTGAACTCTAGGAGGTTGAATCGGATGAATTTTGTGAGGACTCATGTGAGGACTTGTAAAATCCCTTATATTTTTCTTAAAATTCCCTTTAATTTGGAAATTATTACTTTACAATAGCTTTACTACTCATTCACTTCCCCAATAGTTACAATTAATCATAGAACCAAGGGTTTCCCCTTTTCTTTCATCGTTAAGATAAACTAGGGTTTTTACGTCTTTTCGTAGTGTGAGTATCGGTGCGGAGTGTGTATTAAATTTAGTGATTAAGAGTGAGTTTTAGATGATATTAAATGTGTGATTAGAAGTAATAATAATAAGTTAGTGAATTATAAGTGAAAACCCTAGTACGTGCGAGTTAAGGAAAAACGGTGTGAACCGACGGATACCATTCACTACCGATTGAACACACCACTTGACCACCACTTCATTAACTTAATATCATTGTTATTAGTGCATAAATATCAGCCCCTCATCAGCTTAAGATGGCCGAAATTCTTGACTAGAAAAGGAAAGGAAAAGAAAAAAATTCAAGATGAAACCTTGTGGTGACAAGTGGAAGGAATCCAACCATCTTTGACCCAAACCAAGACAAGACCAACCTTCTTAACCTTTCTTGGACTTCATTCTTCTTCATTTTGCATCTATGGTGGCCGAACCTTGAGGGACAAAAACAAGAGAAGAAAACTTCATTTTCATCTTGGGGCTTAGCTTATTTTGAGTGGAAATCAAGAATCTAAACCGATTAATCTCTTAGTTGGGCACTTGGGAAGCTTGGTGTACTAAAAGTTTGGAAGGAAAGGTTGAAGGTTCTCTTGAAAGCATCTTGGGCAAGGTACTAAGACTGGTTTTTCCATTTACTTTCCCTTAAGCTTGTTTAGTTTGTATAGCAACTTAAATTCTTGGCTAATGAGAGTTATTTAAGTAGTTTTGATGATTATGGTGGTTTGTTTGAGTTAGGGTTTGTATTATTCAGTTGTATTTCTTATTGTTTAGATAGCATATGATGTTTCTAAGGTTGGATAGGGAGTTGGGATAGTGGTGTAAGACATGAATGAGCATTTTCTACTTTGGTTTCATCAAATTCAAGTTTTAAGGATTGAAACTGTCCTGTTCTGACTAGTTTCATTCGGCCATGATGGAGGCCGAATCAGGCTTAGGTTAAAACATGAAAGTTGTAGGAAATGATGTTATACAGCTTTTTGTAAAATTTCAGCTCGATCGGAGTACTGCATCATGTTAAATGACCGAAATACCCCTGACTGCCAAAAGCCTCATTTCGTGGACAGTTTTGAGATTTCACAAGCTTGGCTTCGTTTTTCACCTTGCTGAGACAACGTCGGTGGGTGAAGTTTTTAGAAGACTATGATTGTACGATTAATTACCATCCAGGAAAGGCCAACGTCGTAGCAGATGCTCTAAGTCGAAAGGCTCAATTAGCAAGCTTAATGGTGGGAGAGTGGAGCTTGTTGGAGGATGTATGTGAGTGGAACCCTCGTCTGGAGCCACAGAAAGTTATTTTTGGAAATATTGAGGTGAAGTCGACACTGTTGGATCGGATTAAAGAGGGCCAAATGAAAGAACCAACGGTACAAAGGTGGGTGGAAAGAGTAAAGAAGGGAGAATTGCCTGATTTCAATCTAGGGTCTGATGGGATTTTAAGGTTTCGAAATCGCGTCGTGGTACCTAAGAATGAAGAACTGAGGAAGGAGATTTTGGAGGAATCTTACCGTTCTAGGTATACGGTGCATCCATGTAGTGGTAAGATGTACCAGGATCTCAAAAGTCTGTATCGGTGGGATAATATGAAGACGGAGATTGCCCAGTTTGTACAAAAGTGTCTTACGTTCCAACAAGTGAAAGCTAAGCATCAAAAACCGTCGGGTCTGTTACAGCCTTTAGAGATCCCTGAATGGAAGTCGGAGCATATAACGATGGATTTCGTATCAGGGTTACCACGAACTCAAAAAGGTCATGATGCGATTTGGGTAATAGTAGATCGATTAACTAAGACCGCACATTTCCTGCCAGTTAATATGAAATATTCTTTGGAGAAACTTGCCAAACTCTATATGGATGAAGTGGTGAGACTACATGGGGTATCAGTGAGTATCGTATCCGATAGAGACCCCAGATTTGTATCTCGATTCTGGCAAAAACTGCAAGAAGCTCTAGGAACTAAGTTGAGCTATAGTACAACGTATCATCCTCAAACTGATGGACAATCTGAGAGGACCATTCAAACTCTTGAGGATATGTTGAGAGCCTGTATCGTAGATTTTGGAGGGAGTTGGAGCCAATATCTAATCCTGGTTGAGTTCGCGTATAACAATAGTTACCACTCGTCTATTCAAATGGCCCCCTATGAAGCATTGTATGGACGAAGGTGTCGATCGCCAATCCATTGGGATGAAGTAGGAGAGAGGAAGATCATAGATCCAGTTACAATACCATGGGTTGAGGAAGCCTACGAAAAGGTAAAGGTGATTCGTCAGAGACTTCAAACGGCCCAAAGCCGACAAAAGAGTTATGCCGATCATCGGAGGAAGGATTTGGAGTTTGAAATAGGAGACAAAGTGTTTCTTAGGGTTACTCCATTAAAAGGAAAAATTAAAGCAGGAAAAGGGAAAAAGTTGCAACCGAGGTACATAGGACCTTTCAGTATACTCCAACGAATAGGAAATGTGGCTTATCGACTTGAGTTACCAGCTAGTTTGTCTCGGATCCATGATGTTTTTCATGTTTCCTTGCTGAAGAAATATCATCTGGATCCGACTCAACTTTTGCCACCAGAAGATATTGAACTGGACGAGTCTTTAACCTATGAGGAACGACCCATTCGAGTACTGGATAGAAAGGTGAAGGACTTGAGGAACAAGCAGATTCCACAAGTGAAGGTTCTATGGAAACACCATGAGGTGGAGGAAACAACCTGGGAGCTAGAGAAAGACATGCAAGAAAAGTATCCAGACCTGTTTACAACAAAATGTATGAATTTCGAGGTCGAAATTCTCTTAAGGGGGAGAGAGTGTGAGGACTTGTAAAATCCCTTAATATTTTTCTTAAAATTCCCTTTAATTTGGAAATTATTACTTTACAATAGCTTTACTACTCATTCACTTCCCCAATAGTTACATTTAATCATAGAACCAAGGGTTTCCCCTTTTCTTTCATCGTTAAGATAAACTAGGGTTTTTACGTCTTTTCGTAGTGTAAGTATCGGTGCGGAGTGTGTATTAAATTTAGTGATTAAGAGTGAGTTTTAGATGATATTAAATGTGTGATTAGAAGTAATAATAATAAGTTAGTGAATTATAAGTGAAAACCCTAGTACGTGCGAGTTAAGGAAAAACGGTGTGAACCGACGGATACCATTCACTATCGATTGAACACACCACTTGACCACCACTTCATTAACTTAATCTCATTGTTATTAGTGCATAAATATCAGCCCCTCATCAGCTTAAGATGGCCGAAATTCTTGACTAGAAAAGGAAAGGAAAAGAAAAAAATTCAAAATGAAACCTTGTGGTGACAAGTGGAAGGAATCCAACCATCTTTGACCCAAACCAAGACAAGACCAACCTTCTTAACCTTTCTTGGACTTCATTCTTCTTCATTTTGCATCTATGGTGGCCGAACCTTGAGGGACAAAAACAAGAGAAGAAAACTTCATTTTTATCTTGGGGCTTAGCTTATTTTGAGTGGAAATCAAGAATCTAAACCGATTAATCTCTTAGTTGGGCACTTGGGAAGCTTGATGTACTAAAAGTTTGGAAGGAAAGGTTGAAGGTTCTCTTGAAAGCATCTTGGGCAAGGTACTAAGGCTGGTTTTTCCATTTACTTTCCCTTAAGCTTGTTTAGTTTGTATAGCAACTTAAATTCTTGGCTAATGAGAGTTATTTAAGTAGTTTTGATGATTATGGTGGTTTGTTTGAGTTAGGGTTTGTATTATTCAGTTGTATTTCTTATTGTTTAGCTAGCATATGATGTTTCTAAGGTTTGATAGGGAGTTGGGATAGTGGTGTAAGACATGAATGAGCATTTTCTACTTTGGTTTCATCAAATTCCAGTTTTAAGGATTGAAACTGTCCTGTTCTGACCAGTTTCATTCGGCCATTATGGAGGCTGAATCAGGATAAGGGTAAAACATGAACGTTGTAGGAAATGATGTTATACAGCTTCCTGTAAAATTTCAACTCGATCGGAGCACTGTATCATGTTAAATGACCGAAATACCCCTGACTGCCAAAAGCCTCATTTCGTGGACAGTTTTGAGATTTCACAAGTTTGGCTTCGTTTTTCACCTTGATCCGTATCAAATCAGCCTTTGGAAAAAACATAAAACTTTTAACCCTATGTTTCAGATTTCCAACGCATCTGAAAACGCCTCAAACGGAGTTGTGTAGCTTGAGTTATTGCCGTTTGAATTCAGTACTGACAACCAGAGTGACCATGAACCTCTGGTTCTGTAATTTGCAAATTATACCTAGATCAACTATGAACTAGGTTAAGTTGTCTTCATTAAAGTTGTAACCCTTGGTCTTATCTTCGAAACAGTATAAGGTGTACCCCAATCCGATAAACATAACTCCAGTTGTGACCAAAATGCTATAAGATGTCAAATCTGCTGTTTAGCTTTTTGCCTTCAAAACTGATTTCCGATTGTATTATTACACTTGTGTTGCAATTGGATGATTTTGGAGCCTAATTGAAGGGCTATGTTAGTAACATGTGTGTGATTGTGGGGTTGGATTGAGAGACAATGAAGCCATAAATGGCTGGAAAATAGGTAAAACCAAAGGGCGTGCTGCCCAAATTTTCACTTGAGGGCTAGGTAGAGGTACTCGCGACTTGAGCAAGGATTTGAGGACGAATCTAACTCGAATTGTCTAGGTTATTCGAGTCCCCTTTTGTGGAAGTATATAAGTTGGAATTCGACCGAAACTTGTACCCTTGGAAAAATGAAATTTACAACTAATAGAAATACGTTTTTTTCGTTTCTTCGACTCAAATGGTATTTCAACGTATAATTGCTTCAAAGTTTCACTATTTGAAGAGCGAGCAAGAGTTTTAAGAATATTCCCTAAATGAGTTTCAATTACTTGATTTTCGTTAAACGAAACGTTTAAGTTTCGAACCTTAGTTACTTTTCAAAGTTCTTAAATAATGTTTTCTCGCAGATTTGGACTCCAAACACGGAGTAATACCCAAACGTGACCCGTAAAGGCACTACATCTTTTGGTGAGTGCTTCTAAATACTTGATTGCACTTGACACCTGTGTTTAATACTTGAACAATGTGTGTACATGATATATGAGTGGATTGATAGGACAAGCGTGTACTTTATCGCACTTGCCCTAATGTAATTTGTTCTTGGTCATTGATTTTAGTTGAATTGATATACATGCATATGAATTGTATCTTGTCTGGAATTCTAGAATGTGACAGCCCCACCTCTCCCTAGGGCGAACCCTAGGGTATCAGCGGACTGCCTGCCCAGCTCTCGCCGGGGCTCGGTCGATCAGAGAACTAGTAACTCAAAACATCCAGTGGAATAACTTCAAACAAACGGTACAAACCCTAGAAAGTAAATAATAGACAACCAACTTTCCCAACTTAAAAGCCAACTAAACGTTACATTTACCAATCCATACTACAGTTTCATAACACAGGTCGAACTTAAGTATTAGGCTTACAAAAGTCAAAAGTAAAGTCTTCTTAATAAGAGGGATTACAAGTTCAAGCAAAAGAAAGCTAGTAAGTCCCTTGATCCTAAGTCCGTCCCCGATCTGTTAAGGAAAACAAAGGGAATGGGGTGAGCTAACGCCCAGTGAGGTTCCAAGTAAAGTAAGTAAGCACATAGCCAAATAAGAGTATAAAATAACCAAATAAATACCATGCAATACAATAATAATTAAATCACAATTCAAATTAAGGATGCAGGTGGCTTTCAAAAGCCAAATTCCCCTCAGCTTGATCATACCGGGGTCCGTTGACTCTCCGTCAACATTTGTATTTAAGGAATATACAGTCCGTAGAACACCACTTTCTATCATCTCCGTCCACCAATCAACCCCCTACCGGGCCCGCACTCCAAATCAGTGGTTCGGTAATACTCGAGTATACCAGTTTCCAGTGAACAGTAAACAGTCCCCAAGGTTTACCGGCCTTCTCGACCAAACCCTTGCTGGCTCGATAGAACCGGTCTGCCTATGATGTAGGGTACCCCAAACAGTGGCAATGGTCGTTGAGGTATCACCCATCAACTTATGTACAGTCACATATAGATGAATCACATCTCATACAGTCACATATAGAGAGATTATATCTCATAATAACAGTACTCAAAGCCACAGTGGAAAATGGGGAAGGTCGAGTGCGATAAAGTACACACTCGCCTCCATTTCATTAAAACAAGGTTTGGCTCAAACAGTGGCAATTCAAGCAATCAGTTAGTTCACATAAGCAGGTAACAGGTAGTGGAACACTCACCTGGCAAGCAAAGTAGCAGTCAAACGTCAAGTCGCACGATTACGTGCACCACCGTTTCCCCCTCCTAGGGCAACGAGTGAAAACGTTAACGACTAGGTCTAATTCCAAGCAAAGTGAGCTCATTAGGTGCCTAAGTGAGTGATTAACTATACTCAGTTCACCATAAGATTTAGGCCCAAAATGCAGTAAAAGTTCATGAATAAACAAGTTTAACAAGTGCATGAAAGTTGGGTAAAAGGAAAGTTTCATTCAAGCCTTAAAAAGTTTCTCGCGGGTAAACAGTCGCGCCCGCGCAGTCTCGGTAAAACGGCTGTATCTCACTGTAGGAAGGTCAGAATTAGGTACCGTCAGTGGAGTTGGAAACTAAACTCGAAGGGTTTTCCAACGGTATCTCGTACACATTCTAGTTCGTCTCCTACCGTTGTCAGTAACTCAGAGAAGTCGGCTGTTTTTCCTGACCTGGATCAGTTTCAAACCCTACCAAATGCAAACTAATTCCTCATGCTATCTTCATTTGTTTTGGTTCAAATTCACCCAAATCAGTCCTCTAATGTTCATATGCAGGGATTTAAATCATTTGGTACAATTGGAGCTCAAGATGCAACACATAAACATGAATAAAGGTTCCATAACAAGCTAGTTATCTTGCAAAGGCTAAACCAGTCCACTAATGGTCCTTCTAGCCACTTTACTTGTTCCAAATTCATTCAATTCACACATGAACTTAATCAATCTCTAGCCAAGTTGTTTAAGCATGCTTAGGGTGTAATTAAACCACAAAAATCAAAGAAAAACCCTTCCTACAAAGGCCGGTCAGCCATGGTACAAAACAGTCCACAATTTCCCCAATCATGTCACCAACCTTCATCTTCTATTGATTTGCACTTAAACCACATATCAAGTATAAATCTAGCTTAAAGGAGGTTTTAAAATATGTAAATCCATCATAAACAACCATGAGCAAAGGGTAAACATTTCATCAAACACTTGGTGTGCGTACTTTCTACCTCAATTTCCTCTTGCTTAATTCAAGAGTTCAACCCAAAATCTTGTCCAAACAACATGTAATTTGCCATGGAAACCTCAAATACATGTTAAAACACTATAAAACCAAAATTTAAGGATTACTTACCTTTCTTATATGAAGCTTAGAACACCAAATCAACCAACCAATTGAAGCCTTGAAGCTTGAATCTAGTACCAAAGATTAGAAGGAAAACTTTCACTAAGTTGCAATCTTGCTCTTGGATTTGTTTGGCTTTTGATTTCTAGGGTTATTAGGCAAGGTTATGAAGTTTTTTCTCTTCTCTCTTGAAGCTCAAGAGGTTCGGCCAAGGTGAGAGGAAAAAGGGCTTCAAGAAGGTTTAAATTATTTCTAATCTCTTGGTCAAACAACATCCAAGGCTAGGGTTTTGCCACATGGCCTCTTTCTTGTCCATAATCTCTCCTAATCTTTTGACTAATGCTAATTCAACTCTTCCAAGTGTACCAATACTTAATTGACACCCCTAACCTATCTTTTAAAGTCCTTAATCTAAATCAAAGCCACTTGGAAACAAATTATTGGTGGATCATTAAAAATCAACTCAAGTAAATGTTTTTCTTCAAGTAAAAAGGGATGAAATGCAATGTATGAAAAATGTTGTATTGTTGTGTTTGAAACTTTATTTGGGACTCTTATTGTGTTATAAATTTCAGAGGCTGATTCACTTCTTGTGAATTTTGCCGAATTTCCAAATATCGCTGAAAACCAAGGCTGGGTCTGTCTTGTCTCCGTGTATCAGCAACTTTGAACTGAAAAATGAATGCTTTCTGTTTGAAATCTTGGAAAAGTGTCTTCTGGGAACTTTTAGTGCCCTGAATCTAGTTTCCAACGGTATAAAGTTTTCAATTTTTGAACGTACTAAACTCAAGATCTGATTTTCCAAGTTTTGTCGCGTAAAGCGGAAAATTTCCGATTTCGTAGGAAATGAGTTTTAAGAACTTTTCATTTCCTTTTGATATTGATAGTTCGTTTTAAACCCGATTTCATGGAGGATACGAGTTTTCCCTTGTGACTTTAAATCCTCATTTTTAAATCTTGAATTTCAATAGAGTTAAGCTTTTTGAGACATTGTTCTAAGTTTAAGCAAATACATTTCCTTCCTGGTATGTTAAGTGATTGTGAGTATATGTGAGTGATAATTGCTCACTATTTCTTCAGGCGCTCAAGAGGATTGAAGGAAATCTCGGAGCAGAACACTAAAGGACTTATTTACTCACTTATTTTGAATTGGTGAGTGTTCCCTGCATGTGTGTGACTTGAATAGTTTTGCCATATGTTTACTTCATATTTCTCGTGTGTTTAAGTGTTATGTGTTCTCTATAATTGCTCCTATGTAATTTTCCACCATTTTAAGGCAAATGCGTACTTTATCACACTCGACCTACTAAAATAACAAATTTCTACCGCTTAACCGTGCATTTCTACCGTTTACCGGTTTATTTGATTATTTGCGCATGCTGTAAGCTCTTAGCTGAAATGGGCCCTACCCTTGGTTGCTAACCTGCTCGAGCCAGGACTGGGCTCGGTCGGGTAGGTTGGAACCCTGGGCCACCGTTTCGGTATACTCGAGTATTATCACTGGAGGAATAAGGCGATGGCCAGACAAACCGGGGGAATTATTGGAGTTATAAGGTGAAGCTGACCGAAATCGTTCCACGGGAACACGTATCCTTTTAATGTGTGTTTATTTCTGTAAAATGATAAATATTTCATTTTAATGTGCCAATGTGAAACCTTGAACCCTATGTGCGTTATGCTTAATTTACTTGATTTATTAGAACTGCTTGTGTGTTTTGAAACCTCACTGGGCTGTTTAGCTCATTTCACTCCTTTGTTTTCCTTAACAGGGTTCAAAATCGAGAGTGCTCACGAATAGTGCTAAGTTGTTTTCTTTTGGAGATTTCAAGTTGTATTATAGCAATGACTATAGTACATATTCTTTTGGGTTGTATTTAAGTTTGAAAATTAGCTAATTTTAAGTATTAATGTTTTGGAGTACTTTAAATGTATATTGAAAATATTTGAAGTATTTCTAGTTTTTGAATTATGGATTGTAGTGAGCCCCAGCGAGAGCTGGACAGGCAGTTCGCTGACCCCTCTAGTTCGCCTTTGGGGAAAGTGGGGCTGTTAGAAATTTGAGCCAAAACGAGTGAAGTTGGCAAGAGGAAATAGAGTAATTTTCGTTAGGGTTTTGAGCTGATCAGAACCGGAAAATCAGCCAACTTCCCCGGAGTACTGGTATTGATAGGAGTGGAACTAGAGTCTGAATTTGGTATTGTTGGAAAGCCCTTTGAGTCTAGTTTCCAACGTTGCTAACGGCACCTAATTCTGACCTTTCTACAGTGAGATATGGCCGTTTTCGCAAGACTGCGTGGGCGTAACTGTTTTACCCGCGAAGACCACTTTGAACTTGAATGAGATTTTTCTTGCTCAACTTTCTTGCACTTGTCAAACTTGTTTTCTTATGACCTTTTACTGCATTTTGGGCCTAACTTGCATGGAGAATTGAGTAGATTTAACCACTCACTTGGTCACCAAATGAGCTCACATTTGGATTGGAATTGAACCTAAATCGTTAACGATTTCACTCGTTGCCCTAGGATTGGGAAGTGGAGGTGAACGTAACCAAGGAACTTGAAGTTTAAACTCTACATTTCTTAACAGTTGAGTGTTCTAAGTGCATGAAAATATTTACGTGGAATGTCTCCTTGCTTGAATAACATGCTTACTTGGTTAAAGTAATTGCTCTTGAATTGATAACGTTTGGGACGAGGATGTACTTTATCATACTCGATCCTTTGTAGTTCATTTCGTGATATAGATATGAAATGAAATGCTTTCCTTGCACTTGACTTGTTGGTCACTCGGGTGGTCATCCCACCGACTTACATGTTACATGCTCATTGTTGTTAGACAATGCTAGGTACTTGATTTTTTGTCCCATAGGCAAATGTGTACCTTATCGCACTTGACCTAACTCGACTAAATTTGTGAGATTTTGTTAAAACATGTGTTAGCCGTTTTGTTACAACTGAAAAGTGGCCAGAATTCGGCCACTTTCTGGTCGGATTTGCTGAGAAAATTTCTGATTTCTGCAGCTTTCTTCCAGTTTTCTTGTTTGATCACGGCTCTTGAACTGTTTGGACTTGAAATACTTCAAATGCTTGAAACATAATATGGTGAACTTATTTGTGACGAGAACCTGTTTAGGCGAGTGTGCTTTTATGCATACTCAATTGACCCGACTTGACCAAATACTTGATATCTCCTTCACGCATGAACAAGTAACCTGATCTGTGTATGACCTGTATATTTACTTGAAATACTTGGAATACTTGAGAATGTGAATTATTGGACATTACTTGTGACTTCTGGCTAGGCGAGTGTGTCCTTATCGCGCTCGGCAGCCTCTTCTTGAACGATCTTGTACTCGTTTGCACTTGATTGACCTGTACTGGTGTTGGTGCTTGTGCTTGACTTGTAAGTGCTGAATGATAGCATGTACCACACTCCATCTGAGTGGGAGGTGCCTCTCATCCCATCTCAGTACTTTTATCCTGATTAAGTCGATTGGAGAGTTATCTCGTCGACACTAGTGCTGAGCGGTAGTATGTACCACACTCCATCAGAGTGGGAGATGCCACTCATCCCGTCTCAGTACCTCTATTCTGTTTTGTCGAGTGGAGTGCTATCTCCTTGACTAATTGGTATGCTTGAATATTACCACCATTATTTATTTCTGAATACGGAGCGTTGAGTGACAACTAACGTCTCCAAACTTTACTGTGTGAGCGTTGGATAACAGCCAACGACTCCAATCTTGATTATCTGAATACTTGGGGCTATAAGTCATATCCTGAATTACTGAATACCTGAGACTATAAGTCCAACCTAGAGTTAGTTGGTTGAATCGAGCCAGCGAGGGTTTGGTCGAGGAGATCGACGAATCTTGGGTATTTCTTTGACGTTCGGGCCCTGTAAGGGTATGTTTGGTGGACGGAAATTGGTGTAAAGTGGTGATCTACGGACATTGTAACTTCTTAGTTGATGGAGAATCAACGGACCTTGATCAAGCTGCGGTGGAACTTGCTCCTGAGAGCAACCTATATCCTTTTGTGAGAACCCGAAAATTTTCTTTATTTCTGGGCTTTAATTTATTTCTTTGCAACCGTTTTCCACATTTTCTTTATTCTATAAATTTTCTAGACATTTTTATGAGTAAACAGGGTTTTAAAAATATTTTTCTAGTATAAGTTAGTTCATGAGATTTTTGGAGTGAATAGTGGACGTGGGACCCGCTAGTGCGTTAAGTGAGAGAAATTCGGCCGATTAGGTCAAGTTTTGCGAAAAGGAATTTAATTACTAGGTGTTAGGAGGTGATTAGAGGTTACACAGATGGATTAACCTTGGTGAGCAAGAGGATAAGCTTAAGACATAAAAAGGTGCCACGTGTCGCGAGACGATTGGATGAAGACTTGCCTAACTTTCTTCACCTTTACTAAATAACAATTTTGACCAAGAATCATCTTCATTTTTCTCCTTCTTGGCCGATCTTCTTGAGAGAGAGAAAGAGAGTGAGCTTCAACTTTTGGTTTCCATTTCTTGCTTAAATCTTGAAATCCAACCGATTAAACCTTGAATTCCTCCACAAAATCCACTTGCTAAGGAAGCTTGAAGGTCTTGGTGGAGTTGTTTTGGTGGTAAAGCTCTTAAGCTACAACCTTTGTTGAGGAGTAAGGTATATTGCTTGGAAACTCAGCTTTTGTTTCTAATAATGCTAAATTAGTGGCTTATGGTAGCTATAGAGTTTATTTTATGGGTGATTTGGTGGTTTAATTGGAAGTTGGACAAATTTCTGATTTTATTGGGAATTTTTCTGTTTTATATGATAAGTACTAGTTAGCCTTGGATTGTTGGTTTAATATTGGGCCAATTGAGGCTCTTGTGTGTGAATTGCGGTTAATTGCGGAAAATTTCAGCTTTGTACTGAAATTTCAGTTTTAGGGTTTTGAATTTGGGGTTTTTTTTATGATTGATTATTGAGATTTCAATTGGCTTGGAATGAAGGGTATCGTGGCCCTAATGAAGGTTATTGATTAGCCTAGGATTTGTTTGTGGCAATGGTGATTGGTTGGATGAAATTTGATGTTTGATTGTAGGATGGAAAAGCTGAAATTTAGGGGAAATGCTGTCCGAGTATCGAGAAAATTAGGGTTTTGTGTGTTTAAGTTATGATTGGGTAAAGGTGCGAGGTTTTGGAGTTTGTTTACACCTTTGACCTTAAAATCGAAGTATTGTCCATTTTAAGATATACATTTGAAGTTTGCTTTAATAATTCATGTATGAGGTATTCGACTCATGTTCGAGTCTCAATTGTACTTTCTTGATTGTGTAGGGCGAGTCGGTGATCCCGGACAACCATCGGACGAAAAATTGTGATCTTGCTTACTTAAAGTGGTGAGTGTACTATGCCTGATTTGTGTTTAAGTGGATGTGTACCTGAATTCTTGGATTGAATACTTGTGGGTTCAGTGCTTGAGGCGAGAGTGTACTTTATCGCTCTCGTCCTCTTACTTGTGTTATTGATTACTGTATGTTTGTGAATTCGACTGAAAATTTGTGAATTTGATTCGTGCCTGGTTTAAGGTCGTTTAGGCATGAGCCCTACGACCTTACTGTGATAACTGAGCTCAAGCCTCTATGGTCGTTATCGAGTCGAGCCGGCAAGGGCCGGTCGATTTGGTGACGAGCCATGAGGTTACTGTGAGTCGAGTGGAGTGTTAGCTCCTCGACTTTGTGGTCTACTCAAGTATTACCCCTGATTACTGTGAGGTGTTCGGGCCCGGTAGGGGAATGTACGGTGGAAGGTAATGGAAGTAAAGTGGTGATCTACGGTCGTACTTGTCCGTTGAACGTTGACGGAGGGTCAACGGAATGTGATCAAGGGTTGCAAGGGGAAATTGGCTCCCGAGAGCCACACGTATCCTTCTACATTTGAACTTGGCTTGGTGTTTCTTTCCATGTGTGATGTGATCCTTGTGTATCATTGAGCATGACTACATATGTGCGCTTTGGTTGCATGCCTTATTAGTACCTCATTGGGCGAAAGCTCACACTCGTTACTTTTGTTTTCCTTACAGGGTATATTTTGGAAACCAGGATTTTGGGAAGCGAGTTGAGCTAGTCAGGCATTCTTTTGTACTTTTGTATAACTCCTCGACTATTAGAATCCCTAGCTGTGGTATTTGAACATTTCGTTTGAATTGAAAACCCTAGGGTAGGTATGTGTAAATATTTTCTCGTAGGTAATTAATGTATTTTCTTGGAAATGCACTTGTTGATTCCTATTTAAAGTTTGGTCATGTTTGGGACGCGTTCGGATGTCAACCGCGAAAAAGAAAAAAATTTCTGGCAGGACACTGTTCATCAGAATCCGGCCAAGAATCCGGCTAGTTCTTAGCCGGATATCCGGCCGGATTCGGGGTGAACTTGGGAAAAACTTGAGGCAGCTACTGCCTCCAATCCGGCCAGATTCCGGCCGGATTGTGACGTGTCATTACTGTTCATCTCCGTTTCGTTTTTCCGTTTTCGTTTTGCGTGTTCATTGTCACCCTTAATTACTATTATAATTTCCGAAACGTTTTTATTTGCGTATATGTGAGCGTTAGTAGTCCTGGCGAGAGTTGGGCAGGCAGTTCGCTAACCTTTAGGTTACGCCCTAGGGGGAGGTGGGGCTGTCACACCTTTGCCATGAATGTGTTCTTTATTGTACACTTTTGCATGATCTATTTGGCTATTTGCCTAACTATATACTGAGTCATGATCTATTTGAATTTTGACTTGTTTCTTGATATTCGGTGTATGGTCTTGCCTGTTATATTACCTGCTTATTTTCTTGGAACCTCACTGGGTTTCTAACTCATTCCATGCAAATTTGTTTTCCTTACAGGAATGAGAACATGAGAGGTTGATTTGAGGAAGGCCTCTATTTCTTCTAAGTTGTTAGTTGTTCGAGTGAGTACTTCATAGATGTCTATCCAACCTGTTTGCTTTGATTTTTGCAAGTGTGACTCTTTGGCAATATTATAGATTGTGTGGACATTGGAGATCCATGAGTTTACCTATATTGAAGGGTGTAATTGATATCGCTTGAATTATTGAGATAATTATTTGTAAACTTCATGATGTGTGACTGAATCTTGGCGAGAGTTAGGCAGATAGTCTGCCAAACCCTTGGGTACGCCCTAGGGAGAGGTGGGCCTGTCACAAACCATATACTCGAGTATTACCTCTACTGTTTATCACGTTTGGCGTGCGGGCCAGATAAGGGGATG
Organism: Coffea humblotiana; assembly: GCA_023065735.1. Classification (NCBI taxonomy): domain Eukaryota; kingdom Viridiplantae; phylum Streptophyta; class Magnoliopsida; order Gentianales; family Rubiaceae; genus Coffea; species Coffea humblotiana. The sequence continues at coordinate 33,697,343 of CM041213.1, read as the reverse complement.
AATGGTGGAAGGAGACTGGAGTGTAGTGGAGTTCTACTGGATATTGTTGTCGCGCCCCATTTTTGAATGAAAAATAAGGAGTTTTAAGAAAATGGATTTTTGGTTGATTTTGATTTGAAAAATGTGAATTTTTATTTTTAGAAAATAAAGAAAATGAAATAGGCCTAAATGGGGTTTGAAAGTGCGACGATTTGGCCCAAAATATAGTTTAAAAAGGGTTTTTGAATAAAAAACGGAGTCACCACTTGGTATTGAGTTAAGCTGTACCAAGTCACCTAAAATGAACTTTTTAGATGAAATTATGAAAAACCCTTTTTAAACGACTCCTAAGTCTACGAAAATCAGAGAAAAAGTTTCGGAAGTCACATTTAAAGAGAGGGAAGGCAAGGATAAAAATCCAAGGCACCCTCTCAACCTAGCCAAGGCTAGTTGCGTGATTTAGTCAAGGATTTTCTTATTTTTAACCTAAAAATTTATCACATTTTGGAGGTATTTACATGAATGCAAACCTAGACCTAATTTATCAAGGTCAGAATGTCTCTTCGAAGTTATTTGATGCAAATCGCATTAATTGCGATGTTTAAAAGTAAACTCTCGAAAAAGTCACGAATTGTGCAAAAACATGAGACTCTAAGAAAAGAAAAGAAAAATAATAATATACAAATATACATGACCTAAAGGGATGCATCATAATGGGTACGAGGAGCTAAGACTCGTGACTTCAATTTTCCCTTTTATAGAGGGAATACGAACGTGCTAAGGCTAAAAGCCAAACTCGTCCATATCCTATACTTAAGGGGTTTGTCTCCTATCTAATCATGCAAATGCACTAACCTAGTTCTAATTCTTATATGGAATGCAAGTCTAATGTCATGTATATTGCATACAAAGGGGTAGGGAATATACATATAAGGGGAAATATGGGATAAGAGATATAAATATAAGGGAATATGGGATAAGGGATGTACATATATAAGGAAAGTATCATGCAAAAATAGTGAAAACCCTAAAAAGTGAAAAACATGCATGAGATAAAGTGATTTTATCACACAATCATGATCTAACACTCGAAGGGCTCCTAAGGGTCTAGTGTTGGACTAGCCCATGTCTATGAATTCTCGCTAGCGTTGGACTAGTGAGAAAAGTCTGAACAAAAGGGCTTTTGAATATAAGCTTCCCAACAACACATTCTAAACACAGCTTTGATAGCAAACATGCTCATGGCATCCTTGTCAAGCAGTAAACAAAAACAGGAACGTCAAACAAGCCACAACATTAGCAACCCAAGAAAGAAAAGGATGATCTGCCCGTACTGCTGCAAATCTCAGACAAATGCAACATAAACACAGATAGCAGAATCATCAAACGTTCCTCATACTTTTCACAGAAAATCCGAAGGAAAACAAGCAACTCTGGCCATTTTCTGAAACTTTTCTGATGCTTAGACATTTTAACAATTTCATGCGACAACCAGTGCAAACCATTTTAGACACAACAAACCATTACAACTTGGCTTTCTAAACTTACAAACGAGGGAGCATGTTCACCAATAACCTTGCTCGACTAAAGGAAATCAATATAAATACAACTTTAGCCATCCTAAAAAACAGTTTACCAACATCGCTGTAACAAGTCGAAATCTTTCGAACTTGTTGCAGCAAATTTTTACGTACAAACTTCAACTAAAGCCACCTGATCCTAGGCAACAAAATACTCAAACATTCCCCTAGTTTGCAGACATAGATTTCAGCATAACAAAATCGGAACAAAAACACTAGCTGGGAACTTCTTGCAACTCATCCAGCACACGAAATCAGATACATTTTCAGAAGAACTGGCCATATAGATGTCCTTTCTTTTCAAAGCTAACATCTTGCTACTAACAACAAATATAAACAGCACTGAATAGATCTCAAACCCTACCATACCCAACATGCAAAATAACAACAAAAGACAACAACTTTAAGCCATAAACAAACACAAGGAAACAACCATCGCAAGTCGTTTGCATATTCACTGACTTAAACCAAATGACAACTCAAATACATAACCATCAAAACATCAAACAAACCCATGATTCTCGTAGAAACTATCTATAGGAAAAGCTAAAAAAGAAACCTTACAGTGCTATTTCGATGGAATTTAGTAGCGATGGAAAAAAGGAAAGACTCCAGTAGCTCCTCTCCTTCTCTTGGATCCCAGATTTCTTTTCCTTCTCCTGGTTTTCTCTTCACGTTGTTCCCGTAGCCTCTCTCACTTTTTGCTTTTCTTTCTTTTCTCCTCAACAGAGAGCTCTCTCGATTATAGTCAGAAGTATATTCTCCACTCTCTCCCTCGTTCTCTCCTCACGACCCTTTTTTCCTTTCATTTCTTGCTTTCTTTCTTTTGTTTTCCCAGATCCTCTACCTTCAGCCGTCACTCCCTATCTTTTTACTCTCCAGCCGTCACCAAAAATCCATTTTCTTAAAACTCCTTATTTTTCATTCTAAAATGGGGCGCGACAATTGTTACTGTATGTTATGGTTGACGGAGTGTCAACGAATCCTGGACAACCTACTGTGGAACCTGCTCTCGAGAGGAGACGGTATCCTTATGCGTGAAAGTGTTAATTGCTTATCTGGCTTGTTTACTTGAAATGTGAATGACTTGTCTTGTGAACGTCTACGTTGTGATACCCCAACTTTTAGGATAATATTTTTATTTAGTCTCAACGAGGATATTACGGTTTCTTTATTTTATTTTTGTTTTAAGACATTGTTTTATTTTAAAGCCTAGAAACACTACTTGTAATCAAAATCCTAGTTTTACTTGTGACTAACCGGTTTTTGTTAAATCTCTCACATTTTAATCGAAACCCTAATTTTAATCTATGGAGTTGTAAAATCCCTTTTATTTTTCTTAAAATTCCTTTTTATTTGGCATTTATTCCTTTAGGATAGCTTTACTACTCATTCACTCCCTCAGTAGCTACAATCAACCATAGAATCAAGGGTTTTTCTTTTAGGTTCCTAGTTCGGGTAAATTAGGGTTTTTGCGTATTTTGGCCGCGTGATCACTTGGTGAGGTGTGTATGCTAAATTTGGTGGTTAAGAGTGAGTTTTATTTAATAAAAAGTGCGTGATTAGAAGTGATGATAATAAGTGAGTGAATTATAAGTTAGAACCCTAGTACGCGCGAAATAAGGAAAAATGGGTTGAACCGATGTGTACTGTTCGTTACCGATTGAGTGCACCACTTGAACATTACTTTATTACCTTAATCTCCTTGTTATTACTTGACCAAAATCAGACCTAAATATCTTCTTCATGCAGCCGAAATTTTGGACTAGAAACAAGAAAGAAAAGTAAAAAAATTGACTTCCAATCAAAATGTGACACTTGTCCAATTTTGACCCAAATGAATTCCTATCATTTTAACTTTCTTGAAGCTTCATTTCAGCCACCATTTCTGCACATTCCAGCCGTGAGATTGAGAGGGAAAAGAGGGAAGAAACCATTCAATTTCCATCTTGATTTTTAGCTTAATTTGAGGAAAAATCCAAAATCTAAACCGATTAAACTTCTCCTTTAGTTCTTAAGAAGCTTTGTGTGGTGAAAATTTGGAGGAAAAGGTTGTGATCCTCTCTTGCAAGAAGCCTTGGTGAGGTATTATGGTTTCCTATCCTTTTCTTGCATTTAATCTTGTTAAAGTTTAGTTAGAAACTCTTAATCTTGCCTTATAACGGTAAATTTGTTAGTTTGGAGTGAGATGTTGGAGTATGCATCTAGGGTTTACATTTCAGCCTTGATTATGGTTATTTATCTAGTAATGGATGTTATAGAGTTAGTAATGGTTGGTTTTGATGATTGAATGCTTATTGGATATGAAATTTTAAAGGAAAAGGTCAAATTCCAGAAATTGAAACTAACTTATTTAGCTTCTGACCTGTTTAATTCGTCCATGTTAGAGGCCGATTCAGGCTTAGATCAAAACATGAAAGTTGTAGGAAATGATGTTATATAGCTTTCTGTAAAATTCAGCGCGATCGGAGTATGGTAGGATGTGAAATGACCGAAATACCCTGACTGCCACAAGTTTCATTTCGTAGACAGTTTTGTGAATTCACCAGTTTGGCTTCGTTTTTCACCCTGATTCGTATCCAACTAGCTTTTGGCCAAAACACAAAACTTGTAGCCCTATGTTTTATCTTTCCAACGCCTCTGAAAATGCCTCAAACGGAATTGTGTAACTTGAGTTATTACCGGTTAAAGTCAGTGCTGACAACCAGACTGACCATGAACGTTTGGATCTGTGATTTGCATATTCAACCTAGATAAACTGTGAATTCGGTTAAGTTGCCTTCATCACAGTTGTAGATCTCTGGCTTAGCTTCGAAACGGCATAAAGTTTACCCCAAACCGATAGGCGTAGCTTTAGTTGTGACTGAAACGCCAAGAGACGTCAAATCTACCATTTAGATATTTGCCTTTAAACTTGATTTCCGGTTGCCTTGTTAAGACATGTGTTGTACTTGGATTATTTTGAGCCTAGTTGAAGGGCTATTGTGGTAATATTGCCTATGTGTGATATTGGGGCTGATTTGAAGAAAATAATGAAGCCATAAATGTGACAGCCCCACCTCTCCCTAGGGCGAACCCTAGGGTATCAGCGGACTGCCTGCCCAGCTCTCGCCAGGACTACTAATCGATCACACACGATAAACCAAGTGCAAAAGACCCTTAGATAGGGCTAAACGTACCATTCCAAAGAGTAACTTCAATTACATGAACAATCTTTTACATATACACGTTATCGAGATACACAATCCAAAAGAGAATATTCACGTGGAGTACATATAAGACTTCCAGCGTTCGAGGAGCTAAACCAAGAAACAAAAGTAGCTAACTAGCTCAACTCGTTTCTCAAAGCCAAAACTTTTCCAAAAGTATGCCTGTAAGGAAAACAAAGGTAACGGGGGTGAGCTTTCGCCCAATGAGGTACTAACAATCATGCAGCCCCAAATTCATAGGTAATCAAGCCCAGTTAGACAAACCATCAATCACAGAATGCAAATACCACAACTAGTTCAAATGAAAGGATACGGGTGGCTCTCAGGAGCCAATTCCCCATTGCAGTTCTTGATCGCACCTCGTTGACCCTCCGTCAACGTATAAAGAAAGTACCATGACCGTAGACCCCACTTTACTCCCAGTTCCTTCCACCATACATTCCCCTTACCGGGCCCGAACACCTCAACAGTAACAGTGGTTGGTAATACTCGAGTATACTGTAGGGTCGAGGAGATACACTCCACTCGACAAACAGTGACCCTATGGTCATTACCCAGTCGACCGGCCCTTGCTGGCTCGACTCGAGTAACTTCCATTAGGGTTTTGAGCTCAGTGATCACAGTACAGTGGTAGGACTCATGCCCATGCTTCAAGTCAAACACAGTGCAGTACAGTGGTAAACAGTTATACAGTAAGAGGACGAGAGCGGTAAAGTACACTCTCGCCTCATTCACACAGTTCACAGTGGTCACATTACAGTTTCAAAGACAAGTAGTCACTTAGGCATTCAAATCATGCAATAGTACACTCACCACTTTGGATGAGCAAATTCACGGATTTCCGTCCAACGAATGCTTTGGATCACCCAAACGTCCTATAACAATCAAGAAAATGCAATTGAAATTCAATTACGGATCGAGTACCTCTTAAACGGGTCATTAAAGCAAAATTCAAATATAGCCTCAATTATGGCTCAAAATGGACAATATATCAAATTTAGGGTTAAAAGTTCAAGAAAAACCCTAAAGCATTTCACATTCACTCATTCTTGACCTAGATTCACAAAGCCCCAGTTTCTCGAAAATCGGACAGCATTTCCCCTTAAATTTCAGCATTTCCATCCTACAAACAAGTACCCAAATTCATCCAACCCAATCACAATTTCATATATCAACTATAGACTAGTAAATACACTCCATTAGGGTCACAATACCCTTCAATCATAGCCAATTATAAGCTAAATAAGCAACCATAAGAAAGCCCAATTTCATAAACCCTAAAGCTGAAATTCATAGAAAGCTGAAATTTTCCGCACAAAGCTGAAATTTTCCGCAATTCACCGTAATTAACGCATACTAGCACCCAATTACACCATATTAACCCATCAATTCAAGCCAACTATGATAATTATATGAAATCAGAAAAATTCCCAAGAAAATGATAAATTCACCAAACTTCACTTTAATTCACAAAATCATCCATAAACTAAGTTCCTTAACCGATATAAGCCACTAATTTTCAATTATTATGGACAAAATTGAAGTTCTAAGCAATATACCTCAATCACCAAGAAAGGTAGCAACTTAGGGCTTCTCTTTGCAAAATCACTCCACAAGCACCTTTGATCTTACTTAATAAGCAATTCCTACGGAGGAAATCGGATTTTTATCGGTTGATTTGCAAGATTTGGACAAGAAATTGAAGCTAAAGGTTGCAACTCTCTCTCTTCTTCTCTCCTTGAAGTTTCGGCCAAGAAGCTTAGGAAATGAAGATGATTTTGGTCAATTTTTAGCTTTAGTAAAGTTGTAAGAAAGTTAGGCAAAACTTGGCCCAATAGAAATGCGACACGTGGCACCTTTTTTGATCTTTTCCTTATCCTTTAGCTTACTAATGACCAAGCATCTAACCAACCTCTAGTTATCTCTTAGCACTCAGTAATTTAATGCCTTACTGCACAACTTAACCTAATTGGCCGAATTTCTCTCACTTAACGCACTAGCGGGTCCCACATCCGCTATTCGCTCCAATTTTCTCGTGAACTCACTTATACTAGAAAAATGACTTAAAAATTATATTTACCTATAAAATGTAGGTAAACAATTTATAATAAAGAAAACATAGAAAACGGAAGCACGCAAATCGATAAAACCCTAAAACCGGATTTTTCTTCTTTTTTTTTTTTTCCAAGTTCTCACACTCTCTCCCCCTTAAAGAATTTCGTCCTCGAAATTGCTCACCTGGATTACTAAAAAGCTCAGGGTATTTCTTTTGCATTTCTTCCTCCACCTCCCAAGTTGCCTCTTCTATTTCATGGTTCCTCCATAAGACCTTTACTAGAGGGATTTGTTTGTTTCTCAGCACTTTAACCTTTCGGTCAAGCAGTTGCACAGGTTTCTCCTCGTAGGTAAGGGCTTCATCTATTTCGAGTTCCTCCGATTGTAAAATGTGGGTTGGATCAGGATGGTATTTCTTGAGCATCGAGACATGGAAAACGTCATGGATCCTAGATAGGTTTGATGGTAACTCCAGTCGATACGCTACCTTTCCAATTCTTTGGAGAATTTTGAAGGGTCCCTAGTTGAAGTTTCTTTCCTCTACCCGTCGTGACACTTCGTAATGGAGTAATCTTCAGGAAAACACGGTCTCCAACTTCGAACTCCAAATCTTTCCTTCGGTTGTCGGCGTAGCTCTTTTGTCGGATTTGAGCTGTCTGGAGTCTTTGACGTATCAGCTTAACCTTTTCTTGTGCATCCTCCATCCACGGAATAATTGTTAGATCTAGAGCTTTTCTTTCTCCCACTTCATCCCAATAAATTGGTGAACGACACCTTCGTCCCTAGTGCGCTTCATACGGAGCCATTTGAATTGACGAATGGTAGCTATTGTTGTAGGCGAACTCTACTAAGGTCAAGTGTTGTCCCCAACTACCCCCAAAATCCAAGATACAAGTCCTTAACATATCCTCGAGGGTTTGAATTGTTCTTTCAGACTGTCCATCTGTCTGGGGGTGATAGGTGGTGCTAAAATGGAGTTTTGTTCCCAAGATCTCTTGAAATTTCTGCCAAAACCTAAACACGAAGCGCGGGTCTCGATCCGAAACTATACTTACAGGAACTCCATGTAATCTCACAATTTCATCCCTATATAACCTAGCCAACTTCTCCATTGAGTACTTCATGTTCACAGGCAGGAAATGAGCTGATTTGGTTAACCGATCTACAATTACCCAAACGGCATCGTGTCCTTTTTGCGTCCTTGGTAAACCAGAAACAAAGTCCATTGTGATATTTTCCCACTTCCACTCAGGTATTTCAAGAGGTTGTAACAAGCCGGAGGGTTTTTGGTGTTCAGCCTTAACTTGTTGGCAGATGAGACAGGTCTGCACGTACTGGGCAATCTCTTTCTTCATATTATCCCACCAATATGTTCCTTTTAAATCTTGGTACATCTTACTACTGCCTGGGTGGATGGTATATTTCGATCGATGAGCCTTTTCCAAAATTTCTTTCTTCAGTGATTCATTCTTAGGCACCACTAATCGATTCCGATACTTTAAAACTCCTTCAGGACCCAAGTTAAAATCAGGGGTTTCTCCCTTTTCCACCTTTTCCTTCCACTTTCGTACCATCGAATCCTCCTCCTGGGCCTCTTTGATTCGTTCTAGTATAACAGAGGTTGCTCGGACATTTCCAAGAATTACCCTTTGATGTTTCAAGCTAGGGTTCCATTCACTAACTGCTCCTAACATCTCCCATTCCCTAACCATTAACCCAGCTATTTGAGCCTTTCGACTTAAAGCATCAACTACTACATTTGCTTTCCCCGGATGGTAGTTGATTGAGCAGTCATAGTCCTCCAAGAATTCCATCCACCGTCGTTGCCTCATGTTTAATTCTTTTGGGAAAATAGGTACTTAAGGCTCTGGTGGTCGGTATAAACCTCAAAGGTCACCCCGTACAGGTAGTGTCTCCATTTCTTCAGGGCAAATACAACTGCAGCTAGTTCCAAGTCATGAGTTGGGTAGTTTTGCTCGTGAGGTTTTAGTTTCCTAGAGGCAAAGGAAATCACTCTCTTATTCTGCATTAGTACACACCCCAAACCTTCCCTCGAAGCATCCGTATATACAGTGAAATTATCCGGACCATTAGGCAAAACTAGAATAGGAGCCCTAGTCAATCGTCGCTTCAATTCTTGGAAACTATCTTCACACCTAGCATCCCACATAAAACGATCATTTTTCTTTGTCAAGTTGGTCAAAGGACCGGCAAGTTTTGAAAAATCCTTAAGAAATCGCCGATAGTACCCAGCTAACCCTAGGAAGCTTCGAACCTCAGTGGGATTTTCCGGCCTCTTCCACTCAGTTACTGCTTCTACTTTCGCCGGATCGACTGTGATGCCCTCTCGGGATATTACGTGCCCTAAGAAAGAGACTTTCTCCAGCCAAAATTCACACTTACTAAACTTGGCGTACAATTGGTGCTCTCTTAGGGTTTGTAAAACGAGTTTTAGGTGTTGCTCATGCTCCTCTCGTGACTTTGAGTAAACCAAGATGTCATCAATGAAAACAACCACAAATCTATCCAAATAAGGTTTGAAAACCCTATGCATCATATCCATGAAAGCAGCAGGGGCATTGGTCAGTCCGAAAGGCATAACTGCGAACTCAAAGTGCCCATATCTTGAATTAAACGCAGTTTTAGGTACGTCCTCCTCCCTAATCAACAGTTGGTAGTATCCCTGGCGGAGATCTAATTTCGAAAAGACCACTGCTCCTTGCAACTGGTCAAACAACCCATCAATATGGGGCAGTGGATACTTATTTTTAACCGTCACATTATTTAGTCCTCGATAATCTATACACAACCGCAAACTCCCGTCTTTCTTCTTAACAAATAGTACAGTAGCTCCCCATGGAGATCCGCTCTCTCGGATAAACCCTCGCTCTAATAAGTCTTGCAATTGCATTTTAACTCCTTAAGTTCAGCAGGGGCCATCCGATAAGGGGTTTTAGAGATAGGTGAAGTCCCTGGAAGCAAGTCAATTTTGAATTCTATCTCTCTTTCCGGCGGTAGGGTTGCTAATTCATCAGGAAACACATCCGGATACTCCCCTAACTATTGGTACATCTTCTATCTTCAACTTGTCAGTGGAAGTGTTTATAAGAAAAGCGAGAAACCCTTGCGCTCCTTTACTTAGGAGTTTTCTAGCCCTAATTCCCGAGAGCAATGCAGATGAGGCTAAATTCCCCCTTACATCTAACTTTAAAGTTGCCTCTCCAGGTATATGAAGCTCTACCACCTTTCTCTTACAATCAAGTTGGGCATTATATTTAACTAGCCAGTCCATACCCAAAATCACATCATACCCCTTAAGAGCTAAACCAATAAGATCCCCAAAGAGTTTTCTCTCTCCTACCCAGATTTCACAATTAGCATACACTACACTAGTAAGTAAGCATTGATTTCCCGTAGGGGTGCTAACTTCCAAATCATATGGTAGGCTAACAGGTTTTATATCAACTCCACACATAAATTCGGGGTTAACAAAGGAATGGGTAGCACCAGGGTCGATTAAAATCCTAACTAAACGGTGGAAAACAGGGATTGTACCTTCTACGACCCCAGAGGAATCAGGGACTGGATGTTGCTCAAGGGAATACACCCGAGCTGGCACCTTCGATCTCGTCCCTTCTCCCTTAACTTGCCCAGGATTGGCCTTCGATGGTTGCGGAGTCCCTCTCGCTTCTCGCGGTAAGACCGGGCAGTTGGCAATTTGGTGCTCCGCACTTCCACAGCGTAAGCACTTCCTTTCCTTCCTCCAGCAGTTATCTTCAGTGTGATTCGGTTTTCCGCAATACCCACAGGAACCACGGGATGCAGAAACTGGACCTCCCTGGAAGTTTCCCCTTTGTTGGCCTCGACCAACTTGGCCACCTCTCGACGGGGCTCCCCTCGACATCCCCGGCAGTCTACTTTCGCCAGTTCCCCTTCCAAACTTGGGAGGGGGGCCCTTATCTCCAGATCCAGAGCTACTCCCAGTAAATCCCCGTTTCCTAGCCTGGAAATTTCGCACTTGCAGCCTAGCATCCTCAATTCGTTGAGCCTTCTCTACCGCGTCACTAAAGGCATCAATTCGGGCTACAGCTAAGTCCTTCTGGATCTCAACGTTCAAGCCCTGGATAAAACGTCTAATTCGCCTTTGCTCAGTCATGATTAGTTCAGGGGCAAACTTAGACAACCGTGTAAAGTGGCTCTCGTATTCGGCCACAGTCTGGGTTCCTTGGCGAAGGCGTATAAACTCTTCCTCTTTCTTTTCTTGCACTAAAGGAGGGAAAAACTTAGCATTGAACTCCCACATGAAGTTTACCCAGGTCCTTGGGGTCAACTCTCGTTCCCACTTCTGCCTTATAACATTCCACCACGAACGGGCGGCCCCTTCCAGTTGAAAAATAGCAAAAGTTACTTGCCGCTCCTCAGTATAGTGCAACGCGGCAAAAATGTTCACCATTTTCTCCAACCACCTCTCGGCCACATCAGGATCTGGCCCTCCTATAAACTTTGGTGGGGCAAATTTCTGAAATCGTTCGAGAGCTCTATCCTCGCTCTCCACAGGGTTTCCAGGGTTTTCAGGTTGAGAACTAGGGTTTTGGCCATGATGCTCCACTACGTGGGCCAGTAGCTCAGTCATTCGTTCTATAGCAGTAGCCACTTGGGCATTAGAATCATTCCTAGACTCAGGATTAGGTTCAGGCACAGGCACTCGAGTACCCTCCTCAGTAGGGGTTTGCCTAGTCCCACGACCACGGCCTCGTCCACTACGAGTACCCTCCATTGATTCACCGACTATAGGGTTGAAAATACACAATATCAAAGCAAAGCAATATGTACACATAAAACAATAAACACTAGTAATCAGAGACACCAAATACAAGCAACTGTACATATATTTCACAAATATAGCAAACCAGTCATACAGTAACAGTCAGTCAAATATTTACAAAACAGGCCAGTAAAAGCAATGAGGTCATCCAAAAGTACAATATACACCCTAGGTTCCCAAAAGTACAAAATAGCTCACTAAGAGCTTTCCTAGGTACTCCTCACATAAGATCAAAACATAGCTCAAAGAACTCTAGCCTAATTCTCTACTGAGCCAATTGACTCCCCCGCGGAGCCAGAGCTAGAGCTAGGGGCGCCTCCCTCTCCTGGAGCTCCCCCTGGCGCATTAGCGCGAATCACCTCCTGAATCAGGGCACCGCACTCATTAATAATAACACCAGACCGGTCCCTAACCTCTCGGACTACCCTAGTGAGGCGGTCGTTAACCACCTGTAACTGGTCGCGAAGGGCGTTCGTCCGCTCTTGCTCCATGTGTGACAGCCCCACCTTCCCCATGGGCGTACCCTAAGGGTTAGCGAGCTGCCTGCCCAGCTCTCGCCAGGACTGCTAACGGTCACATACACAAAATTCTAGACGTTTCGGAAAAAAAAAAAAAAAAATACCGATAAGCAAGGTGAACAAGTACAATTCCAAGAAAAGTATCATATATACACGAGCCAATATATACACATAACCCACTCTAGGGTTTTCCAATTCAAAATGAAATGTTCAAGTCCCACATTAGGGTTCTAAAAGTCGAGGAGCTATACAAAATACAAAAGAATGCCTAACTAGCTCTACTCGCTTCACAAAACTCATGGTTTCCCAAAAGAATGCCCTGTAAGGAAAACAAAAGTACGAGTGTGAGCTTTCGCCCAATGAGGTACTAAAAGTCATGCATTCAAAGTGCACGTATTAGTCATGCTCAGTTACACATTACGATCAACCATAGAAAGAAAACACAAAATCAATTTCAAAGGAAAGGATACGGGTGGCTCTCGGGAGCCAATTTCCCTTGGCAACTCTTGATCACTTCCCGTTGACTCTCCGTCAACGTTCAACGGACACGTACGACCGTAGATCACCACTTTACTCCCAAACCTTCCACCGAACATTCCCCTACCGGGCCCGAACACCTCACAGTAATCAGAGGGTAATACTCGAGTATACCACAAGGTCGAGGAGCAATCGCTCCACTCGACACACAGTGACCTCACGGCTCGCTACCTAATCGACCGGCCCTTACCGGCTCGACTCGATAAACGGCCATTAAGGCTTGAGCTTAGTTTTCACAGTGAAGTCGTAGGGTTCATACCCAAAACGACATGAAGCCAGGCATGAATCCAGTTCACAAGCATTCAGTTCAATTCACACATATCCAGTAATTCAGTTACACATATAAGAGAACGAGAGCGATAAAGTACACTCTCGCCTCGAGCACATAAATCACAGGTATCCAATTCAAGGATCCAAGTACAAAATCAAGTAAACACAAGTCATGCATAGTACACTCACACTTAAGTAAGCAAGTCACAAGTTTTCGCCCAACGGTTGTCCGGAATCACCGGCTCGACCTACAAGAAACAAGAAATTACAGTTGAGACTCGAACACGAGTCGAATGCCTCTTAAGTGAACTACTAAAGCAAAATGCAAATATGACTCAAAAATGAAAAATACTTTGATTTTTAAGGCCAAAGGTGTAGTAAACTCTCAAACCTAAGAGGAAAAAGGAAAGTAAGAATAATTCTAGGAAAACAGGATTTTCCAGCTTTGCGCGCTCTCATTGGAAAAATCATATCTCACAGGTCTTAAGGCCAAAATTAATAAAATTTATACCGTCGGAAAATACACTCAAAGGGGTACAATTACTTAGAAGACATGTTTACAAGATTCGAATCACAAGTTAGTTAAATTCTAGCCTCAAGTCGCAGCATCGTCCAGTCAAAGACAGAACAGGTATGTAATTTTCAGTCAACTTTGGAAAATCACCATAAATCACACAGGCAGAACTAGGGTCTGAAATTTTCACGGTTTGTAGCCCTAGGAGTCTAGTTTAAAACGCAACAAACGGAACTAAATTCCGATATTCCTACATCGAGTTATAACAGATTTCCCGAAACTGTTCAGGAATTCCGGCGGAAATTTGACAGCATTTCCCCTTAAATTCTAGCTTTTCCATCCTACAAACAAACATCAAATCCCATCCAATTCAACCACAATTCACTCATAGGCTACTCAAAAAACTTCATTCCAAGCCAATTGCCATTCCAAACATCAATTATAGAAAAGCCCCAATTCATAAACCCTAAAACTGAAATTTTGTGCAAAACTGGAAATTTCCGCAATTACTCGAAATTCACACACAAGAGCTCCATATGGCTCATTATTAGACCATCCAACCAAGGTTAGCTAACATTTATCATATAAAACAGAAAAATTCCTCAAAAATCAGAAATTCATACAACTTCCAAATAAACCATAATTTCATCCATAAATCTAACTACTTAGCCACCATAGGCCATCAATTTGACATTAATGGAACCAAAAGAGAAGTTTCCAAGCAAACTACCTCTTCCCTCAACAAAGGTGGTAGCTTAAAGGGTTGGTCTCCAAAACAAGTCCACCAATAGCTCCAATCCTCCTAGGCAAGTGGTTTTTATGGAGTGAATTAAGGTTTTGATGGTTGAATTTCAAGATTGAGCTAGGAATTGAAGATCAAAGTTGGAGTTTTTCTTTCTTTTTTTTTCCTCAAGAAAGTCGGCCAAGGGAGGAGAAAAATGAAGATGCATTGAGTCAAATTTCTTCTTTTAGTAAAGGTGAAAAATGGTCAAAGTCCAAGCTCCAATGAAATTGCGACACGTGGCGCCTTATTAATTCATTCCTATCTTCTTGTCTCACCAAGTTTAATTCATCCAAGTAACCTCTAATCACCTACTAACATCTAGTAATTAAATCTCAGTACGCAAAACTTGACCTGATTGGTCGAATTTCTCTCACTTAACGCACTAGCGGGTCCCACGTGCACTATTCACTCCAAAAATTTCGAAAATTGACTTTTGCTAGAAAAATATTTTAAAAACCCTATTTACTCATAAAAATGTCTAGAATATTCTTAGAAGCAAGAAAATGTGGAAAACGGGTGCAAATGAGTCAAATTGACCTAGAAATAAATAAAATTTACGGGTTCTCACACTCTCTCCCCCTTAAAGAATTTCGTCCCCGAAATTTCTCACCTGAGTTATCAAACAGTTCAGGGTATTTCTTTTGTATTTCTTCCTCTACCTCCCAGGTTGCCTCTTCTATACCGTGGTTCCTCCATAACACCTTCACCAAAGGAATATTTTTATTTCTCAGCTCCTTAACCTTTCTGTCGAGTATTTGTACAGGTTTCTCCTCATAGGTCAGGGCTTCATCTACCTCAATCTCTTCTGATCGTAAGATGTGGGTTGGATCAGGATGGTACTTTTTGAGCATTGAGACATGAAAGACGTCGTGAATCCTGGATAAGTTTGGAGGTAACTCGAGACGGTACGCCACTTTTCCAACTCTTTGAAGGACTTTAAAGGGTCCTACAAATCTAGGTTGCAGTTTCTTCCCTCTACCTGCCGTGATACTTCGCAATGGCGTGACCTTAAGAAACACACGATCTCCAACTTCAAACTCCAAATCTTTCCTTCGGTTGTCTGCATAGCTCTTCTGGCGGCTTTGAGCGGTTTGGAGTCTTTGGCGAATTAGTTTAACCTTTTCTCGGGCATCCTCCATCCATGGAATGATTGTCGGATCTAAGGCTTTCTTTTCCCCTACTTCATCCCAATAAATCGGCGAACGGCACTTTCGACCATAAAGAGCTTCATACGGTGCCATTTGGATTGACGAGTGGTAACTATTATTGTAGGCAAATTCTACTAACGTCATGTGTTGACCCCAATTACCCCCGAAATCCAAAATACAGGTTCGCAACATGTCCTCAAGAGTTTGAATAGTTCGCTCAGATTGTCCGTCGGTTTGGGGATGGTAAGTGGTGCTTAGGTTGAGTTTGGTTCCCAAGGTCTCCTGAAATTTCTGCCAGAATCTAGACACGAAACGTGGATCCCTATCCGAGACAATACTCACAGGAATCCCATGCAGTCTCACAATTTCACTCATGTACAGTTGGGCCAATTTCTCCAGAGAGTATTGCATGTTTATGGGTAAGAAATGGGCTGATTTGGTTAGTCTATCCACGATCACCCACACGGCATCATGTCCTTTTTGGGTTCTAGGCAGACCAGAAACGAAGTCCATGGTGATGTTTTCCCACTTCCACTCAGGTATTTCTAATGGTTGCAACAATCCAGAAGGCTTTTGGTGTTCCGCTTTCACTTGCTGGCAAACAAGGCAGGTTTGCACGTACTGGGCTATTTCCCTCTTCATCTTATTCCACCAGTACAGCTTCCTTAACTCCTGATACATCTTATTACCACCTGGATGGATCGTGTATTTTGATCGATGGGCTTCCTCCAAAATCTCCTTTTTCAAGGTTTCACTCTCTGGTACCACTATTCGATTTCGATATTTCAATATCCCCTCAGAGCTCACATTAAAGTCGGGCAACTCCCCTTTCTCCGCCTTATCGCTCCATTTTTGGGTCATCGGGTCCTCTTTTTGAGCCTCTTTGACTCGTTCCAGAATAGCAGAGGTTACTCGAACGTTCCCTAAGATTACCCTTTGACGTTCCACCCTAGGGTTCCACTCACTCACTTCTTCTAACATTTCCCACTCTTTAACCATTAACCCTGCTATTTGAGCCTTTCGACTTAAGGCATCAGCCACTACGTTTGCCTTTCCCGGATGGTAATTAATGGTACAGTCATAGTCTTCTAAGAACTCCATCCATCGCCTTTGTCTCATGTTTAGCTCTTTTTGGGAGAATAGGTATTTAAGGCTTTTATGGTCAGAGTAAACCTCAAAAGTCACCCCATACAGGTAGTGTCTCCACTTTTTCAGGGCGAAGACAACTGCGGCTAATTCTAGGTCATGGGTTGGGTAATTTTGCTCATGAGGTTTCAGTTTCCTAGAGGCAAAGGAAATCACATTCTTATTCTGCATCAATACACACCCTAAGCCTTCCCCGGAAGCATCAGTATACACAGAAAAACTATCTCTCCCATTAGGTAGGGCTAAAATAGGAGCTACGGTTAATCTTCGCTTCAATTCCTGGAAACTACTCTCACACTCATCATCCCACATAAAACGCCCGTTCTTCTTGGTCAAATTGGTTAAAGGGCTAGCAAGTTTCGAAAAGTCTTTGATAAACCGCCGGTAATATCCAGCTAACCCTAGAAAACTACGGATCTCAGTGGGAGTTTCGGGTCGTTTCCACTCGGTTACAGCCTCTACCTTTGTCGGGTCTACAGTAATGCCCTCTTTCGAGATCACATGCCCCAAAAATGAAACTTTCTCCAGCCAAAATTCACACTTACTAAACTTGGCATACAACTGGTGATCTCTTAGGGTTTGTAAGACTAGCCTCAGATGTTCCTCATGCTCCTCACGGGATTTAGAGTAGACCAAAATGTCATCAATGAAAACGACGACAAATCGGTCCAAGAAGGGTTTAAAAACTCTGTGCATTAGGTCCATGAAGGCAGCAGGGGCATTGGTCAAACCGAAGGGCATAACGGCAAATTCGAAATGCCCATATCGAGAATTGAAAGCAGTTTTAGGTACGTCCTCCTTCCTAATCAACAATTGGTAATACCCCTGTCGGAGGTCTAGTTTGGAAAAGACTACCGCTCCCTGTAATTGGTCAAATAGCTCATCAATGTGGGGCAGTGGGTATTTGTTCTTAATGGTAATGTTGTTCAACCCTCGATAGTCTATACACAACCTCAACGTCCCATCTTTTTTCTTCACGAACAACACAGGGGCTCCCCACGGAGACCCACTCTCTCGGATAAACCCTCGCTCTAACAAATCCTGCAATTGTAGTTTCAACTCCTTAAGTTCAGCAGGTGCCATTCGATAGGGAGTTTTAGAAATAGGCGACGCTCCAGGTAGCAAATCGATCTTAAACTCTATCTCTCTTTCCGGAGGTAGGGTTACTAGTTCGTCTGGGAATACGTCTGGGTACTCACTCGCAATAAGTACATCATCTACCTTCAACTTATCAACGGGAGTGTTTATAAGAAAGGCTAGAAACCCTTGCGCTCCTTTACTTAACAATTTCCTAGCCCTAATGCCCGAAATTAATGCAGATGAGGCAAGACTACCCCTCACATCTAGCCTCAAAGTAGCTTCCCCAGGTATACGAAATTCCACTACTTTTCTCTTACAGTCAAGTTGGGCATCGTACTTAGCTAACCAATCCATCCCCAGTATGACATCGTATCCTTTAATGGCTAAGCTTACCAAATTCCCCAGTAATTTTCTCTCTCCTACCCAAATCTCACAATTTGCATACATTGTACTAGAAATTAACCGTTGGTTTCCCGTAGGAGTACTAACTTCCAACTCGTAGGGTAAACTAACAGGGTTTATATCAATATCGCACATAAAATCGGGATTTACAAATGAATGGGTGGCACCGGGGTCAATTAAAATCCTAGCTAGACGATGGAAAACAGGGATAGTACCTTCTATCACTCCAGAAGAATCAGGGATTTGGTGTTGCTCGAGGGAGTACACTCGAGCAGGCACTTTTGGTTTGGTCCCCTCTGTTTTAGGTGGGTTGGAGCTGGCTCTCGAGGACTGGGGGGTCGCTCTCTGTTCACGGGGTAATACAGGGCAGGTAGCTATCTGGTGCTCCGCGCTCCCACAGCGCAGGCATTTCCTCTCTTTCCTCCAGCAGTTGTCCTCAGTATGATTTGGTTTCCCGCAGAATCCACAAGGTCCTCGGGAAACAGAAGTTGAACTTCCTTGCGAGGCACCCCTCTGCTGGCCTCGCCCAAATGATCCACCCCTCGAAGGCGTCCCTCTCGACGTCCCCGAAAACCTTCCTCCACCAAACCCTCGCCCAGACTTGGGAGGGTTACTTCGCTCACCCTGACCAGAGCTACTTCCAGGGAACCCCCGCTTCCTCACCTGGAAGTTCCTAACTTGTAGCCTCGCGTTTTCTACCCTTAGCGCCTTTTCTACCGCCTCACTAAAGGTAGCGATCTGGGCGACGGCCAGATCTTTCTGGATCTCCACATTCAATCCTTGGGTAAAACGCCGGATCCTTCGTTGCTCCGTCACTATAAGTTCAGGAGCAAATTTTGATAAACGCGTGAACTGGCTCTCATACTCAGCCACCGATTGCGTGCCCTGGCGTAATCTAAGGAACTCATCTTCCTTCTTTTCCTGGACCAACGGCGGGAAGTACTTTGCATTAAATTCTCGGATGAAGTTCGCCCATGTCCGTGGCGTCATCTCTCTTTCCCACTTCGTCCGTATTATGTTCCACCAGGAACGGGCAGCTCCCTCCAGTTGAAAGACAGCAAAAGTAACCTGTCTTTCCTCCGAATAGTGTAGGGCCGCAAAAATGTCTACCATTTTCTCCAACCAGCGTTCGGCCACATCCGGATCAGGCCCTCCCAAGAATTTCGGCGGGGAGAACTTTTGAAACCTCTCGAGGGCTCGATCCTCGCTCTCTACATGCTCGCCAGGGTTCCCAGGGTTATGGACAGGGTGCTGGCCTTGATGCTCCACTACGTGGGCCAACAAATCAGTTATCCTCTGGATAGCGGAGGCTACTTGCACGTTTGGGTCGATCCTAGGTTCAGGATTATGCTCAGATGTGGGTTCCCGATTAACCCTATCAGATGATGGTTGCCTACTACTGTGACCACGGCCTCGGCCACTACGAGTTCCTTCCATATCTTAGGTTCAAAATCTAGACCGAAACACGAGTACAATATCACAATGGGAAGTAAATGAAAGCAAGTAACAAGAACTGAGCTTTAAACACCAAGATCAAGACAATTATCACATAAACATACTATACAAGTTGTACAGTAGCAGTCAACCAAATATATACAAACAATCCCGTGAAAGTAGCGGGGCAATCAAAACACATGTACAAAGCTAGGTCAAACAAAAGCAGCTAATAAATAGCTTTCTCCTAGCTAATCCCCACACGGGATCAAAACGCGGCTCAAAGGAGCCTAACCTAGTTCGCTACGGAGCACACAGACTCTCCTCCGTTACTGGAACTAGGTGTACTTCCCCCGTCGGACGTACTCTCACTCGACGCCTCCCTTTGCCTATTCGCGCCGATTACGCCCTGAATGAGTGCCTCACACTCATTTATGATGCCTCCCGTTCTATCTCGTACCACCCTAGTTACCCTCGTAAGTTGGTCGGTGGCTACCTGCAGTTGCCCTCTAAGAGCGTCAGTTCGCTCTTGTTCCTCAATCACATCACCCTCGAGCTCGCGGATTCGGTCCGCTTGCATGTGCATGATTCCCCTCAGCCTAACCATCTCGGTATGATCCCGAGCGGTGGCTCGCCTAAGTCGTCTACGCTCGTCGAGCACGGCGATGACTACTCGGTCTATATACGAGTAGTTCTGGCATCGGGCACAGCGGCGAGTCCGACTAGCGGCACTCCACCGGCGAATGGGTCCTCCAGGTCTCTCCTGGTAGTCCACAATGCGAAAGCGTCTCTGCGGCGGCACACCTCCGCCCTCAGGGCTCGATCCAGCCATAACCTACAAGAACGAGTTAAAATTCAACCTTAGGCGAGGAAATCATACTTAATGGTGCCCTAACACGATCCTTAAAGGTACTAAAACAAATTTCTAACTTGCCCAAGTTATTTCTAACCTAGGCTCTGATACCACCTGTGACAGCCCCACCTTCCCCATGGGCGTACCCTAAGGGTTAGCGAGCTGCCTGCCCAGCTCTCGCCAGGACTGCTAACGGTCACATACACAAAATTCTAGACGTTTCGGAAAAAAAAAAAAAAATACCGATAAGCAAGGTGAACAAGTACAATTCCAAGAAAAGTATCATATATACACGAGCCAATATATACACATAACCCACTCTAGGGTTTTCCAATTCAAAATGAAATGTTCAAGTCCCACATTAGGGTTCTAAAAGTCGAGGAGCTATACAAAATACAAAAGAATGCCTAACTAGCTCTACTCGCTTCACAAAACTCATGGTTTCCCAAAAGAATGCCCTGTAAGGAAAACAAAAGTACGAGTGTGAGCTTTCGCCCAATGAGGTACTAAAAGTCATGCATTCAAAGTGCACGTATTAGTCATGCTCAGTTACACATTACGATCAACCATAGAAAGAAAACACAAAATCAATTTCAAAGGAAAGGATACGGGTGGCTCTCGGGAGCCAATTTCCCTTGGCAACTCTTGATCACTTCCCGTTGACTCTCCGTCAACGTTCAACGGACACGTACGACCGTAGATCACCACTTTACTCCCAAACCTTCCACCGAACATTCCCCTACCGGGCCCGAACACCTCACAGTAATCAGAGGGTAATACTCGAGTATACCACAAGGTCGAGGAGCAATCGCTCCACTCGACACACAGTGACCTCACGGCTCGCTACCTAATCGACCGGCCCTTACCGGCTCGACTCGATAAACGGCCATTAAGGCTTGAGCTTAGTTTTCACAGTGAAGTCGTAGGGTTCATACCCAAAACGACATGAAGCCAGGCATGAATCCAGTTCACAAGCATTCAGTTCAATTCACACATATCCAGTAATTCAGTTACACATATAAGAGAACGAGAGCGATAAAGTACACTCTCGCCTCGAGCACATAAATCACAGGTATCCAATTCAAGGATCCAAGTACAAAATCAAGTAAACACAAGTCATGCATAGTACACTCACACTTAAGTAAGCAAGTCACAAGTTTTCGCCCAACGGTTGTCCGGAATCACCGGCTCGACCTACAAGAAACAAGAAATTACAGTTGAGACTCGAACACGAGTCGAATGCCTCTTAAGTGAACTACTAAAGCAAAATGCAAATATGACTCAAAAATGAAAAATACTTTGATTTTTAAGGCCAAAGGTGTAGTAAACTCTCAAACCTAAGAGGAAAAAGGAAAGTAAGAATAATTCTAGGAAAACAGGATTTTCCAGCTTTGCGCGCTCTCATTGGAAAAATCATATCTCACAGGTCTTAAGGCCAAAATTAATAAAATTTATACCGTCGGAAAATACACTCAAAGGGGTACAATTACTTAGAAGACATGTTTACAAGATTCGAATCACAAGTTAGTTAAATTCTAGCCTCAAGTCGCAGCATCGTCCAGTCAAAGACAGAACAGGTATGTAATTTTCAGTCAACTTTGGAAAATCACCATAAATCACACAGGCAGAACTAGGGTCTGAAATTTTCACGGTTTGTAGCCCTAGGAGTCTAGTTTAAAACGCAACAAACAGAACTAAATTCCGATATTCCTACATCGAGTTATAACAGATTTCCCGAAACTGTTCAGGAATTCCGGCGGAAATTTGACAGCATTTCCCCTTAAATTCTAGCTTTTCCATCCTACAAACAAACATCAAATCCCATCCAATTCAACCACAATTCACTCATAGGCTACTCAAAAAACTTCATTCCAAGCCAATTGCCATTCCAAACATCAATTATAGAAAAGCCCCAATTCATAAACCCTAAAACTGAAATTTTGTGCAAAACTGGAAATTTCCGCAATTACTCGAAATTCACACACAAGAGCTCCATATGGCTCATTATTAGACCATCCAACCAAGGTTAGCTAACATTTATCATATAAAACAGAAAAATTCCTCAAAAATCAGAAATTCATACAACTTCCAAATAAACCATAATTTCATCCATAAATCTAACTACTTAGCCACCATAGGCCATCAATTTGACATTAATGGAACCAAAAGAGAAGTTTCCAAGCAAACTACCTCTTCCCTCAACAAAGGTGGTAGCTTAAAGGGTTGGTCTCCAAAACAAGTCCACCAATAGCTCCAATCCTCCTAGGCAAGTGGTTTTTATGGAGTGAATTAAGGTTTTGATGGTTGAATTTCAAGATTGAGCTAGGAATTGAAGATCAAAGTTGGAGTTTTTCTTTCTTTTTTTTTCCTCAAGAAAGTCGGCCAAGGGAGGAGAAAAATGAAGATGCATTGAGTCAAATTTCTTCTTTTAGTAAAGGTGAAAAATGGTCAAAGTCCAAGCTCCAATGAAATTGCGACACGTGGCGCCTTATTAATTCATTCCTATCTTCTTGTCTCACCAAGTTTAATTCATCCAAGTAACCTCTAATCACCTACTAACATCTAGTAATTAAATCTCAGTACGCAAAACTTGACCTGATTGGTCGAATTTCTCTCACTTAACGCACTAGCGGGTCCCACGTGCACTATTCACTCCAAAAATTTCGAAAATTGACTTTTGCTAGAAAAATATTTTAAAAACCCTATTTACTCATAAAAATGTCTAGAATATTCTTAGAAGCAAGAAAATGTGGAAAACGGGTGCAAATGAGTCAAATTGACCTAGAAATAAATAAAATTTACGGGTTCTCACACCATGGCTAACATCCCCCTGGAGCTCCCCAATCCGATCGGCCTGCATCCTAGCAACGCCTCTCAGTCGCCGCAACTCAGTATGGTCGCGGGCGGCGGCACGCCTAAGTCTCCTCCGCTCACCAAGACGGCCACAACCACATGGTCGGCGTTATGAGTAATGCTGGCAACGCGTGCAGCGCCTAGTCCTACTGGCCGTACTCCAACGTCTCGTCGGTCCTCCAGGTGTCTCCTGGTAGTCAATAACTCGAAAAGGCCTCCGAGACGGCCCACCTCCACTCCCACTAGCTCCGTCCATATCCTATAAGAATATACATGGATTATAACTTAGAGGTAATAATCACACTTAAACATAGCCTAATATAATCCCAAAAGTTCTAAGAATCAGGTTCGCCCAGGTTATTTCTAACCTAAGCTCTGATACCAACTGTGACAGCCCCACCTCTCCCTAGGGCGAACCCTAGGGTATCAGCGGACTGCCTGCCCAGCTCTCGCCAGGACTACTAATCGATCACACACGATAAACCAAGTGCAAAAGACCCTTAGATAGGGCTAAACGTACCATTCCAAAGAGTAACTTCAATTACATGAACAATCTTTTACATATACACGTTATCGAGATACACAATCCAAAAGAGAATATTCACGTGGAGTACATATAAGACTTCCAGCGTTCGAGGAGCTAAACCAAGAAACAAAAGTAGCTAACTAGCTCAACTCGTTTCTCAAAGCCAAAACTTTTCCAAAAGTATGCCTGTAAGGAAAACAAAGGTAACGGGGGTGAGCTTTCGCCCAATGAGGTACTAACAATCATGCAGCCCCAAATTCATAGGTAATCAAGCCCAGTTAGACAAACCATCAATCACAGAATGCAATACCACAACTAGTTCAAATGAAAGGATACGGGTGGCTCTCAGGAGCCAATTCCCCATTGCAGTTCTTGATCGCACCTCGTTGACCCTCCGTCAACGTATAAAGAAAGTACCATGACCGTAGACCCCACTTTACTCCCAGTTCCTTCCACCATACATTCCCCTTACCGGGCCCGAACACCTCAACAGTAACAGTGGTTGGTAATACTCGAGTATACCGTAGGGTCGAGGAGATACACTCCACTCGACAAACAGTGACCCTATGGTCATTACCCAGTCGACCGGCCCTTGCTGGCTCGACTCGAGTAACTTCCATTAGGGTTTTGAGCTCAGTGATCACAGTACGGTGGTAGGACTCATGCCCATGCTTCAAGTCAAACACAGTGCAGTACAGTGGTAAACAGTTATACAGTAAGAGGACGAGAGCGGTAAAGTACACTCTCGCCTCATTCACACAGTTCACAGTGGTCACATTACAGTTTCAAAGACAAGTAGTCACTTAAGCATTCAAATCATGCAATAGTAAACTCACCACTTTGGATGAGCAAATTCACGGATTTCCGTCCAACGGATGCTTTGGATCACCCAAACGTCCTATAACAATCAAGAAAATGCAATTTGTGACAGCCCCACCTCTCCCTAGGGCGAACCCTAGGGTATCAGCGGACTGCCTGCCCAGCTCTCGCCAGGACTCGGTCGATCAAAGAACTAGCAACTCAATATATTCACTGGAAAAACTTTAAATCAAAGAGTACAAACCCTAATAGCAAAGTAATCGTCCAACCAACTGTCCAAACTTAAGAAGTCAAACTAAAAAGTCACACTTATCACTTTGTACTATAATACATAATACAGGTCAAACTTAAGTATTGAAACTTTCGCAAGTCGAAAATAAAGTCATTACAAACAAAAGGATTACAAGTTTAATCAAAAGGAAGCTAGTAAGGCCTTTGATTCTAAGTCCGTCCCCGATCTGTTAAGGAAAACAAGGGAGTGGGGTGAGCTATCGCCCAGTGAGGTTCCAAGTAAAGCAAGTAAGCACGTAGCCAAATAAGAGTATAAAATAATCAAGTAAACATCGAATAATACAATAACAATTTAATCACAGTGCAATTCAAGGATACGGGTGGCTTCCAAAAGCCAAACTCCCTTCAGCTTGATCATACCAGGGTCCGTTGACTCTCCGTCAACGTTTGCATTCATAGAATATACAGTCCGTAGAACACCACTTTCTCCAATCTCCGTCCACCGATCAACCCCAATCGGGCCCGCACTCCATAAACAGTAGTTAGGTAATACTTGAGTATACCGGTTTCCAGTGATCAGTAAACAGTCCCCAAGGTTTATCGGCCGTCTCGACCAAGCCCTTTACTGGCTCGATCCAACCGACTCACCTATGAGGTTGGGTACCCAAACAGTAGCAGTAGTTGATGGGGTATCACCCAAGCAACTCAAGTACCAAACAGTAGCAGTAGTTGATGGGTATCACCCAAGCAACTCAAGTGCAGTCACACATAGAGAGAATTCATAACTCATGATTGCAGTATACAGAGCCACAGTGGAAAATGAGGGAGGTCGAGTGCGATAAAGTACACGCTCGCCTCCACTTTATCAAAACATGGTTTGGCTCAAACAGTCGTAATTCAAGTATTCAGATATTTCATATAAGCAGGTAGCAGGTAGTGGAACACTCACCTGTCAAGCATGGTAGCAGTCAAGCGTCAAGTTGTGCGGTTACGTTCACCGCCGTTTCCCCCTCCTAGGGTAAACGTGTGAAAAGGTTAACGACTAGGTTTAATTCCAAGCAATAATGAGCTCATCAAGTGACCAAGTGAGTGATTAACTCTACTAAATTCACCACCAAATTTAGGCCAAAATGCAGTAAAAGTTCATGAGTAAACAAGTTTAACAGGTACAAGAAAGTTGGCCAAGAGAAAAGTTTTATTCAAATTTGCATAGGTTCTTCGCGGGTAAACAGTCGCGCCCATGCAGTCCCGGTAAAATGGTCATAACTGTCTGTAGAAAGGTCGGAAT
Source organism: Coffea humblotiana (assembly GCA_023065735.1). NCBI lineage: Eukaryota > Viridiplantae > Streptophyta > Magnoliopsida > Gentianales > Rubiaceae > Coffea > Coffea humblotiana. Next base: position 33,671,292 of record CM041213.1, on the reverse strand, counting down.
TAGGTAGTCGTCAGTGGCGTTGGAAACTAGACTCGAAGGGCTTTCCAACGGTAAATTGTACACTTTCCAGTTCGTCTCCTAGAAGAAACAGTAGCTCAGGAAAGTTGGCTGATTTTCCAACCCTGGATCAGTTTCAAACCCTACCAAATGCAAACTAATTCCTCATGCTATCTTCATTCGTTTTTGTTCAAATTCACCCAACTCAGTCCTCTACTAATCATATACAGGGGCTTAAATCATTTGGTATCATTTGAGCTCAAAATACAACACATAAACATGCACAAGGGTTCCATAATAAGCTAGTCATCTAGCAAAACCCAAACCAGTCCACTAATGGTCCTTCTAGCCATTTTGCTTGTTCCAAATTCATTTCAATTCACACATGAACTTAACCATTCTCTAACCAAGTTGTTTAGGTATGCTTAAGGTGTAATTAAACCACAAAAATCAAGGAGAAACTCTTCCTTCAAAGGCCGGTCAGCCATGGCACAAAACAGTCCACAGTTTTCCCCAATCATGTCACCAACCTTTATCTTCTAATGATTCTCACTTGAATCACATGTCAAGCATAGATCTAACTTAAAAGAGGTTTAAAACATGTAAGTCCATCATAAAAAACCATGAACAAAGGGTAAACATTTCATCAAACACTTGGTGTGCATACTTTTCATCAAACACTTGGCAGGCATACAATGGCAGATTTGACATCCCATAGTATTTTAGTCATAACTGGAGTTGTGTTTATTGGATTAGGGCAAACCTTATACCATTTCGAAGCTAAGACAGAGCTCTACAATTCTTATGAAGACACCTCAACCCAGTTCTCAACCTAACTTAGTCAAATTTACCCAAACAGTCTCAGATGTTTCCAGTTCGCAGCTCACTGTGAACTTCGACTAGCAGTACTGATTTATTCAATCATATCTCAACTCACACAGCTCCGATTCAGGTGATTCCAAAGCCATTTGAAAGCTAAATTACAGGGCTATAATTCTTGAGAAGACATCAAAAGCTAAATCAGTCATATTCCTGGTCAAAATGACCAATTACAGAGGCAAAATATCAGTTCGGACAGAAACAGGGCATCAGGGGTATTTTGGTCATTTCACAAGCTATCTTGCTCCGATTGAGCTGAAAATTTGTAGACGTATTCTACACTCAATTCTATACAACGTTCATGTTTTGTGTAAAAGCTAGTTTGGCCATTATCATGGTCGAACATGCAGTTGAAGTAGGTACAAAAACTGGAATCAAGCTGGAAAAATTTCATCTTACTTCAAGAGATTAACTCCAAATCTCAACCAAACAACTTGTAGTTTGCAATTAAAACTTCAAGTACATGCTAAAACACCATAAAACCAAGATTTAAGGATTGTTTACCTTTCTTATAAGGAGCTTGGACCACCAAATCAACCAACAAAATGAAGCCTTGAAGCTTGAATCTAGTACCAAGATTAGAAGGAAAACTTCCACTAAGATGCAATCTTTCTCTTGGATTTGTTTTGCTCTAAGTTGCTAGTGTTTGAAAGCTGAAATTTTGGAGCTCTCTCTCTTCTTTTTCTTGTCTAGAATTTCGGCCATAAGAGGGTTTATAAGAGGGCCAAAGTGTTTTAAAAAGTTAGCTAACCCTTGGTCAAACAAAAGCTTGGTTAGGGTTTTGCCACATGGCTCAATTCTTGTCCATAATCTCTCTTAATCTTTTGACTAATGCTAATTCAACTCTTCCAAGTGTACCAATACTTAATTAACAACCCTAACCTATCTTTTAAAGTCCTCAATCCAAATCAAAACCACTTGGAAACAAATAATTGGTGGATTATTGAAAATCAACTCAAGTAAATGTTTTTCTTCAAGTAAAAAGGAATGAAATGGAATGTATGAAAAATGTTGCAATACATGGGAAATGTCATGCAAGGGTATATAGTAAGTGGTCTAGATCTTAGAATAAAGTATGCATTTAGGAAAAATTAGGGTTTCAAGTGAGGGTTCTCACACAATTGAAATTCAATTACGGGTCGAGTACCTCTTAAACGGGTCATTAAAGTAAAATTCAAATATAGCCTCAATTATGGCTCAAAATGGACAATATATCAAATTTAGGGTTAAAAGTTCAAGAAAAACCCTAAAGCATTTCACATTCACTCATTCTTGACCTAGATTCACAAAGCCCCAGTTTCTCGAAAATCAGACAGCATTTCCCCTTAAATTTCAGCATTTCCATCCTACAAACAAGTACCCAAATTCATCCAATCCAATCACAATTTCATATATCAACCATAGACTAGTAAATACACTCCATTAGGGTCACAATACCCTTCAATCATAGCCAATTATAAGCTAAATAAGCAACCATAAGAAAGCCCAATTTCATAAACCCTAAAGCTGAAATTTCATAGAAAGCTGAAATTTTCCGCACAAAGCTGAAATTTTCCGCAATTCACCGCAATTAACGCATACTAGCACCCAATTACACCATATTAACCCATCAATTCAAGCCAACTATTATAATTATATGAAATCAGAAAAATTCCCAAGAAAATGATAAATTCACCAAACTTCACTTTAATTCACAAAATCATCCATAAACTAAGTTCCTTAACCGATATAAGCCACTAATTTGCAATTATTATGGACAAAATTGAAGTTCTAAGCAATATACCTCAATCACCAAGAAAGGTAGCAACTTAGGGCTTCTCTTTGCAAAATCACTCCACAAGCACCTTTGATCTTACTTAATAAGCAATTCCTACGGAGGAAATCGGATTTTTATCGGTTGATTTGCAAGATTTGGACAAGAAATTGAAGCTAAAGGTTGCAACTCTCTCTCTTTTTCTCTCCTTGAAGTTTCGGCCAAGAAGCTTAGGAAATGAAGATGATTTTGGTCAATTTTTAGCTTTAGTAAAGTTGTAAGAAAGTTAGGCAAAACTTGGCCCAATAGAAATGCGACACGTGGCACCTTTTTTTGATCTTTTCCTTATCCTTTAGCTTACTAATGACCAAGCATCTAACCAACCTCTAGTTATCTCTTAGCACTCAGTAACTTAAGCTAATTGGCCGAATTTCTCTCACTTAACGCACTAGCGGGTCCCACATCCGCTATTCGCTCCAATTTTCTCGTGAACTCACTTATACTAGAAAAATGACTTAAAAATTATATTTACCTATAAAATGTAGGTAAAACAATTTATAATAAAGAAAACATAGAAAACGGAAGCACGCAAATCGATAAAACCCTAAAACCCTAAAACCGGATTTTTCTTCTTTTTTTTTTTTTTTTCCGAGTTCTCACAATAAATGGCTGGAACATAGGTAAACACAAGGGGCATGCCGTCCAAATTTTCATTAGAAGTATAAACCAGTTTTGGAGTTTTGGTTCAGTAATCTACAAATTCGACCTAGATCTACTAAAAACTGGGATACGTTGTCTTCATGACAGTTGTAACCCTTTGTCTTAGCTTCGAGATGCTACCTAGTACACCTTGATTCGACAACCACAGCTCTAGTTATGGTCAAAACCGTGCAACCTGTTTTCATACCATTTTCATTTCCGCGCACGCGCACATGCATCTCTTGGCCGTTTTTGCCGTTTTGGCCGTTTTAGTCCTTATTGCCATTTGTGATGGTCGATTGACTAATAGTTGACTATAATCTTCTGTCACAGGCAGTGACGAACCGGACGGAGTCGGTGGACCCGTATAAAGTGCCTTGATTTGCGTGCTATCTAGTTTGAGTGAGTAATTGGGTTGTTTTATGTGATAAACTGTCAAAGTGCCTTGTATATGTTACATGGGTACTTAGGCGAGGGTGTACTTTATCTCACTCGACCTAAACCCAACCTTGTTGTTGATTTAATATGTGAGAATACATGCTTTGTATTGAGAATCACCCTTTTGCTATGTGCTGTTGGGGTGAACATGACTTGAGTTGAACCCCTTGCTGTGTGCTGTTGGGTGAGTACTTTGTTGCGTACTTTATTGAGAGATATCATCTAATGAGAGATTGGATATCTCAGGGCTTGGTTCCAGCCCGGTTCCAAGGGTAGACGAACTATTCGAGCCAGTCAGGGCTTGGTCGAAGTTAGTTCCATGCTAACCTTGGGATTTCGTTCTTTGTTAAAGCTTTGTTTAAAGCTAAGTGATTTTGTTTTGCTCGAGCTGCTGTGTGCTGTTGACTGGCCAGCGGGGGTTGATAAGGTGAACGGGGAAGTAAGTGGAGTCTACGGACTATGAGTTTTTGGTTGACGGAGTGTCAACAGGTGGACAAGCTCGGGGAATTGAATTGGCTTTGAAGCCATCCGTATCCTACTATTGTGATGTTACATTTCTATCTATTGATGAGAAAAATCTTGGTTTACATGTTTATTTGGATGTGATTTTACGTTTTTATCCCCGATTATTCACTAAGCATATAGCTTACCCCATTCCATTTGTTTTCCTTAGCAGGGGTCGACGCGGGGAAAGCTTGGGAAGGTGTATAGACTTTTGGTTTAGAGAATAATTGATGTTTATTCTAGTACTTGTTATAAGTTAGCTAGTAAGATGTATATATTTGTTGTGGTTATAGTTAGTAGCTTCTCTAGGGTTTACTTTCTGGTACTAGTGGTGTGTATGGTTTAATGTAATAGTCTATGCAACTTTTGAAGATGTAATAGTGTAAATAGAATTTTCTTTTGGCATGAACTCTATTTCTCATTTTAGAGTATCGAGTCCTGGCGCGAGTTAGGCAGGTGATCCGCTAAGCCCATTGGTACGCCTCTGGGTACGTGCTTGGTTTGAGCTCGCTTTGAGATTGTGATGTATGTAACTGTCAACTTGCTATTTTGTTTGCATATTATCTTGAACGTCACTAGATGAAAACTCATTCCTTTAGTTTGTTTTTCTTAACAGGGGTTGGCAACGTGGAATTTGGGAAATAGACAGCTCGAGAGTTGACATCCTACTTTAAGTAACTTGTTATCTTGGTTATATTTAGTGAATTGATAAACGACTGGGATTTGTGTTCTTATCCGTTTGGTTGTATATCTAAGTATAGATATGGAATGTTGGTTGGTTTGTAATGTTTAACCATGGAATTTGATGTTTACCTTGGAGTTAATGCTATTGGAGTCTAGGAATTGTAATTATTATTTTCTGACATTCGTAACTGAAATCTGGCGAGAGTTGGGCAGGCGGTCCACAAAACCCTGCGGTACGCCCTTGGGTGAGGTGGGATCATCACAGTTGGCCATTAAGTTGTCCAAGAATCCTATTCTCCATGGCGTGGCTAACACATTGACTTTAAATATCACTTCATATGTGAGTTCGTTAAAGAAAAGAAGATTGAAGTTGTTTATTGTAGGACCGAAGAGCAAGTGGCTAATATTTTCACCAAAGCACTGAAGACAGAGACTTTTGTCGAGTTGAAAAGGATGTTGGGCATGTCCAATTAGAGGAGTTTGTGCAAGGACCCGAAAATTCCTTTAGAATTTCTTCCCATTTTTGAAAAATTTATTTATATTTCCTGCTATATTTCTTTACTTGACTATTTAACTATTTACTAACCCTAAATTTCATGGTGATTTCATTAGTTGAATCAAGAGTTTTACTTTTACTTTTAAAGTTAGAGTAAGTTAGGGTTTTGGTACATTTTGGTAGTGTGATCGATTGGTGAGGTGTGTGCACTAAATTTGGTGGATAAGAGCGGGTATTAAGTAAGAGGAAGTATGTCGTTAAAAAGTGCTAACAGTAAGTTAGTGAATCATAAGTTCAGATAAAAGTATAAGAAAGTTAAGAAAATAGGCTTGAACCGACGTGTGCCGTTTGTTACCGAGGGAGGACACCACTTGACCAATACTTTCTTACCCTAATCTCCTTGCTTTTATTTCATTTAATTTTCCCCAAAATTAACCCTAAGCTAGCCGAAATTCTTGACTAAAAACAAGAGGAAAAAAAAAAAACAAGAGGAAAATTGGGAGCTTGCCAAGTGTTGGCCATCCATGCAACCTTTGACTAAGAAACTTTCTTCCTTCTTATCTTTCCTCTAACCACAAATTTCCTTTATTTTTTCACCTTCTTGGCCGAAATTTTTGAAGAGAGAAAAGTGAGATATTTAAGTCATTAACTAGATATTAATCCTTGCCTTTCCAAGTGTCAACCATCCATGGAACTTTGACCAAGACCAAGACAACTTTCTTTCATCATTAAGCTTCCATTTCACCATTATTTCTCTTTATTCTTGGTTGGGTTGGCCGAAATATTGAGAGAGAAAGGGAGAGAAAAGAAACCAACCTCTAGCCTTGATTTCTTACTAAATCCATGAAAAATCCAAACACTAACCCTAATCCATACCGATTAGTCTTGAGTTAAGCTTAGAGGGAAGCTTTTGGTGGAGTTACTTGGGGAAGAAAGCTCTTGAGTTGCTTGTTATCTTGGGGTTTTGAGGTAAAATTTCTAGAAAACATCTCTTTTTACTTGTTTCTTGTGATTTATACAAGATATGTTATGATTGAAGTTGAAGGAAGCATGTTTATAGTAATTTCATGGTTTTGCTAGGGTTTGGTGAAGTTGTTGCTAGGGTTTGGTTAATTTCCAGCTTTAATGTTCAATTTTTAGCTTTGAGATGAATTTCCAACTTTGATAAGAGATGGTCTAGCATTGTTATGGACTTGTATGAAGATTTGTAGATTTATTGTGACTTTTTAGTTCCAAATAAGAACTTCCAGCCTTAGTTGCAAAATTCCAGCCTTGGTAGAAAATTTTCCAGCTTAGGTATATGTTGGTTATAGCTAGTTTTGTGGCTAAAATAAGTATTCTATGTATCCTATACCTTGTGAACTTGATTTGGGGCTGTCTTGTGGTGAGAATGAATCCTTGAAAATGGCCAGAAATTAGGGAAAATAAGGGAAAGTGCTGCTGAAAAGTTTTTCCGCAGGAGACCTTGAGCAGTCTTGGGAAATCTATTATATCTTGGTGAAGAAAAATCCAAATTGAGTTCCATTTGTTGGATTTGAAACTAGACTCATAGCTCTTTTAACCGTGTAAAAATCAGGGCTCAACTCCTATAAATACCAGCAAATTTACAAAGTTCTTGAAAAACCATGACTGTTCTGTTTTGCACATGGGATAGTAGTGATTTTAAACTGAAAATTTGACTAACCTATGAGTTGAATTTCATGAAGATGTCTTCTAAAGTCTATTAGTACTTTGAGTCTATCTTCTAATGGTGTAAGGTTTGTGATTTTTCGACCTATGGAACTCAAGTTATGTTTTTTTCAAAGAATGTCGCCAAAGCTGAAAATTTTTGTCAAATGAATTGAGTGGAACTTGGAAAACTTTGAGAAAACTTTTCTAGGTCTTAAACTTTAATTGGCGTGATTTTGAATGGTTTTGTGGCCTTAAACAAGTGTTTTCTTTTCATACTAATAACTTACTTGAACCATAACCCTAAAATGCCCTTGGACCTTTTTCGATTGGCTTTCAAGTTTGTCTTTGAGTTTTGTGTTTTGAGAGGCCAAATTTAGATAGGCGTATGGCTCATGATTAAGGTTAAAGTGAACACCTTATTAACCTAAGTTTTCAATGATCGGACCATGACATCTTGTTTGGTTACTTTTAGGGTTTAACGGTGGGAACGAGCACGACCCGGAGTCGAATGTTTAGCGTTGCTCTACTTTAAAAGGTGAGTGTTCCTTTCATGTTTGTGCACTAAGTGACTATGTGAATATCTGTGAGTGATTGTTTGAATATTAAATGCTTTCCAATGATTGCTAAATGAATTTTCGATGGGCGAGTGTGTACTTTATCGCACTCGACCCAAACAAAAGTGAATTTTCAGTGATTGAATGCTGCTTGTGCATGAATGTAAGCCTTTTGGCTGAACTGGGCCCTTGCCCTTCGTTGCCAGTCGACTCGAGCCAGAAGCGGACTCGGTCAGGCAGCTTGTGATGGCCCCACCTTCCGCTAGGGCGTACCCCAGGGTTCGGCGGGTCACCTGCCCAGCTCTCGCCAGGACTCACTCACTAGGGCTCGAGAAACTAACGTACTTTCATAGAAAATAAATACCACAACCAGTTCAAACTTAATATATACATTGATGCTCAAATCCAGATACAAAGCTTCGACACACCAAAATACTTCAAAGTGTTTACAATTCGAGTACAATCAACTCTAGTCGGGTACTAGCGCGAGTACAACTTCAAAATTTCAAAACAACTAGACTACACTAGTCTTTACAAATCTCGCGCCTCGTTCGTATCCCCTGTAAGGAAAACAAATGGCGTGGAATGAGCTAAAAGCCCAGTGAGGTTCCAAATAGCAAGTTGACCATTATTTAAAAGTGCAAGTATCGCGTAGCAAAATAGCGAGTATAACAAGTGTATAAAAGTAGCATTAACACTTCAGGTAACAAATCTCAAAATGAGCGAGTGTAAAAGTCTTTGCTTTTAAAACGAAACAATAACACGATAAGTACTAATCATTCCAAAGTATAAGGATACGGATGGCTCTCAGGAGCCAAATTCTCATTGCATCACTAGAGCTTGATCAAGTAATAGTTGACACTCCGTCAACTTTCAAATAAGTAACCAATCCAGTAGAGCACCACTCAAACTACTCTCCGTCCACCATCCAAACCCCTTACCGGGCCCGAACTCCAAGATAAACACTGGTGATAATACTCGAGTATACCGATTAGTCGAGAAGATAACACTCCACTCGACAACACTAGATACCCATGGTTCGTTATCTAATCGACCAAGCCCTTGCCGGCTCGACTCGATTAACTAGCCAGTGGGGTTTGGGTTCCCAAGTAGTCGATGAGATAACATCTCCAATCGATTGAATAAAGATAAAAGTACAGAGACGGGAATGAGAGGCACCTCCCACTCACATTGAGTGTGGTACATGCTGCCGCTCAGCACTTACAAGTCAAGTACAAGTATATCAAGTCAATTGCAACAATAAACAAGTATATATCATATTAGGGCAACTGCGATAAAGTACACACTTGCCCGATCAAGCAAATTGCATATCATTAAATCACATTGGTCAAGTATTGAAAACAAGTGTCCAGTTCACTCAGGTATTTGGAAGCACTCACCAACAGATGTAGTGCCTTTACGATTCACGTTCAGGTATTACTCCGTGTTTGGAGTCCAAATCTGCGAGAAAACATTGCTTAAGAGTTTTGAAAATTAACTAAGGTTCGAAAGTTAAACGTTTCATTTAACGAGAATCAAGTAATTGAAACTCATTTAGAGAATATTCGTAAAACTCTTGCTCGCTCTTCAAAATGTGAAACTTTGAAGCAAGTATACTTGGAAATACCATTTGAGTCGAAGAAACGAAAAACGTATTTCTATTAGTCGTAAATTTCATTTTTTTTCAATGGTACAAGTTTCGGCCGAATTCCAACTTATATACCTCCAAAAAAGGTGACTCGAATAACCTAGGTAATTCGAGTTAGATTCGTCCTCAAATCCTTACTCAAGTCGCGAGTACCTCTACTTAACCCTCGAGTGCAAATTTGGGCAGCACGCCCTTGACCTAGTTTCCAGCCATTTATGGCTTCCTTATTTTCTCAATTCAGCCCCACAATCACACACAAGTAATGTTACTAACATAGCCCCTCCATTAGGCTCCAAAATCATCCAAGTACAACACAAGTATAATAATCCAATCGGAAATCAAGTTTTGAAGGCAAAAGACTAAACAGCAGATAAAATAAGTAAAACGACTAAACGACTCATGCAAAGGCGTGAGACGACACGAAACGACTCGAAGCGAAAACGGAAACGAAAACGAAATGGAAACGGAAAACACCTTGTGCGAGGTGCACTATGTGCACGATCAGATTTGACACTTCCTATGGTTTTAATCATAACTCAATTTATGATTATCGGATTGGAGTGTACGAGGTGGCGTTTCGAAGCTAAGACAACGAACTACAACTTTCAAGAGATATCAAAGGCTAAATCCAATGTTTTCAGGGTCAAATTCGGCTGAGACAGTAGCTGAAGTGAACTGCCTCAAGCAGTTAATGGTTATGCTGGACAGTTTTGCCGGTTAAGAACTTTTTAACCGTTTCATGTGCAAAACTTGGTCAAACGACCTACGAATTTACAAGTGGATAGACAAGACTGTGCTTGACAACTTTCATGAAGACACTTTTAGCTAACTCAACTCGGAAATGCCCCATATTTAGCAAGAACAGTCCAGCAAATGATCTATCGCAGGCTGAAGAACAGGACATACTCAAACAGGCATAACTCAACATTCAGAAATCCGATTCAAGCGATTCCAAATGCGTTGGAAAGCTAAGAGATAGAGATACAACTTTTGTGAAGACCATTTCTGCCCAGATTTACTCCTTCCAGGTCAAAAACACGAACAAAGTCCCAGATTTTCCAGTTCGAAGCTCACTGTGAAATTCAACTAGCAGTCCTGATTCATTCAATCATATCTCAGCACACACAACTCCGATTCAGGTGATTCCAAAGCCATTTGAAAACTAAGATACAAGGCTACAATTATTAAGAAGACATCGACAACCAATTCAGTAATATTCTCGGTCAAACTAACCCATTACAGAGGCTGATTATCACTTCTGACAGAAACAGGGCAGAAGGGGTAAATTAGTCATTTCACAAGCTATCCTGCTCCGAATGAGCTGAAACTTTTCAGGTAGATAGTTAACTCAATTCTATACAACTTTCATGTTTGGAGTAAGAACTGATTTGGCCTAAACAATGGACAAATTCGCTGCTCAAAGGACTCTTAAAACCTCTCTGAACAGAAAGTTTTCACCTCCAGCAACCAACTTTGGAAAAATCAAAACAGGGATTGTGTCAGTCCAAAAATCACCAAATGTTGACACAAGAAAGTAGACTTGAAGAGCTATGTATCTCTAGAAGGTCACTTTACACGATTCGGACCACAAACCAGTTAGATTTGAACTATACAATACAGCAACTACAAAACTAAGGCAGAACAGTCTCGAAATTTATCAAACTTTGCAAAATCACCATAAATCACAGAGACAGAACCAGGGTCTGATATTTTACAGTTTATAGCCCTATGAATATAGTTTCAAACGCAATTGACGGCACTCAATTTCAAGTTTTTCACACTAAGTTATGATCATTTTTCTAAAACTGCCTAGAGGTGACTGTCACCCGAAGTTCAAGCTTTCTTAGACAATTTTTCAGCCAAATCAATGAACATACAACTATGATTCAACCATATAAACATACCAACTTCTATATACACAGTTTTCATGATACAAAACATGAAATCTTAGCAAAACTTCACTCCAAATTCAAAGTACAACTGATATATCCAGCTTTATGCAATCAGTCAGTCCACGCTCCTTAACTTAACAGATTTTCCAGCAAGGTTTCTTCACAAATCAAGTTTTATTTCTCCTGAAGGTAAACAATACAATATGTGCAGGTCCTAGAAAGAGAAATAGGAGATATATACGGTACATTTAAATAAATTGCAGCAAGATTTCTTGGGAGAAAGGAACCAAACTTGCAGCTTCACTCCATTGGTTTCACAGGAGTTATTCAACTTTGTTGCTGCAAATTTTCTCACACGTAAGCCACCAATTTGCTACCAAAATCAGAGACAACATGCTATATAGCATACTAAACAAGAAATACAACACTTATAGCATGAATTCCTTGGGGAAACTCCTCAAAAGATCGAAATAAGAGGCTGTAAATTGAACTCATTTCCCCCTCGGTCAAAATCTGGAAATTTTCAGCATATAAATCAACTTCTAATGAGAGTACTTTCCCACAAAATTTCCATTTCCGTGGCTGGAACTAATATGCATGGCTTGAGAAAAATGGAAAGTTTGGCTAGCAAGTTTACCTTTGATCTTGCAAGAATGGAAGCTGCAATGAAACTTACAGCTTCAACTTCTTTCCCCACGGTTTTTGAGCTGGAAATTTCTGCCTTTTCCCCAATTCTTGGCTAGGATGAGTTATAATTTTCTTGTTTCTTGATTGATGTTCAAGATTGAAGAGAAGAAAAGAGGACTGGTTGGAGTTTCTTTGGGTTTCTCTCAGCTCTTCTCTCTCGGCTGCAAGAAGGAGGGGAAAGGTTCTCTCCCTCTCATTTCCCTCAGCTTTTCTCTCTTGGTTGGTGTAAGAAAAAAAACAGAGGACCAGTCTTGTTTTTGTTTTCTTTCTCTCACTCGGTTGAACTGAAGAAAAGAAACAAAAGGGAATAAATTTGGTCAACATTTGCATGCTACTTGAATGGTCAAAAATGGAGGCAAGGAGCAAGATATTTTGTTGAGCAATATATCTTTCTCTCGGTTGGAAATGAAGACAAAACACACTAGTTTCTCTCAAAGCTCTCTACTTTCTTTGCTGGACAAATGAAAAAGACAGGTCTCTCAACTCTCCTCTCTCTCGGCCCCAACATGAAGTGAAGAAAGGGCAAAATGGCTCTCGGTCAAGCTGAATAGAAACAAGAAAGAATGAAAGCTGTTTTGACTTGGTCAAATATATTTGGTCAAAATTTGTGGCTGGTCATGCAATGAGCAAACTATCCCTCTCTTGATTCCTTGGTTAAATGAGCTGGAGTTTCTCGTCTCTTGGCCGGTGTTCATGTTTGAAAAAGGTAAGAGAGGTTCTCTATTTTTCCTTCTTGTTGTTTCTCGGTTTTAGGCAGCAGGGGAAGTGAATGGAACGCGATTTGTTTTCCTTTCTTGTTTCCTCTCGGTTAACTAAGAATGAAGGCACCATCTTTTATTCTTCCATTAGTTCCTCCACTAGATATTAGTAATGCTTGGACAGGTGCGAAGGCAAGTATCTTCCACGTTTTCTTTTCTTTCTTTTTTTTTTAATACCACAACATATTCTAATACTAACGTTTTATGGTGTAAATGATATATTCCTCCTAAGATATATATCGACTCACTTATTTATTAAAGGGACCATTTAGACCTATAAATCATTCAATAACAAAAGGAAATAAAGTGGGACATGCACTAAATTTTAAATAACACATGAAAATTTTCTTACATTCATTTAATAGATTCTCACACATTTAGCTTTAAGAAAAACTTATTAGACATGTACTTATTGAGCTATATAATATATGTTACGTGTCTAGTAATATTTACAAATGACATAAATTACGATATGCATGCCATATATTTAATTCATAAATTATTTCTACGCTATTCTAGGATATTTTCTAAATTCTCAATTTTATTGGGATTCAATTAGGCATTTAATTTAACCGTTTATTCGTTATATATAATATTTCTAATATCAAAATAAATAAAATGAAATAAATTCAGAGCATACACATAATTTTCTCGGGTTCTCACACAGCTGGTGACCCTGGGACAATGGTTGGTATACTCGAGTATTACTATGAAATTTGGTGGAGAACTGGCCAGTGAATTCAATGCAATGAAATCAATGAATGAATTACAATGACTACTGAAGGAGTTTTCACTGTTAAATGTTTTCAAATGATGGATGAATAAGAGAAATAGTTGGCGACTGAATGACTAAATGAATGGCTCCAAGTGAGCACGTATCCTTCCAATGAATGAATGTTTATTTCTTGAATGACTGTTTATTATTGTGTGAAGTGTTCAAACTGTTAAATACCATACTTCCATGGTTTCTCTACCTGATTGCTTGTTTGAGAACCTCACTGGGCTTTTAGTTCATTCCTTTAGTTTTTGTTTTCCTTACAGGAATGGAGGTCCGGAGCAATTAAGTGTGAACTAGAGAGTATAACCCTCTTGTACTTGTACTCTTGGTTGATAGGATGTATTTTGATATTTGACGCATGATACCACCTGTAACGACCCCACCTCTCCCTAGGGCGTACCCCTGGGTTTAGCGGACTGCCTGCCCAACTCTCGCCAGGACTCACTCACTCACTTCAAGAGAACAAGTTATAACTTCGAAAGGAAATGAAACCATAGTTCCAAACTTAGAATGTACATTATGCTCAAGTCTATCTCAAATATTCATACCCTCCAAAAATACAACAAAAGATTTAAGATCCAAACGACTTCGAACTCTAATCAAGCACTAGCGTGAGTACTATGAGAACCCGGAAAACTTGGTTATATTTATTTTATATCTTCGCATGCATTTTCTTTAATTTACTTTATTATATTTATTTGCCAGAGATTTTATAAGTGAATATCGTTTTTGAATCATTTTCGAGTATAAGATAGTCATGTTAAGTTTGAAATGTGTTATGGACGTGGGACCCGCTAGTACGGTAAGTACGATATATTTTGACCACTAGTTGGAGTTTTTGTGTTAAGTGATATTATTTTACAAGGTGCTAGGAGATAATTAGAGGTTAGTTAGATTAATTAATCATTGGAAGGCAAAGGATTAGAGAAAACTCTAGAAAGGCCAAGTGTCGCAAAACCATTGGATGTTGGACTTGACCAAGTCTTTCCTACCTTTACTAAAACTCAAAATTTGACCAAAATTCCTCCATTTTTCTTTCTTGCTTGGCCGAACCATAGAGAGGAGAGAAGAGAGAGGAGACTTCACCTTGCACTTCAATTTCTTGCTACAATCTTGAGTTTCAACCGTATATTTTGCAAATCAATCCATAAAAACTCCTTGCTAGGAAGGATTAAAGAGGTTGGTGGAGTGGTTTTGGAAGGGAAAGCACTAAGCTACCAATTTTCTTGAGATTTTAAGGTATCTTGCCAAGAACTTCCTCTCTACTTCAATTAATTGCTAATTGGTGGAGTAAAGTTGTTAAATATGTGGTTTTGTGAGAAAGTTCATGGGTTGAAGTAGGTTTATGGTAAATTTCAGATTTGAGAGTGGAATTTCTGCCCTCATGTGATGATTGATGGTTAGCTATGGATTGATAGTTTTGTTATGTGTAATATTGAGCCTATATGTGCTAGTTTTACTTGCCTAAGGAAAATTTCAGCTTGTGTACCTAAATTTCAGATTAGGGTTTTTAATTTTAAGCACGATTAGGGTTAGTTTTAGAGCTACCAATTGGTTGTAATTGAAGGGTGTTGTGACCCTAATTAAATGTGTTAAATGGTTTATGATTTGTAGGTGAATTTGTGGCTGAATTGAGGTGAGATTTGGTGTGGATGTTTGGATGGAAAAGTAAAGGAAAACAAGGTAAGTGCTGTCAAAATTTTCGCAGGAACCCTTGAGAAGTTTTGGGATATTTACTATATCTTGTCGTAGAAATATCGGAATTAAGTTCCATTTATTGTGTTTTAAAATAGATTCACAGAGTTATAAACCATGAAAATTTCAGACCCTAGTTGTATCTGTGTGATTTATGGTGATTTTCCAAAGTTGACTGAAATTACATACCTGTTCTGTCTTTTACTGGATAAAGCAGCGACTTGAGGCTCGAATTTGACTGACTTGTGATCTGAATCTTATAAAGCTTTCTTCTAAGAAATTTTACCCCTTTGAGTCTATTTTCCGACGGTATAAATTTTATTAATTTTGGACTTAAGAATCGTGAGATATGATTTTTCAAATGATGGTGCGCAAATCTGGAAATCCTGTTTTCCCAGAATTACTCTTACCTTCATTTTGCACCTTAAGTTTGGAGTTAGTAAATCATTGTAGGTATGGTTTTTGGTGGAAGTGAAGGGTTTTGGGGTTGATTCGTACCCCTAGGACCAACTGTTATCTTTTTGCTCAAAAGAGGCATTTTATTCTTTTGTACTAGTAATCAATTTAGAGAAGTATACGACTCATGGTCGAGCCACACTTGTGCATTTCATTTACTGGGTTTGTGAATGTGAGAACTGTAATTATTTACCCTGGTTACTCCTAGGACGTGTTGGTGTTCAAAGGCATCCTTTGGGGAGGAAACGTTTGAAGTTATCCTTGTTTCAACTGGTGAGTGTACCACTCGCATGACTTGTTGTTTAACTGTTTTCCCTATACCTGTAAAATGTGATTTGCTTAACTGTAATACCTGCTTAATACTGGACGAGACGAGGGTGTACTGTATCACATTCGTCTCCCTTGCTTATTGTCAAATCACTGTATGTGCTTGTACCTGTTACTTGAACCTGTTACTCGTTCTCTGCCCTGTGTGATTGGGTTATTGTATGAACTTGAATTAGTTGTTCCTATATGCGAACTTGCATGTTTATATGCAATTTGCATCGAGACCCACTGGTGAGGTATAGCCGTTGTGCTAGCCTGTTGTGTTGTCCAGCACCGCCAGGGACGAAATTCTGAACTCGAGACCCTCTGGTGGGGTATAGCTGTTGTGCTAGCCTGTTGTGTTGTCCAGCACCGCCAGGGACGAAATTCTTGACTTAGGGCTAAGTTATATTCTGAAGTTCTGGTATACTCGAGTATTACCATCCCTTGTGGCTCCTGAAAGCCACCTGTATCCTTTCCATTTGAAGTATTTATTCATTTCCCTATCTGGTGTGTATAATTACATGATTTAAAAGTGAAATGCCATGCTTTGTGACTACTTGTACTTTTGGTGCCTCATTGAGTTTAAGCTCACCCCCTTCTCGTTATCTTCTGTTTTCCTTACAGGGGCACACTTTGAAACCACGATTTGGAAGAAAAGGGGGGTCGGGCTAGAGTAACCGATCTTTTGTTAAACTCCTCGAAAGTGCTACGTATGTTTTGTATTAATACGGATATTTTGACTTGTACTTCAAGTAACTTGTTGAAGCCACTAATGTATATATGTTGGAAAGAGTATGGTTATGTATATTCGTTGAGAAATGCATGTGTGTATGGTTGTATGAACTTTCATTGTAACCATTGGAAAGATCGGACGTGTACGAACTTGGAACGAGAAAAGAAAAACATCGGGCAGGAAAGCCTTGCAGAGAATCCGGCCGCATATCCGGCCAGTTCTTGGCCGGATACCTGGCCGGATTGGTAGCAGGTTGAAAAATTTTGGATTAGCTACTGCCTTGAATCCGGTCGGATTGTGACGTGACTGTTTTTCGATTGTGTTTTCGTTTTCATTTTCGTTTCCGTTTCCGTTGAGACGTTTAATCGAAGTATCATGTCACCGTGTGGTTTAGAAATCATGTTTCCAACTTAGTATTCTCCGATTGTTTGTTTTCTTTGGGTTCTATAGCGCTAATCTAGGGTTTGTGTGTTTTGACTCAGTAGTCCTGGCGAGAACTGGGCAGGCGGTCCGCCAAACCCTTTGGTTAGCCTTAGGGGAAGGTGGGGCTGTCACAGGTGGTATCAGAGCTACTTCGCGTGGTCTCTGCGCGGAGTGAGCTTGAGCCAAGTGGTGTATGGTCCTGATTGTGTGAATAAGTGTAAAGGACTAAGTGCCCTTCTTGGACGTAAGTTATGAATCATGCCTGTTATAAGTGTAAATCCTTTTTTATGGTACTTGGGGACAATAGTTATGTACGTCAGGTAGGAATCTTTGATATGGGTGGTTTACTCTTGGGACCGGCCGGCTCAAGTTGTGAATTATCTTATCGTGGATTCTTGTACTTGAGTACCAAATAGTGGAGAGCACTAGAATGAGGGCCTGTATCTTGATTACACTTGAGGTGAGTTCTTATGGCAAAGGTCGGTCATTAGTGATGTGTTGGCTGAACATTGTATTTATGGAGCTATATGTATGCGAACTTTATGTAGTGATTGTGTGGCTAATGCAAGTAATAGACCTAGTATCTAATATTTTGATGAGTAATATGAAATATTGGTGATTGAATAGTGCTGGAACCTAATTCATGAATCTTTTATTATGAGTTAGTCTTGAAGTTAAGTGAAATTTTCTTTGGTGATTCAAAAAGGGGAGAACTATCTATGATGGATGAGGATCATGAGTTGTGGTTGGTGAGTGATTCCAAAACTGTTTCCAAAGTTATTTTCGAACTATTTCCTGCACTGTTTTCTTGCATGTGTTTTATGCAATGATTTGGCTCAGATGAGTGCTTGGAAGTCTTGTACTTAACACCAACGTCTCCACTTTAATGACACTTGATTTGAATATGGGAACACCGATGGCTCTCTTGTACTGCTTGACTGTTACTGGATTTTGTTGGAGAGTTGGAAGTTTAAGTACTACGATTTCCCTGACCTACAAGAGCAATAAACTTACATTTGATTACTGATAAATGCACTAGCGTGAAACTTATTTGATTATTGATTTTTACTGGACACTTGTTGAGCTTTTAGCTTACCCCAAAATATTTATTTCCTCTCCACAAAACTCGAGGCAAAGGAAATACTTGTATTAACTTATTAGTGCAGCTGGATGGGATATCTCATGTGTATTTTGAATTTCGATTAGGGTGACCCTTTGTGCCTGAGTGACTTTCGAGGACTATCTTGAATTGATTAGGGCATGAATGAGGAGAAGCTCTTGAAAGTAGAAGAACTCGCTGTAGAATCATTTTTGTGCATAAAAGAGAGAATTTCGAGGACGAAATGTTTTTAAGAAGGAGAGATTGTGAGAACCCGGAAAACTTGGTTATATTTATTTTATATCTTCGCATGCATTTTCTTTGATTTACTTTATTATATTTATTTGCCAGAGATTTTATAAGTGAATATCGTTTTTGAATCATTTTCGAGTATAAGATAGTCATGTTAAGTTTGAAATGTGTTATGGACGTGGGACCCGCTAGTACGGTAAGTACGATATATTTTGACCACTAGTTGGAGTTTTGTGTTAAGTGATATTATTTTACAAGGTGTTAGGAGATAATTAGAGGTTAGTTAGATTAATTAATCATTGGAAGCAAAGGATTAGAGAAAACTCTAGAAAGGCCAAGTGTCGCAAAACCATTGGATGTTGGACTTGACCAAGTCTTTCCTACCTTTACTAAAACTCAAAATTTGACCAAAATTCCTCCATTTTTCTTTCTTGCTTGGCCGAACCATAGAGAGGAGAGAAGAGAGAGGAGACTTCACCTTGCACTTCAATTTCTTGCTACAATCTTGAGTTTCAACCGTATATTTTGCAAATCAATCCATAAAAACTCCTTGCTAGGAAGGATTAAAGAGGTTGGTGGAGTGGTTTTGGAAGGGAAAGCACTAAGCTACCAATTTTCTTGAGGTTTTAAGGTATCTTGCCAAGAACTTCCTCTCTACTTCAATTAATTGATAATTGGTGGAGTATAGTTGTTAAATATGTGGTTTTGTGAGAAAGTTCATGGGTTGAAGTAGGTTTATGGTAAATTTCAGATTTGAGAGTGGAATTTCCGCCCTCATGTGATGATTGATGGTTAGCCATGGATTGATAGTTTTGTTATGTGTAATATTGAGCCTATATGTGCTAGTTTTACTTGCCTAAGGAAATTTTCAGCTTGTGTACCTAAATTTCAGATTAGGGTTTTTAATTTTGAGCATGATTAGGGTTAGTTTTAGAGCTACCAATTGGTTGTAATTGAAGGGTGTTGTGACCCTAATTAAATGTGTTAAATGGTTTATGATTTGTATGTGAATTTGTGGCTGAATTGAGGTGAGATTTGGTGTGGATGTTTGGATGGAAAAGTAAAGGAAAAGAAGGTAAGTGCTGTCAAAATTTTCGCAGGAACCCTTGAACAGTTTTGGGATATTTCCTAAATCTTGTTGTAGAAATATCGGAATTAAGTTCCGCTTGTTGTGTTTTAAACTAGATTCATAGAGTTATAAACCGTGAAAATTTCAGACCCTAGTTCTGTCTGTGTGATTTATGGTGATTTTCCAAAGTTGACTGAAATTACATACCTGTTCTGTCTTTTACTGGATGAAGCAGCGACTTGAGGCTCGAATTTGACTGACTTGTGATCTGAATCTTATAAATCTGTCTTCGAATAAATTTTACCCCTTTGAGTCTATTTTCCGACGGTATAAATTTTATTAATTTTGGACTTAAGAATCGTGAGATATGATTTTTCAAATGATGGTGCGTAAATCTGGAAAATCCTGTTTTCCCAGAATTACTCTTACCGTCATTTTGCACCTTAAGTTTGGAGTTAGTAAATCATTGTAGGTATGGCTTTTGGTGGAAGTGAAGGGTTTTGGGGTTGATTCATACCCCTAGGGCCAACTGTTATCATTTTGCTCAAAAAAGGCATTTTATTCTTTTGTACTAGTAATCAATTTAGAGAAGTATACGACTCGTGGTCGAGCCTCACTTGTGCATTCCATTTACTGGGTTTATGAATGTGAGAACTATAATTGTTTACCCTAGTTACTCCTAGGACGTGTTGGTGTTCAAAGGCATCCTTTAGGGAGGAAACGTTTGAAGTTATCCTTGTTTGAACTGGTGAGTGTACTACTCGCATGACTTGTTGTTTAACTATTTTACCTATACCTATAAAATGTGATTTGCTTAACGGTAATACATGCTTAATACTGGACGAGACGAGGGTGTGCTGTATCACACTCGTCTCCCTTGCTTATTGTCAAATCACTGTATGTGCTTGTACCTGTTACTTGAACCTGTTACTCGTTCTCTGCCCTGTGTGATTGGGTTATTGTATGAACTTGAATTAGTTGTTCCTATATGCGGACTTGCATGTTTATATGCAATTTGAATCGAGACCCTCTGGTAGGTATAGCCGTTGTGCTAGCCTGTTGTGTTGTCCAGCACCGCCAGGGACGAAATTCTTGACTTATGGCTAAGTTATATTTTGAAGTTCTGGTATACTCGAGTATTACCGTCCCTTATGGCTCCTGAGAGCCACCTGTATCCTTTCCATTTGAAGTATTTATTCATTTCCCTATCTGGTGTGTATAATTACATGATTTAAAAGTGAAATGCCATGCTTTGTGACTACTTGTACTTTTGGTTCCTCGTTGAACTTATGCTCACCCCCTTCCCGTTATCTTCTGTTTTCCTTACAGGGGCACACTTTGAAACCACGATTTGGAAGAAAAGGGGGGTCGGGTTAGAGTAACCAATCTTTTGTTAAACTCCTCGAAAGTCCTACGTATGTTTTGTATAAATACGGATATATTTGACTTGTACTTCAAGTAACTTGTTGAAGCCACTAATGTATATATGTTGGAAAGAGTATGGTTATGTATATTCGTTGAGAAATGCATGTGTGTATGGTTGTATGAATTTTCATTGTAATCGTTGGAAAGATCGAACGTGTACGGACTTGGAACGAGAAAAGAAAAACATCGGGCAGGAAACCCTTACAGAGAATCCGGCCGCATATCCGGCCAGTTCTTGGCCGGATACCTGGCCGGATTGGTAGGGCAGTTTGGAAATTTTGGGTTAGCTACTGCCTTGAATCCGGTCGGATTGTGACGTGACTGTTTTTCGATTGTGTTTTCGTTTTCATTTTCGTTTCCGTTGAGACGTTTAATCGAAGTAGCATGTCACCGTGTGGTTTAGAAATCATGTTTCCAACTTAGTAGTCTTCGATTGTTTGTTTTCTTTGGGTTCTATCGCGCGTAATCTAGGGTTTGTGTGTTTTGACTCAGTAGTCATGGCGAGAGTTGGGCAGGCGGTCCGCAAAATCCTTTGGTTCGCCTTAGGGGAAGGTGGGGCTGTCACAGGTACAATTCACAAAAACCAAAAACTAGATGACGCTTGTGAGGACCCGAAAATTCCTTTAGAATTTCCTCTCATTTTTGAAAAATTAATTTATATTTCCTTCCATATTTCTTTACTTTGACTATTTAACTATTTACTAGCCCTAAATTTTATGGTGATTTCATTAGTTGAGTCAAGAGTTTTACTTTTACTTTTCAAGTTAGAGTAAGTTAGGGTTTTGGTGCATTTTGGTAATGTGATCGATTGGTGAGGTGTGTGCACTAAATTTTGTGGATAAGAGTGAGTATTAGGAAAGAGGAAGTGTATGATTAGAAGTGCTAATAATAAGTTAGTGAATCATAAGTTAAAACAAAAGTAAAAGGGAGTTAAGGGAAATAGGCTTGAACCGACGTGCGCCGTTTGTTACCGGTTGAGTACACCAGTGGCTCCTCGTTTGGCTTGTAGATACTGTGGAAAGACAAATCATACTGAGGATGAATGCTGGGTAAAAGGGCGAAAGTGTTTGATTTGTGGGAGTGGCGATCATCAAATTAACAACTGCCCAAAGAAGCAGCCACGAGGGAATAATATTCAACAAGTGGATAGAACCAAACCTAGACAAGCTAATGAAAGAGGGAACCGATCAAAAGTATTAGCACGCGTATATGCCATAGACAAGCAACGGGCTCCAGAGTCATCCGAGACAATGGAAGGTAAAAATTTCGATGACGAAATTTTCTTAAGAGAGAGAGAATGTGAGGACCCGAAAATTCCATTAGAATTTCCTCCCATTTTTGAAAAATTAATTTATATTTCCTTCTATATTTCTTTACTTTGACTATTTAACTATTTACTAGTCCTAAATTTCATGGTGATTTCATTAGTTGAGTCAAGAGTTTTACTTTTACTTTTAAACTTAGAGTAAGTTAGGGTTTTGGTGCATTTTGGTAGTGTGATCGATTGGTGAGGTGTGTGCACTAAATTTGGTGGATAAGAGTGAGTATTAGGTAAGAGGAAGTGTGTGATTAGAAGTGCTAATAATAAGTTAGTGAATCATAAGCTAAAATAAAAGTACAAGGGAGTTAAGAGAAATAAGCTTGAACCGACGTGCGCCGTTTGTTACCGGTTGAGTACATCGTTTGACCAATACTTTTTTTTACCCTAATCTCCTTGTTTTTATTTCATTAGGGTCCGTTTGGTTGGACGGAAAATATTTTCACTAGGAAAATATTTTTCATCGAAGTCATTTTCCTGGAAAATCACTTCCTTCTCTATCATTTTCCATTGTTTGGTTATTTAGTGAAAATATTTTCCAAATTCCTTCTTTCTTAATTTTCCGGTGTTTGGTTTATCAATGAAAATATTTTTTGACTTCTTTTTTAAGTGTTTGTTGATATGTTGCAAATGTTTTTCTATTCTCAAAACATTCATCTCATTACAAGTTATTTTTAGTTTCTATCAATTATAATCATATTATGATTTTTATAAAATATTTATTCAAACTCTTCGACCTACGTTTCACTCAACCCATCTTTGCATCTGATTTACCATTATCAACCTGCAAGTTAAATTCTTCCAATTCCCAAAATTTGAATTGAACTTGCAGTATCAAGAACTCATCGTATCTTTTCAACCAATCGCATAGAGGATGCAATCTCATAAAACTTGTTTCAGCAATGATTTAGTCATTAATTGAACCATCACATGAAAAATTAGTGCTTCGATATTGATGCTTATAAAGTCTTCTGCTATAAAATCTTCCCGAACCTCATCTCCTTCACTTGTCCAAATTTCCTCCTCTGAGAAAACTTCTAAAATGGCAAGATTCATTGTATATCTTTCTGTATTTTCATAGATGTTTTTATATGTAGTTTGCGACAACGATGATCTATTGTTTTAATCTCTATGTTTCTTTAGTATTGGGGTGGATAGTTATAATTGAGATGTATCATACCTAAGCAACAGCCATGAATACTACTTAGGATAGGTACAGCGTCAGATTTATTACAGTAAATTCTCAAGAACTTGATAACAACTCCTAGCTCTAACTGCTTAAATTTGCCAGCTTTTAAAGTTAGTAGGTCCTGGGAGCATATAGAAATCTATTTCACTAGTACAGTAACTCCTGTTTCTTTCTTTCTTTTGCGGATAGCTAGCCTAGTACGGTAACTTCTAGGTCCAGACCTCAAGCGAAGACCAGTTGATGAATTTTACCCCCTAAATCACAGAGGTGGACTGGTTGTTTGATGGACTCTGTGGGGCTCTTAATGCTTGTATCTAAGGCCACTTTTCAACTTGGAGCAAGTCAGGCTGTGTTACCAAGATAAAGTTGATGAGAATGATGAGTCGTGAAACTGTCAGAAATTAACTTCAGTAAAGTTGTTGTGGAAGTCATTTTCCACCCAATGGCGTGAAAAGATTTTCCAGGGCAAATAATTTTCCAACCTCTTTTGCTGCCAAACACCAGAAATTCTGGAAAACTTTTTCCGGAAAGCATTTTCAGTCCAAACAAACAAACCCTTAATTTCCCCTAAATTAACCCTTAAGTCAGCCACCATTATTGACTAAGGAAAGGGAAAAGAAAGACAAAATAGTTGGGTGACACTTGTCAACCATCAAGCCAATCTTTGACCAAGACTTTCCTTTAGTCTTTATCTTGCAATTTCACAACACAACCTTTTATTTTCTCTTGTGAAGGCCGAAATTAAGAGAGAGAGAAGAGAGAAAAACTTCCAAATTTTCATCTTGATTTGTGAAGAATCCAAAGACCAACCTTAATCCATACCGATTAATCTTGAGTTAAGCTTGGAGGAAAGCTTTTGGTGGAGTTACTTGGGGAAGAAAGCTCTTGAGTTACTTGTTATCTTGGAGTTTTGAGGTAAAATTTCTAGAAAATATCTCTTTTTACTTGTTTCTTGAGATTTATGCAAGATATGTTATGATTGAAGTTGAAGGAAGTATCTTTATGGTAATTTCATGGTTTTGCTAGGGTTTGATGAAGTTGTTGCTAGGGTTTGGTTGATTTCTAACTTAGGTATATGTTAGTTATAGCTAGTTTTATAGTTAAAATAAGTACTCTATATATCCTATATCTTGTAAACTTGATTGGAGCTGTCTTGTGGTGAAAGTGTAGCCTTGAAATGGCTGGAAAAATTGGTAAACATATAGGAAGTGCTGCTGAAACTTTTTCCGCAAAAGACTCTGAGCAGTCTTGGGAAATCTGTCATATCTTGGTGTAGAAAAATCCAAATTGAGTTCTTCTTGTTGTGTTTGAAACTAGATTCAGAGTAATTTCTACCACAAAAATATCAAAATTTTCCTCAATTCCTATGAATATCTGTGAGTTTCCAAATTTGACTGAATTTTCATTCCTGTTCTATCTTTCTACTAGATAAAGCATTAACTTGAGATTGGATTTTGACTGACTTCTGGACCGAATCTTGCAAGGATGTCTTCTGAGAAATTGTAAATATTTGAATCTATTTTCCAACGGTATAAATTTTATAAATTTGAGACTTAAGAATCTAGAGATATGATTTTTCAAATAGCATCGTACAAAACTGAAAAAAATTCTATTTTCCTAAAATTGTCCTTACTTTCATTTCCAACTTTAAGTTGGAGTTGTTAAACCGTTTTGAGCTTGATTTATGATTGGAATGAGGAAAATCTTGGTAACTCATGTCTTTTGGGTCTAAATGTTCGCTTTTCACTCCAAAACCATATTTGCACCTTTGTACTAGTAGTTACTCGGATTTTCTTCGGTTCACCTAAACTTTGGATGGTTGAACCATAATATTTTCTCTTGGTTATTCTTAGGGTTTGTTGGTGATCAAGGGCATAATCCGGATGGAAACTTTTGACGTTACTTTATTTAAACTGGTGAGTGTTCTTTGCATGTTGTGCTTCCAATGACTATGTGAATTGTTGTGAATGTTTGCTTGAATGTTAAATGTTTTTCAATGATTGTTAAATGAATTTTCGATAGGCGAGTGTATACTTTATCGCACTCGACCTAAGTGAACGTGAAATTTTCAATGATTAAATGATTGTGTGCTACTTGTACATGAATGTAAGCCTTTTGACTGAACTGGGCTGTGAGAACCCGAAAATTTCTTTATTTTCTAGTCATTATGTTATTTTCTTGCATATAATTTCTATACCTTTCTTTGTTATATTAATTTTTGAGCGATTTTATAAGGGAATTAAGTTGTTAAGACATTTTTCCGGTACAAGTTAGTCTATGTGACGTTAGTAGTGTATATTGGACGTGGGACCCGCTAGTGCGATAAAATTTTGACGACTAGGTGACGTTGTATTAGGGAATATTATTTTTTTTCAAGGTGCTCGGGGATAATTAGAGGTTAGTTAGATAAATTAACCATTGGTAGCCAAAAGGATGAGAATAAACCCTAGTGCTCGCGAAACCAATGGATGGTGGATTTTGACCAAGACTTTCTTACTTCTACTAAATACAAAAATTTGACTAAAATTCCCTTTTATTTTGACTCAATTACCTTATGATAGTTTTACTACTCATTTACTCCCTCAATAGTTGTAATGAATAAGAGATTTAAGAGTTTTACCCTTAGTTTTATAGTTCGGGTAAATTAGGGTTTTCGTATTTTGGTAGTGTGATTAATTGTGGAGGTGTGTGTACTAAATTTGGTGGTTAAGAGTGAGTTTTAGATAAGAAAAAGTATGTGATTAGAAGTAAGAATAATAAGTTAGTGAATTATAAGTGAAAACCCTAGTACGCGCGAGATAAGGAAAAACGGTGTGAACCGACGTATACCGTTTGTTACCGAGTGAGTACACCACTTGAACACTACTTTATTACCTTAATATCCTTGCTTTTATTTCAGCTAATTAACCCTAAAATATCTCTTAAACCAGCCACAATGTTTGACCAAAGAAAAAGGAAAAAAAAAAAGAAAGAAAAAATTGAGCTTTGATCCTACGGCGACACTTGTCGGAAATCTACCCAACTTTGACCCAAGTTTCTTACCTTTACTAAAACTCAAAATTTGACCAAATTTCCTTCACTTTCTTGTCTTCTTGGCCGAAAATAGGGAGAGGAAAAAAGAGAGAAAACTTCATCTTGCATCTTCAATTTCTTCCTCAAATCTTGAGTTCCAACCGTTAAAATTGCAAACTACTCCATAAAAGTTACTCACTAAGAAGGTTTAGAGCTTTTGGTGGAGTGATTTTGGAAGAGGAAACCCTAAGCTACCATCTTTCTTAAGGTTCCAAGGTAACTTGTCTAGAAATCCTCTTTGCTCTTAATAATTGTAAATTGGTGGATTAGAGTTGTTAAATATGTAGTTTTGTGAGAAATTTCATGGGTTGAAGTAGTGTTATGATAAATTTCAGTTTTTATGGTGAATTTTCTGCCCTCATGTGATGATTAATGATTGGCCATGGTTTGATAGTTTTGTTATGTGATAAATTAGTGTATTATGTGCTAGATGGACTTGCCTAAAGAAAATTTCCAGCTTTAAGGTTGAAACTGCCCTGTTCTGACCTGTTTAATTCGTCCATGTTAGAGGCCGAATCAGGCTTATAGGTCAAAACATAAAAGTTGTAAATGGTGTTAACTAGCTGCCTACAAAATTTCAAATCAATCGGAGCATGGTAGCATGTGAAATGAAAATACCCTTGACTGCCAAATGTACTGTTTTGTGGACAGTGTTCTGTTTTCTCTGAGATTGCATATTTTGACCTTGAAAATGAACGAATTGGGTGTTTATGTCTTCATAGGAAATGTATTTCTCTGTCTTAGCTTCGAAACGGTATAAAGTGTACCCCAATCCGATAAGCGTAGCTTTGGTTATGACCGAAACGCCAAGAGATGTCAAACTGTTATTTTGTTATTTGTCTTGAACATTAGTTCCGGTCGCATTGCTAGCATTATTTTGTAATTGAATGACATTGAGCCAAGTGAAAGGCTATTGTGGTAAGATTATTTGTGTGTGATTTTGGGGCTGAATTGAGAAAAATAATGAAGCCATAAATGGCTGGAAAATAGCGAAATACAAGGGGCATGCTGTCCAAAATTTTAGGGCTACTTGACTCCTTTGAGGTTGGGTTGATTTTGACTAGAAATGAAGGGGTCTAGGGTTGTTCATGTTTTAAGACCAACCGCTACCTTTTTACTCCAAAGCCACATTGTTATTTCTTTGCCCTAGTAGTTAACTTGACTCGGCCTACGACTTGTAGTCGAGTCTCATTTGTGCATTCCGTTTCTTGGGTTTGTGGATGGGGAAACATAATTGTTTTACCTTGGTTGTTATTAGGACGTGACGGTGACCAAAGCCATCCTTTGGGAGGAAACGTTTGAAGTTATTTTTGCTTGAACTGGTGAGTGTACCACTCCCCTGATTTGTTGCTTAACTGGTTTATTTGTACTTGAAATCTGTGACTTGAATGACTATGAACTCTGTTTATTCTGAATGAGACGAGGGTGTACTTTATCACACTCGTTCTCTTGCCTGTGTGATCGTTTACTGTGTGAAATTGAATCTGTTATCTGTGTCTGTTCTGACGTCGTTTGGAGGCTTGTATCCAACGACCCTTCTGTGACCTCTGAGCTCAAATCCTGTGGCTAGTTACTCGAGTCGAGCCGGCAAGGGCCTGGTCGATTAGATAACGAGCCACGGTAGTCTGTTTCTGGGAAATCTTTGGGTATTGGAGACTCAGGATTTGCGGTATACTCGAGTATTACCACCTCTGTTCTGTGTGTGGTGTTCGGGCCCGGCAAGGGTATGTTCGGTGGACGGAATTTGATGTCAAGTGGGGTCTACGGTCATGTTTGTTTCTTCGAACGTTGACGGAGCGTCAACGAGTTGGGATCAAGTATTGCAACGGGAATTTGGCTCTTGAGAGCCACCTGTATCCTTTCTATCTGAAGTGTTTGTTCATTTCCTTATATGATGTGTATATGTGCCTTAAAAGTGAAATGCCATGATTCTTGACTACTTGTACTTGTGGTACCTCATTGAGCGTAAGCTCACCCGTTCCCGTTATCTTTGTTTTCCTTACAGGTTCAATATTTTGAGAGCTATGATTTTTGAAGAAAGAGTCGAGCTAGTGTAGACATTCTTTTGATCATGCTCCTCTGTAACTGAAACCCTAATTGTATTTTGTATACGTATGGTTACTATGGCTTGTATTTCAAGTTAACTTGCTGAAGACTCTGATGTATATATGCATATAAGTGTGTAATCAAGTGTTTCAAGCGTATTCGTTTGAGATTGTACGTTTCTATGGTTAGTGAACTTTCTTGTATCCATTGGGGAATCGAGCGAGTGTGAAGCTTGAACGAGGAAGAAAATTTGGTCGGATTATGACGTGGCCACGGTCCTTTGCGCTTTCCGATGATTCATTTTCCCGAAATTCTTTGGACCGTTTGGTAAGGTTTATGAATGATTTGATCTGTAGTCCTGGCGAGAGTTGGGCAGGCGTCCGCCTTTGGTTCGCCTTAGGAGGAGGTGGGGCCGTCATAGATGGTATCAGAGCTGTTCGTGGTCTCTGCGCGGAGTGAGCTTGGCCGAGTGGTGTTATGGTCCTGATATCGTGAATGAGTGTAAAGGACTAAGTGCTCTTTTGAGCATAAGCTATGGATCGTGAAATGTTATAGGTTTCAAACCTTTATCATGGTACTTGGAGATAATAGATATGTATGTCAGGTAGGAATCTCAAATGTAGATGATTTACTCTTGGGAGTGGCCAACTCGAGTTGTGAATTATCTTATTTTGGATTCTTGTGCCCGAATACTAAATAGATGAGAGCCTAGGTTAGAAATGACTTGGGCGAGCTAGAATTTGATTCTACAGAACTTCGTGTGATGTGTTAAGGTATCATTAAGTATGATTAACCCTATCTACGATATAAACTGCGTTATTCTTGTTGGTTACGGACGGAGCTCCTAGAGGGAGACGCATCTAGTTCTACCCATGAGGGAGAGTTCGTTAACTCGATTGGGAACTAGGTTAGACCTCCTGTAAGCCAAGTTTGATTCCATGTGAGGGGCAGTTAGGAAAGCTCAGATGCTTTTGTACTTCTGACCTAGTTTGTATATTGTACTTTTGAATGACCCCCTACTTCCATGGGATTACTTTTGTTTGTATCTGACTTTACTGTGTGATATATATGTTCAAACTGTGTTAACTGTTTGATTTTTGACTTGTGTGTATTGTTGTAACTTGTCCATGCATTTATCTCTCTTTCATATTACCTTCGTGCTTCGACCTTAGATTGGTTAAATCGAATGGAGGGTACTCGTAGTGGACGAGGCCGTGGGCACGGATCTAGGCAACCCGTGAATGAAGAGGGTAACCGTGAATCGGTACCTGAACAGAATCCTGGACCGGAGGTTGACCCTAATGTTCAGGTAGCCGCCGCTATTCAGCGTATGACCGATCTGTTGGCCCATGTAGTGGAGTGTCAGGGCAAAACCCTATTCCTCAACCTGGAAACCTTGGAAACCATGTAGAGGGTGAGGATAGGGCCCTCGAACGGTTTCAAAAGTTCTCCCCACCAAAATTCCTTGGAGGACCAGACTCAGACGTGGCCGAAAGGTGGTTGGAGAAGATGATAGACATATTTGCTGCTTTACACTATACGGAGGAGAGACAAGTTACTTTTGCTGTCTTCCAGTTGGAGGAGGCAGTCCGTTCTTGGTGGAATGTGATCAGAATGAAGTGGGAGAGAGAGCAAACACCGAGGACATGGGTAAATTTCATGAAGGAATTCAATGCGAAGTATTTTCCGCCCCTAATTCAGGAGAAGAAGGAGGATGAGTTTATTAAACTTCGCCACGGAGCTCAAACTGTGGCAGAATACGAGAGCCACTTTACTAGGTTGTCTAAGTTCGCTCCCGAACTTATTGTGACTGAGTAGAGGAGGATACGGTGATTTATTCAGGGGTTGAACGTTGAGATTCAAAAGGATTTAGCCGTAGCCCAGATCAATACATTTAGTGATGCTGTAGAGAAAGCCCTACGAGTTGAAAATGCGAGATTTCAAGTTAGAACCTTCCAAGCGAAGAAACGGGGATGGCCTGGAAGTACTTCGGGACAAGAGGATGAAAGTACCCCTCCCAACTCTGGAAGGGGAACTGGAGGAGTAAAACTTCCCAGGGAGAGTCAAGGGGAGCCCAGGCTAGAGGTGGTCAGGTTGGGCGAGAACAAAGTGGTGCCTCACGGGGAGGCTCGTCTTCTACATCTCGTGGTCCCTGCGAATTTTGCAGGGGGCCAAACCACGCGGAGAAAAATTGCTGGAAGAAAGAGGAAAAATGCATGCGCTGTGGGAGCGCCGATCATCGAATTGCTGACTGTCCAGTTCGATTGCGAGAAGGGAAATGGACCCAGCAACCAACCAAGACTAATCTTGGACAGTCGAAAAGGGAAGTGACTGGATAGAAAGTACTGACTTGGGTGTATTCCCTAGAGCAACATCGTGTCCTTGACTCGTTTGAGGACGTAGAAGGTATAATTCCCGTATTTCACCTTTTAATTAAGATTTGGATAGATCCTGGTGGTAAGAAATTTCGAGGACGAAATTTCTTTAAGGGGGAGAGAGTGTGAGAAACCGAAAATTTCTTTATTTTCTAGTCATTATGTTATTTTCTTGCATACAATTTCTATACCTTTCTTTGTTATATTAATTTTGGAGCGATTTTATAAGGGAATTAAGTTGTTAAGACATTTTTCCGTTCCAAGTTAGTCTATGTGACGTTAGTAGTGTATATTGGACGTGGGACCCGCTAGTGCGATAAAATTTTGACGACTAGGTGACGTTGTATTAGGGAATATTATTTTTTTTCAAGGTGCTCGAGGATAATTAGAGGTTAGCTAGATAAATTAACCATTGGTAGCCAAAAGGATGAGAATAAACCCTAGTGCTCGCGAAACCAATGGATGGTGAATTTTGACCAAAACTTTCTTACTTCTACTAAATACAAAAATTTGACTAAAATTCCCTTTTATTTTGACTCAATTACCTTATGATAGTTTTACTACTCATTTACTCCCTCAATAGTTGTAATGAATAAGAGATTTAAGAGTTTTACCCTTAGTTTTATAGTTCGGGTAAATTAGGGTTTTCACGTATTTTGGTAGTGTGATTAATTGTGGAGGTGTGCGTACTAAATTTGGTGGTTAAGAGTGAGTTTTAGATAAGAAAAAGTATGTGGTTAGAAGTAAGAATAATAAGTTAGTGAATTATAAGTGAAAACTCTAGTACGCGCGAGATAAGGAAAAACGGTGTGAACCGACGTATACCGTTTGTTACCGAGTGAGTACACCACTTGAACACTATTTTATTACCTTAATATCCTTGATTTTATTTCAAATAATTAACCCTAAAATATCTCTTAAACCAGCCACAATTTTTGACCAAAGAAAAAGGAAAAAAAAAAGAAAGAAAGAAAAAATTGAGCTTTGATCCTACGGCGACACTTGTCGGAAATCAACCCAACTTGGACCCAAGTTTCTTACCTTTACTAAAACTCAAAATTTGACCAAAATTTCCTTCACTTTCTTGTCTTCTTGGCCGAAAATAGGGAGAGGAAAAAAGAGAGAAAACTTCATCTTGCATCTTCAATTTCTTCCTCAAATCTTGAGTTCCAACCGTTAAAATTGCAAACTACTCCATAAAAGTTACTCACTAAGAAGGTTTAGAGCTTTTGGTGGAGTGATTTTGGAAGAGGAAATCCTAAGCTACCATCTTTCTTAAGGTTCCAAGGTAACTTGTCTAGAAATCCCTCTTTGCTCTTAAGAATTGTAAATTGGTGGATTAGAATTGTTAAATATGTAGTTTTGTGAGAAATTTCACGGGTTGAAGTAGTGTTATGATAAATTTCAGTTTTTATGGTGAATTTTCTGCCCTCATGTGATGATTAATGATTGGCCATGGTTTGATAGTTTTGTTATGTGATAAATTAGTGTATTATGTGCTAGATGGACTTGCCTAAAGAAAATTTCCAGCTTTAAGGTTGAAACTGCCCTGTTATGACCTGTTTAATTCGTTCATGTTAGAGGCCGAATCAGGCTTATATCAAAACATGAAAGTTGTATGAAATGGTGTTAGCTAGCTGCCTACAAAATTTCAGCTCAATCGGAGAACGGTAACATGTGAAATGATGAAAATACGCTTGATTGCCAAATGTACTGTTTTGTGGACAGTGTTCTGTTTTCTCTGAGATTGCATATTTTGACCTTGAAAATGACCGAATTGGGTGTTGATGTCTTCATAGGAAATGTATTTCTCTGTCTTAGCTTCGAAAAAGTATAAAGTGTACCCCAATCCGATAAGCGTAGCTTTGGTTATGACCGAAACGCCAAGAGATGTCAAACCTGTTATTTTGTTATTTGTCTTGAACATTAGTTTCGGTTGCATTGCTAGCATTATTTTGTAATTGAATGACATTGAGCCTAGTGAAAGGCTATTGTAGTAAGATTATTTGTGCGTGATTTTGGGGCTGAATTGAGAAAAATAATGAAGCCATAAATGGCTGGAAACTAGCGAAATACAAGGGGCATGCTGTCCAAAATTTTAGGGCTACTTGACTCCTTTGAGCTTGGGTTGATTTTGACTAGAAATGAAGGGGTCTAGGGTTGTTCATGTTTTAAGACCAACCGCTACCTTTTTACTCCAAATCCACATTGTTATTTCTTTGCCCTAATAGTTAACTTGACTCGGCCTACGAATTGTAGTCGAGTCTCATTTGTGCATTCCGTTTCCTGGATTTGTGGATGGGGAAACCATAATTGTTTTACCTTGGTTGTTATTAGGACGTGACGGTGACCAATGCCATCCTTTGGGAGGAAACGTTTGAAGTTATTTTTCCTTGAACTGGTGACTGTACCACTCCCCCTGAATTGTTGCTTAACTGGTTGATTTGCATTTGAAATCTGTGACTTGAATGACTATGAACTCTGTTTATTCTGAATGAGACGAGGGTGTACTTTATCACACTCGTTCTCTTATCTATGTGATCGTTTACTGTGTGAATTTGAATCTGTTATCTGTGTCTGTTTCTGACGTCGTTTGGAGGCTTGTATCCAACGACCCTTTCTGGGACCTCTGAGCTCAAATCCTGTGGCTAGTTACTTGAGTCGAGCCTGTAACATCCCGGATTTTTCGAAAATGACATTTTATGTGTTAATTTTGGTTTATTAATTTTGGCAATGACATTTACGTGCAAATTGTGGTTTATGAATTTTGGCTTTAAGGATTTAAAATTTTTCCAACATCCTAGTTTTGTAAACTTGATTTTGTTTGTTAATTTTGGTGTAATTTGATTTATTAAGTTTGCCCTAAGATGTTTAAAATTTTGTTTTAAAAAAACCCTAGTTGAATGCAAAGGTGATTTCTTGACACCCTATTATAAGAAACTTGATTTTTTGTGAAAACCCTAATTATTTTTCAAACCCTAGTTTTTATTCAAACTAAAAAGTTTGGTCTTCAATTGGGATCATGAGAGTTTAGCGCAAAGGGTGATTAGTAGCCTAGGTAAGTATGATTATGCATTATTGGACTAAGTTGGATTCTATACACTATGGACTTAATTTGATAGGAAATGAAATCATTTGGGGCCAAGGTGAAAAATCATTGAAGTGCTAGAGTGGCTTGACATTAATTGGACTAACCTTTGACCAAGTCTTAAATGATCTCCTAAAGTTTATCATTTACCAAACTTAACATTAGAGAGCTTGAGAGAGAGAGAGGCAATCGGTGAGAAGAAAAGAAAAGAAGGCAACCGTGGAGAGGCTTCATAGCACTTAAGCAAAACAAATAAGAGAAAAACTGAAGGGGAAAGAGAGGATTCTAGCAAGATGTCTGATTTCTCCAAGCTGGAACCGAGGGAAGCCTGCTGCCGTCTGTAATTCAGCTTTGGTTGCTTAAGGTTAAGAGGTAAAATTGGTTTCCTAGCTCTTGATTCTTGTGATATAACTTGAATTGATGATTGGGAGTTGAATCTAATTAGCTAGGAACTGATTTGGATGGCTGGAAATTCGTTTGATTGGGTTCGGAATTTGAATGAACTCCCAGAAATTTCATTTCTATTTTAGTTTCTGTCCGAATTTGTTCTGGATATTCGAATATGATGGAGGCTGAATTAGCCTTGGCACAAAACATGAAAGTTGTATAGAATTGAGTGAGGAATCTACCTGTAAATGTTTAGGTGAATCGGAGCATGGTATCTTGTGAAATGACAAATTACCACTGCTGCCCTGTTTCTGTCAAAAATGATATCAGCCTCTGTAATTGGTTAGTTTGACCGGGAATATTACTGAATTGGTTGTCGATGTCTTCTTAATAATTGTAGCCTTGTATCTTAGTTTTCAAATGGCTTTGGAATCACCTGAATCGGAGTTGTGTGTGCTGAGATATGATTGAATGAATCAGGACTGCTAGTCGAATTTCACAGTGAGCTTCGAACTGGAAAATCTGGGGGCTGTTTGGGTGAATTTGGCTAGGTTGGGGTGAGAACTGAGTTGAGATGTCGAGTTGAGATGTCTTCATGGGAATTGTAGAGATATGTCTTAGCTTCGAAACGGTAATATTGTTTGTTTCAATCCGATAAGTGTAGCGCGAGTTGTGCTTGAATTTCTAAAAGGTGACAGTGATATGTGATATTGAGATTTGCTTAGACATACTTAGTTCCATTCTAGTGGTGTTAGATGTGCTTCATTTACTTGAACTTGTACATTTTCGCATGGTGAATATGATGACCATTTTAACCATGATACTTAGTTACAAATGTCAAGTTTTGAACTCAAAATATTTGCTCATTTCCTTCCAAAACAAAAAGGAGTTGTATAGGGTTTTCTCGGCCACAAAACCTATTTTTAACGCGCAAGGCTTTAGGGTGAATTCAAGGTATTTGTCTACCTTTTCATATGATTTTCATCAAGACATTTGTTGCACATTAAATCGTTGCATATGTGTTAGTTTTGAGCCAAACAAAGAGTTTTACTAAAAATTTCAAAAAACTATTTCTTCATATCCGGCCGCATATCCGGCCAAGTCTTGGCCGGATTGCTGGCCGGATTGACAGGGGAAGATGAAAAAATTGGATCGCTCACTGCCTTGAATCCGGTTGGGTGTCCGGCCAACTTCTGGCCGGATTCTGACGTGGCGTCTGTTTCAATTGTTTTCCGATGAAATTTTCTAAACCCTTTTCAGTTGAGTTTTATGTTTGATTTCGAAAACTCGTAGTTACTCATGCCCTTTGATCTAAAAGTACTATTTTCACTTTTAAACTCATACTTATACCTTGTACTAGTAGGTATTCGGATTTTCTTTGATCTACCAAATATTTTGATGGTTGAACCGTAATATTTTCTCATGGCTATTCTTAGGGTTTCTTGGTGACTAAGGGTGTTATCCAGAAGGATACTTTGGACATTATTTTGCTTATATAGGTGAGTGTTCTATATACGTTTTGTTTCTAATGACTATGTGAACTATTGTGACTATTTGGATTGTTGCTTTAATACGTGATTGAGGTATGTTATGTTTCCAACGTTTTCTAAAAATGAATTTTGCTAGGCGAGTGTGTACTTTATCGCACTCGACCTAAATGAACGTGAAAATTTCAACGATTAAATGATTAAATGTTACTTGTGCATGAATGTAAGCCTTTTGGCTGAACTGGGCCCTTGCCCTTCGTTACCGGTCGACTCGAGCCAGAAGCGGACTCGGTCGGGCGACTAGTGACCCTGGGTGAACGTTTGGTATACTCGAGTATGACCACGTAGTCTGGTGGAGACTAGCCAGTGAACTGGCTAGAAGGGGGAAATGAAATGAATGAACGAATGACAAGAAAATGAAGGGGTTTTCACTTACAAACATGTTTTAATGATTCGAGGAATAAGGAAAACGTTAGGTGAATGAATGAACGAATAGCTCCTCGTGGGCATGTATCCTTTTAATGAATGTGTTACTATTGCTTTCATATTGTAAATTTTTTCTGGATTACTTCTTATTACATGATTAATGTCCTTCTTTGACTGTTTGGTTATGTATATAGAACCTTGCTGGGCTTTTACCTCATTCCACGCCATTTGTTTTCCTTACAGGGGTTGCAAGTAAGGGCGAGAGACCTGTATAGAATAGTATAGTTTAGTACTTTTGTATTGTTTTGTTTTGCACTCGCTCTAGTGCTTGGATAGGATTGACTGGATTGGGAACTAAGAGTTTTTGATGTATTTGGGATTGTATGGGTGGTTGAGATAGAAATGAATGTAGTTGTATGTGCCAAATCTGGGAACTGTTATTTCGTTTTTTATTGAGGTTGCATCCTATTTTATTTGATGTAAGCGAGTGAGTCCTGGCGAGAGTTGGGCAGGTGGTCCACTAAATCCTATGGTACGCCCCAGGGGGAGGTGGGGCCGTCACAGAGTCGGCAAGGGCCTGGTCGATTAGATAACGAGTCACGGTAGTCTGTTTCTGGGAAATCTTTGGGTATTGGAGACTCTGGATTTCTGGTATACTCGAGTATTACCACCTCTGTTCTGTGTGTGGTGTTCGAGCCCGGCAAGGGGTATGTTCGGTGGACGGAATTGATGTCAAGTGGGGTCTATGGTCATGTTTGTTTCTTCGAACGTTGACGGAGCGTCAACGAGTTGGGATCAAGTATTGCAACGGGAATTTGGCTCTTGAGAGCCACTTGTATCCTTTCTATCTGAAATGTTTGTTCATTTCCTTATATGATGTGTATATATGCCTTAAAAGTGAAATGCCATGATTCTTGACTACTTGTACCTGTGGTATCTCATTGAGCGTAAGCTCACCCCGTTCCCGTTATCTTTGTTTTTCTTACAGGGTTCAATATTTTGAGAGCTATGATTTTTGAAGAAAAAGTCGAGCTAGTATAGACATTCTTTTGGTCATGCTTCTCTGTAACCGAAACCCTAATTGTATTTTGTATACGTATGGTTACTATAGCTTGTATTTCAAGTTAACTTGTTGAAAACTCTGATGTATATATGTATTGTGTAATCAAGTGTTTCAAGCGTATTCGTTTGAGATTGTACGTTTCTAGGGTTATGTGAACTTTCTTGTATCTATTGGGAAAATCGAGCGAGTGTGAAGCTTGAACGAGGAAGAAAAATTTGGTCGGATTCTGATGTGGCCGCGGTCCTTTGCGCTTTCTGATGATTCGTTTTCCGTATTTCTTTGGACTGTTTGGTAAGGTTTATGAATGATTTGATCCGTAGTCCTGACAAGAGTTGGGCAGGCGGTCCGCCGACCCTTTGGTTCACCTTAGGAGGAGATGGGGCCGTCACATGGGCCCCTGTGACAGCCCCACCTCCCCCTAGGGCGTACCCTAAGGTTTAGCGAACTGCCTGCCCATCTCTCGCCAGGACTGCTAACGGTCGCATACACGCACTTCTAAACGTTTCGAAAGATATACCGAAGAAAGGTTAACGATCAGCGCGCAGAACGAAAACGGAAAAACGGAACGAACGTGAACAGTACCTGCCACGTCACAATCTGGCCGGATTCTTGGCCGGATTGGAGGCAGTGACCACTTGAAATTTTTTTCAAAAATCACCTTGAATCCGGCCGCATATCCGGCCAAGATCTGGCCGGATACCTGGCCGGATTCTGATGAACAGTGTCCGGCCAATTTTTTTTTCTTTTTCCGCGTTTGACGTCCGAACTCGTCCGAACGCGTCCCAAACCCGACTAAACTTTAAATCAATACAAACAAGCACATTTCCAAGAAAGTACATCATATATACATGAGCAAATATATACACATAACCCACTCTAGGGTTTTCCAATCCAAACAAATGTCCAAGTCCCACATTAGGGTTTCTAAAGTCGAGGAGTTATACAAAAGTACAAAGCATGTCTAACTAGCTCTACTCGCTTCACAAAAGTTTGATTTCCCAAAACATGCCCTGTAAGGAAAACAAAGGAACGAGTGTGAGCTTTCGCCCAATGAGGTACTAAGATCATGCATTCAAAGCGCACGAAAGTAGCCATGCTCAAATATACACAACTAACACACATATGAGGAACACCAAGCTCATTTCAAAAGTGAAAGGATACGGGTGGCTCTCGGGAGCCAATTTCCTCTTGCAACTCTTGATCACATGCCGTTGACCCTCCGTCAACGCTCAACGGACAAGTACAACCGTAGATCACCACTTTACACCCAGTACCTTCCACCGTACATTCCCCTACCGGGCCCGAACACCTCACAGAAATCAGGGGGTAATACTCGAGTATACCACAAAGTCGAGGAGCGAACGCTCCACTCGACACACAGTAACCTCATGGCTCGTTACCAAATCGACCGGCCCTTACCGGCTCGATTCGACGAACGGCCATTGAGGCTTGAGCT
Source organism: Coffea humblotiana (assembly GCA_023065735.1). Classification (NCBI taxonomy): domain Eukaryota; kingdom Viridiplantae; phylum Streptophyta; class Magnoliopsida; order Gentianales; family Rubiaceae; genus Coffea; species Coffea humblotiana. Next base: position 33,632,486 of record CM041213.1, on the reverse strand, counting down.
CAGTTATCACAGTAAAGTCGTAGGGCTCATGCCCCATACGACATTAGGCCAAACACAAGGCAAATTCACATGTATCCAGTAATCAGTTATACACATAAGAGAACGAGAGCGATAAAGTACACTCTCACCTCGAACACAGAATTCACAGTTATCCAATTCAAGGAATCAAGTACACAACCAATTAAACACAATTCATGCATAGTACACTCACCACTTCAAGTAAGCAAGTCACAAAGTTTCGCCCAACGGTTGTCCGGAATCACCGGCACGACCTACAAGAAACAAGAACTACAATTGAGACTCGAACACGAGTCGAAGGCCTCTTACGTGAATTACTAAAGCAAAATGCAAATATAGCTCAAAATTGGAAAATACTAAGGCCAAAGGTGTAAACAACCCCAAAACCTCTCATTTTTACTCAATCACAACTTAACACACGAAACCCTAATTTTCTCGACACTCGGACAGCATTTCCCCTAAAATTCAGCTTTTCCATCCTACAATCAAACCTCAATTTCCATCCAATCCAATCACAATTGTTACAATTCAACCACAAACCAATCAAGGACTTTCATTAGGGCCACAATACCCTTCATTCACAAGCAATTACAAGATTAACAACCAACTATAGAAAAGCCCCAAATTCAAAACCCTAAAACTGAAATTTTTGTCCAAAGCTGAAATTTTCCGCAAATAACCGCAATTCACATACAAGAGCTCCAATTGGCTCAATATTAACCCATCAATCCAAGGCTAAGTAACATTTATCATTTAAAACAGAAAAATTCCCCAAAAATCAGAAATTTACTCAACTTCCAAATAAACCATCAAATCATTCATAAATCAAGCTATTAAGCCACCATAGGCCACTAATTTAGCATTATTAGAACCAAAAGTGAAGTTTCCAAGTAACATACCTCAACTCTCAAGAAAGTTTGTAGCTTAAGTGCTTAATCACCAAAATAGCTCCACCAATCACCTCTAACCTCCTTAGCAAGTGGATTTTATGGAGTAATTTGAGATTTAAACGGTTGAATTGCAAGATTGGAGCAAGAAATGGAAGATCAAGGTTGAAGCTTTCTTTCTTTTCTCTCCTTGTGGAGTTCGGCCAAGATGAAGGGAAATAAGGGTGATTTTTGGTCAAATTTAACCTTTTGGTAAAGGTGATAAAAGTTAGGCAAGCTCCAACAAATCACATCGCGACACGTGGCACCTTTTTAGTTTCATTCCTATCCTCTTGCTCACTAGGGTTAATCCATCTAGGTAACCTCTAATCACCTACTAACACCTAGTAATTAAATCCCTTTATGCAAAACTTAACCTAATTGGCCGAATTTCTCTCACTTAACGCACTAGCGGGTCCCACGTCCACTATTCACTCCAAAAATCTCGTAAATTGACTTATATTAGAAAAATATTTTTAAAACCTTATTTACTCATAAAAATGTCTAGAAAAGTTATAAAATAAAGAAAATGTGGAAAACGATTGCAAATAAATAAATTAAAGCCTAGAAATAAAGAAAATTTACGGGTTCTCACAGCCCCTGCCCTTCGTTGCCAGTCGACTCGAGCCAGAAGCAGACTCGGTCGGGCAGCTGGTGACCCTGGGACAATGTTTGGTATACTCGAGTATTACCACAAAGTCTGGTGGAGAACTAGGCAGTGAATTCAATGCAATGATATCAATGAATGAATGACAAGATCACTGAAGGAGTTTTCACTTGCAAACGTTTTCTAATGTCGGAGGGATAAGGAAAATGGTTGGCGAATGAATGAATGAATGGCTGCAAGTGAGCACGTATCCTTCCAATGATTGAGTGTTCATTTCTTGAATGACTGGATATTACCGTGCAAAGTATGCAAATTGCCAAATGTAATGTTTCTATGGTTTCTCTACCTGATTGCTTGTTTAGGAACCTCACTGAGCTTTTACCTCATTCCTTTAGTTTTTCTTTTCCTTGCAGGAATGGAGGTTCGAAACAATTGATTGTGAACTAGAGTGTGCAACCCTCTTGTACTTATACTTTTGGTTGATAGGATGGTTTTGACATTTGACGTTGTATCATACATTTGGCTTTTAGATTGTAAGTAAGTTTGCATTTGAATTGTAGAACTTAAATGTTATTTTGGAGGTTTGAATGATTAATCTTGAGAGTTGATTGAGTGAGTGAGTGAGTCCTAGCAAGAGTTGGGCAGGCGGTCCGCCAAACCCTTGGGTACGCCCTAGGGGGAGGTGGGGTCGTCACAGAAGGGTTACACACTCTAGTTCATATTCAATTGATTCGGACCTCCATTCCTGTAAGGAAAACCAAAACTAAAGGAATGAACTAAAAGCCCAGTGAGGTTCCTAAACAAGCAATTGGGTAGGGAAACCATGGTAACATTAAATTTGGCAATTTGCATACTTTGCACAATAATATCCAGTCATTCAAGAAATAAACACTCAATCATTGAAAGGATACGTACTCACTTGGAGCTATGAATGTACTTACTATCGGTGTGGTACTTACTATCGCTCAGTGGTCGATGAGACATCGCTCTAATCGACTTAGAATGGTTTGAGGTTGTGAGACGACATGAGAGGTACCTCCCACCCGAATCGGTGTGGTATATGCTATCGCTCAGGGAACCAATTACAGCGCTGAGACGGTATGAGAGGTACCTCCCACCCAAATTGGTGTGGTACATGCTATCCGTACAGAGCTTGCGAGTTAAACCTATTCATGTACAATTACCAATTATTGTTTATGATTCTGAGTCGATATGAGAGGTACCTCCTACCTGAATCGGTGTTGTACATACTATCATTCAGGGAACCAATTATAGCACTGAGACGGTATGAGAGGTACCTCCCACCCAAATTGGTGTGGTACATGCTATCCGTACAGAGCTCACGAGTTAAACATGTTTATGAACAATTACCGAAAATATGTATTCAAGTAACACATATCGCATAATTAAAAGAAAGAGAGGATGATGGCGTCCCCACGAGAATACACTTAAGTCGAGGAGATTCACTCCACTCGACATCACAACACAAATATGGTTTGCAATAGCAACATTTCACTTAATTCACATAACAATTCACTTTACACAATTCGAATATCAATTTACATAGCACAATTTAAGTGTAGCATCACTTAAGGGAGAGCGAGTGCGGTAAAGTACACACTAGTTTCAAAAATTCCATAATACTCAATTAACAATTAAAGCATTTATCAACAATTCATGCACTTGACACTCACCTAGATAAAAGAAGAGTACGTTGCACAATTCAAGTACTTAGGCGTCCGTTGTGAGGTCCTCTTGAAGGTCCCCTTGAATGTCTGAGCAAACAATAGGTATCTATTACACACTATCATAGAGGAATCCTGTGAGGACCCGAAAATTTTCACATTTTCTACCTATTATTTGATTTCTTCGCCTACATTTTTATATTGTCCTTGAAATATTAAATTTTCTATACATTTTACAAGTAAGTACAGTTTTTTAAATCATTTTCCTGGTATAGATTAGTGTACGTTAAAGTGAAGTGCAGTCTTGAATGTGGGACCCGCTGGTGCGATATAATTTTGTCGATTAGGTGATGAAATATTGAGTGATATTATTTTCCATGGTATTAGGAGATAATTAGAGGTTAGTTAGCTAAATGAATCATTGGAGGAGAGAAGATAAGGTTGGAACCTTCAAGATGCCAAGTGTCATGCTTTCATTGGATGTTGGACTTTTGACCCAAGATATTAACCTTTACTAAAACCAAATTTGACCCAAATTTCATCCCATTTTTCACCCTCTTGGCCAGCCTTTTGAAGAGAAAAACAAGAGAGAATTTCTTCAACTTCAACCTCAATTCTTGCTTAAATCTTGAGTTCCAACCATTTAAATCGCAAGAAGTGCAAACTAAGGAGGATTAAAGGCTTTGGTGGAGTAGTTTTGAAGGAGGAAAGTCCAAGCTACCATTTTCTTTGAGGTTTTGAGGTAAATTGCTAAGAACATCCTTCTTTGCTTCTAATAGATATAAATTAATGGCTTGTGGTTGCCACTTTGGTAGTTTTGTGCAATATTTCTTGATTAGAAGTGATGATGTGTAGATTTCAGTTTCTTAGAGAATTTTCTGCTTTGTTCTGACCAGTGTTATTCGGCCATGATGGAGGCTGAATTGGGCTTAACTCAAAACATGAAAGTTGTAGAGAATTGAGTGTAGAATATGCCTGTAAATGTTCACCTCAATTGGAGACTGTAGCCTGTTAAATGACAATTTTACCCCTGCTGCCCTGTTTCTGCCAAAATTGGAAATCAGCATCTGTCATTGGCTCGTTTGGATGTGAAGATGAATGAATTAGCTTTTGATGTCTTCTTAATAATTGTAGCCTTGTATCCTAGCTTTCAAATGGCTTTGGAATCACCTGAATCGGAGTTGTGTGTACTGAGATATGATTGAATGAGTCAGGACTGCTAGTTGAATTTCACCGTGAGCTTTGAACTGGAAAATCTGGGCCTGTTTGGGTAAATTTGGCTAGGTTAGGGTGAGAACTGGGCTGAGTTGTTTTCATGAAAGTTGTAAACCTTTGTCTTAGATTCGAAACGGTATAAAGTTCACACCAATCTGATAAACGTAACTCTATTTGTGACCAAAATGTTCTAAGATGTCGAATCTGCCATTTAGTCTTTTGCCTTCAAAACTTGAGTTCCGATTGGATTATTATACTTGTGTGTACGTGGATGATTTTGAGCCTATTGAATGGCTATTGTAGTGAGATTATTTGTGTGTGATTTTGGGGGCTGCTTGAGGAAAATAATGAAGCCATAAATGACTGGAAAATAGGTAAATACAAAGGGCGTGCTGCCCAAATTTGCACTTGAGGGTTAGGTAGATGTACTCGCGACACGAGTAAGGGTTTGAGGATGAAACTAACTTGAATCATCTGAAGTATTCGAGTCTTCTTTAATAGAGGCTTATAAGTTGGAATTCGGCCGAAATTTGTACCCTTCGAAATGAGAGTAACGACTAATAGAAATACGTTTTCTTTGTCACTTCGAATCATATGGCAATTTCAAAGTTTTAAGAGCGAGCATAAGTTTTACGACCATTTTACTCATATCTTTTGGTCTAAATGTACTCTTTTCACTTCCAAAATCATACTTATACATTGTACTATTAGTTATTCGGATTTTCTTTGATTCACTTAATTTTGGGTTGGTTGAACCGTAATATTTTCTTATGGTTATTCTTAGGGTTTCTTGGTGACTAAGGTTGATATTCGGAGGAATACTTTGGACGTTATTTTGTTTATTTAGGTGAGTGTTCTGTATACGTTTTGTTTCTAATGACTATGTGAATTGTTATGACTATTTGGATTGTTACTTTAATAAGCGATTGATGTACGTTATGTTTTCCATTGACTATGTGGCTGGGTGTGACTCTTGGTTAAATGTTACTTGTTCTCCATGATTACTAAAAATGATTTTTGCTAGGCGAGTGTGTACTTTATCGCACTCGACCTAAACGAACGTGAATTTTTCAATGATTGAATGATTAAATGTTACTTGTGCATGAATGTAAGCCTTCTGGCTGAACTGGGCCCTTGCCCTTTGTTACTGGTCGACTCGAGCCAGAAGCGGACTCGGTCGGGCGATTAGTGACCCTGGGTGAATGTTTGGTATACTCGAGTATGACCACGTAGTTTGGAGAAGACTGGCCAGTGCGCTGGCTAGAACGGGAAGAACTAAATGAATGAATGAATGGCAAGATGGACGGAGGGGTTTTCAATTACAAATGGATTTTTTTTAACAATTGAAGGAATAAGGAAATGGTCGATGAACGAATGAACGAATGGCTCCATGTATCCTTTTAATGAATGTATTACTATTGCTTTCATGTTGTAAATGTTTTCTGGATTACTTGCTATTGTCTGATAACGTCCTTGCTTAATTATTTGATTGAGTATATAGAATCTCGCTGGGCTTTTAGCTCATTCCACGCCATTTGTTTTCCTTAGAGGGGTTGCAAGCAGGGCAAGAGACTTGTATAGAATAGCATACCCTAGTCCATTGGTATGGCTTTGGCTTGTGTACTCGTTCTAGTGCTTGGATAGAGTTGACTGTATTAAGGATTTTAGAGTTTTTGGTACCTTTGGGACTGTACTTCTGGTTGAGTTTTGAGACGAATGTATGTATATGTTTCAAGTTTGGGTTTTGTTTTTTTTTTCGTTTTCCTTGAGGTTGTATCTTATTCTATTCGGAGAGAGTGATCGAGTCCTAGCGAGAGCTGGGCAGGCGGTCCGCCGAACCCTTTGGTTCGCCTTAGGGGAAGGTGGGACTTTCACAAATCCCAATTATCAAGGAAGATTGCACACTTGTACAATCTAAAGAAATCTTATGAAAATGAGCCTTAACTTGCTCAAATTCAAGGTTCAAAGGTGGTGTTTGAAAGCGCAAGGAAAAACTAATTTCCTTCTTGAAAACAGGTCCAAAATGGTCAAGTAGTATTGAAGGATAGGGAAGAGTCTCGAAAACTCAATTCCCGTCAAGTTTGAAAATTTCAGATTTAAGGTGCACTTTTGGAAAAATCATAACTCATTCTCCGTAGGTCCAAAATTGGAAAACATGGTACCGTTAGAAACTGCTTCCAAAGTACTAAAAATTCTTAAAAGACGCTTTTTTATGATTCAAAACGGAAGTCACTCAAATTTAGGCTTCAAATGGCTGTTTTGGATTCCGAAGACAGGCTTAAGGTTGGTTTTTGGCGAACTTTGGAAATTCGGAAAATTTCATAGAATGTGAACTTGCCTTTCAAATTTGAAACTCAATTAGAGTTACAAATAAGGTTTAAAACACAACAAATGGAAAAAGAATTGGAGTTTTGAGTGCCAAGATATAGTAGTTCAAAGTTGGTACAAAAATGAAGTTCACTGGGCAAAATTCCAGATTTGAAGCTTGAACTTTGGGACTTTAGTTGGGCATCGAAACAGACTCGGAATGATACCAAATTTGGTAGTGTCATCATACCATATAAGTTCTATTCCTCTGTCAAATTTCATATAAAAATTCATTCGGGAAGCTAGTTAACAAAGATACTAAAGTTTGAAGAATTTCTAAGGCAAATCTGCCTTGCACTTTTGTTTTCCTCTTCTCAAACATTTGGTCAATGAAATTTTCTCAAACATGATTCATTTATGAAGACAAGGTCTAGGAAACATCCAAATTACATTTTGTATGTGTTTAACACCAAGAAATTCGAAATAACAAATCCCAAATCAAGAATAGTCATAACACAGCCCAAAATTAGGGTTTTCTTCCACTAAGACAGTTTTGTAATTCGGCTATAACTCACTCAATTCAACTTGGAACTCAATTCAACTTGGAATTGAGGATGGTTGATGGTGTTGAAAAATACATTCATAAGGCTACAATTTCACAGAAGGAATCTTTTTACAATTCTGTCCACAACTAGGTCATAATCGAGCTTCACGTTGCAGTTCATAACAGGGCTCCCAGTTCATCCGGAAAACAGGGCAGTCATCTTTAAACGATTGGTATGGTTCACTCGGGTGTAATCAGGCGGTGCATTTGATACCGTTGGAAAACGGAAAGTGTCTAATTTCCAATGCCATGAATAACATTCAATTTAGACGTCGGAGCAAAGAGTTATGGTCAAAACAAAATCACTACCAGAGCAATATGGGACTAAGTTTCCAGTTTTGGCAAAATTCCGAAATCTCAACTTTTACCCATCCAAATCAAGTAATTTTTTGAGGAAACTTTCTACACAACCCATACAACATATTTCCATCAAAATCAAGTCAATTGGACCACAAAAATTGCACTAGAGAGGCTAGGCAAACACAGG